>CM056053.1:135242883-135877883 GCA_029574335.1 Rana kukunoris
GGCAACCTTAGTATGGTGAAGTAATTAGCGCTTTGTCTTTTTATATCAAGCATTGGTCAATGTATTGGCAACAGATTAGGATTGTACATTTATACCGTTTATGTCGCTGTTGATCAGCATATAAACGCAATGACCATTTGGTTTAAGATATCAAGTATAGGAATTTCATAAGATGCCGGTGCACTAATCTTACAAAAGCTCCTCTCCATTAAATTCTTAATGGTCTCACTAGCGAAATATAGCCAGCCAGGGAGAGACAACAATGTTTGATTTAAAACACAAGTGGGCTGATTTACCAAGCCTGTGCGCCAAGAATCATGGTGCACAAGCAGGAGTAAACCTGTTTTTGACATTTACAAAGAAACACGCTGCCAGTGCAGCGTGTTTTCCTCATTTACTAAAGTGCCTAAATGCGCCCAGAAGAGGGCGCACAGCACGCCAGTACAGAGCTGGCGTGCGGCATTTAGTAATGTAAACATCGGGGATTCGGCGGGAGTTTATGAGGGGAGGAGGGGGGTGATGCAGGGGAAGTGTAGTGACATGTGTTTCAACTTGTGTGGCGGGCCGATTTGAAAAGGGAAAGTGACTTTTGGGACCCGATCTATCCCCTGCCCTTGCAAAGTACGCTAGAACCTCGGAAGGTTCACTTGCATACTGGGCATGCGCAGAGGGAAAAATCGGAGCTCACCGCGCGCCTCTTCAGTACGCCGGGAAATCCTTGGTAAATACCAGGCGGCGTAGCAGTGTCTTGCACTGCCTGGAGCGGCGCACGGCAAGCTCCGAGCTGTTCTCGGGCTGCGCTGACACTGAAGGGGAACTCCGGTCGCCAAATTTCAAATGTGAAACCGGCGCGGCTTCCCCCCCAGGGGTACAATAGGCTCTCCGGCTTGGTCCGGAACGTGAGGGGTTCCCCCCCAGATCCGTACCAAGCCCTCATCCCAGGCATGCAGTCTGGCCGGACAGGAATGGGGGTGGGACGAGCGAGCGGCCCCCCCCCTCCTGAGCCGTACCAGACCACATGCCCTCGACATGGGGGAGTGTGTGCTTTGGGGGAGGGGGGCGCTGCCCCCCCACCCCAAAGCACTCTTGTCCCCATGTCGATCGGGACAAGAGCCTCTTCCCGACAACCCTAGCCATTGGTTGTCGGGGTATGCGGGCGGGAGCCAATCAGAATCTGGGAGCCCCGTTTAATAAGGTGGCCCCCAGATTTCGGGCCCCCACCCTATGTGAATGAGTATGGGGTACATCGTACCCCTACCCATTCACCTGGTGAACGTTTTCACTTTTGAGGGTCTTCCGCCGCCCCCCGCCCTCAAATTCTTCTGCCTGGACGGGGGTCGTACATCCCATCCAGGACTTGGACGTGGCGGGCTTCTCGTCGCTCTCTTCTGCCGCTGCCCCCTTCACCACGAAGCTCCGTGCTTGTTTGATGAGGGCAGCGGGCTTCCGTCGTCTTCTCCGGGGCGAGGGTCGTACATCCCACCCCGGATTTCGTCGCCGGCTTCTGCCTGGCTCCTACTAGGGGCCAGGGCTTCTTTCGCCGTCTTCCGCCGGAGGGCGCCACTCTCCGGGCTTCTCGACGTTGTCTTCCGCCGCGGGGGCCAGGCCTTCTTCTTTGCCGCCCCCCTCGATTTTTTTTTTCGGCCTGGACGGGGGTCGCACATCCCATCCAGGACTTGGACGTGGCGGGCTTCTCGTCGCCGTCTTCTGCCGCTGCCCCCTTCACCACGAAGCTCCGTGCTTGTTTGATGAGGGCAGCGGGCTTCCGTCGTCTTCTCCGGGGCGAGGGTCGTACATCCCACCCCGGATTTCGTCGCCGTCTTCTGCCGCTGCCCCCTTCACCACGAAGCTCCGTGCTTGTTTGATGAGGGCAGCGGGCTTCCGTCGCAGTCTTCCGCCGCGGGGTGACACTCGCGGGCTTCTTCTTCCATTCGATGTTGACACGGCGAGGTCCGGCGCTGAAATGCCTTCTGAGCGGCGGGCAAGGACTTATATTGGCATTGGGCGTGGGCGTGGTTATGCCAACATGTGACCTTAACCCATGTGACAGTGATGTCACGTCACATCACTGTCACATGGGTTGAGGTCACATGTTGGCATAACCACGCCCACGCCCAATGCCAATATAAGTCCTTGCCCGCCGCTCAGAAGGCATTTCAGCGCCGGACCTCGCCGTGTCAACATCGAATGGAAGAAGAAGCCCGCGAGTGTCACCCCGCGGCGGAAGACTGCGACGGAAGCCCGCTGCCCTCATCAAACAAGCACGGAGCTTCGTGGTGAAGGGGGCAGCGGCAGAAGACGGCGACGAAATCCGGGGTGGGATGTACGACCCTCGCCCCGGAGAAGACGACGGAAGCCCGCTGCCCTCATCAAACAAGCACGGAGCTTCGTGGTGAAGGGGGCAGCGGCAGAAGAGAGCGACGAGAAGCCCGCCACGTCCAAGTCCTGGATGGGATGTGCGACCCCCGTCCAGGCCGAAAAAATCGAAGGGGGCGGCAAAGAAGAAGGCCTGGCCCCCGCGGCGGAAGACAACGTCGAGAAGCCCGGAGAGTGGCGCCCTCCGGCGGAAGACGGCGAAAGAAGCCCTGGGAGGAGCCCGAGGTGGGGCGACACCCCCGTTGTTCTCCGCTGTGTTCGGCCGGCCCCCCCCCGGATGTAAAAGAGCTTCATTTTGGGGTGGGGGCACAGTCGAGCATGGCGGAGAGCATGGGTGGGTGTTTCCCCCCCCCGGCAGAAGACGGCTAGAAGACCGAGGAGTGGCGACGCCCCCGTTGTTCTCCGCCATTTCCGCCGGCCCCCCCCCGGATGTAAAAGAGCTTTGTTTGGGGTAGGGGGCCTGGCCGAACATGGCGGAGAGCATCGGTGGGTGTCTCTCTCCCCGGCGGAAGGCGGCGGCGAAGACCGGGGGGGGGGTAGGTGTACCCCCCCGGCGGAAGGCGAAGACCGAGGAGGGGTTTCGCCCCCCGTTGTTCTCCGCCATTTCCGCCGGCCCCCCCCCGGATGTAAAAGAGCTTTGTTTGGGGTAGGGGGCCTGGCCGAACATGGCCGAGAGCATCGGTGGGTGTCCCCCCCCGGCGGAAGGCGGCGGCGAAGACCGGTGCGGGGCTGGAGCCCCCCCGGCAGAAAACGTCTGGAAGACCGAGGGGCTCCGCCCCCGTTGTTCTCTGCTTCTTTCGGCCGGCCCCCCCCGGATGTGAAAGAGCTAATTTTGGGGTGGGGGCCTGGCTGGACATGGCGGAGATCATCGGTGGGTGTCCCCCCCCGGCAGAAGACGGCGAAGCCCGGGGCCCAATGGGCTGGTGGTGGGGGGTCCCGGCAGAAGACCCCCGGAGCTGACTAATAAATTATTTTTTTCTGTGTGTTTTTTTTTGTGTTTACACTTTTCCACCCGGTGAATGGGTAGGGGTACGATGTACCCCATACTCATTCACATAGGGTGGGGGGCCAGAATCTGGGGGCCCCCTTAATATAGGGGGCTCTCAGATTCTGATAAGCCCCCCGCCCGCATACCCCGACAACCAACGGCCAGGGTTGTCGGGAAGAGGCTCTTGTCCCTTTCGACATGGGGACAAGAGTGCTTTGGGGTGGGGGGGCAGTGCCCCCCTCCCCCACAGCACACACTCCCCCATGTCGAGGGCATGTGGTCTGGTACGGCTCAGGAGGGGGGGGGGGCGCTCGCTCGTCCCCACCCCCATTCCTGTCCGGCCAGACTGCGTGCCTGGGAGAAGGGTTTGGTCTGGATCTGAGGGGGAACCCCACGCCGTTTTTTGGCGTGGGTTTAACCCCTTATGTTCCAGATCAAATCTAAGAGCCTGTTGTGCACCAGAAGGGGGACCCCCACGCCGTTTTTTTTTTGGTAATTTGGGGTGGAGTTCCCCTTTATCCCGGTCCTGTCAGGGGGGGGGGGGGAATGCCTGCTCGTCTGTCCCTACAATGTATGAACAGCGATCTGTCATTTCCCCTACACAGTCCCACCCCCTTTACAGTTAGAACACACCCAGGTAACATATTCAACCCCTTCCGCGCCCCTAGTGTTAACCCCTTCCCTGCCAGTGTCATTTTTATAGTAAGCAATGCATTGATATACCATTGCTCGCTACAAAAATGCCAAATCTCACAAAAATGTGTCCGCCACAATGTCGCATTAGACAGAAAAAACAAATGATAGCCACCATTACTAGTAAAACAAAAAATTATTCAAAAAAAACCCATAAGACCAACCCCTACTTAGAACTTTTGCCCAAACCAATCAAACGCTTATTGTGATTTTTTGCAACCAAAAAGATGTCCAAGAATACTTATCGGCCTAAACTGAGGGCAAACATTTTTTGAATATATTTTGGGGGAGATTTATTATAGCAAACCGTAAAAAAGATGTTTTTTTAGTTACCAAATTGTCGCTATAGTTTTGGGTCAAGCAAAAATAAGAAAAAACGCAGAGGTGATCAAATACCACCAACAAAAAAAAAAAAATTGAATTTTTAGGGGGGGGGGGGGAGGATGAGGACGCCCAATTTTTTTGGGGGCCACGTCGCACAACCACGCAATTGTCAGTCAAAATGACGCAGTGTTGAAATGCAAAAAATGGCCCCGTCAGTGACCAGTAATATGCTCTGGGGCTCAAGTGGTTACAAATTAAGAATACACTAAAGTTAGCCCAATTTATGGCCATAATGTGAAAGATGATGTTACACCGAGTAAATAGATACCCAACATGTTACACTTTAATATTGCACACACTCATGGAATGGCGCCAAACTTCAGTACTTGAAAATACCCATAGGCAACGCTTTTTTATGTGTTTCAGGTTACCAGTTTAGATTTACAGAGGAGGTCTAGTGCTAAAAGTATTGCTCTCGCTCTAACGTACGCTATGATACCTCACATGTGGGGTTTGAACGGGGGTTCAATATGTGGGCGGGGCTTACACATTTAAGGCCCGCCCCCATATATGGAAACATTCTTCAAACCACACATGTGAGGTATCATAGCGTGCGTAACAGCAAGAGGAATATTTATAGCACTAGACCTCATCTGTAAATCTAAACTGGTAACCGGAAACAATAAAAATGCTGCTTGTTCGCTTCTGACTGCGAGCTACTAGGGACAGGGGCTTTTAAATTATTACTATTTAGGTTTGTTACGTAAAAATTCTATAAGACCTCCCGTTCAGCTTGTAAAGCATCACTTCATGGGGACCAAAAAAAAATTTAACACCTCTAATGCTTTCATCCGCCATTGCAGATTTGATTCTGGTACTGCATTTCGAGTGAACTGGGCATGCTCGAACAGTTAGAAAAAGAAGTTGGAAGTTTCATCCTGAAAATGACTTGCATCTTTCTGAGCATGCTCAGAAAGCTCTTTTTTTGGCTTAGTAATTTAAGGACATCCTTAACAGGTGTAAGCAGTTCCAAGTGCACACAAACTAGAGGCTGACATTTCTTCATGTGTTTCCAATTGGTTCATTAGCACACATGTTATAAAAAGCGTGGATACTGCACGTGTCAGCTGCCCCTCAGAGGGGGCAGATTTGCTGGCTGGAAGGAATGGCGGAGTGAAACAGAGATGTTTTGGAGCAAGTTTTGTATTTTTTGATGTTTTCTCTGCTACATAATTTTGCTAAATGTTTCTCAAGATGTTAATGACTAATGTTTTAATCCTGTGGGTCTATCCTGTTATTTCAAAAGCATGATTTATTTTCCAATGACTGTGAAATAAACGTTGGTCTTTTTTGTTTTTAGGTGTTTGTATATATTTTTGGTGTGTTTATTTGTAATTTTTTGTTTTGCTTTCCTTGTTTTGTGGACCAATAAAATTTACTTTCAAATTTTGAAGTTTGTTTTGTGATTATTTTTTTCCTGCTATGGATTTCAACCGCTGCAGCTGAACTAGTTTGGGCCTAAACCATCAAGTGTGATTTGTCTCTAAGATCTTTCCTGGTGTGTATGCATGAAATGTTTAGTCACCAGAAAAGGAAGGACAAAGCGGTAAGTAATGTTTCCTAGAACTGATGTCCAGACTGACTTTTTAAAGCACATGTGCAAGATGTAGGAAAAGCTGCAAACAGGGCCTGTTGGAGGTGGGGGGGGGGGGGGGGGTGGTGTGTTTTTTTTTGGACAGGCTTGAAGTGCTGATTTACAGCGCTGTGCTTGAAACTAGCACAAGACAATCCTATTCTAATTGTGGGTTGTTTGAGGGAAGCCAATTGAGTGTTAGAACCCCTGCTAGTGTTTTTAGGTTGGGCTTTGTGTCCCTTTTCCTAAAATTGGCTTCACTTCCTGTCACACAGCTGAACAGGAAGTGAGGTTAAAACCCTACCAATGGTCTTTTCTTTGGGACACAGGTCAATCTAACTAGTGTCACCATTAAGCAAATTGCACTGCAGTGTACACCCCAAATGATTAGTTACTTTGGGGTTTAGTAAAGGCAAAGCCGCTCTGCAGTAGAAGCGTAGGCAATGAAAATCAGAAGGGAAGCACTGATGGTTTTTACTTCCAATCCCGCCAAGTTTTGAGTTTTCTTCCTTGCTTGTCCACTTGTAGTGCAAAGTGGATTTGCCTTTAGTAAATGGACCCCAAAGTCCAAGATTCCTACTAATTTGGGGTGTACACAGCAAAATGCCATTTCCAAAATGGGAAACTATTTATATTGATCTGTGTGTCCCCAACAAAACATTACTCAGGTGTTTCCCTCACTTCCTGTTTGGCTGTGTGGCAGGAAGTGAATGAATTAAGTAGAAAGTGACAACATTTGTGAGGTGTCTTTACCCTATCAGGGGTGCAGGCATCCCCAAAACAAACATGAAAATAGTTGCTTTAACATTGGGTGGTGTTTGTGGGGGTCCCTAACACACATTCATACATATTAGCAACGCTGGATCGTGGCCTATTGGCATGGTTATATTTTCTTAAGCCTCTCAATAAAATGATCTGAAATTTGGGGTTAAACTGGAACAATAATCATCACTTTTATTTTTTGGATTTCTTTCATTTTGGATAGAGTTGGTGGGGGGGGGGGGGGGGGGGGGTTAGAAGCTCTGTCAGTTTATTTTGTATTATCCCTGTCCGTTTGGGGAGATTGGCCTTCACTTCCTGCCCCATAGCCAAACAGGAAGTGATCGAAAAAGTAGGCAAATTAAGGGCCCCCCCAAGTCCCCCCCCACAGAACTTGTGTGTGTCCCCTGAAAATTCCTGGGTGGGTCATAAAAAAACAGGGTGTGGCCTTGACAGGAAGGGTGGGTCATTTTTCTATTAGGGGGGTGCCAAAATTTGGTCAGGCCTAGGGCAGCACAAAACCTAAATCTCCTACTGCACATTAGGGCTTATTTAGACAGGATCCAATTTACAGCATGTTTTTAGATTGTGGGAGGAAACCCGCACAGGGAGAACATGCAAACTCCAGGCAGATAGTGTCACGGGCGGGATTCGAACCAGCAACCCTTTTGCTGCTAGGTGAACATGCTACACACTACACTACTGTGCTGAACGAACATGATTGCAGCTGAAAGCATGAGATGTTTTTTTTTTTACCAATTCCATGATTTCCAGCCTGGAGGACAGATGTGGGGTCTAATTGACCCCGCCTTTCTCTATAAAGAGGACCTGTCACACACTAGTCCTATTACAAGGGATGTTTACATTCCTTGTAATAGGAAGAAAAGTGAAAAATAATACAAACAAAGGGACAAACAAGTGCAAAAAATAAAATATTAAGTAAAAAAATAAAATAACAAAGGAATTTAAATGCTCCTGTCCCTAGTAGCTCGCACTCAGAAGCGAACACGCATGCAAGTCCCACCCACATATGTAAACATCCTTCAAACCCCACATGTGAGGTATCATAGCGTGCGTTAGAGCGAGAGCAATAATGTTAGCACTAGACCTCCTCTGTAACTCAAAAGTGGTAACCTGAGAAAAAAAGTCAAGCGTTGCCTATGGAGATTTTTAATAACGAAGTTTAGCGCCATTCCATGAGTGTGCGCAATATGAAAGCGTGACAAGTTAGGTATCTATTTACTCGGTGTAACATCATCTTTTACCTTATCCCTAAAAATTGGCCTAGCTTTACTGCTTTCTTATTTTGTCATTCATGAAAGCCAAAAAAAAAAAAACGTTAGAAAATTTTTGGCACAAATACTGTTGGAAATGTGTCCGAAAAAATGGCCGCCACTTTATTCCCTAGGGTGTTTGTTAATAAAATATATATAATGTTTGGGGGTCCTGAGTAAGTTTCAAGGAAGAAAATATAATTGTTACATGAAGGAGAGAAGTGCCAGAATAGGCGCGGTATGGAAGTGGTTAAAGTGCACCAATAAAAGTGAAAAATTCCTTGAAATTTCGTACCATGGGGGGGGGGAGGCAATTAGGGGCGCCATCAGGAATTATGGGGCCCCTTACACAGCTTCAGGCATGGGCCCCCTGGAGCAGAGAATAGGGGGGGGGGTGCCGCCTGATATTAAGAAGGGGGGGGGGGCTGCCGCAATTTGATAAGCGGGGGGTTCCTTTACTAAAAAATACATATAGAAAAATATATATTAAAAAGGGTGGTAGCCATCCGGGGGCCCTGGGGACCACTGGGCCCTTTAATAAAAAGAAACTTCTGGGCTCTTTAATGAAAAATAAATTACAATATCTACATATATAAAATAATAAAAAAGGGGGTTGCCTTGGGAGCTCTGGGCCCTTTAATAAAAAATAACTACCAAAAATCTAAAAAAAAAATAACATTGGATGGGAGCTGCGGTGGCTCAACGTGAATGGCACTGCGCTGACAAGCCGTTCACCTCTGCAGCCAAGGGTTCGGATCCCGGTCTCGGCTACATGTGAATTGAGTTTGGTGGTGTCAGCCCGGCTCCCGGTGGGTGTGCTATGCAAGGTACGCCTGTGCTTAGTATAACCACCCCCCCCCCCCCCACAAAAAAAACACCACACTTGCACACACTTTGGCCATGAGGTCTCCTAAAATAAAGGGAGGTGAAGGACCTACAGGGCTGGCTGGGTGGGCTACACTCCTTCATAGGGGGAGTCCCTCTGTCCCATTGGGCTCCCAAGTGTAGCAGGTGGGGTGAGGCCCCCCTCACACCCACCATTGCCACCGGGGGCATGGAGAAGGATGGCGATTGCAAGTCCAGCTCCTCTCTCTCGACTTCACGCACAAAATACACTTTAAAAAAGAAATTAAAGTAAAAAGTAACAAACCTGGGGAAAATGTTTATAACATTTTTAGAAGCAAAAAGGGGCCCTCTGGGAGCTTTCAAAATTATATTATATATATATATGTTTAAAAAATAACCAAAAAATATATCATATGTTTTTTTTTTGATTTTTTTGTAAAGGTGGGGGGTTGTCATCTGGAGCCCTGGGGATCTCCGGGCCACTGGGGACCAGGCCACTGGGGACCTCCAGACCCCTAAACCAAAACATTGGCCCTTTAATAACAAAAAATTTGGGGGGTTGCCACCCGGGGCCCTGGGGACCTCCAGACTGCTAAAAAATATTAAATTCCAAAAATTGGCCCTTTAATAAAAAATCCTACAAAAACCAACTAACAAATATATATACAAAAAAAAAAAGAGGGGGGTTACCATCTGGGGCGCTGGGGGGCCTCCAGGCATCTGGGCACCTCCGGACCCCCGGGCCCCTTACAGGTGTACAGGGCCGCCATCATGAATTTTGGGGCCCCTTACACAGCTTCAGGCATGGGCCCCCTGGAGCAGAGAACCGGGGGGGGGTGCTGCCGCATGAAATTGAGAAGCGGGGGGGGGGGGGTGGTGCCACAAATTGAGGAGCGGAGGGGCCCTTTACAAAAATTTTGACAGAAATAAGAAATAAAGAAAAATATATATAAAAAAGGGGGGTAGCCATCCGGGGCCCTGGGGACCTCTGTGCTCTTTATCAAATAAAAATACAAAAGAGAGAAAATACATATATATATATTTTTTTTAATATAACATTTATCGAAAAAAAGTAAAAAAACAAGGGGGTAGCCTTCCAGGGCCCTGGGGACCTCTGGGCCCTTTCCTTAAAAAAAAAAAAAAAAATATATTAAAAAAATATATATATTTTTTTAAATATATATATTTTATTTTAAAAAAAGGGCTTGCCATCTGGGGCCCTTAGTGGCCTCCGGGCCCCTGGGGACCTTCGGAGCCCTTAAACAAAAAAAAAAAAAAAAATTGTTTTTTTTGTTTTAGGGTGGTTCCCATCCGGGCCCCTGGGGGCACCTGGGGACCCCCGGGCGGTGTAATGCCTGTACCCCCCTAATGGCGGCCCTGCAGGTGTACTGCCTGTACCCCCCTGATGGCGGCCCTGGGTGTAATGTCAGCATGTGAAAAATGACATTCTGAAGGAAAAAAGCCATTTAAAACTGACTCGCGGCTATAATGAATTGTCAGCTCTTGGAATTTGCAGGAGAATTCATTCATTAAAAACACACCAAAAAAAAAGCGTGGGGGTCCCCCCAAATTCAATAACCAGACCCTTTAGGTCTGGTATGGATATTAAGGGGAACCCCGCCATCAATTTTTAAAAAAAATGACGTGGGGTTCCCCCCAAATATCCATAACCAGACCCTTCAGGTCTGGTGTGGAATTTAAGGGGAACTCCACTCCAAATAAAAAAAAAAATGGCGTGGAGTCCCCCCTAAAATCCACACCAGACCCCTTATCCGAGCACGTTGACCTGGCCGGCCGCAGAAAAGAGGGGGGGACAGAGCGCGGCCCCCCCCCTCTCCTGAACCGCACCAGGCCACATGCCCTCAACATTGGGAGGGTGTTTTGGGGTGCCCCCCAAAACACCTTGTCCCCATGTTGATGAGGACAAGGGTCTCTTCCCCACAACCCTTGCCCGGTGGTTGTGGGGGTCTGCGGGCAGGAGGCTTATCGAAATCTGGAAGACCCCTTTAACAAAGGGGCCCCCCAGATCCCGGCCCCCCCCCTGTGTGAAAAGGTAATGGGGTACCTTGTACCTCTACCATTTCACGAGAAAAAAAATGTAAAGGGTTAAAAAAGACAAGAGCCGGTTTTTGACAAGTCCTTTATTATCTTCTTTCTTCTTTCCTTCGGGTTTCTTCTTCCTCCTCCTTCTTCTTCCTCTGCTTCTGTCTTGGGTCTTCTATTCCCGCATCTTGCCCGGCGTGTTCTTCCATCTTCTTCCGCTGTTCTTCTCGTCCGCATCTTCTTCTCCTTCTTGTTCTTCTTCGCCGGAGCGGCCGCTTCCAATTGAAATCCCCGCTGTCTGCCGGACCACGCCCCCCCCCCTCTGACGCCACGGGCAAGCTCTTAGGAGTGTGCTGCCAGTGCGTCAGAGGGGGGCGTGGTCACATGTCAGAGGGCGGGCAATTCAATTTGAAGCTTGTGCGCGGCTTTTTCTTTGCCAGAGTCGCCGCTTCCAATTGAATTGCCCGCTTTCTGGAACATGTGACCACGCCCCCCTCTGACGCACTGGCACCACACGGGGACTTTCCTAAGAGCTTGCCCGTGGCGTCAGAGGGGGGGCGTGGTCCGGCAGACAGCGGGGATTTCGATTGGAAGCGGCCGCTCCGGCGAAGAAGAAGAAGAAGGAGAAGATGCGGACGAGAAGGACAGCGGAAGAAGATGGAAGAACACGCCGGGCAAGATGCGGGAATAGAAGACCCAAGACAGAAGCAGAGGAAGAAGAAGGAGGAGGAAGAAACCCGAAGGAAAGAAGAAAGAAGATAATAAAGGACTTGTCAAAAACCGGCTCTTGTCTTTTTTTACACTGACACTTTTTTTTTCTCGTGAAATGGTAGAGGTACAAGGTACCCCATTACCATTTCACACAGGGGGGGGGCCGGGATCTGGGGGGCCCCTTTGTTAAAGGGGTCTTCCAGATTTTGATAAGCCTCCCGCCCGCAGACCCCCACAACCACCGGGCAAGGGTTGTGGGGAAGAGACCCTTGTCCTCATCAACATGGGGACAAGGTGTTTTGGGGGGCACCCCAAAACACCCTCCCAATGTTGAGGGCATGTGGCCTGGTGCGGTTCAGGAGAGGGGGGGGGCCGCGCTCTGTCCCCCCCTCTTTTCTGCGGCCGGCCAGGTCAACGTGCTCGGATAAGGGGTCTGGTGTGGATTTTAGGGGGGACTCCACGCCATTTTTTTTTAAATTTGGAGTGGAGTTCCCCTTAAATTCCACACCAGACCTGAAGGGTCTGGTTATGGATATTTGGGGGGAACCCCACGTCATTTTTTTTAAAAAATTGACGGCGGGGTTCCCCTTAATATCCATACCAGACCTAAAGGGTCTGGTTATTGAATTTGGGGGGACCCCCACGCTTTTTTTTCCCTTTTTTTAATGAATGAATTCTCCTGCAATTGCCGGGAGCCGACAATTCATTATAGCCGCGAGTCAGTTTTAAATGGCTTTTTTTTTTTTTTTTTTTTTTTTCAGAATGTCATTTTGTGCAAAGACATATTTCTAACCGCAGGAAAAGTGCGCTTTATTCACCTGCTGACATTCCCCCCCCCCCCATGGTACGAATTTTAAAATAATTATTCAAATGACGTGGGGGTCCCCCCAAATTCAATAACCAGACCCTTCAGGTCTGATATGGATATTAAGTGGAACCCCGCCATCAATTTTTAAAAAAAATGACGTGGGGGTCCCCCCAAATATCCATAACCAGACCCTTCGGGTCTGGTGTGGAATTTAAGGGGAACTCCACCCCAAATTAAAAAAAAAATGGCGTGGAGTCCCCCCTAAAATCCACACCAGACCCCTTATCCGAGCACGTTGACCTGGCCGGCCGCAGAAAAGAGGGGGGGACAGAGCGCGGCCCCCCCCCTCTCCTGAACCGCACCAGGCCACATGCCCTCAACATTGGGAGGGTGTTTTGGGGTGCCCCCCAAAACACCTTGTCCCCATGTTGATGAGGACAAGGGTCTCTTCCCCACAACCCTTGCCCGGTGGTTGTGGGGGTCTGCGGGCAGGAGGCTTATCGAAATCTGGAAGACCCCTTTAACAAAGGGGCCCCCCAGATCCCGGCCCCCCCCCTGTGTGAAATGGTAATGGGGTACCTTGTACCTCTACCATTTCACGAGAAAAAAAATGTAAAGGGTTAAAAACGACAAGAGCCGGTTTTTGACAAGTCCTTTATTATCTTCTTTCTTCTTTCCTTCGGGTTTCTTCTTCCTCCTCCTTCTTCTTCCTCTGCTTCTGTCTTGGGTCTTCTATTCCCGCATCTTGACTGGCGTGTTCTTCCATCTTCTTCCGCTGTCCTTCTCGTCCGCATCTTCTCCTTCTTCTTCTTCGCCGGAGCGGCCGCTTCCAATTGAAATCCCCGCTGTCTGCCGGACCACGCCCCCCCTCTGACGCCACGGGCAAGCTCTTAGGAAAGTCCCCGTGTGGTGCCAGTGCGTCAGAGGGGGGCGTGGTCACATGTTCCAGAAAGCGGGCAATTCAATTGGAAGCGGCGACTCTGGCAAAGAAAAAGCCGCGCACGAGCTTCGAATTGAATTGGCCGCCCTCTGACATGTGACCACGCCCCCCTCGGACGCACTTGCAGCACACTCCTAAGAGCTTGCCCGTGGCGTCAGAGGGGGGGGCGTGGTCCGGCAGACAGCGGGGATTTCAATTGGAAGCGGCGCCTCCGGCGAAGAAGAAGAAGGAGAAGAAGATGCGGACGAGAAGGACAGCGGGAGGAACAGAAGATGGAAGAACACGCCGGGCAAGATGCGGGAATAGAAGACCCAAGACAGAAGCAGAGGAAGAAGAAGGAGGAGGAAGAAGAAACCCGAAGAAAAGAAGAAAGAAGATAATAAAGGACTTGTCAAAAACCGGCTCTTGTCTTTTTTAACCCTTTACATTTTTTTTCTCGTGAAATGGTAGAGGTACAAGGTACCCCATTACCATTTCACACAGGGGGGGGGCCGGGATCTGGGGGGCCCCTTTGTTAAAGGGGTCTTCCAGATTTCGATAAGCCTCCTGCCCGCAGACCCCCACAACCACCGGGCAAGGGTTGTGGGGAAGAGACCCTTGTCCTCATCAACATGGGGACAAGGTGTTTTGGGGGGCACCCCAAAACACCCTCCCAATGTTGAGGGCATGTGGCCTGGTGCGGTTCAGGAGAGGGGGGGGGCCGCGCTCTGTCCCCCCCTCTTTTCTGCGGCCGGCCAGGTCAACGTGCTCGGATAAGGGGTCTGGTGTGGATTTTAGGGGGGACTCCACGCCATTTTTTTTTTAATTTGGAGTGGAGTTCCCCTTAAATTCCACACCAGACCTGAAGGGTCTGGTTATGGATATTTGGGGGGAACCCCACGTCATTTTTTTTAAAAAAATGACGGCGGGGTTCCCCTTAATATCCATACCAGACCTAAAGGGTCTGGTTATTGAATTTGGGGGGACCCCCACGCTTTTTTTTCCCTTTTTTTAATGAATGAATTCTCCTGCAATTGCCGGGAGCCGACAATTCATTATAGCCGCGAGTCAGTTTTAAATGGCTTTTTTCCTTTGAAAAATGACATTTTGTGCAGAGACAGTTCTAACCACGGGAAACATGCGCTTTTTCACATGCTGACATTAGAGACCCCCATGCTACGAAATTTAAAGGAAAATTACACTTTTATTATTGCACTTTTAGCATTATTAAAATCACTGCTCCCGAAAAAACGGCCGTTTTAAAAAATAAAAAAAGCATTGGTACATGTCCCCTGGGGCAGGACTGAGGCCCCCAAACACTTTTTAGGACAAAACTTGCAGATTAGCCTTTAAAATTCACTATTAAGATTTTCACCCATAGACTTATACAGGGAGTTCGGCGGCGGCTTTAGTTATCAATCACATCGCGCTGCTGCTGCCGCCGGTTCATGCGCCTAATTAGGGATTCATCCAGCGCACTAATTAAGGCATGTACCGGCGCAGCGCAGATTCATTAGTAAATCAGCCCCAAGGTACCTTTTCACTTGGATCAGATTGGATCCTAGCTATGTGGATATCTATTATACCACATCACAGGAATCTTTTCATAACTTATTTTCTTGAACTCTATGAAAACTTTTCTTTCATGAGTGTGATTTACAGAAATCTTTTCTGTGTACATCCTGACTGCGAAACCTTTTCATGCAGCAGGGTTCTTTTAAAATCTTCGGCCTATGCATACATGGCCGGGTAATAATAAAATTTGTATTAGTACCTGTCTGGATAATGACCTTTGTGGTACTAATATGTTTACTGCATCTGGCATTAACCAAGATTATATTAGGGTTTCATGTTCATTTATGAAACTACTTGGGTTTTATTTTAATCTGGACCACAGTGGTTCTTACCAGACCTATGTGTATAATAAAGCGATTTAATATATCGTTGCCAACGTACACATGATATATTGGGTCATTGATTATCAGGAATAAACGACTGATTATTTATTTATTTATTTCCTGAGGGGTGTGAATACCTAAATATTTATCTTAGGATTGATCAACTATTTTAATAATTTCTACTAATGTGATTATATTTCTGGCATAAATATGAACCTCATAAATATTCCCCAGGTCACTGACCTGTTAGGGAAAATACCATACAATCCCAGTAGGATTACGTATAACTGCTAAGCTCAATAGAGTCAGCATACACTGTATGGATATGAGAATATCACCTTCCAAGCATGCCTCTCACTTATATTCCGGGGGACATACACTTTAGTATAATCCTCCCGTCTGACCCTCATTTTGGGGAAAAATGGAGATGCCTGTATGAGGGTGCCATCTAAATATGGATCTCACTCATGCTCACTGATTGTGAGAGAACTGAGAAGGTTCACATGTATGGCCTTGTCACAGACCATATAACATTTTAATAAAATCACAATAGGATAAAAATAAATACTTTTAAGGAGATCGATATCAATACGTAATCGATCATGGGCATATTAATTATACCCGCGGAAATATAAATTACTTCATTCCCTTTTAAGTTGAAATACAACTGGGCTTTTTATTTTTATTTGATTTCAGGGCAGTGCTGAAATATTTACCAAGTCAGCTTGAAATAAATAATTTTAGCTGATGTATTTTTCAGAAAATATATTCTTGGGTTTATTTTAAATATTTCTGAAATAAAATAATTGCTTGGATTTATTTGAAATGTTTCTTCATATGGTATCCTGTTATTATAAAATACTAGTAAGGAAAACAATTTAAAACCAACAATACTTGGAATGTATAACGTGTAACAAATTTTTTTTTTTTTCATTTTGTCAGCTAGGTGTTTGTATAAGCAAGGAGCAATGCCCCCCTGCTATCACACAGACATTCCTATAGATAAGCAGCCAGCCTCTACGAAGCCAGGTTTTGGCTGCGAGCACAATTCAGTCTGCTTTTTTTTTTTCCACCCCCCCCCAAGGAGGGTGTTAAAAACTGCTTTTAGAGAAAAGAAAAAAAAAACTTTTAAACAGCTTTTGTTCATGTTTTTTTTTTTTTTCCCTCGGTCAATTGCAGACATTCAAATATTTGAACACCTCAGCAAGATTTTACTTAGTTTTAAAACTGGGTGTAACTTTTAATTGAGAGGAGCTTCAATTTTGTTCTTGCTCTTATTAAGCCATTATTCGAGCGGGCTTTTTAAATTTATTTTTGAAGCTCCGGTTCTGTAGAACCGTAAAAAGGATGGTGTTCTGTTTAACCAACCCGATCCTTTTTTTTTTTTTTTTTAATAATCCCCAGCCATAATAAATGTTACTTTATTTGGCAAAGCCTTACCAAACAATTGGGAAAATTCATGGCTTTCAAAATCTTTCAAGCTGGGCTTTCTTGAGAACTTTTAAAAGTTCTGTGGTACTTTGATTGGGCTTAAGTTTAGAAGTACCCATGGTCCTTCTTGCAGCATCAGCTGATTTATAGGGACCAAGCTCTGTCTTCATTACCCATACTTCTTTGATAGAAGACATTACCTGATATTTTGCACACTGTCTGTGATGCAGACCAATTTCCTTCTCTGCATCAGCAGGACCGGCTGCACTAAAAATAACTTTAGTCTTTGTCATTTTTCAATATTGCATCTAACAATGGCAATACAAGTATTATTTTTTTTTTTTTTTTAAATCAAAAAATGTATTTAAAAAAAAATTAAATATGAAAAAATATATATATAATTTTTCACAATTATATTACTCATCTCAAACTTTGACAGATCCCGGACGAGCCCCCATCTATGTCAGAACCATTGACGTATCTCGGCATAGAGCCTACATATACCGTCAGAATGTTTATTCTGAACTTATAAAATTATTATTGTATTTATGGAAATATGTAAATCTGTGCTTTGGGAGATATACACTTTTCCTACGATACAAGATATCAAAATTCTTTTATCCGTGCTATTTTGAGGACGAGTAATACAAATGAATATTTAATATATATATATTTATTAACTAAAGATATAGTGCAAAAATTAAAATCAGGTACAATTCATATCAAAACAAATAAATGATATGCTTCTACAATAGAGATAAATGACGCTTGAATGTTCAGATGATATTTTCATTATATGACAAGGTATATTCCTAGCTCTTATTTAAATCATCCTGGCGTAACTTGAAACCTTTTAGTTCTTAATTTACATAACCTTGACATTGCATTATTTCTTCTCAATATCAAACAGATCTCTTGCTACTACTTCTTATATAAGTGTACATAACAAATGTTATATGGTACACAAGCTTTTTGTTAAATTTGGTGAGGATCTATCTTCACATACGACATCACTCTCAAACCACAATAGTTGGCACTTAGCTTTTTAAAGACAAACGTAATGTGCGTATGTCTCCTAATATTTGGAATTCAATTATCTCATGCTGCAGGTAGACATAACTAACTCCCAAATTATCTTTGCCAAGTATATTTAAATGGTCTTAGTGGAGTGTATGTGAAAAACCTCAGAATTACCAAAAAGGTAAATAATCAAAATTCAATCTTACCAGTAATTAAGAGTCCTGTTTGAGAAGGGAAAGCCTAATGAAGGATTCCTGTGAACTCCTTACATGTTTGGTCACTCCCTCCTCCTTCCGGCTTCCTTCAGAGATCAGAATAGCTTCCAGCCATCAGCCCTCCAGAGATCAGACTTGCCATCTCTCGAGCTTCTCCCATCGACCTCGACCTCCTATCATTGTCCTGTGCAATACTTTTATCTTCCCAAAGAAGTGGGTGTGTATTCCCCTATCACGTGACTGACTATGTCACATGATAATATGTTTTGGTGGGTGACCAACTTGAACCATGCTGATATTAACCTGTAGGGGGCAGTGGCGTTTAAAGAATAATTCCTAATTCTAGGGTTATTCAGAGTTAACCAGGATTTATGACCCCCTGTGACCTGAATCTTGGTGTAGCATCATAAGTTGTTATATATGTCAAACAACATGACAACAAACCTAGACATTCAGGCGGCCCCCAAAATTTACGATTGAGATAAGGTGTGATAATCTACCCCCATGCCTAGGAAAGTTCCTTTAAACTAATGCTGGGATGTGATCAAAGCCATCTAATACTTTGGAATATTATAGGATCTCATACCTGGGACCCCAGTAATGTCTATGTATTTGCGAGTATACTATGTGAACTATTAATACACATATATTGTCATGGCATAATGAAGACACAATACTATTTAAGATATATAATTCCATTGGGATAGTGAATAAGCCCCTCTAGTCTCATAGTATAAAGACCACCATGTGTGTAGTGTCATGCTGTGCCAGGCCTTTCATTCTCTTATCTTATAAGTGTCAAACCCAAAGAGAAATGACCTGGAAGACGGCACAGATAGCATCCTTACAACCTAGAAGCAGTGTCTATTCATGCCTGAGAACCTATATTTAAACTTTAACAGGGAAAAATGGTGGTGCTAAGTTCACCATATCCATGTATATGGAACATTATGAAACATATATTATGTGCGATTTTCATATGTATTCTTTTAACCCCAAATGTTCTGACAAGGTTAATTGAATTCTATTCATACAGCAATGTATTAATGCTCAGGTGTTATAGTATTTGGTTTTGATGTCATCCTCTCTGAGTTAACTCTATTGATGATGCGGTGCCGACGTGTCTACATAATTAGCTTACCTGAATGCCTTTTAAGGTGATTGAAGCCCCCCATGGTGTGAAGGGGGGTGGAGACTACATTGTCCTGTGATTAACTGCATTATGCTTGAATCTGTATAAGAAGCTGAGAAAATATCAATAAATGTCAGATATCTTTGGAAGCAAGTACGGAGCTCTGTCTCGTCTTATTCTGGGAATTGATATGGATCGTGTATGCAGGATTGTCGCAGTGTGTCAGATAAGCTTGTCGTGGTTGGATGGAAGGTCGTAAGCGGTGGTGACCGTTACATGCACCATGATGGTTTGTGAAAAATCCTCTCATGTAAACCAAAACTGGTCATACAATTCACACAAACTTTTGTATGAAAATTCTAACAGCACATTTCTCACTAGAATAGATTTCAAAATGTAATTAGCTTCTAATATTCGATTTGGGAATGAATGCAATTTCCCAAATGAAAGCCACATTTACTGTTAGAAAATAGTTTATTCTAAAAAAAAAAAAAAAATCCATCCTGCTCCTTTGAATTTTCACTGTCATCGAAAAGGAAAGCCAAGTTGACCCTACTAACAATTAAAAAATCAAAGTAACTGCCCTGAAATAAAAGCTTTTCTATAAAATTCTTCTACTTTATGGCATTAAAGCTGGCCATAGGTGGATCAAAATTCCGCTGATCCAGCCTGCCGAATTTCAATACATCTATGGTCATTCTGGTTGTACTGAAGTCAATCAATGGACTTCAGTACAACCGGCATTTCAGGTTTTTGTCCATACGATTATAGCTGGCAGCTGGTAGAATGCAAAATGGCAGTAGGAATGATTCTTCCATTAACACTGACTTTGTCAACCTGTGGTTGAAGGAAAGTAAATTGCTTAGTGGTCAACCTTACTCTGAGCATTTAACTACTTCCCAACGGCCGTACGACTTTAAACGGCCGAAGGGACATCCTAAATCTCTGACAGGCCGTGTTTTTACGGCCTGTTCTTAGCCAGGCGTGCCCGCCGCATCGCTGACATGCCGATGCGCGTGCCTGGTGGCCGTGATGTCCGCCAGGCACTCGGGATCGGCGGCTGCAGGGACAAGACATGGATCTCTGTGTAAACACAGAGATCCATGTCATGTCAGGGGAGAGAAGAGACGGATCTGTGTCTCTTGCAGGCCCGGACTGGCCATAGGGCATACCGGGCAAATGTCTGGTGGGCCGCGGCGGCCCGCGGGCCGGGTGTGGCCCGCGAACGGCCCTCGCGGCCGATTGCGGCCCGCGAACGGCCCTCGCGGCCCACAAACGGCCCCTGGCGGCTATTAAGCCTCACTGTGCCCATCAAAT
Organism: Rana kukunoris; assembly: GCA_029574335.1. Taxonomy (NCBI): domain Eukaryota; kingdom Metazoa; phylum Chordata; class Amphibia; order Anura; family Ranidae; genus Rana; species Rana kukunoris. Next base: position 135,263,271 of record CM056053.1, read on the forward strand.
GCAGCCACTGGGCCCATCAAATGCTGCTACTGGGCCATCAATTGTCATCACTGTGCCATGACATCTAACGCAGCCACTGTGCCATGGCTTTAAACGCAGCCACTGTGCCATCAATTGTCACCACTGTGCCATGCCATCAAACGCAGCCACTGTGCCATCAATTGTCACCACTGTGCCATGCCATCAAACGCAGCCACTGTGCCATCAATTGTCACCATCTATCTTCCTTCCCTTCTTTCTTTCTATATTATTCATTCTTTCTTCATCCATCTTTCTTCCTTTCTATCTATCTATATCTATCTATCTATCTTCCTTCCTTCCCTTCTTTCTTTCTATCTGTATCTATCTTTCTTTATCTATCTTCCTTCCTTCCATTCTTTCTTTCTATCTTTATCTATCTTTCTTTCTTTATATATCTTCCTATCTTCCTATCTATCTATCTATCTATCTATCTATCTATCTATCTATCTATCTATCTATCTTCCTTCCCTTCTTTCTATATTTATCTATCTTTATTTCTTTATCGATCTTCCTTCCCTTCTTTCTTTCTATCTATCTTTATCTATCTTCCCTTCTTGCTTTCTATCTTTATCTATCTTTCTTTCTCTATCTATCTATCTTCCTTCCCTTCTTTCTTTCTATATTATTCATTCTTTCTTTATCCATCTTCCTTCCTTTCTATCTATCTATATCTTTTTATCTATCTTCCTTCCTTCCCTTCTTTCTATCTTTATCTATCTTTCTTTCTTTATCTTCCTTCCTTCCTTCCTTCCTTCCTTCCTTCCTTCCTTCCTTCCTTCCTTCCTTCCTTCCTTCCTTCCTTCCTTCCTTCCTTCCTTCCCTTTTATCTATCTATATCTATCTATCTTCCTTCCTCCCCTTATTTCTTTATATTGTTTATCTTTCTTTATCTTCCTTCCCTTCTTTCTATCTGTATCTATATTTTTTCTTTATCCATCTATCTATCTATCTATCTATCTATCTATCTATCTATCTATCTATCTATCTATCTATCTATCTATCTATCTATCTATCTATCTATCTATCTTCCTTTCTTTCTATCTTAATCTTTCAATCTATCTTTCTTTATCTCACCCCACATCCCGTCATTAACCCCCGCTGTGCCCCCCCCCCCGGGCTGCTCAGTCTAAAATGCCCGGGCCTATTTTTTGTCCCAGTCCGGGCCTGGTCTCTTGTACATAGGGACACAGCATCGGTCACCTCCCCCAGTCACCCCCCCTCCCCCCACACAGTTAGAACACAATTTAGGATACACATTAACCCCTTCCTTACCCCCTAGTGTTAACCCCTTCAATGCCAGTCACATTTATACAGTAATTAGTGCATAATTATAGCACTGATCGCTGTATAAATGTGAATGGCGCCAAAAATGTGTCAAAAGTGTCCGATGTCTCCGCCATAATGTGGCAGTCACGAAAAAAATGCTGATCGCCGCCATTAGTAGTAAAAAAATAAATAATAAAAAATAATAATTCTGTCCCCTATTTTGTAAGCGCAATAACTTTTGCGCAAACCAGACGCTTATTGCGAATTTGATTTTTTTTTTTACCAAAAATATGTAGAAGGATACGTATCGCCTAGACTGAGAAAAAAAATGTTTTTTTTTAAAAAATAGGGCTATTTATTACAGCAACAAGTAAAAAATATAGTTTTTTTTTTCAAAATTGTCGCTCTATTTTTGTTTATAGCGCAAAAAATAAAAACCGCAGAGGCGATCAAATACCACCAAATGAAAGCTCTATTTGTGGGGAAAAAAGGACGCCAATTTTGTTTGGAAGCCACGTCGCACGACCGCGCAATTGTCAGTTAAAGTGATGCAGTGCCACAAGCTGAAATTTCACCTGGTCAGGAAGGGGTATATGTGCCCAGTAAGGAAGTGGTTAATATGTACAATTTAGAATTTCCTCTTTTTGTAGTGAAAGAAAATCAGAATAATGTGTCAATAATTTAATTAAATGGCTTGACCCAGGGGAATTAAATAATATTGCATAAGTCACAGCTGAAACATCACTGGGGGAAAAAAAAAATGTTTTTAATTTTGTGATGGTAGTAAAACTTCACAAAAGACATCTGTCGGAAAATGAGACAACCAAATAGCTCTGATCACTTACAGATTTATTTATCAAAATAACAGCCAAATAAAACACAATTAGATTTTGTTAAATATGAAATTATAGGGAAATTTAAGGGAAAAGTATTCCTTCCTCTTCTTGAGTATACTCATTTTCGTAGAGAAAAACAGGATACAAAAACTTAATTTCATGGCAAAATTTCATGTCAGCAAGCTTCTCTGGCAGTGCCTGCCTTATAACTATTAGATTCAAAAAAGCAGATATACAGTACCTAGGAAACAATAATATATATTCTATTTTCAAGCTAGAAAGTGCAAAAACACAGACATGCTCCCAGGTGCTGACCAGTGGAGATCTCCCGACTTCTACCTCCCCTGATCATCTGTTGCAAATGAGCTGCAAGCTGCTCCAATTTAACTCCTCACATCTGCTTGTCTATTTCTGGCACAATGCAGCCCAGCTATGTGCTATCAATACGTTTCTGAGGCTCATGCGATTATTATTGGCGTATTGTATTGTTTTGGGAATTGATTCAGAAAAGAAAATGGCTGGCTTTAGTGAAAATATTGAAGCTCTGCAGACTTCCATCATCCAATTACATGCAAGTAAAATTGCTATTTTTTTCCCTTGCACCTGATTTGGTATTCTTTGCAATGCAAATTCTTTTATTTTAATAAATCAACCCCATAGCATATTTTTTTTCAAATAGTTGACATGCTGATTAACAAATGCAGGAAATAGTTTACCTATTCCAGCTGAAAGTGCACAGGTACTGTATAGTCAATGTGATACATTTTAACATCTAAGTAAAACTATATATATATTTTTAAAATACAGCAAAACCTTGGATTGCGAGCATAATATGTTCTGGAAACATGCTTGTAATCCAAAGCACTTGTATATAAAAGCACATTTCCCCATAGGAAATAATGGAAGCTCAGGTGATTCGTTCCACAACCATTTATTCATAGGTCTTTCAGTTTATAGTCCATATAAAAAGACTATAGCAATGTAATTGGTTGTGTAACCATAAAATGTCCATCCACAAATGGAAGCCTCCACAAGGGTATTAGAAGCAAAAGCCTGCAGGAGCTCCAGAGTTTAAAAAAGAAGAGAGGCGCCTCTAAGGCCGCGTACACACGTACGAGAACCTTGACGTGCCAAATACATCGTTCCGCCCGTCGAGGTTCTCGCCCGGCCGTCGAAATCGTCGACCAAGCCGTCGGGAAAGGCGCCGAGCCATGGTTCTCGATGGGCCATCGAGCAAATAGAGAACCTGCTCTCTATTTTGGCTCGACGCCTTTCTCGACGGGACGCTTGTCGAAAACGTACACACGACCGAGTATCTCGGCAGAATATGGATCCCAGCGAGCTTGTCGCTGGATTCTGCCGAGGTTCTCGGTCGTGTGTACGGGGCCTGAGTGTAACAATATGATTACATTTAATGAAGGTACAACATCTAGCAACTCACATTGTTGATAATTAAAATAGGCACATCTAAGTATGCAGGCATCCGGGGGAAAAGCTGTCCACAGACTATTCTCCACACCATTGGCTCTTACCGCTGTAAGGCCGCGTACACACAATTAGTCCAAACCGATGAAAATGGACTGAAGTTCAGTTTCATCGGTCCAAACCGACCGTGTGTACGCCCCATCAGTCTGTTGTCCTTCAGTCCAAAAATGTAGAACTTGCTTTAAAATCGGACCGATGGACGCCTACCGATCGGTCAAAACCGATGGTTAGTACGCAAAAGCATCGCTTCAGTATGTCACAGTACATGTTAGCATTCATGGTTCCCTCAATGACTGTAGCTCCCCAGTGCCAGCAGCACTCATGCAGCCCAGACCATAACATTCCCACCACCATGCTTGACTGTAGGCAAGACACACTTGTCTTTGTACTCCTCACCTGTGGTTGCAGCCACACATGCTTGACACCATCTGAACCAAATACGTTTATCTTGGTCTCATCAGTAATCCATGTCCTAAGTCTGATTGGCTTCAGCAAATTGTTTACAGGCTTTATTGTGCATTATCTTTAGAAGAGGCTTCCTTCTGGGATGACAGCCGTGCAGACCAATTTTATGCAGTGTGCGGCATATGGTCTGAGCACTGAGAGGGTGTCCTCCCACCCCTTCAACCTCTGCAGCAATGCTGGCAGCACTCATACGTCTATTTCACAAAGACAACCTCTGGGTATGATGCTGAGCACATGCACTCAAATTATTTGGTCGACCATGGAGAGGTCTGTTCTTAGTGGAACCTGTCCTGTTAAACTAAGGTGTGGTCTTGGCCACCATGCTGCAACTCAGTTTCAGGGTCTTGGTAATATTCTTATAGCCTATGCCATTTTTATGTAGAGCAACAATTCTTTTTCTCAGATCCTCAGAGAGTTCTTTGCCATGAGGTGCCATGTTGAACTTCCAGTAACCATTATGAGAGAGTGAGAGCAATAACACCAAATTGTCAAATGTACACTCACTACTTTACATTGTAGAAAAGTGTAATTTCTTCAGCATTACCACATGAAAAGATATAGTAAAATATATACAAAAATGTGAGGGGTGTACTAATTTTTGTGAGATTCTGTATATATTTTTTATTGACCACTACAATATAAATATGATTAGTCCCACAATCTTAACTGCTTTCAGACCAGCGCACGACTATATACGTTGACTGCATGACACGGACAGGCAGAAGGACGTATATATATATGTCCCCTTTAAGAAGCTGGCATTGTGGACGCCGGGAGCTCCGTGACTCCGACCATGGGTCCGCGGACTCGATGTCTGCGAGCATACCCGCAAAAGTGTCACGGTGAGGAAGAATGGGGAAATGCTTATGTAAACAAGCATTTTGCCAGTCTTCCTAGTAACAGGACAGTGTACACAGCTTCCTGTAATCGTAAGCTGTGATCACTGTTGTGTCACACATAGCCCATCCCCCCTACAGTTAGAACACATCCCTAGGCACACTTAACCCCTTCAGCGCCACCTAGTGGTTAACCCCTTCACTGTCAGTGTTATTTTCACAGTAATCAGTGCATTTTTATAGCACTGGTCGCTGTAAAAATGACAATGGTGTCAAAAGTGTCCAATGCATCCGCCATAAAGTTGCAGTCATGATACGCCGCCATTACTAGTGAAAAAATAATAATAATAAAAACGCCATAATTCTATCCCCTATTTTGTAGATGCTATAACTTTTGCGCAATCCAATCAATATACAGTTATTGTGATTTTTTTTTTTACCAAAGAATACGTATCGGCCTAAACTGAGGAAAAATATTTTTTTGGTGGATATTTATCATAGCAAAAAGTTAAAAATATTGGGCCAGATTCAGATACACTTAATTTTGCGCTGCGTAATCGAAATACTCTACACTGCCGTATTTTACCAGGCTCTACATCGAATTCTGGTAGATTTTTGCCCGTACGCTATGGCGGCGTAGTCTATTTCTCGCCGCGTAATCGAAATACGCGATTAGGGGGCGTGAAGCATTTAAATTAGGCGCGTCCCCGCTGCAATCGAACTGCGCATGCTCCGTTCAGAAACTTACCGCCGTGCATTGCGCGAATCACGTCGTTACGTCATTCGTTGTTTGAGTAGCGTCGTTTACGAACATTCCTATTCCCGGACGACTTACGTAAAAAATAATAAAAGACGTTGGAAAACGTTGAAATTCGACGCGGGAACGACGGCCATACTTAACATGGGCTGTCTAATATTAGAGCAGCAAAAATCTGGTATAGTGTTACGCAAAAATAAGATGACTAAAGATGCCGTAAGAGATTGCGATAGACGTTCGTAATTTCTGGGATTGCCGGCAAAAGCTCATTAGCATACCCCGACGACTGGAAAACGACGGGAAGTCCACCCAGTGGCTGCAATTTTATTGCAGCGTAGATCCGAAGGCGTACGAACACGTAATCCAGTCGAATTGAAGCCCGCAGCCGTCTATTCATGGTTTGAGGTTTCCAACTAGATAAAAAACGTGCGTAATTTTAAATTACTCCAGTCTAACACCAGTTAGACAGGAGTTACGGCTCTCTGAATCTGGCCCATTGAATTTTTTTCAAAATTGTAGCTCCTCTGTGTTTGTCCCCCCTCCTCCTCTGTGTTTGTCCCCCCTCCTCCTCTGTGTTTGTCCCCCCTTCTCCTCTGTGTTTGTCCCCCCTTCTCCTCTGTGTTTGCCCCCCCTCCCCTTCTGTGTTTGCCCCTGTCTCCTCTGTATTTGCACCCCCCTCTTCTGTGTTTGCCCACTTCTACTCTGTATTTGCACCCCCTTTTTCTATGTTTGCCCCCGTCTCCTCTGTATTTGTACCCCCTTTTCTGTGTTTGCCCCCGTCTCCTCTGTATTTGCACCCCCTTTTCTGTGTTTGCCGCATCTCCTCTGTATTTGCACCCCCTTTTCTGTGTTTGCCCCCGTCTCCTCTGTGTTTGCACCCCCCTCTGTAATTACCCTCCTCCTCTGTGTTTGCCCCATCCTCCTTTGTATTTGCCCCATCCTCCTCTGTGTTTGCCCCATCCTCCTCTGTGTTTGCCCCATCCTCCTCTGTGTTTGCCCCCTCCTCCTCTGTGTTTGCCCCATCCTCCTCTGTGTTTGCCCCCTCCTCCTCTGTAATTGCATCCCCCTCCTCTGTAATTGTCCCCCCTCCTCTGTAATTGTCCCCCCTACTTTGTATTTGCACCCCCTCCTCTATTTGCACCCCATCCTCTGTAATTACCCTCCTCCTCTGTGTTTGCCCCTCCTCCTCTGTATTTGCACCCCCTCCTCTATTTGCCCCCTATCTCTGTATTTTCACCCCTCCTCTGTAATTGCCCCATTTGTGTTGGGACCCCATGATACCCCCTGTTGGCTTCCATGGGGGTATTGGAGGCAGGAGGATTTGTGCTGGTAGGGGAAGATGATTTGTAATAGGAGGGGATGGGGATAATGGCACCCAATCACAAAGCAAAACTTATTTTAGATGAGAGGCATCCCACAATTTGTCGCGTGACAATCGCTGCAAAATCTCACCGCGGTTGGGGTGCCATGCCGTGCACCGCTAAATTGTTCGGGTTTGGCTTGAAGAAAAGGTGGCAACCCTAACCCAGAGCAGTACAGGACTGAGAGGCATCCATCTAGGATTGTACAAGACTGACCCATACTACTGAGAAAGGCCCATTCTTACCGCATCAAGGTAAGCGCAATGTGAGCTCATTCCTCAAGAAGATTTTCATTGCTATAAGATTTGACATCTATACATCTATACTACAGTTAATGGGACAGTCTCCTCAATATGCATTAGCACTTTATTGCACTTGGTTCACTTTAGCTATTCAGCGTTATTTATATATTTGTTTATGTGCTGATCATTTATTCTTCCTGTCATTGATACAAGCTTTGGGACTCCCACAAGAAGTACATCAGCTACCCCTATGGGACAGTCCTCATTTTGGCACTAGCACTTTATAGTCACGTTGTTTACTTGAACAGCTCAACCAGCTGTTTCAGTGTTATTTATTTGTGTATGCGCTGATCACTCTTATTCATTCACTGTTGATATATTTAGTTTATTAATATTCAATTTAGGTTGAGCAGCATATTCATTGCAAAAGCACCTCACATAAACATTCACTTAAAGGGTCACTAAAGTCAGGGATTTTATTTAAAAAAAATAACAAACATGTGATACTTACCTCCACTGTGCAGTTCGTTTTGCACAGAGTGGCCCGGAAACCTGTCTTCTGGTGTCCCTCGGCGGCTGTCTGGGCTCCTCCTCGCAAAAGCTTTCCTTCTTCATGCGAGGGCGCTCGCATGGAGGAAAGCTTTTGCGAGCGCGCTCCCGTGATACAGCGGCGGCCATAGCCGCCGACTGTATCACTCGGCTCTGCCCCCCAGCGCGCCGCGTCATCCACCCTGATTGACAGCAGCGCTAGCCAATGGCTGCGCTGCTATCAATCCGCCCAGCCTAGCCAATCAACGGCCAGGCTGGGAACCGAAGAGGACGACGTGGACGCGCCCGGGAGATTCGAACGGTCAGGTAGGTACAACGGGGGCTCGGGGGGGGCCGGTGCTGCTAGATGTTTTTTTACCTTCATGCATAGGATGCATGAAGGTAAAAAAACTTGTACCTTTAGAACCCCTTTAAGTGGTTAAGTGATTCATCACAGCTTCTATTCCTTCAACATAAAGTGCTCCAATGTAAACAAAAGTGCTCCAGTACATAAATAACATTTCAGTGCTTCATGCAACACTCCTACACACTCACCAGATTACATTGACCTCATGCTTTCAGCACAAAAGTCAATACACAGTTGTGGTTTTTACCCTCTGTGGTTTTGGCAGCAATGTTCAGCGTCTCCTCCTATCTTCTCCTATCTTCTCTTCTCCTATCTTCTCCTCCACGTATCTCCTCTCCCATTGTTCTTTATGCTTCTGTTGCAGACTTCTATGCGTTGTAATTGTACATTACCTCTTTATTTAAAACTAGGAGTTTAAAAAATTGGTCCATTGCGCTACACACCACTAAATTATTCTGATCAAATCGCTCTGACAGACCGATTTGATCTGATTTGTCTGCTGGGATATATTGGTTTGATCGTGTACACACGATCAAACCAAAATCCCCGCTGGCAGACAGCTAGGTGACGTGGCGGTGACGTTGAAGCCGCCACGTCACCGCACCAGGAAGTAAAAAACTTCCACGCAGGCGTCGAATCCATTCGAGACATGTGCGGGCAGATATGTCCGCTGGTTAGTGTACTAACCAGCAGACATGTCAGATGGACGGGTTCCCAGCAGACAGATTTTAAAGCAACCTGTCTGTCCGCCCGTACACACGATCGAATTTGTCTGCTGAAATGGTCCGTCAGACCGTTTCCAGCAGATAAATTCAATCGTGTGTACGTGGCCTAACTGTTATAAAAATCGCTATTAGACCTGGAAGCGACGCCTCAGCATGTTTTCCATGGGCTAGAAATGACGTTACCATCCCCAGTTGTCTGGACCACTAGCGGTGCCTGCTAGACAGAGACAAATGGCTGCTATTGAGATTATGATGAGAAAACTTTTATCCTACATCATGTTTTTTATTTCTGTTGCAAATAAACTGCTTCATTTTAATACTGCACTTAGGTAGCCCCCCCTATTTTCTTACTAAAGAAGTTTGGGTCGTTCACTTCGAAAATTATATTTTTACTTTGTAAAGGACTTCTTACTTAGGTTACTGAACGTGGTGAAAATTTGCTTTGAAAGAATACTCAATCAACTGCAGATGATTTTTGAATCATCATTCACGTTATTGAATGGTTGAAGTCATCAGAACTCCACTGCATTCACTAAGCTGAGAGAAAATGAATTAGCACCATAAGTTCGCTGAATTCTTGTTTTTGGACTGTAGTTTCAATTTTTTTTTTTAAACTTTATAGTTGGCAAATCCAAACCACTGTCATTCCTTCTACACAATTGAAAGAAATTCTGAATTTGCTGCAACACTTCATCTTTATTGATCCTTCATGCACATGACATCACAGATGGGGTACAGTACAGGTTGATTCATTGTGTGCTGTGGTTAGCGCTTACTTATAACTTCATGACTTATAACCTCTGATTCCTTCTTCAAACCTTGTCCAGACTATTACCGTTCTGATATGTCCCTTTCACTTACTTGCTAAATGTCAGTTGTTAATCTGTGCTCTTTACTAATCCTCCGAAACCCTATCATCTACCCTTCCCTGTTGCTCTTCATTCTTTTTTTTCATATGGGCAATTTCTTCTTCTATGTAGTCCTATTGAACTTGCTACTTCATTTTTTCCCCTCCCCCTCATGTATGCTGCTTTTATTTCCTTCTTAAAGTGGCATTCCTTTAATATATGAACACTAACCTGTCCTGGGCACCCACAATGTCAGCACCCAAAGCCGATCTCTTCCTCAGGTCTCGGGTGCTGCCGCCACTATCTTCGGTAAGGGAATCAGGAAGTGAAGTCTTGCGGCTTCCTTACTGCGATCCCACTGGTGCCTTCTGCCTTCTAGGATTTGTGTTTCTCCCTGAAGACAGCAGGGATCTATGCCTGGAAGTGTGAGCAGATACGTGGATTACACAGGTATCTGCTCCCTCCTCCCCCCTGAAAGGTGCTAAATGTAACACCGGAACGGGGGGGGGATTCCAAAAAGCGGAAGTTTCATTTTTGGATGGAACTCCGCTTTAAGGAGTATTCTCCTTTCAACTATCTCCTTCCTCTTTTTCAAATGTGCTTCTTCTTTTTCCTTGTCAATCATTCTTTCTCTCTCTCCTCCTACATTCTTTTAATCTATGCTTCTCCTCCCTCATTCTTATTCATGCCCCTTTCCTCCTTTTTCATGAGGGTTCTCCTACTTTCTTCTTATCAATGCTTCTCCCACTTCTACACACAGGCTCTCCTTCCTTTAGGGCTGGTTCTACCACTAGGCAAACTAGGAAGCTGCCTAGGGCGCCCTGCTCCCTAGGGCGCCCGGCCACTGGTGTTCATACTCTCTTCTCTATACAGCAAGCAACCAAGTCTCAGCAGGTAGGGGGAGGATTATCCTAATAGTCGGTGTCCCGACTCCCAAATAAATGGAAGCAAGCATACATTCATTAGAGGGGCACTGGTGAGGCTGTATTTGATGGGGCACTGGCGAGGCTGCATTTGATGGGGCACCGGGGAAGGCTGCTTTTGATGGGCGCTTCATTAAAAAGGTGGGGTATACATGGGCATTGAAAAGGGGGTGGAGCAGCACATGAATGCCTGTCATGTAAAATGCATTAGGGGTAATATACTAAAGACAAACAGGTTGTTAATTTTACAAGGGAGTTTCCCCAGCGCTTAGTGAATGTGGTGAAATTTTGCACTGCAATGAATACCCAATCATGTGCAAGAAATACGTTTTTTTTTGCTAAAGGGGCCTGGGATGCCCCTTTATATCTATACCAGACCTGGAGGGCGTGGTATTGTTTTTTTTTTGGGGTTGGGTCTTACACCATTTTTTTTCTTTTGGCCCAGGGTTCCCATTCATATCCATACCAAACCTGAAGGGAAGGGCCTGGTATGGATTTTGGGGGGGACACCCACGCCATTTTTTTTATATTGGCACGGGGTGCCCCTTAATATCTATACCAAACCCCGAAGGGCTAGGTAACGGACTGGGGGGGGGGGGACCCATGCTATTTTTTTCAATCAATTTTTATCTACAGTGCGGAAAATAGGTATTTGAACACCCTGCTATTTTGCAAGTTCTCCCACTTGGAAATCATGGAGGGGTCTGAAATTGTCATCGTAGGTGCATGTCTACTGTGAGAGACATAATCAAAAAAAAAAAATTCCAGAAATCACAATTTATGGATTTTTAACTATTTATTTGTATGATACAGCTGCAAAGAAGTATTTGAACACCTAGAATTCTGACCCTCAAAGACCTGTTAGTCTGCCTTTAAAATGTCCACCTCCACTCCATTTATTATCCTAAATTAGATGCACCTGTTTGAGGTCATTAGCTGCATAAAGACACCTGTCCACCCCATACAATCAGTAAGAATCCAACTACTAACATGGCCAAGACCAAAGAGCTGTCCAAAGACACTAGAGACAAAATTGTACACCTCCACAAGGCTGGAAAGGGCTACGGGGAAATTGCCAAGCAGCTTGGTGATAAAAGGTCCACTGTTGGAGCAATCATTAGAAAATGGAAGAAGCTAAACATGACTGTCAATCTCCCTCGGACTGGGGCTCCATGCAAAATCTCACCTTGTGGGGTCTCAATGATCCTAAGAAAGGTGAGAAATCAGCCCAGGACTACACGGGAGGAGCTGGTCAATGACCTGAAAAGAGCTGGGACCACCGTTTCTAAGGTTACTGTTGGTAATACACTAAGACGTCATGGTTTGAAATCATGCATGGGACGGAAGGTTCCCCTGCTTAAACCAGCACATGTCAAGGCCCGTCTTAAGTTTGCCAATGACCATTTGGATGATCCAGAGGAGTCATGGGAGAAAGTCATGTGGTCAGATGAGACCAAAATAGAACTTTTGGTCATAATTCCACTAACCGTGTTTGGAGGAAGAAGAATGATGAGTACCATCCCAAGAACACCATCCCTACTGTGAAGCATGGGGGTGGTAGCATCATGATTTGGGGGTGTTTTTCTGCACATGGGACAGGGCGATTGCACTGTATTAAGGAGAGGATGACCGGGGCCATGTATTGCGAGATTTTGGGCAACAACCTCCTTCCCTCAGTTAGAGCTTTGAAGATGGGTCGAGGCTGGGTCTTCCAACATGACAATGACCCGAAGCACACAGCCAGGATAACCAAGGAGTGGCTCTGTAAGAAGCATATCAAGGTTCTGGAGTGGCCTAGCCAGTCTCCAGACCTAAACCTAATAGAGAATCTTTGGAGGGAGCTCAAACTCCGTGTTTCTCAGCGACAGCCCAGAAACCTGACTGATCTAGAGAAGATCTGTGTGGAGGAGTGGGCCAAAATCCCTCCTCCAGTGTGTGCAAACCTGGTGAAAAACTACAAGAAACGTTTGACCTCTGTAATTGCAAACAAAGGCTACTGTACCAAATATTAACATTGATTTTCTCAGGTGTTCAAATACTTCTTTACAGCTGTATCATACAAATAAATAGTTAAAAAATCATACATTGTGATTTCTGGAATTTTTTTTTTTTGATTATGTCTCTCACAGTGGACATGCACCTACGATGACAATTTCAGACCCCTCCATGATTTCCAAGTGGGAGAACTTGCAAAATAGCAGGGTGTTCAAATACTTATTTTCCGCACTGTATATTGCCAGTATCTGCCAATACATTACCACCACAATTTTAAATGAATTTTCTTCCTTTAGGAATGTAATTTTGCTGCGGAACTGTTATGAACCTGGGAAAATGGGCTACTTTAAAGGCAGTCTAAGGAGACCCCCCAGTCACAATATTTAAAGGAATATTTTATTTGTATTGTTTCACTTTAAGCATTATTAAAATCAATGCTTCTGAAAAACGGACGCTTTAAAACTTTTTTTTTGCATTGGCAGTACCCAGGTCCCCATATGCTTTGTATGGCAATAACTTGCATATAAGCCTTTAAAATTAGCACAAAAATGATTTTTTACGTTCATGTCCCATAGACTTTAACGGTGTTCGCACGTTCACACACATTTTTTGTCTGTTAGCATGTTCTGGTTCGAACCGAACCGGGGGGTGTTCGGGTCATCACTAATGGTGATACATAGATTTGTTTGAGTAATTAGTTCTAAGATACATGAATAGGTTAAATAACATATTTTACCATAAAGAACGCCACATATACACAGAACATATTGAAATTCTTCCCTCGAAATTCCAGAGAATTTCATCTTTAAAAATACATGTCTAGTGGGAGTTTCACTGCAAATGCACTGTACGGAGGGAGGGATTGACTTCCACTTATATAAAACACTTCATCATGTGCTGTAACACTTGCAGGGAACACTCAGAAACTTGTGATTTTGATTGAATGAGAATATCTTCTTGCACATAGTAAGTGAAACACTTATGAAACTTGATTTCGTTTTGCTTTATTTTGTTGTACATACTTGTTTCAAAGATGTGCTCAACAATATGTTTATAGCTGTAAACAGGAAAAAGTAATGCATTTTAGACTGCAAAATTATAAATTTTTCTTTAGATTTTAGTCATATTTCTGCATGAGAAAGAGTGATTATGTACTCTTGTTAAAATGCTGCCAGCACTTTGATGTGATAGTATTTTCACAAAGTTTATATATATATATATATATATATATATATATATATATATATATGTTTAATGCCTGTACTAGATGCTTATGTTTTAAAAAACGTATCTTGTACACTGAATGTCGTGAATATTTTTCATTGTATAGATTAATACAATCACGTCTTTTGTTATCATTACGATCATAGCACATCATGTGGTTGTCTTTTCTTCCTTTTAAAGTGTAAAATGAAAAACATTGTTTTTAAAGTAAAAACAAATATTATAGTAATATTAAGAGACAGTAATCCTATATGTATTTACTCATATCATTTCTATAGTATTGGAAATTATTATTTATTTTTGTTGCACTATATTTTATATTTAAATGTTTTTTATTTTTTTATTTTTTTTATCATGTATTAACCAATATTTCTATGCAGCTTTCATGCACAAATGTTTTGACTGATTTTTTGCTTACTTATATATATTGTGAGAGTCAGTTTCAAGCATAGAGTTTGCAGAAAAGCAGTCCAGACACAACAAGTGCATTTTAGGGGCTTCTTGTCTGCATTACCAGAAAAAAAGAAGCAGCAAAGGTCTACCTGCACACGGGGTTGTCAAAACTCAAAACAGTAACATATATTTTTAGCTAGCAAATAATAATATATTTTTTACCTTCCAGCTGTTGACTGCAGGGTTTGATCATTTCCCACTCTCAGCCGGTTTCTACCACAGACTTAACTTAGGTTAATTTGCTAAAGCCACATTAATTATTCACTTTGCAAGGGAAGTTGCACTTTGCAGGGGCAATTTCCCCAGAGTTTAGTGAAAGAGATGAAACTCTATTGACTTCCATCATACAATCATGTTCAAGCCAAATTGCATTTTTTTTTTGTTTTTTAATTTTACTTGCGATTGGGTATTCTCTGCAAAAGTGAAATTTCACACCATTAACAAAGCTCTGGGAAAACTCCTTTGCAAAGTGCAGCTTCTGTTGCAAAATTAACAGTCTAATTGCATTTACTATATCAACCCCTTTCTCTCTAGTCTATCATCAATACATGTTCTCAATGAGGTCTCTCAATGCACCATAGCCAGACTGTAGCGAATCAATCCACCTTCTTAAAAAAAAACATAAGATTCTGGGTGGCACATACACTCCATTATGGACCATTCCAGGGGTGGACTGACAACTCATGGGGCCCCCGGGCAATAGCATATTATGGGGCCCCCTGGGCAATAGGAGATTATGGGTCCCCTGGGCCATAGGAGAATATGGGGCCCCCGGACAATAGGAGATTATGGGGCCCCCAGGCAATAGGAGATTATGGGCCCCTCAGGCAATAGGATATTATGGGGCCCCCGGACAATAGGAGATTATGGGGCCCCCAGGCAATAGGAGATTATGGGCCCCTCAGGCAATAGGATATTATGGGGCCCCCGGACAATAGGAGATTATGGGGCCCCCAGGCAATAGAAGGTTATGGGGCCCCCGGGCAATAGGAGATTAAGGGGCCCCCAGGCAATAAGAGATTATGGGCCCCCAGGCAATAGATTATGGGGCCACACGGTATATATACACACATACAGTATGCATACAAAGTATACACATACAGAATACACATACACACACTGAAAAGGTACTGGAGATTTTTAGACCAAAAGGATGACGGTAAAGGACATTTCAGGGACAGATGTAAAAAAAAACACAGATTTTTACATACCGTCCCTGGTTTTACTGAGGCTGGCAACCCTGATGGGGCCCCCTAGTGCCCGAGCGTCCGAATGGTCAGTCCGCCCCTGGACCTTTCCCTTTACCAGTTGGGGCTATCTGTCACAATATATATAAAAGTAAACTACATTCCCCAAAAATACTGCTAATAGTGCTAAATCCAGTTATTGTTTTACTGTTTCGCAATGTTTAAATGTGCATTGCCTCTTTGGGGTGCAGCCCTCCTCAGACAGGGAAATCTTCAATAAACTGCAAAAAACACACAGGTGCAAACATTACCAGAGAAAAGTGCATTACCATAGAAAATGTTTATTAACCACTTGCTTACTGGGCACTTAAACCCCCCTTCTGTCCAGACCAATTTTCAGCTTTTAGCGCTGATGCATTTTGAATAACAATTACGTGATCATACAACGATGTACCCAACTAAAATTGTTATCATTTTTTTTTTTACACAAATGGAGCTTTGTTTTGGTGGTATTTAATATGTTTCATATTTTGTTATAAAATGTTGCAAACAGGTAATTTTTCTCCTTCATTGATATGCGTTGATAAGGCGTCACTGATGGACAATAATAGGCTGCACTGGTGGGCACTGATAAGCTTCACTGATGGGCACAGACAGATAAGGCAGCACTGATGGGCACAGATAAGGCGGCACTCATGGTCACTGATAAGATGGGTGGCACTGATGGGTGGCACTGATGGGCACTGAAGGACCCTGATGGGTGTTACTGAAAGGTACCACTGATAGATGGCACTGATGGGCACTGATAGGTGTCACTGATGGGCACTGATAGGTGACACTGATGAGCACTGGTAGGTGACAATGATGGGCAGCACTGTTGGTAAGGCACTGATTGGTGACATTAACCGCTTGCGGACCGCCGCATGTACATTTACGTCGGCAGAATGGCACGTACAGGCACATTGGCTTACCTGTACGTCCCTGCCTTGACGCGGGTCGGGGGTCCGATCGGGACCCCCCCCCGGTACATGCGACGGTCTCTGTGGCTCTGGGAGCGATCCGGGATGAGGGGGCGGCTATTCGTTTTTGTCCGGCCCCCTCACGATCGCTCCCAGCCAATGCGCGCACCCCCCCCCCCCACCCTGTCACTTCCTCCTCCTGTGTAAACACAGGAAGGAGGAAGTGATGTGATCTCTCCCTCGGCGGTTTTTTCAACCACCGCTGAGGAGAGATCACATCTTACAGTAAGTGTACACAACACTACACTGACACCAGGACATGTAGGCACATTAACCCCTTGCGATCACCCCCCCACACCCTCCCCCCTGTCACAGTGTCACTGAATGCAGTGATTATATGTATGATCACTGCAGTTAGTGTCAGTGTGACAGGCAGTCAGTGTTAGGTTCAGGGTAGCCCCCCGTACCCCCCTAATAAAGTTTTAACCCTGCGATCACCGCCCTAGTTAACCCTTTCACTCCCTATTGCCAGCGTCACTAAGCGATCATTTTTCTGTTCGCTGTATTAGTGTCGCTGTTCCCGCTAGGTAGCTAATTTTTTTTTATTGCGATTTTTTTTTTTACTAAAGACATGTGGCTTAATAAATGTTGGCCTAAATGTTTGACTAAAATTTAGTTTATTTGATTTTTCTTATAACAAAAAGTAAAAAATATTGATTTTTTTTTAAAAATGTCGCTCTATTTTTGTATATAGCGCAAAAAAAATGTAACCGCAGAGGCAATCAAATACCACCAAAATTGGAGCCACGTCGCACGACCGCGCAATTGTCAGTTAAAGCGACGCAGTGCCGAATCGCAAAAAGGGGCCTGGTCATTTACCTGCATTTTGGTCCGGGTCTTAAGTGGTTAATAAGTGGCACAGTGGGCACTGAGAAGTTGCACTGTGGGCACTGATGGGTGGCACTACGGGCACTGATGGGTGGTGCTGTGGGCACTGGTAGGTGGTGTTGGTGGGTACTGGTAGGCGGCACTGTTGTGCACTGGCAGGTGGCACTGACAGGTGGCACACATGGGCACAGATAAGCTGGCGACAGCTCCAATTGATCATGACTGATGTCCCTCTATCCGCCGCCGGTGATCAGATTTTTTTTTCTCAAACAACTTATGATTGACAGCCTCAGCTGTACATGTTTCCATATAAAACTGTGTAGAGGGGATGTGTCCCTTCGCTCTACTCAAGTCTCAGATTACACTCAGCGTTCCTCTCTGAACTGTGCAATGTGTGACATCAGATACCCGCTGCCTCTGAATGCTCAGAAAAGCTGTGTAAATTATGGACTTTAAATGCATGTAGAGGATATATGGGGCAGGTAAACAGGTACATTTTTTTGAATACATTTTTTTCCCCCTGTATCACCTAAGACTAGTGACTTCACTTAGTGTATGTAAAGGTTTACATCCATTTCAAGGAAATGGAAGAGAAGGCATGGTAACAACCCATGATGGGTAGGGACACCCACATTTCCAAGATGTGTAGGAATATATCCAGAAGCTATGGCAAGCTATGGCAGGGACATAAGGGGTCTTTAACAGATTTTTTCCATATCATCTTGATTAGCCAACAGTGGAGAGAAGTGTGTCACATACAGTATATGAGATATATTTCTGGTCTGATCTAACTCAGTTGGGCATCAGAATAGGATTTCCAGCTGAGACAGAATGAAGGGGGCTTAATATCAGCTAAAGAGTTAAAACATTACCTATTTTAAAGCTCTTTTATTGCTTGTTAAGAATATGTAAATAATATCCACTGATAAGAAACACAGATGAAAAGTACCTATATTCTTGTATTAAAATAAAAATGTGTTTAATAACCTGGAATATAAAATACAAATGTAAAAAAAGGTATAGTTGTGCCCTTGCAAGAAAGTTCTTTGTGTCTCAGTTCATGTATGTATGTGTGTGTCTGTTTGTGCAAAAGTGTGTGTGTGGATGTGTGGGTGAAGTTGTTTCTAATTTTCTCCCCTCCCACCAGAACCTGCTGAGGGCAAATAAGGTGATTGTTTTAGGGTGGACGCAGCAATTGGTATTGATTGCTCCTGTGTCCAATTTTTACTTAAGCCTAGTAAACTGTGTTTACTATGCTTCAGTTTGTGAATGAACAGGACACCCCAGAGCTCTTCCTATTCATTTATCTCCGGTGCAGCTGTGGCTGCAGAAAAAGGGACAGATGAATTTTTCCTCCTTTTCTCGGTCTTGAATGTGGGACGCTAGGTGGCTGACCCCTGATATTTAACCAAAGCCCCCCAGCAGGTCAGTTAAAAAAATGTAAAAAATAAACAAATAATAAGGTCCTAAAATAAAAGGTAAAAAAAAAAAAAATCCAAAAAAATATATAAAAGATTACGAACTTGTTTGCATGTGCTTTGCTCTCTGTGGAGAAATCAGTGTTTGAATCGCTCTTCAGAGAGAATTTGCCTGCCAGTCACATTTATACAGTAATCAATGCATATTTATAGCATTGTTTACTGTATAAATGTAAATGATCCCAAAAATGTGTCAAAAGTGTCCGATGTGTCGGCTATAATTTCGCAATCCCGAAAAAAAAATCGCAGATCGCCGCCATTCCTAGTAAAAAAAAAAAAAAATCATAATTATGTCCCCTATTTTGTAGGCAATATAACTTTTGCGCAAACCAGTCACTATACGGTTATTGCGATTGAATTTCTTCTTTTTTTTACCAAAAATATGTAGAAGAATACGTATCGGCCTAAACTGAGATAAAAAAAAAATATTTTATTTTTTTAAATGGGATATTTATTATAGCAAAAAGCAAAAAATATTGGGCCAGATTCAGGTACATCTGCGCATTATTGGACCGGCGTAGCGCACCGCCTTTACGTTAGACTTGCGCAATGTAGCCGCGCAATCACCCTATTCTCGTCGCTTTTACGCACAAAATTGCGCATGCGTAACGTTATTTCAGAGGCGTAAGCCGGAGTAATACAAATTGGGAAGGACATTGCCGTGACCCCATGCAAATGAAGGGCCGGCCGGCTCGCGCATGCGCGCTTGAAGCAGACCATGGTCAGCACCTCTGTGCGCATGCTCACAACTCGGGAACGGCGCAATCAGTGAAATTGGAAGTGGACTAGGGCAACTTAGTGAATTACGCAGACAGCATAGATAGACAGACACAAACGCACTTCCTTTGCAAAAGTACATCCCTTTGTATCCCTTCCTATACAGCAAGGTGCTTTTGTTCTGTTGTGGATCCCCGTAAGTCCCTCATTAGCATATTTGACAAGCAAATCAATGGTCTGTCTAGCGCAGTTTTGCGCGGACGGATGCACCTGTCTAACGAAATTACGCTGGACAAAAAAAAGTAGATTTCTTGCGTATCTCGTTTTGGGGATGCCGTGCATCGAAACGCACACGCACAATTAGACTTACGCCGCGCATCTCCTGTTACGCAGGCGTAATCACTCTGTGAATCTGGCCCATTGTGTATTTTTTCAAAATTGTCGCTCTTTTTTTGTTTATAGCGCAAAAAATAAAAACCGCACGGGCGAACAAATGGCACCAAAAGAAAGCTCTATTTGTGGGGAAAAAAAGGACGTCAATTTTGTTTGGGAGCCACATTGCACGACCGCGCAATTGTCAGTTAAAGCGACGCAGTGCCGGAAGCTAAAATGTTGTCTGGGCAGGAAGGGGGTGTAGGTGCACAGTAGGCAAGTGGTTAAAGTACTCTGCCCACACACACATGCACATAGGAATGCAAACAAACATATGTAAGTATTGCATAATACATATTAGGTATCCCCATGCACGCCAGAGTGATGGAATAATTCTAGGGTCATTATTTATTATGAACTTGGGTAAATTAATGAGCTGTAAAGGCTTTAAAAGTGTTGCCTATAGACAATTATGGTATTGTAGTATGACATGCAATTTTTAGGCGTGATATATTTGGTATCTATTTACCTGACCCTATCTTATGTTATATATTTTATTTAAAAAAATAGGGATACTAGTGTGTTTGTATGCACTGAAATTCTTTTCAGTGAATATACTGGTTTCAGTGGCGCAATCATCATACAACAAAATTATTTAAACAGGTGAGTAAAAAAGGTAAAAAAAATAGATACATAGTTAGTCATCTAAGACACCAGTTTATCTAGTTCAACCAATAAAAGTGTGTGTGTGTGTGGGGGGGGTCATACAATTCTCAATACACAATCCTATACCCACAGTTGATCCAGAGGAAGGCAAAAAAAAAAACAGTAAAGCATAATCCAATTTGCTCCAGCAGGGGAAGAACATTTTCCTGATCCTCCGAGAGGCAATCGATAATTCCCTGGATAAACTTTACCTATAAATGTTAGTATCCAGTTATATTATGTAGATTTAGCAAATCATTTAGTTCTTTTTTAAAAGCACTCTAGTACTATTGAACACCTATCTAAATGCCATTTCAGTGCCAAAGCAGTGACTATTGTTTTGTTTTTTTGCACTGTTCAAAAACTGGCTGCAACCTGACTACATTGTATTTGTTGTGATCTTGGAGAATTATTTACTCCACAGTGCATGCAGCTGCAGAGGTCAGTAAGGGTTTGTTTTAAAGGCTAAGCACTGTTAAGTAAAAATAACTCCATACAGGCTTTCAGTTAGAAAGTGTGAATAGACTACGAGGGTGTTGATCAGTGGTGGCCGATCCATTAGGGGTGAAGGAGTTCACCCTCAAATCGGTGTGCCCGGCCCCAAATCTACATGCAAGGCACCAGACGCATGGATTTCAATGTTTTTTTTTTTTAAACACAAGATTTAAAAAAGGGTAGCTTGGGGTGCAAGGTACTGCACCCTGAGCCCACCCAGTTGTGTGACAGTAGCAAATTACCATTCGCTATTGTCTTCCTGATTCTCCTCCCGGACAATCAGGAAGCAGATCCTGAGACCCGATTGGCCAGAGAGTCTTTGGACTCCTGGCCAATCAGGTCTCAGGATCCACTTTCTGTTTGGCCAGGAGGAGAAGCAATGGCAGCCTTGGGATGAGATGGAGCAGACGAGCAGGACCCGGTGTGGAAAACTAGGAGCCAATGTGGAAGAGCGGGTGCGGTGCGGAGAGCGGGGAGCAGGTTTTTTGCCACCCCTCTCCCCCAAAACAAATTTTGAGTGCCAGCCGCCACTGGTCTTGACCAGTGCACTAAGAGCTACAAGTCTGTCTGTCATCTTGGCAGTTTATTCATTCACAGATCCCTGTGAATGAATGATGTGGCTGTGCAGGTGGAGCTTTGTACAGCCGTGCCAATTTCAAATGTGAGAGTGGCGGGAGGGCAGTTTCAGGAGGTAAGTTGCTTATGCATGTAACATGTACAATGTTCTAAAAGATTAACCTATATTTTAAAGCTTATTTACTGCTTCTTTAGAATATGTAAAAACTTTATTGTCCATTCACTTTATCTTTTGGGTTTTAACAGTCATATATATAATTGGTATTCCTACCTTGTCAGTGCAGATTCTACATCATACACTTACTGTCGACAAATATTGATGCACCATCAGATGTGCAGTGGTATGTGGCACTTAATTTATACTTTTGTGGCAACTAGAGTATTGTTTAGACAAAGGATTTAAACTTTTCTACATGGGAGCTGAGATGTTTATAAATTACTGACTAGATTAGCAAGTATAATGTTTTCACTGGCTTTTATATGGAAACTTTTTTTTTATTTGGACACTGTTGCCAATCTTTGGTCATTCTTGGAAATTGGTTAGTGTATGCCAAACTTCATCTGGAATGAATAGGAGTTAACAGGTATTAAATAAAATAGCTAAAGAGTCATGTAAGAGCATGGAGTCCTTCATGGTAAAATGAAAAAGCTCAATCTAATCCCTATAAACTATGTCCTTACCAAAAAATGATATCAACAAAGCTTTATGACTTCGAGGACATAAACTTTTATGTGATATAACAGAGTGGTAGAGCCAAAAATCAAAGATCATTTTTCAAATTAGAAGAACTTTGCATAGATACATTAATGATGCATGAAGGGAAATAAAAAATAGTTGCATACATTTCATTTTTATCATATTTGTAATATTAAGATCTGTAATCATTATTTAACAGATTTTTTAACAGATTTTTTTCATATTGAATATTTTGTAATAAACAAAGGTCACATCAGTTAACAGAAAATATATTTTGTAATATTACTTTGTATTTTTTACTTTTATACTTTACTGAGCATCTATAATCCCAAACCTCAACCCAATTATACACTTAGTGGCTGCCCTATAGCAGTTTCACTTCTACAAAGCAGCAGCTGTGTGCCGAATCAAGTATATATACGTGATTCCAGACTTCTACCTGCAGGAGTTGCGCGGGCCCCAGACGGGCCTCTTCTGCTGTGAAAATTCACAGCAGAAGCCGATTTTCAGGTGTTGGGCACTTAATGTTCTCTGGCACCCGTCGGTCACTGGTAAACTACACAGAATGGGGATGTAAACAAGGCAGATCCCACTTTTGACAGGGGAGAAGGGATGGATTATGCAGAAAATGGAGATCCTATCCAGATAAACCTTGTTGTTGCCAACATCCCAAATATTGATATCCTAGAAAAAGGGTACCCCCCCAAATGCACACACAGGGACCTTTAGGGCAACTAGGTACACAAAGTAATAATTCGATTTTTTTTAAATAGTGTTAAAAAATTGGTGCATACATCACCATACAGTATAAAATTATATAACAGAGCTGATAGGAATATAGTGTTCTCCTACCCAATCTTTGGCACAGTAGCAGTAGAACACTATATTCCTATCAGATCTGTTATATCATTTTATATTATGCACCAGTTTTATAACAGTATTTAATAAAACGTTCTAATTATTACTTTGTGTACTTATTTGCTCTAAAAGTCCCCTTGTGTGCATTGGGGGTACCCTTTTTGTAAGGAATGGATTATGTGTTACTGCAAAGCAAGGACTAGAATTCATGTCTTCCCCTATTAAAAGCAGCACACATAGTAAACACAAACACTGGGAAGGCACACATTTAACCTTTTGATTGCTCTAGATGTTTAGCCCCTTCCCAGCCAGTGCCATTAGTACAGTGCATATTTTTAGCACTGATCACTGTATTAGTGTCACTGGTTCCCGCAAAGTGTTAAAAGTATAAGTTAGTGTCCGACTGTCCACTGCAATAAAGTCGATGATTACCACCAATTCTAGGAAAAAAAATAAAAAATCCATAAATATATCCCATAGTTTGTAGACGCTATAACATTCACATATACTGTACAAATCAATATATGCTTATTGGGATTTTTTGACAAAAATATGTGGCAGAATAAATATTGGCCTAAATTTATGAAGAATTTTAATTGGATTTGTTTAATAGCAGAAAGTAAAAAATATATTTATTTTTTTCAAAATTGACAGTCTTTTTTGTTTACAGCGCAAAAAAATAAAAATGCAGAGGTGATCAAATACCACCAAAATCTTCTGGAGGTCAAATGGTTAAGTGGATAACTAGAATTGGTCTTTAAACACAACCATATTTAAACACAGTCAGTTCTAGTCTATATAAATCTCATTTACCGGTATGTTGACTCTTCCCATCATGCACATAGTCATCACAAAGAAAGCAACAGGCGCATGATACCATGGTCAAATAAAATGTTTCAACATATAAAAATGTGTTGATATCTGTATAGTCTGAAATGGGCTACAATGCAATTTCTAAGGTTTGTGTGACTCCACTGAATTACAATGACAGCCAACATTTTGAGCTGGAAAACACTTTATTTTTCACAAGAATGGCCAACATGCCAAATGTCTCCAGAGGCACAGCATAATATTATCCAGAAATCACAAATAATTTGTAGAAATGTATCCAAAGAACTGCAGACTTCCCTTATTTAAATTAAGTTCAGTATTTTTGACTCTCCATTTAAAGAAGGCATTTGAAAAAAATGTTGCACTACTTGTATTGCCCCCTCACCTCCCTAAATACTTACCTAAGTCCTATCCTGATCCATCGCTGTGCCCGTTTGTGGTTTGTGTTCCTCTCCTCACGCGGTCACGGCGTTAGGCGGGTCCACGGGACCCGCAGCGTCAATGATCTCGGTAAGGAGCCAATGGGAGCGGCTCCTTACCACGTGATCGCGCCGTCCAATGACGGTGCGATCACAAATGTAAACATTGTGGGGCACCTCTCTCCTCTCCTCACAACATTGCAGCGTGAGAGAAGAGGAGAGAGATTAGTGCCCAGCAGTGCCCCAGCAGTGCCCCCCCAGTGCCACCAGTGCCCCCCCAGTGCCACCAGTGCCTCACCTGTGCCTCACCAGTGCCCCACCTGTGCCCCACCAGTGCCACAACACTGCCACATCAGTGCCACCTGTGCCCATCAGTGCCACCTGTGCCCATCAGTGCCAATCTGTGCCCACGAGTGCCGCCTGTGCCAACAAGTGCCGTCTGTGCCCACAATTGCCGCCTGTGCCCATCAGTGCCTCCTGTGCCAATCAGTGCCGCCTGTGCCCACAAGTGCCACCTGTGCCCACGAGTGCCGCCTGTGCCCACGAGTGCCACCTGTGCCCATCAGTGCCACTTGTGCCCATCACTGCCAATCAGTGCTCATCTGCACCCCACCAGTGCCATATTTGCCCACCAGTGCCATATGTGTCCACCAGTGCCATCTGTGCCCACCAGTGCCATCTGTGCCCACCAGTGCCATCTGTGCCTACCAGTTCCACCTGCACCACTGCAGTGCCACCTGTTGGCTTGTTAGGGTCTCAAGAAATGAGAGAAGCTGTCAGTACATCAGATGTGATCAAATTGATCAATTTTCAGAAATTGGTACCATAGCTTGTAGACCCCATAACTTTCACCCAGACTAAATAATATCCATTTTTTTTTTTTTACCAAAAATATGTAGCAGTATATATTTTAGGCCAAATTTATGAGGAAAAATTACTTTTTTACAAAATGTTATGATAGAAATGAAGAAAAATTCATATTTTTACAAAATGTTCGTTCTTTTTTCATTAATAGCGAAAAAAATAAAAACCGCAGAGGTGATCAAGTACCACCAAAAGAAAGCTCTATTTGTGAGAAAAAAAGGACAAAAAATTAATTTGGCTACAGTGTTGTATGACTGAGTTATTGTCATTCAAAATGTGAGAGCACCGAAAGCTGAAAATTGTTCTGGTTATTAAGGGAGTTTAAGTGCCCAGTGGTCAAGTGGTTAAAGAAAGTTGAGAAGCGGGGGGAGGGGGTGTTCTGCTGTCATAAATGACTCAGCTAGCGAGTTTAGAAGCGGGGTGAGGGGGCGAAAATGATTTATCACCAGGCGGTGCCTCTAGTAACTTGGGGGGCCCTTTGCAGCTTTACGGCGCCCTAAGCGGCTTGCATAGTGAGCCTATAGGGAGGATCGGCCCTGACAAGACCCTTTGGCCCTATATACTTTGAACAGCAGTATACAGGCAGTGCAAACAAGACAAGGACTGTAGGTTTGTTAAGTAGAATCTGAACCATGTCATACTGTAATTGGAGCTCAACAAAGAGCCACATGCAAAGTATTGCATCAAAAATTGTTATTAGACGCCCCTGTTAAACAGGGGCAGAACAATTTGGCCTTAGGCACAACACAACACTGCAACCCCTTACAGATACTGTAATTGGAGCGCAACAAAGAGCCACATGCAAAGTATTGCATCAAAAATTGTTATTAGACGCCCCTGTTAAACAGGGGCAGAAAAATTGGGCCTTAGGCACTGGTGGCAGAGCCCAGAAACAAAAATGTTCTTACTAGCTATCAGCAAGATCAGTGAGGAGGAAAAGAATATTCCATCAGCAGCATAACAGAACAGCCACTCAGCATCAGCATAGGCAGTCTCAAAAGGATCTGACATTTAAAAAAAAATATTTAGTTACATCAGCATCAGGTACTTGGTAGCTGGTGTTGATCCAAGCCTGATTAATTTTAATGAAGGTCAGTTGATCGACGGAGTCTGTGGAGAGGCGCACCCTGTGATCGGCCACAAAGCCTCCAGCAGCACTGAAAGAATGCTGTATGTAGGGTAAGCCAGTAGCTCAATTGTATACTGTGCAAGCTCTGGCCAGTGATCCATCCTCAAGACCCAGTAAGCCAGAGGATTTTCGGTGGGGAAGGTGTCCAAGTCGGATCTTGCCCCTAGGTATTCAACCATCATGTAAACCAGACGCTGGCGATTGTTGCTGGAACCGGTCAGACCTTGGGGCTGTGGACTAAAAAATTGTCTGAACACATCGGTCAGACAGCCATCTTCTCCACCGCTCCTTCTGTGACTCACCGAAGCCTCAGCAACATGTTGTCCAGGACCAAGATTTGGTAATCCCCCAGGTTCTGGGAACGCGTTGCACAGACCCTTCTGCAAGGCCTCCCACAGAAGTTTCATCTTCTGCTCCCTCTGCGACGGCAAGATAAGCTCTGCAACCTTACTCTTGTAACGTGGATCAAGGAGAGTTGCCAGCCAGTAATGATCCCTCTCCTTGATACCATGAACACGAGGATCCTTACGCAGGTTTTGCAGGATCAGAGAGGCCATGCAGCGTAGGTTTGCTTAGGCATTCAGGGCACAGTCCTCTGGGTCACTGAGGACGACAGGATCTGCAGCCACCTCATCCCAGCCACGTAAAAGTCCATAGGTTCCTTGGGACTGTAAGTGATCCCTTGAAGACTGCTGATGCTGAGTGATAGACTCCACCTCCATGCTGCTGATACAATCCTCCTCCTCCTCCTCCTCCTCTTCCTGTGTGCTAGGTGAGCAAGCAGGACCACTGTGTGGATAAAGAAGACCTTGAGAGCTAAGGAAGTCCTCCTCTTCCTCCCTCTGTTCTGCCTCAAGGGTCCTGTCCATTATTCCACGTAGCGTGTGCTCCAACATGTGAGGGACAGTCTCACTGATGCATGCACTGTCACTGCTCACCATCCTCGTGGCCTCCTGAAATGGTGACAGGACAGTGCATGCATTCCTGATCAAGGCCCACTGGCGTGGGGGAAAAAATAAGCCCCCCTGACCCAGTCCTGCTGCCATATTGGCACAGGTACTCATTGATGGCCCTCTGCTGCGTGTGCAGCCGCTGCAGCATGGCCAATGTAGAGTTTTATCTGGTGGGCATGTCACAGATTAGACGGTTCTTGGGCAGGTTGTATTCCCTTTGGAGGTCGGTCAGCCGAGCAGTGGCATTATATGACCTCCGGAAATGCACACAGACTTTCCTGGCCTGCTTCAGGACATCCTGTAAGCCTGTGTACCTGCCCAAGAACCGCTGCACCACCAAATTCACCTCTGCCCCAGTGTGGCTCCTGTCTCCCAAGTACACCAGCTCTAGCACCGCATTGGCATCTCTTGGCCTGCATTCCTGCGTAGCCCCTCGTACGCCTTCAGAGCACAGCTGGTTCCGAGGGGACATCAGCACAGGAAGAGGCCACAGAGGAAGAAGAGGAGGAGGGGGTGGAGGAGAGAGGTGTGTCACAACCAGTAGTAGTGTTTTGGAGGCGTGGTGGCAGAACAACCTCCAACACTACTGTACCTTGCCCTCCTCCATTCCCAGCTGCCAGCAGAGTCACCCAATGCACCGTGAAAGAGAGGTAACGTCCCTGTCCATGCCTGCTGGACCATGAGTCAGCGGTAAGATGCACCTTACCACTGACCGCCCTGTCCAGCGAGGCATGGACATTGCCTTCCCCATGCCGGTAGAGAGCCGGAATCGCCTTCCGTGAGAAAAAGTGGCGTTTGGGTACTTGCCACTGAGGTACCGCACATTCCACAAACTCACGGAAGGGGGCAGAATCTACCAACTGAAGGTAGCAGTTGAAGTGCTAGCAATTTTGCTAACCTAGCATTCAACCCGCTGGGCATGTGGATGGCTGGGAGAGTACTTCTTTCGGCGCTGCATCAGCTGGGGCAGGGAAATTTGTCTGCTACTACCGTGTTTCCCCGAAAATAAGACACCATCTTATATTTATTTTTCCTCAAGAAAACACACTATGGCTTATTTTCAGGGGATAATTTGTATTTATTTTTTTGCACTCATCTTGTCTTGTTGTACAGAAAGAGAAAAGCAGAGATAGACCAGCAAAGCTGATGTGCTGATGTGGCTTATTTGTCAGGGATCTGCACAGTGGAGCTGGGATGATCTCTTTGGGCTCAGTAGCAGACTGTTTGCTGAAGCTTTTCCACATCCCCTGGTGTTTGTGTGGGGTGAGAGACTGTTGCTGGTCAGTGCTGGGGAGCAGCTTTACTTCTTCCCCTGAGGACAGAGCGTCCTGCTCCTTATTTCACTGAGGAGACTTTTTACTTTCACTTTCAGCGGGACCTGACAGGGGGAGCCGACCTTATTGATGGGGCTGCCTACACCTCTCCGGTCACCTAGAGATACCATAGCAGCTGTCACGATGGAGCAGATCAGAAGGGCTGCACGACTTCTTTACAGCTCTGCACAAGTACACTACAGTACATACGGCTATCACATATTGTTTACTGCTCCACGCCGCTACGCATAGTCACGCCCATCACTACGTCTTATTTTCGGGGGTATGGCTAATATTTCGGAAATGGTTAGAAATCCTGCTACGGCTTATTTTAGGAGTACGTCTTATTTTCGGGGAAACACAGTATCAGTAGATTGCCCGCATGTACTACTAGGTTGTGACACCCCTATTTCTACACCTTCAGTCCTATCAGTGCAGGCTTCAGAGAGGACTGAGGGTCTAGTGGGGTTGGAGGTCCCAGTTGATGAGGGCAAGGGGAGGTCCGCTTTGTTCTTTGGTGTGGGTCTTTCTGGTATGCTTGCCAACGAACTGCATGGCAGGTTGACATATGTCTGGTCAAGCCTGTGGTGCCCAAGCGGGTGATGTTTTGGCCACGTGAGATACGCTTGAGACATATGTTGCAAATAGCAACGGTGCGATCTGATGCACATGTCTCAAAAAAGGCCCACACCAAAGAACTTTTGCAGTAACGTTGAGACACAGCAGCTCCCTGCACAGGCGTAGCTCTGCGATGTAATGCAGTTGGTGTGCTGCCCTTAAGCTGGCCCCTGGAGGGCATCCTGCCTCTTTGGAGATGTGCCTGTGCCTTGCCCTCCTCCTCCTCTTCCTTTTCCTCTCTCCTATCAGGCACCCACGTAGAGTCAGTGACCTCATCATCCCCTCCCTCCTCATCACTGTCGCAAACCTGACAGTATGCTCCAGCTGGGGGAACATCACTGCCAGATTGCTGTCCATCTCGGCCACCCCCTCTCTCTGGGTTCACATCAATGCCTTCCTCTATCTGTGTTCCATCATAGGAGCCTTCAAAACGCTGCGCATCTTCATGCAGCATGTACCCAACACTGTGTTGAAACAGTTCAGGGGACTCCTCAGGAGGACATGGTGGGACTAGGGAAGGATTGTGTGATGTCATTGTGCAGAGGGAAGAGGACACCTTGGCAGCTGCTTTGCCAGACAAACTAAGCTCAGCCTGGGTGAGAGAGGATGAGGAGGATGAGGACGGCTTGGTCATCCACTCTACTAATTTCTCTGCATGTTGAGGCTCAACATGGCCAGCTCCCGAAAAGAAGGACGAGCGTGTCAAACGGCCACGTGCTGAAGAGGATGCACTGTGTCCACCACCAGCGTTGCCTCTAGATGCAATGCCTGCTTGCCCCCGTGACTCTCTGCCTCTCTTTGTTGTCCTTCCAGATGTTTTAATGGCCTGCACCGGACAAAATCAGTACACACACCTCGTACCTTTAGGTACAAACTGGAGAGGACAAGTGCAGTAAATTCCAAGTAGGTTTAAGTGAAAACTATACAGCACAAGTGCGGTAACACTAACTACGTTTAGGTGCTAATAAACAGCACAAGTGCAGTAACACAAAGGACGTTTAGGTGCAACTGAACAGCAAAGTGCAGTAACACCAACTACATTTAGGTGCAAATAAACAGCAGAAGTGCCGTAACAAAAAGTATGTTTAGGTGCTATTAAACAGCAAATGCGCAGTAACAGCAACTGCGTTTGGGTGCTATTAAACAGAAAACGTGCAGTAACAGCAACTGCGTTTACCTGCTATTAAACAGCAAACGTGCAGTAACAGCAACTGCGTTTAGGTGCTATTAAACAGCACATGTGCAGTAACAGCAACTGCGTTTAGGTGCTATTAAACAGCAAACGTGCAGTAACAGCAACTGCGTTTAGGTGCTATTAAACAGCAAATGCGCAGTAACACCAACTACGTTTAGGTGCTAATAAACAGCACAAGTGCAGTAACACAAAAGACGTTTAGGTGCTATTAAACAACAAATGCGCAGTAACAGCAACTGCGTTTGGGTGCTATTAAACAGCAAACGTGCAGTAACAGCAACTGCGTTTAGCTGCTATTAAACAGCAAATGTGCAGTAACAGCAACTGTGTTTAGCTGCTAATAAACAGCAAACGTGCAGTAACAGCAACTGCGTTTAGGTGCTATTAAACAGCACATGTGCAGTAACAGCAACTGCGTTTAGGTGCTATTAAACAGCAAACGTGCAGTAACAGCAACTGTGTTTAGGTGCTATTAAACAGCACACGTGCAGTAACAGCAACTGCATTTAGGTGCTATTAAACAGCAAACGTGCAGTAAGAGCAACTGCGTTTAGGTGCTATTAAACAGCACACGTGCAGTAACAGCAACTGCGTTTAAGTGCTATTAAACAGCAAACGTGCAGTAACAGCAACTAGGTTTAGGTGCAAATAAACAGCAGGAGTGCAGTAACAGCAACTACGTTTAGGTGCAAATAAACAGCAGAAGTGCAGTAACAAAAAGTATGTTTAGGTGCTAATAAACAGCACAAGTGCAGTAACACAAAAGACGTTTAGGTGCTATTAAACAGCAAATGCGCAGTAACAGCAACTGTGTTTGGGTGCTATTAAACAGCAAACGCGCAGTAACAGCAACTGCGTTTAGCTGCTATTAAACAGCAAACGTTTAGTAACAGCAACTGCATTTAGCTGCTAATAAACAGCAAACGTGCAGTAACAGCAACTGCGTTTAGGTGCTATTAAACAGCACATGTGCAGTAACAGCAACTGCGTTTAGGTGCTATTAAACAGCAAACGTGCAGTAACAGCAACTGCGTTTAGGTGCTATTAAACAGCAAAAGTGCAGTAACAGCAACTGCATTTAGGTGCAAATAAACAGCAGAAGTGCAGTAACAAAAAGTAAGTTTAGGTGCTAATAAACAGCACATGTGCAGTAACAGCAACTGTGTTTAGGTGATATTAAACAGCAAACGTGCAGTAACAGCAACTGTGTTTAGGTGCTATTAAACAGCAAACGTGCAGTGACAGCAACTGCGTTTAGGTGCTATTGAACAGCACACGTGCAGTAACAGCAACTGCGTTTAGCTGCTAATAAACAGCAAACGCGCAGTAACAGCAACTGCGTTTAGGTGCTATTAAACAGCACAAGTGCAGTAACAGCAACTGCGTTTAGGTGCTATTAAACAGCAAAAGTGCAGTAACAGCAACTGCGTTTAGGTGCTATTAAACAGCACACATGCAGTAACAGCAACTGCGTTTAGGTGCTAATAAACAGCAAACGTGCAGTAACAGCAACTGCGTTTAGGTGCTAATAAACAGCAAACGTGCAGTAACAGCAACTGCGTTTAGGTGCTATTAAACAGCACGCGTGCAGTAACAGCAACTGCGTTTAGGTGCTATTAAACAGCACACGTGCAGTAACAGCAGATGCGTTTAGGTGCTATTAAACAGCAAATGTGCAGTAACAGCAACTGCGTTTAGGTGTTCTGACACCTTACCCCCTTTTGTTGTCCCGCCCTCACCCCCTACCCACCCCCAACAACAACAAAACAACAAAAAAACATTAAATTAAAAAGACCTCCCCCTCTTGTCTCCTCCTCTGATTCCCACGCTCCTTCCCTCTCTTTACCAGTGGTTTAGTATCTCCTATTAGCCTATGATCTTGATCCAGCATGTTCTCCATCTCCTTTTCCCATTCGTTTCTTCCCTTCTTCTGAGTATATAAATACATTCCATGTTCCCCAGGTTTCATTATCAGAAGTGCAGTAACAACAAGTACGTTTAGGTGCTAATAAACAGCACAAGTGCAGTAACACAAAAGACGTTTAGGTGCTATTAAACAGAAAATGCGCAGTAACAGCAACTGCGTTTGGGTGCTATTAAACAGCAAACGTGCAGTAACAGCAACTGCGTTTAGCTGCTATTAAACAGCAAACGTGCAGTAACAGCAACTGTGTTTAGGTGCTATTAAACAGCAAACGTGCAGTAACAGCAACTGCGTTTAGTTGCAAATAAACAGGACAAGTGCAGTAACACCGAGTACGTTTAGGTGTAAACTAAACTACACACAGGCAATACAACACGTTAGAACACTGCAGCTAGCACAATCTCCTGCCTGACAAATAGGAATAGCTGATCTAGCTAAGCTATACAGTGTATAAATATATGTACCACTCCTAGGGATGTATATATATTCTCTACACTAAATTAAGCTAAACTGACTAGCCTGCCTGCTCTATCTAGCTATATAAAAAGACTATCTCTCTGTCTCTCTGACTGATCTCTGTTCAGCGCTGGAACACACTACACGAGGCCGCCCAGCAGGCGGCCTTTTATAGTGTGGGGCGTGTGCTAAAGCCCTGAGCCATAATTGGCCAAAGCCACCCAGGCTTTGGCCAATTATGGCTCTTCGTTTTTTGCGCATTGTGATTGGCCAAACATGCGGGACATACAGCATGCTTGGCCAATCATCAGCGAGCAATGCCGCAGTGAATTATGGGCCGTTGCGCGTCACTCGAATTTGGCACGAACGACCCGTTTTGTTCGCATTTCGTCGAACGTACGAACGGACATTGTTTGAGTCGAACATACATTCGAATCGAACGCGGAGCTCATCCCTACTGGGAGATGATGAATAAGGTAATATATTTATACTATTTCTCGCTGGTGTTCTTCTTCACTGTCCAATTCTCTGTAATGTTGGCCAAGCCTCTGCATCTTACCCTACAGTGCAGGACTGCAGGTCCTGCACTGTACAGGGCAACTTCAGAAAGCTGCGTAACTGGTTGCATGAAAGGCCCATAAAAGCGCTGAGTAAGGTTATCATTATAATATGGTTCATCGTCCGTGAGGCAAAGCGAGCAGTTAACATTTACAGGGGAAGGGCACTGCAAGGGTAAATCTCAGTTTCCCTGGCGTTCAGTTATAATTATTTTAATGTTACAAAAACCTTTGATTATTTGTAAATAACTTTGCAATGCTTTGTATCCAGAATCATTATTTTAGTGTCGCTGAAAACAAGGCAAATTGTAAAAATAAAAATAAATAAATAAAAATATCTCGATCGGGGTAGGGTTGGGGTCAAAGTTAGGATCAGAGTTAAAACTTGGGTCAAATGATAGGTTTAGTGTATTTTTGGTAGTAATTAAATAAAAGTATTTTTGTAAATAATATTGGTTAAAGTGTAAATTCCCCCTACAAGGATTATAACAACCTTTGTTGCAGATTCCTACCTTTTGTTATTCTGAAGAAATCACTCTGTGTATGTCTGTGCCTCTGGGCTAAGTGGGTCTAATGGGAGTGGTTTCATAATTAACTGTCAGGTGTGCAGCTGCAGGGCACTAATAAGGAAATCTGCTGGGCCATCATTCCTTTAGACGTGCTCCTATTAAAAGTATCTCTCCAAAAACTACATTTTTGTTTGCAGAGGATGGCTGAAATCTGACTTGTATCTTAGACAGACTTCTGGGAAAATTGGTGAGCCAATCACACAAGCAGGAAATTATGTTTCTCGGGAGTGGTCAGTACACACTCTGTGTAAAGAACAACTCCAGGTAGCCATATAGCTTTGCATTCTCAGAAAAATACATTGGCTGCAGATTGAAAAGGAAAGGTAATTTTATTAACATTTAAATACAATATTATTAGTGTCACAATTAAATTTGCTATAATTTTTTTTTCTTTATTTGCTATTTTTTTCCCCATGAAAGTGGAGTTACCCTTTAATGTCAGTTATTACATTGATTTTCACATGGTTATCCTTCCTATTTCCATATGCTGTGAGTAGAAACGTATGCTGTGACATAGTCTATGGCAGAAAATAAAAGCAGGTAAAAATACCACAACTGCTTTAGTGAGTGGACAGGCTGTTTTTATACTGTATACTCATTTTTATAACAAAGTGTAAACTTTATAAAAATAGTTAAAATTCACCCTTAACCATAATAATTTCCCTTTAAACAATCCAAAACTATTAACCTGCGCTCCGAGTCCAGCAAGTATGGCCCTATAAGTCTAGTCAAACCACAATCAACTATAATAGAATCAATAATGCTTCTGTTTTCTCCGAAATGCACATGATTTCATAATCCAAAAACTGACCACTTTCTATAACAAACCTGTGCAATAACAGGTTTGTGTAAATAACAAGAAAGACAGTACTTCATAAGAATAAAAAAAGTCCCATGATATACAGTGCATCCACAAACCTTTATGATGCTGCCTTAGCAACCAATGACAGCCATAAGCTGTCAGATTTATCCACAAAATTCCTATTTTCAGATGAACACCTGAACAGTCACGCCCTGTACACACGCTTGTTTTTTTCGGCGGTAAAAAGTCAGCCGAGAACCCGGCAGGAATACTGCCATGGAGCTTTGGCTGGGAATCCTGGCCTTGTGTATGCTCCATTGGCACTGCCTCGCAGTCTTTTCCATAGGTAAGTAGTAGATCTGGCGGGGAAAACAATCCCAGCAGGAAAATAGAGAGCAGGTTATTTATTTTTCCGACGGGATTTACGGCTGTTTTCCTGATGGGAAAACTGCGAAGAAGCATACACACGTCCGGTTTTCCCGGCCAAAAGCTCTCCTGCCAGTTTTCCTGCTGGAACAACCGGTCGTGTGTACGAGGCTTTAGTGTTTGGTCCAAACTCATGATCAGGCTGAAGTTTATTCCTAATGAGAAACAGATTTAAAAACACCATACAGTACAATGCACCAGAAACATTGTTGTATATTTAAAATAATTACTATGCTTTAGAATTAAGTACTGTTAAAATATTTATATTGGAGAGACAATGAAAAAATCCAGACATGTGAAATTATATTGAACAGAAATGTGCTAACTGAGGCAAAGATAAATAGAGGAGCCATCCAAAGAAACCAGTCCTATTTCTTTCATTCTTTCTCTTTCTTTCTTTCTTTTTTTTTTCTTGTCATTTCTTTATTTTCTAAATAAAATCATCAGTGTAGTTTACCTAGAATTTTGTTAAATAACTACAGTACAGTAACATAAGTGTCTTGTGCACAAATAACATAGAGGTACCGTATTTTTCGCTTCATAAGACGCACCTCACCATAAGATGCACCTAGGTTTTAGAGGAGGAAAACAAGAAAAAAAAATGGTGTACCAAAATATTTACCAGTGCCCATGAAATGCAGCCTGAACTGTGCCAAATAAATGCAGCCTTACCAGTCTTATAAAATGCAGCCTGACTTGTACCCACAAAATGCAGTCTGACTTGTGCCCATTAATTGCAGCCTGACTTGTGCCCATTAAATGCAGCCTGGCTTGTGCCCATAAAATACAGCCTGATTTGTGCCCATAAAATGCAACCTGATTTGTGCCCATAAAATGCAGTCTGATTTGTGCCCATTAAATTCAGCCTGACTTGCAGCCTTACCTGTGTCCAATCCATTAAATGCAGCCTGTTCTGTGCCTGGCGACTGGCGAGGACGTCATCACAGTCGCCTGTCCACCTGTCACTCAGAAGACAGAGCAGCCCGAGCAAAATTACACTATCCAGCCGGTGGGGCTGCTCTGTTTTCTGTCTTCTTTGAGTGACAGGAAATCACCCGGCACTAGCAGCAGAAGGCCGCCCTGTATTGTGACATGACGGCGGTGGCAACGGGGGGGGGGGGGGGGGCTGTTTAGTATTTCCCTCCATAAGACGCACAGGCATTTCTCCCCATTTTGGGGGGGGGGGGGTGCGTCTTATTGAGCGAAAAATATGGTAGATTATTATCATTAGAGAAACTGACACGAGGAATTAATCAATTAATCAAATAACAACTCATTGTCATTCACTCTTCTGACACCTATCCCTAGCCGCACTTCAGGTTGAAAGGCAGATATATCTGACAGATATATCTGACATTGTCACATCCCAGATAAACTGTAATTTATATGTAAGTTTCCACTATTATATTAATTCATGTATATATAAAGCTATTTTTTATTTTGTTTTTGAGTAAAATGTAGAAGGCGTAATTGTTGACTCTGTCTATATTTAAGGTGATTGTAAAGTCTCTTTTTTTTTTTAAATAACAAACATGTTATACTTAACTGCTCTGTGCAGTTGGTTTTGCACAGAGCAGTCTGGGTCCTCTTCTCGGGTCCTTCCTCACTGCTCCTGGCCACTCTATCCTGCCGAGTGCCCCCACAGCAAGCAGCTTGCTATTGGGGCATCCGTGGCAAGCTGCAGCTCTGTGTGTCCATTCAGACATGGAGCTGCCGTTTCAGGCCTGCTGCCTCTCTCTCCTGATGGGCTAGCTGATTTTGATTGACAGCCGTAGGAGCCAATGTTGTGTCTCAGTCAATCAGGAGAGAGATTCCGAATAGCGAGGGACTTGTTGCAAACGCTGGACAGAAATGGGGCTCAGGTATGTGTTAGGGGGTGCTGGGGAGGTGATACACACAGAAGGCTTTTTATCTTAATGCACAGAATGCATTAAGATAAAAACCTTCTGTCTTTACAACCCCTTTAATTGTTGTCTCTGTCCTAGGGGAGATATACGCTCACTATTGCACCTGAGGACCTTTACATGTGGTATAGAAATTGGTGGAAAATCAGCATTTTTGAATTGTCACAGCCATGGGAGGTTAGGGTAAATCTTTCAATGAAAGAACCTGTTCTGGTGCAAGCGGTCTAAGGCCTGGTTCACACCTATGCATTTTTTAGTGCATTTTCAGATGTGTATTGAAAAATGCAAAATGCACTTGCAATATGCTAACTGCAACCTGCACAAGTGGGAGATCGGCTCTGGAGATCCCGTGCATGTGCATGGAAGCAGACAGTCACGGCACAAGACTCTTAGAAACAGCATGAGCCCCTTAGAAACGGCACAATCTTGCCCTTTCTTCAGTGTGCATGCGCCAATGATGTCGGCGCAATCGTATATGGTAAATATCTTTTAAACCGTGCAGGTTTAGGAGATATTTCCAGAACCTACAGGTAAGCCTTATTATAGGCATACCTGAAGGTAAAAGTAGTGTATCTAGGTTTACAACCACTTTAAAGTGGAAATCCACCCTAATTTACATTGATGGCTGCAAGGGATGCCAACGCATCCTCATTCATTTTTGGATATTATTTTTCCTTTACATTTTCTACCTTTTCTTTAGGTTAAACTCTGCACTTCTGTCCAAGGTGAGGTACGTCATTTCCCTTTTCCCATTGGCCCCTGGGATAGCAGTGTCATCAATCCCAGGAGTCAATGGGCATCCCCCGTTGCTAGTATTGCATTATTTCAAAGCCGGAAATGACGCAATGATAGGCGGGGATAGGCGCCATTTTTGAATAGTGAATTCAGTCTTTTGTTTATTATGTAGTTTTATATATAATTATATATATTTAGTGTGTCAATATAAATGATCAGTTATTATGCACCTTAGATTTAGTGTGGCGTTTCTATTTTGCTTGGCCTCACTTGTCTTCCTTCCAGGTTGCATGCTTGATTGATAGGTTGCCATAGAACTTCCTCCAACGCCGCCATCGCTATTGTAACCTGCTATACACACAGTGGGCTGTGATTCATACCCACTGCACATGCGCGAGATCGGAAGGTGCATGCTGGCTAGCCAGCTGCACCTAATCTTTAAAGAAGGTCTCAGCGGGCTTCAGATGCCCATAATCAGGATAGCTGTTTGCTGAATCAGGAGTTCCAAGTAAGTCCTAAGAGATGTACAAGGACTGAAAACAATATAATATACAGAACATGCTTATTTTTATTGTATAAGCGGCGACTGTTACATAGTCATTTAAAAAAAGCAAAAATGTCTGGAACTTCGCTTTTAATATTCCCTAATATGTTTAAACCAAAAAAAAAAGTTTTGGCTTTGCATGCACTTTAAGAACACAACATTTTAATTACTTCCTAGATGAGCCCAGTCATGACTAGTTATTTTAATTGTATCACAACGACACCTATGGCTAATAGATCTCAGCACAGTAGAAAATACTTTCCACACTAGAGCCAAAGATGAAAAGGTTCTGTATTGGATATCAACACAAGCAAAGTGTTGTTGCCGTGTTAAATGATGGAGGTCACATGACTGCTTTATTTACAGTGCTAAAATCCACTGTGTGTTGTAACGCCCATCGTTAATGTATCTGCTCTGGTGATGTCATGGTTTTGGAAGGGGAAGCAGCTATTATTAGCTATCAGATAGAGACATTCTATGACACTGCCAAAAGTGATGAAGGTGACACAAAATAGCAGATCAGGATACAGGAAAATTAAATAATGAAAAATGTAATAATAAGTTGGCTGGATAACGGGAGAATCTGTAAGAGGTTAGTATCAATTGTATACAATATTCTATTACTAATACATATTTTATGTGTACCGTAATGACTGGGTCAATTCAGCAGGCCACAAGTTATTATTGAATTTCCCTACAGTTAAACTATCTGTAAGGTGTAGTCTGTCAGGCTATAACAAAAAAAAAAATAGCTAAATGAGCAAGAAATATGTTAAACCAAATGTATAGAATTGATAACATTAAAAAGA
This sequence comes from Rana kukunoris, assembly GCA_029574335.1. Lineage (NCBI taxonomy): Eukaryota > Metazoa > Chordata > Amphibia > Anura > Ranidae > Rana > Rana kukunoris. Next base: position 135,302,583 of record CM056053.1, read on the forward strand.
ACATGCACATTTTTAAATAATTTCATCATATTGCACTCAGCTCCCAAATTAATCTACAGCTCTATGCTCTAGATGTGCAGTGTGTGTGAGCCTTCAGATTCCCAACCCATCCCTTGCCTTCCCCTGCACACCCCTAGTTTCTGCTGCTAAGAAAAATCCTTTGATCTGTTTGTCATAGAAGGCTCTACAGAGAAAATGGCTACAGGTAACTAGGTCCAACTTATGTAGGAGGATTTGTTGCATCCCTATGTATAACCTTCACTGGCTTTACTGTATATAAGGGTTTAAAACCACTTTAACCACTTGCCGACCAGTGCACAACGATATACGATGGCACAATGGCACGGCTGCGCAAATGGGTGTACAGGTACATCCCCTTTAAATCCCGCGGCGTGCTCCATGACCCTGCCCGTGGGACCCATGGACTTGATGTTCCGCGATCGTGTCACAGAGCTGCAGAACAAGGAGATGCCTATGTAAACAACGCATTTCCCTGTTCTGCCTAGTGACATGACAGGGGTCTACTGCTCCCTGTCATCAGGAGGAGTGATTTATTTCATGTCAGTGGTAGCCCATTCCCCCACAGTTAGAATAACTTCCTAGGACACACTTAACCCCCTGATCACCCCCTAGTGTTTAACCCCTTCCCTGCCAGTGTCATTTACACAGTAATTAGTGCATTTTTCTAGCACTGATCGCTGTATAAATGATAATGGTCCCAAAATAGTGTCAAAAGTGTCCGATGTGTCCGCCATAATGTTGCAGTCATGATGTAAATCGCAGATGTATATGTAGATGAATACATATCAGCCTAAACTGAGGAACACATTTTTATATATATATATTTTTGGGGAATATTTAGTATAGCAAAAAGTAAAAGAATATATATATTTTTTCAAAAATGATGCTCTTTTTTTGTTTAGAGCGCAAAAAATAAAAACCGCAGAGGTGATCAAATACCACCAAAAGAAAGCTCTATTTATGGTAAAAAAAGGACGTCAATTTTGTTTGGGTGCAACATCGCACGTCCGCGCAATTGTCAGTTAAATCGACGCAGTGCCGTATTGCAAAAAGTGCTCTGGTAAGGAAGGGGGTAAATTCTTCCGGGGCTGAAGTGGTTAAGTAGTCTACTGCAGCCAGATTTCACAGAGTTTCTCAAATTGAGGGTAAGTGGGCTGGCCTTGGTAATATAGGGTATGAACAAAATGTGCTGGACAGGTGGACTTTAGCTCTGCCAAGTTGAAAATGTAATTTTTTTTTCAGTTATGCTGTGAACTCTGTAATTTAGGGATTCATTTAAAATTGTATCTGGTGTGTACACTTAACTTTTAAACCTGATGCACATAATTTAACATTTTTGAATGTCTGTATATATACTTCCCAACTATATGGACTGTTACAAACAGTTTTGGGTTATGAAAATATTTGAACTTTTTTTTTTTTTTTACCAAAAAAGAAGCCTAAGGTCCTTTCACACGTGCCGACCGTTCGTCCGTTTTTTAGATGTTCGTTTTCGGACCGCAATGCTTTCCTATGGGTTATCGTGCATTAGCAGATGAGCATTCGCTAACGTCCGTTAACATTCGTCTCCGTTAAGCTTTGTTTTTTCGCACGGAAGAAAACCCTATTTTTCTTCCGTTAAAAAAACAGAACTGACGAAAAACGGATGTTAGCGGACGAGCCGTTTAACATCCGATCCACTAACATCCGTTTTTCATCAAAATATGTAATAAAAATAAAGTTCTAACAAAAAAAAAGGATGAAAAACGGATGAAAAACGGATGAAAAAACGGATGAAAAACAGATGAAAAACGGATGAAAACGGATGAAAAACGGATGACAACTGATGAAAAACAGACGAAAAACGGATGAAAAATGGATGAAAAAATGGATCAACTGATGATTAAAAACGGATCTATAAAAACGGTCCGCACGTGTGAAAGGACCCTTATTGTGTTGGACTTTACTGGTACCAGAGAATAATGGTCACACATTTTCGCATCTTTACCAACAACATCTACTAGCGCACTGCTAAGCCACCCCGCAACATAGCTAAGAGAATTGAACCATATTTTACTCCAGCGGCCAAGCATGAAGCCAAAATCAGACACTCCACACAAAAGGGAGGGTCCCCCATGTGTTACCCCCACCGCAACTTCACCTCCCTGGACAGACTGAAAAAAACAATAATATGGTTTCCAGACCCCAGATTGTTTCCTATTGTACCTTCTCTTTTGGATAGGCCATTATTCTTCGCTACCAAGGCAATAAGGTCCTGAGGAAGCGGTTAGATATGAAACGTGCCATGTGTCAACCTCTTGGAACGTATAGCAAAGAGTTACTGTTGTAGTCTCATTATATGCCCAATTTTACCAAATTAGAATACTTCTTTATTGTTTTATGAATGTTTTTAATAATCCTTTAATAAACATTTATACTTTTTATAAAACAATATGTAAACGTTCCTCTCTGGTAACAGTAAATTTCACCACAATAGGTTTTCTTTTTTGGTAACGTTTGATAATGTATAGGGTACCCTCTAAATAGCCTATTCATTATTTATTTTCTTTTTTTTCTGTAAAGTCTTCTCAAACAAGGCAGATGTTTTTCACGATGAAGGGTCTTTTCCTGTGCTCTGCATGATGAGCTCCTAGCTCTGTGGCTTCAATACAGATCATTAAAGGAGTGTTGTAATGGGTTGGCAGGATCATCACACTTTCAGTGAGGTGAAGAGAATCTAAGTCACTATTTTATTCCCTTTCCTGGATATAACTCAAACATATAACTTGTAAAAGTTGGCAAGAAGAAACTTCATTGGAGTCAATAGTCTTCTTCAAATTTCTAGGCTCAAAGAGTAAATGTTGGCATAGATATAAACTTTGCTGTTTAAACTGAATATGTTGTAGAACTCAAAAGACATATATTTACTTGGCAGATTTTAATACATCTTAATTGCAAACTACAACATAGTAACTACATGTTCTGTTTGTAAATTTGTTAATCACTTATTTACAGGGCTCACAATTTTATTGCAGTGTACAATGTCGGGAATGTTATACAGCCAGCATTGGGCATTGTGACCGTTATGTGCAGTAGGGTGCTGATGGAGGGGGAAGGAAATGTGTAGTTTGTTCACCTTACCCTCTAAAGTTTCTAGTAATCAATGTTTTCACCCAAGATTCACACAACTTCAAACCAAGTTTTGCACATTTTTGTTTGAATCTTGTTTAATTGAGAAAAGTAAATGTTCACTAAATATGGTGGATGTATTTTTGCTTGCACATGATGGGGTGATTAAAGTAAAAACACCACCTTCCTTACCAAGCTAGGTGCAAAAGTCAACTTTCTACTTCTTTAATAAATTACCAGGACTATTTTCAAAATAAATCCAGCACACCCTACTGATCAGGCTCACTTTTACACTCACCCACAAATTCACACACCAATTATCCACTCCCTAAAAAAACACTCCCCCATTCTTAACACACCCTCAAACAATTGATTACAAACTTTGAAATAAAAGACAGACATTGAAGGTATAAAAACAATATAAATGTGTTTCATATAGGAGTTGCCAAGCATACAACCATAGTTAGGAGGGACACCTTGAAGATATCAAAAAGAACCACAGAACACCTGGAGGTATTGCCAATAAAGTGTAGCTGGCAGCAGTGCCGATCCTGACCTCCCTGGGGCCCTAAGCAAAATGACATGGCACATTAAAAATGAGAAGCGGGGGGGCGCTGACGACAGTGACATGTCACATTAAAGAAAGTTGAGAAGCGGGGGGAGGGGGGTGTTCTGCTGTCGGAAATGACTCAGCCAGCGAGTTTAGAAGCGAGGTGAGAAGGCGACAATGACTTCTCACCAGGCGGGGTCTCTAGTAATTTGGGGGGCCCTTTGCAGCTTTGCGGGGCCCTGAGCGGCTTGCATAGTGAGCCTATAGGGAGGATCGGCCCTGGCTGGCAGCATATCAGGTTGTAGTTACTTTAATAAAAATGTCAAGTGCCATGCCCACACTACAGCAGCTAATATATATCTAATATAATTATACTAACCTCATTCAAAGTGCTTGATGCCCCACCATAACAGCCAAGACATAGTACATACAATTTCTTCACCAATCCACAAGAGTCCATAAAATCTCTTACAGATTTTTGACTACTTAATCACTTGTAGGTGGCCGTGATATGTCTGGTATTTATTTCAGCATTTCTGGCTTTTCACTTTCCTTTTTTTTTACCTCTAGTTTTTTTGTTCTTCAGTAATATGGCCGTGATAATGCATTGTGAGTTATTACAATCAGCAATACAATTAGTGGGCATGTGTATATAGACTTGGTAGACTTAAGGTCTAGTTTCCCTATGAGGAAGTCACTGTATCACGCGATGAAACGCATCAGTGCCAGAGTCACGTGACATCATCATGCCCAGAAGTTGCAAGGTAGCCTTATGACATATCTTCTCCAGATGTCCATGCTTAAGGGGGCAACTTATATGTAATAAAAAAGGCAATTACATCTCGTGCACTGTGTTTGTGAGTATACTTTTATCTTTTGCTGAATAAATTGTTTTAAGAGAATATACTACACTATGGAGGACTTTTGAATATTTTCTGAAGCATTGTTTGGAAAGTGAGTTTCACCTACTCTTTGGAGGATTGCTGCAGTAATATACACTTGTGTGTCTGGGACAGCTTTAATTGACCTTACCAGTGTAGGTCAGATATGTTGGTAAAAGGCAGCAGAAACAAGTGGTGGCACTCAGCGGTGGAGCACCTTTGCTTTTAATTTGTTTTGGCACAAGAGACTTGGAGCATGTATATAATTGTTTTGACAAGGCAGATTTATAACACACATGGAACTAATTGCATGATATTAATGAAAACAATTATTATATACTTGTTATACCTGTAGCGCCTGTGTACTTTCAGTCCAGGTGCTATGTTAAATTTAGAGGGGGATGAGAGAGTTACTTTGCTCTCATCCATGTTGATTATGGAAATTAGGTTTCTGTGGGGCTGGGCTGCCTGCGGTTTCATTCTGTGTTCCAGAGATGCTTTTCCATCTCTGGGTGACAGGTGGCGCCAGAGGGGTCCAGGCGGAGACGCCTTTTTCCAGCAGCCAATTAGAGAAGTGTTTCCCCTCGCGGGGCATGCTGGGGGAGGGTATTTCTAGCGCAGACGCCATTTTATGGGGTCCTTCTACCCGTTCCTGGTTCCGGGTGCGGCACCCACCTTTAGGGTGTGCACATATCATTGGCCCCCGGCGATATGTCCTACCAGGCCAGGGAGCACATGCTACACAGAGTTCCTGACTCTGGGCCCTCATGGCCCGGAGCAACCGAAGCTGAAAAAGGGGCCTAAGTGACTTACTGAGTCCCTACATCCATGAGAAGATCCCAAGCGAGTTGTGCTGTTCGGTGGGGAGGTCGGTCTGAGGTGAGTCCGGAGGCAGGTGATCCAATTGGGCTTAGACAATCCACCGGGGATCCGAGTTGCCGGACACTGACAAATTATATGTTGTAACTTGTCAGTCGGTGACCCCAAATTCAAAGACGCTATCTGAGGATAAATTCAGGCGACTTTAATTATTCAGAAGGAATTGCTCCATTGAACTGCATTCCAGAGCAGGGGCCTGTGGCACAGGCACCACTCCTAATTTACATTGAGCCAAGTATGTGGCAGAGGCTTGACTTTCTTCTCAAGGTTCTTAGTGATATTCCGTCTGCCAGTTCTGTGAGAGAGACTGTCCGGGTGTACTACACCCACTCCAGCTGGAGTGGCGATGAAGCAAAGGGTACCGTTGAAGCAGGACTGCTTCCACAAATAGTTGATACCTGAATCTGCAACCTTCTTCTTTTCTTCAACATCTTCTCTATCCAGCTGAAGTTACCTGTTTGCCATGTTGGGCAAGAAAATAAAGGCACAGAAAACGACACCTTGCTGTTTGGACATTCCGTCATTGCTCACATCATCATACCCCTAGACATGCTACAGAGGTGACACGCCAATCCCAAATCTTTCCAGCGGCTCCTGAGGGGGTAGTTCTACATACCTATTTATCTTTATTTTTTTTTAGGGTATTTAATCACTTGACCTCCTGAAGATTTACCCACCTTCATGGCCAGGCCATTTTTTGCAATACGGCACTGCATTACTTTAACTGACAATTGCGCGGCCGTGCGACACTGTACCCAAATTATTTTGTTGTCCTTTTATTACACAATTATAGCTTTCTTTTAAAACAAGAAGGATGGGGGCAAAGGAACAAGGGACAGTGACTGATGCTGAGCCTATAGCATCCCCTCCCCCTGTAATTGATGGACGATCTTGGTTCTTGATAAAAAGCAACATGCATATTGTGTAAAAAGGGGATTTTTTATTACATATAAAATTTATTTACATAAAATACATAAATAAAATTGATTTTGCCACTGATGCCAAGGCATTTGCTATTCCCACTGGCCACAGTCTGGCCCCCTAAAGCGACAGGTAACAAAATGCTGGATCATTACAGAGCCAAAAATAGCATTGTATAATATAGCCTCCTCCTCCAAGTTTGGCGAGCTGATTCTAGTTTGTTAGGTGTCTTCCTATGACCAATAATATGGCATTTTTGTTTTTTGTTTGTTAGCAATTCCATCTTTTATTAATGTAGTGATAAACAGAGGTAAATAAGGTCCTAAAAAAAAAAACATATGCAAAAAGGCCATACAAATCTCTCTATGCCATCTCATTTATAAATCAGTACTATAGTGTTCAGCTGTGTTCCGTACATATCTACAAATGTTGTGAAACCAGCGTTGACGTGTTTCGTAGCCCTTACAGATATTGTATACTGTATATTAATTCCTCTGAAAGACAAAAAACGAATGCCGCGTACACACGGCCATTTTTCATGATGAGAAAAATGCAATTTTTTCAATTGGTCATTAAAAATGACCGTGTGTAGGCTCCAGAGCATTTTTCTCGCTGTGAAAAATGGGCATTAAAAATTTAGAACATGCTATATTTTTTCTCGTTGTTTTTCACGTCGTGAAAAACGGTCGTGTGTAGGCTTTAACGACGGGGAAAAAACGTGCATGCTCAGAAGCAGGTTATGAGAAGGGAACTTTGCATAATCAGCCCAAAGGGCATCGCCAATCGAATGGAACTTCCCCTTTATAGTGCCGTAGTACGTGTTGTACGTCACCGCGCTTTGCTCAAGCATTTTCTTTTCACGATCGTGTGTATGCAAGGCAGGCTTGACAAGAATCACGACGAGAAAAACTTTGTTTTTTCCATGACATTAAAAACGGTTGTGTGTACGCGGTATAACATGTAACTAAAACTAATACTTTTTCTTTATTTAGTGAGATATTTGAATCAGCTTTTTTTTATGTCTATGTCCCTATTAGGGAGATTGATTATCTTCGATTGTCCTAATGATTTCAAGTGTCACCAGAAATTAAAGTGAGGGTACATAAAAAAAAAGACTTGAGTTGCCACCAGAACAGAAATAAAGGAAAACCTTCCAAAGGGGGATACTTTTCCCATGCCTAAGGTGATAGCCCTCACATTGGAAAGATATCTTCTCACTTCCTGCTAAGAGGAAGCTCCTCAATGAGACAAAGGGGTGGATTTACTAACGGCAAGTAGACTGTGCGTTTTGCATTTTATTTTTAAGTAAAGCTTTTCATTTTATTTTACTTAAAATCTGCATTTAGACACTTATCTATATTATTGTACATTTTATTTTCACATATTCCATCATGTCTGCTCTATAATATTGCCTTGGTCTGTTGATATAATCCATGAGGGGGAAAATAGTTTGGCAAGTCTGCTACATTTACTTTAGTCACACAAGATCATAGCTTGATCATAGCTTGGCTCAGCCAGCCATTAACAAAAGTTCCGCCGTGTGTGTAGATACATCCTATTTGGCAATATCCAGGTCCCTCTTCCACAATTTCGTTTTCCAGTAGTATGCCCAAATTTCCATTAGTTGTGCCAGCATATTTCATATACATGCCTATATTTTGCTTGCTAGCCCTTTTTTGAAACACATTTTACTCCTGCTAATTCAATTAGCAGATGTCAGTACATTTGGGATTATTAACTTGGCTACAAAAAGAAGTTGGATTTTATACAGCAAGATTAAGTCAAGAATAAAGGCTTAGTTCTTTGAAGTCAGAAACTTGTCAATCATTTGCTTTGGAAAGGCATACATTAGGAAAGCGCCAAAATATAACACAGATGTCCAATGAAATTATTGCACAGTTTTAGCCCCAACATGGGTCCTAATGGTGGGCAGTGGTGTCTAATATCTTTTTTTTTTATTATTTATTTAGTTTTGCTGAGTAATGAAATTATAAAATATATAACAAGAATATAAAGAGATACAGAAAAAAAGAGCAAGGAAGTAGGGTGAATTCATAATGCACATTTTAGGTTTGGCTGAAGTTTACAAATTGGCTGCATATTTTATTACAGCTGTAACCTCAGTTTTGTAATGCCTGACTTATGTAAACCCAGCTTTGTTCCTTGCTACTTTCCAGGACTATTGGTCCTTGGAGAAACTCATTTCGGAGCCAGAAGTACTGTAAGCATGCGGCATGTGTGCAATTATGAACTTTCCCAAAATGTATATTTCACATCTCATTATATCATTTACTCTTGGAGGAGCCCTGAGAACCAGTACTATTCCAGATATGAGCTCTAATAATGTTAATGATGTTTTTTTTGGAAATGTACCCTTAGTAAAAGTATTATCATTATGCTAACATCAATTCTGTGAAAGAACGTTTGGTAGTTTTTGCATGGGGTTGTGCTAAAATGTAATTATCTTTATAACACTAATTTATATAATTTTATATCACCCTTTATATTACATGCAGTGGCATATTTGTCCCCCAGGACCCGTTGTTTTTTTATGTCCCTCCCTTCCTCCTTTACAGGAAAAATTACTTTAAGCAATAATAATTTTATTAAAGTGTTACTAAACCCACAACAGTAAAATCAGTAAAGCTGAGAAGTTCCTTTTTCTTGGAAGGGTGCATGTGATCAGCACAGGGCCAATCCGCACTGTCCAGACAGAGGGTCAGGAGTCCTGTATCCTCATAGGACAATCATAGGAGAATGAAAACTACTGCTACAATCATTAACCAGACACTGATAGAAGTCACAAGACTGCTCTAACTGCGGATGAGAAAAGGTATTTAGCAGTTTATATTTACTAAAACTATTGCATTTAAATGTTGTGTGTACTGTGGGAGACCAGATATATTGAATGCAGGTTCCTGGGTTTAGTAACACTTTAAGCGTCAAAATCCCTCTTACAATGATGGTCAGTGTGGTGCCCCTCTATACTGGTAAAGAGTAAAAACTATAGTGTGCCCTCACATTGGTAGCTAGTGGAGAAATGCCCCTTTGCATTAATGCTCTGTGAAATGTGCCCCTACATTTATGGTCTATGACGAAGCATCCTCTTCTCTTGGCAGTCAATGGCTAAATAGCCCATATAATGTTGGACAGTGTTGTGCCCATAGGCGTGTGCACAGGGTGTGCCAGGTATGCCCAGGCATACCCTAATCACCCTGTGTAGAACAGATTCCCCCTACTGACCTGGCTCCCCCCCAAAGCACTGCTGGCTTTCCTCTTCTCCTACCAGCTAATGCTGCAGGATGTTTTAGGATTAGTGGGGGAAAGGGCCAGTAAATATATAATTTACCAACCCTTTCTGACTGAACATTGTAAGTGTGAAGTGTGTGTTTGAGCTTTAGGGTGCACACCCTAATGCCATAGGCTGCCTATGGTTGTGCCTATATGTTTATGATCAGTAAAGAAGTATCCTTTTACTTGGTGGTAGGTGTAGTGTTTCCTTACTTTAGTGGTCAGTGAAAAAGTCCCCATTACTGAGAGATAAAAAGATAAGGAGAATATAAACAAGCCAATAAGGAAAATGTTATAGTAATGTTTTGTTTTATGGTCGGTGGAGAAATGCCCCCTTATATTTCTGTACAGTAAAGTACTCCCTTACATGGGTAACTAGTGAACATTGTACTTTGCCCTTAGACTAGGGGGGTCAGTGAGGAAGTACCTCCTTACACTGGAGGTGAGTGGAAAAGTGCCTCCTTACATTGGTGGTCAAAGCCCCCTTATTGGCCCTTCTAAGCTTTTTGGCCATAGTTGAGAGTTTTGAAAGGATTCAAACCTGCAGGATTCAACCCAAACCTATGGTGGCAGTGAAACTGAACCTCATCCTTGAAATAAGGACCTACCAGATAATCTTCTGTTACATTTGTTACATACAGTTATTAGGCAAATAATTAAAAAAAAAATATATATATATATACATTAATTACTGTAAATACACTTAATTCTATCAATATGCATTTTTCAGGATGTTAGGTTTTCATTTTTAGACTAAAAACCTATATACAATGTCTGCAATGTAAAAATATACAAATATGTTACAGGAAATAAACACACTTAATTCAGCTGGCTTTGCTCCATTCCAAACACTGGAAATGCTTACAAAGGCAACAAATGAAACAATATTTAAGAGACATATAATGTAATTAAACATTTCTGTTCCTCAACCATAAAATATATACCCAAGCACCAACAAATTGTCAACAGAATGTGCTGTCTCCAGCTAACACATTGAAAAGATTAAACAGTTTGGTGTGGTGATAAATTAATATTACATTTTCTATCAGGCTGTTTTACAAAAGCTTTTTGTTTTCCAAGAATACTGATGGAAAAGGGTGACAAAGCAAAGAGAAAGGTGAACCTTAGTAGTATATGTGTCTGGGTGTGGGTGCAGCCTATTTGTGGAGAAAAAAATATCATTCAGTTCAATTCATGTGTCTAGCATCAAGTCTTATGCCCTTTACACACCCGATCGGATATCTAAAGGAATCTAGTCCGATAATTGTCATCAGTCTTGCTTACACACCATCAGTCAAAGATCTGACCGTGTCCAACGCAGTGACGTAAAACACTACGACGTGCTGAGAAAAATGAAGTTCAATACTTCCGAGCATGCGTCGACTTGATTCTGAGCATGCATGGATTTTTGACCGATGGACTTCCCCACAGAGCATCATTATTTTCTATCGTTTTTTTTATCCATAGGAAAAATTTAAAACAAGTTCTAATTTTTTTCACCAATGGGAAAAAAAAATATGGGGCCCATACACGATCGGATCATCCGATGAAAACGGTCCATCGGTCCGTTTTCATCAGACAAACCGATCGTGTGTACAGGGATTTACTTTTAGCTACCCAGCTGTTAGCAAACCAACAGCACCTATTCTGAGCCCTTCTGTAAGCCTTCTTTCCTACACATCAGTCCTCCCATCATACAAAGCAGAGAGCATCAATGCAAATCTGGTTTCAGCTTTCTTAGGTCATATGGCAGCTCTTTATAAAATTAGAAAGGTAACTACACTGGTATGTTGTAAAATACCCATCTACACTCGTTGGGGTCGAAATAATTAGAATAGAGTGTGTAAAATCTTGTGCAACTCTACATGGTAGCCAATCAGCTTCTAACTTCAACTTGTTCAATAAAAGCATTTGTTAACCCCCCAAAAAATGTATCTTGTCCCTTTAAACCTTTTTTTAAAGCACAGTGCTTAAGCTGTTTTATTTAGCCATCTGTAACACCTGTAATACCTGGCTGATCCTTCCAGTTTCTGCCCTTCCCTATGTAAACTGACCACGATCATTATGGCTGCTGAGCCCTTACACCGTGACACAGTGGCCAGTTATGTGCCTCCGTCATTCGCAGTCTTCCTCTGTGCTTCTGTGTCCCCCTCCCTACCTCTCTGCCCCTGTGTCAGTGCCCACCCCCTCAGCTCCTGCTCCTTTCACAACTGTTAAAATTTTAGATAAGCCCCTCTGTGTCCTGATAACAAGTGCTCCTGTCTATGTGCTTTATTAAAAAAAGACCTCCTTTACCGTATTTTAAAGCAGTTCCCTACGATCACATGCCTGGCCTGCTCTCTCTCCTCTCTTCCTCACATCCTAGCTGGGAATCTCAGCCCCACCCACTGCATTTGTCAGCTGGACAGAGGAGAGAGCTGGATGGTGACGTGATTGCAAGGAGCCACTCTGAAATATGGTAAAGGAGGCATTTTTTTAATATACACCCAGACAGGAGCACTGGTTATTTGGACACAGAGGGGCTTATATAAAGTTATATAAGTGGATTCAGTTTACGTAAATAAACTCCACTGTGTCCTGTACAATTGGCTTATTATCCCTCATTAAAACTGTCCTGATACTAACCAATTTTCCACCATTAAAATCTCGGCATTATTGTAATTCTTGTAGCAAAGCACCAGTCTGCGTTCTTTAGAAAATTTCTCTCTCTAGGGAATTAGAGCCTAGTCTTTCTACTTAAAAGTGTTCTGTTGCTGGCCAATTTTACACTGCTGTGTCATCTACAATGTTTTAATTCTTGTAGAAAAACACTTATTTTCTCTACTTTTTCTCTAGTACATTTTAGACAATTCTACCTTTTTAAAAAATTCCCTGAAACCTTTATGCCGCGTACACACGGTCATTTTTTGCGATGAAAAAAAAACGTTGTTTTTTAAAACGTCATTTAAATTGATCGTGTGTGGGCAAAACGTATTTTTTGTCTTAAAAAAAACGACCAAAAAAAATTCCAACATGCTTGAATTTTTTGTGTCATTTTTCAAAACGTTGTTTTTTGTTTCACAAAAAGTCACCGTGTGTAGCAAAAACGTCGTTTAAAACGATGTTTTTCAACCTGCGCATGCCCAGAAGCTAGTTATGAAGCGAGCTTCAATGGAGAAGAGTGGTGAACGTAACCTCGCTTTTTGTGAAAAAAACGATGGTGTGTATGTGTTATGGATATGCTAAAAATGGCCAAAGGAAGATGGTGAAATGCTTATTTCAATGCGCAAACACATGCTCCACATGCTCTATATCTCATATATATCCTATATACTCTATATGTTATTGATTGCTATCATACATAGTCATAATTTGTAATGATCTTATACAACCCTTGCAATCCTTGCTCACATGATGCTGCTATCAGATATGTGTCACACGATCTGAAGAAAAAGGGGAACTCTGTCTGCAAAACAAGTCGAAAATAGATCGGCGAAAGAAAGCCCCGTCTGGATATCGAACCACAGAAAACCAGACATCAGACATCAGACAAACCAAATATATATATATAGCATTGTTGCTTCATGCTTCGCACCATCCTAACACAAAATAGTTAATAGCTCACACGTCACAAGACTAATATTACGTATTAATGAGCAGGTTGGATATTCAAGAAAATGCACGTCATCAACCATATATTAAGTCAAGATCGAAATAAAAAAGGGGAAGTATTTCAAACTGCAGCTTTGTCAGTGTGAAATTATTCTATGCATGCATGCAATTATTCACTTCTTATCAGATTTGGCCAGGAAGCAGATACCAAAGAAACTGACAGTTTTGTCTGTCCAAATCAATTTGGCGCCCAACGTGGGGCCATCGGGCTTCCTGATTCGAAGGGCCAAGCCGATCGAGAGGGAACTGGGACAAACCAACGCGGACGACAGGGCACGGAGAATTGATCACTCTCTGATGACTGAACGGTAAGACTTTTAATATTGTCTACTGTTTATATCCTGTCCCGTGGTTTTGGTTGGTTCTTGTTCCCGTGTCGGCTTACCTCGATCAGAAAAGGCAGGTAATATATAATAGCTTATAGCTTGCCCGAAGGTCATTTATAAGAACCTGCATAACTGGTAATCTGCTGCCTGTATATTTGTTTCCTGTTTCCTGTTCTGTTTTGTCAAGCTTGTGACGGCTGTTGGGAATAAGGGGATTAATTATATAGTCACGGATGAGAATTGACGTGGTCAAACTCCTCCTGGGGGATAAATAATTGTGCTGTGAAGCACGGATGACCAGGAGGGGGCGTCAGGAGAACGCATAGTAGTTGCGTGGGGATCCCGTGAGGACCTGATAATCCTGTACTTCACTGCGGTTGTCACATATCCTGTTGGTTTATTGTTACATGTGCTGGCTTCTGGTGGGTTGATGAGACAGGCAGAACGGAATAGGGTCACAGATGCGATAACTGGCTGTGAAACGTGGTCAAACTTCTCTCAGGGTTGATGCAAAGTGTGCCAGAGAGAGGGCGCATAACCAGGGTATCAGGTATTAAATAAGAGGTACATGTAGGAAGATGTACATGATAATCCTGTGACAGTTGTTCTGGGGTCTCATCTTTCCATCGCATGAGCCAGGAATGTCATGTCCTGAATGTGTCTGTGGGCTACTGTTGGGAATTCATTCAGAAGGCTGGGGGCTGGTGAAAGTGATAACCCCAGGGTACAGGGAGGAAATTCTTGGCCTGAAACCTTTGTTGGTGGATGTTCCAGACCTGTTAGTGTTCAGATTAAATGTGCATTACCCTATTAGAATTGTAGTCGGTGCATCATTGCCAGCGATAGAAGGTGAAGTTAGAGAAAGGGGATACTTACCTATAAGGTGTCCACTCCAGCCAGAACAGCCAGAGAAGTGTGAGGAGAGTGAAAAGGATAGAGTCAGAAGTCTGGGTTTGCCGCTGGGACACGTAGATGATATTTGAAGGAACGCACTGGATTTAATTGCTGCTTTGTTAAACAAGCTTTGTTTGTCTGCAGCAGCCTAAAGTCACTTTCGTTTTCAAAAAAAAAAAAAAAAAAGAGAAAGTGTACTTTTAAAAAGAGGAAGTGGCAGCGCTGCTGGTCTAAGGGAAAGATTTCAAGATTACACGCAGCCAAAACTCAAGTTTCTCTCCTTATATAGTGGGATAAAAAAAATGGGACAGAAATTACAGCAGCCGGTGGAAGGGAGTTTAGCGTGCAGCTTGGTTGCAGAGAGGGAAGGAAGAGGAGCAGTTAAGAAGGTGAACGAGCTTGCAAGAATATGTGACATCAACATGCATATGGGTGGAAGATTACAAGCAGAGGAATGGCGGATATTGTTAAAACGAAAAAAGGGTTTGTTGTCTGATCATGGCTTATTGGCTACAGCTGAAGCCTGGTACAGAGTATCGAAGGCCATTCAGGGGGAGGGGTTTGTAGAGCGAGAGACAAATCAACATGGATATATTGTATATGTGTATCATAAACCAGAAAGTACATTGGCCGAAAGGCCACCACCCTATAATGGAGTCCGAACACAAGACAGGAAACCCTGCCCCTCAGAAACCACCCCCTCGCTTGACCCTCCCATCAGGCTCCGCCCCAATGTACCACCTCCTTTACCACCCACGGCACCTCCCCGGGATGGTGGCCATCTTGCTACACCCAACAGTGGTGACACACCCACTCAGCCCACAGGAAGACTCCCTATGACTACTTCCTGTGACGGCCATGTTGGTACACCCATCCCTATATGCCCAGTGTTAGACCAGACCGGAGCATATTACAGGGAAGATGCTAAACACGTTAACCCATTAATGATGTTAGAAGATGATGAGGACGGGGCAGAGACAAGCAGTGGCAGTCACTGCCACTCACCTGAGCTCCAAGAAGTACTAGTGACCAAGGGGGGCATCAATCCAACTGCAACCACCCCTAGTTCAGCCAGTCATGGGAGCCATGGCCCAACTCAGATTATAGTGTCTGGAGGCCTGTCGAATGTGGACACCAGGGCAACTACACTTCCCTACCAGGGCCATGAACCAGTACACTCCCCCTACCAGCCACCTCAAAGGGCGCTGCAGGAAATCTCTATGGAATCTGACCGAGTGACATCCTCACATCCCCATCCCACATCCACAGCAGCACGGCCTACATCCGCAGGCCCTTTGGGAGCAGTGCAAAAAGCCAGAGTGGGTGCTAGGTACTCACTCCCACTGTATTCCCCTCCTCTTTCACAACCCTTCTCCTCCGAGGACATGGCAAATGTTTCAGGAAGACCCACAGGTGATTCACATGACACCATACAGTATGGTCCCCCCCCACCAAATAGGGGACTACCTCTTCAACTGCCACAACAGGGGAATGACTGGAGACCTCCACCCCATGGGTTGCAGCCTCACATACCTCACATACCAAGGGGGGAAATGCCGCCTGCACCATTAGGCGCACCCATGATATATGTGACCTTTAACCCTCAACAAGCATCATCCCTTGTAACCAGTCTACCAGACCCTGAGAAACAGCCCATGCCATTTTACAGAAGGATTGCCCAGATCCCGAAGGCATACTCTTGTGCCTGGTGGGACCTGGTAAGCCTGTGTGAAATCAAAGCAGGGGATGCTTACTGGCCAGTAATGGAAAGGTGTTTTAGGGTGGACAGTGGCGTCCCTGACAATACATATGGTTTGGGATGTGAGTTTGTAACACAGTTACAACGATGGGCACGTGACCGCCTGGCAGACCAAGCAACAAGCATACAAGACATTACACAAGACAAGGCTGAATCAGTTGAGAAATTCCATACTAGGATGTTACAGGTGTTCACTGATTTGGGGTTCAGCACACAAAACAAGGCACATACACAGATGCTATCCTCTGCATTTGTAGCAGGCCTCAGGGAAGCAATCCGGAAAGGCCTGCTACTATCTCGACCAGAATACAGAGTGTTACCTCTTGACACTCTACTACTGGTAGCAAAGGGTATAGAGTCCTCACAGTTTAATAGGAAGGCAGTCCCTCTCATGTTGGCTTCTGACACACCATATCCGCCACCACAAGCACGAAACTCGCGAGCCTGCTGTTAGAACTGTGGGAGGCCCGGACACTTTCGGAGACAATGCCGAAGCCCGTGGAGACCCGATCGAAGACAGCCCGATCATGGAGATGGCCCAAGAAGGGGAGATGCTCAACACCAAGGACAAAATGGCCCAGGGCGCCCAAAACTCTGTGTCCCAATTCGCCAAGGCAATGAAATTCATTTTGGACACATGGATCAAACTCCACCCAGACGTTGTACTTCTCGAGTATGCGGATGATCTCTTGCTCTGTGGGGATACCCCAAGATGATGCTGCAGCCCATTCTGAAGACCTTCTCTGTTACCTGGCCGAACAAGGTTGTAAAGCGTCAAAGCAGAAGATTCAGTGGTGCAAGCAAACAGTGCTCTTTCTTGGACACTGTATCTCACAAGGTGTAAGACATCTTACTCAAGAGCGAATAGCTGTGATCAAGGCAATTCCGGTGCCAGCTGGCCACAAGTCTCACCATGCATTTTTGGGCCTAATATCTTATTGTCGTTCTTGGATTCCAGAAGCATCTCTGCTAATGCAACCACTCTATGATGCTCTGAGGACTGATCCTTTCACACTGCCACCAGAGGCCCTTACGAACTTTGAAATTCTGAAACAGATCCTGTCTGTGGCCCCTGCGCTTGGTCTTTCACACTATGAAAAAAGTTCAAGCTATTCGTCTCAGAGAGAGAAGGACACGCCACAGGAGTACTGTCCCAATCTTATGACAACAGACTCAGACATATCGGGTACTATTCCTGTCGTTTGGATCCAGTAGCTAGGGGGGCACCCTCCTGCCTCAGAGCCGTTTTTGCAGCCCAGGCCCTTCTGGACAAAACTGCAGATCTCGTGCTGGGCCACCTTCTCATCCTACTTGCCCCTCATGACATATCAGCTGTGCTGAACCAAGTACAACCAAAACATATGTCAGCAGCAAGACATCTCAGACTACAATGCACTTTGCGCCTCCCGGATAACATCTCCCTCCTCAGGTGTAACACCCTCAACATCGTCTTTGAAAAGTGACGTTTCAAAAACGTCATTTTTTACTTCACAGAAAACGTTGTTTTTTTTCATCACAAAAAATGATCGTGTGTACGCGGCATTACACTGCCTAATGAAGGCTCGCAAGAAATGTGCATGTGGTAGAACTGTTTTGCATCAGCAAAAAGAGAGACACTCACATTAAACTACTGCCCAATTTCTATCTGCCAATCAAAATGAGGCCTATTACGATTTGTTGAAAAAGCATGTGTTGTGGCTATAGTTGCCTGAAAAAAAAACATTTTTTTGGAATCTGAAATGAAACACATTGGCGTGTTACTGCTGTATAAAAGCCAGATGCAAAGGAAAAAATAGATTCCACAAATATGCCAGTGTACACTGTTGCTGACACTGTCCATAAAAATCATAGTGTTGCATAGCACAAAATACAGCTTTAACACATTTCCCAAACATGTTATTTAAAAGATTTGTGTATTTTTAGTGTTGTCATTCAAGTTTCATGCAAAAACCCTCTTTCTAATGCAGGGTTAGGCAACCTTGGCCCTCCAGCTGTGGTGAAACTACATCCCATCATGCCTCTGCCTCTATAGGTCATGCCTGTGATTGTTAGGGTCAGTGTTGCCAACCATCAGTATTTTTACCGACAGCCAGTAAAAAACTGGTACTTTTTTCCTGCCAGTAAATGACAGTGACAGGAAAAGCTTGCCAGTAAAAAATATGTCTGTGACTGCTACAAAGTTTTTAGGCGGCACCAGTGGGGGGTGGGTCTGGTGGAGACAGTGCCTGAGTGTGTCGTGTGATGTCATGGTGAAGGGAGAGGGTGGAGCGGCTGGAGCTTTGTGTGCGGGTCTGTGGAATGGGAGCAAATCAAGCCAGGAGCAGGACTGTCAGTGCTGTTTGGACTTGAGTGGACTAAAGGGACCACCTGGCATAGAGAGAGACTATCACTGGGTCTCAGAAGGGGACGTGTCCTGTTGGTAAGGTGTCATCCTCATCTGTGCTGCTGTGCTGTCAGTATCACTGGAAGAGTCAATATATTGTGCATGTGCCTGACCATTCTAATTTCTTGCCCTCCTGAGTCCTGTCCTATATCGAAAATAAAATCGGACATCTGTTTTTTCCCCTAAAATCTACCTTAAATTACATTTCTAATTGCATATTGTACTTATGTATAGCCTAAATACTGTGCAATACTCTGAACAATACTCTGCAGTACCCCCTGTGCAATACTCTGAACAATACTCTGCAGTACCCCTGCGCAATACTCTGAACAATACTCTGCAATACCCCCACACAATACTCTGCAATACTCCCTGCGCAAAACTTGAAGGGTGACATGTTGGGTATCTATTTACTCTGCGTAATTTCATCTTTCATATTATGCAAAAACATTGGTCTAACTTTACTGTTTTTTTCTTTAAAGAGCACAAAACTGTTTTATTTCCCAAAAAATGCATTCCAAAAATTGCTGTGCAAATACCATGCGTGATAAAAAGTTGCAACAACCGCCATTGTATTCTCTAGGGTCTTTGCTAAAAAAGCATATATAATGTTTTGGGGTTCTATGTAATTTTCTAGCAAATAAATTATGATTTTTCCATGTAGGAGAGGAATGTCAGAATTGGTCTGATGGTGCTCCCTGCATGTTGGACCTCTGTATGTGGCCACGCTGTGTAAAAGTCTCACACATGTGGTATCGCCATACTCGGGAGGAATAGCAGAGTGTGTTTTGGTGTGTAATTTGTGGTATGAATATGCTGTGTGTGAGAAATAACCTGCTAATATGAAAAGTTTGTGGGAGAAAAATAAAAATGAAAAAAATCTTGATTTTGCAAAGAATTGTGGGAAAAAATGACAACTTCAAAAAACTCACAATGCCTCTTTCTAAATACCTTGGAATGTCTTCTTTCCAAAAAGGGGTCATTTGGGGGGTATTTGTACTTTTCTGGCATGTCAGGGTCTTAAGAAATGAGAGATGCTGTCAGTACATCAGATGTGATCAAATTGATCAATTTTCAGTAATTGGTACCATAGCTTGTAGACCTTATAACTTTCACCCAGACTAAATAATATCTATTTTTTTTGTTTTGTTACCAAAGATATGTAGCAGTATACATTTTAGGCCAAATTTATGAAGAAAAATTACTTTTTTGCTAAATTTTATAATAGAAATGAAGAAAAATTAATTTTTTTACAAAATGTTTGTTGATTTTTCATTTATGGCGAAAAAAATAAAAACCGCAGAGGTGATCAAATAACACAAAAAAAAAAGCTCTATTTGTGGGGAAAAAAGGACAAAAATTTCATTTGGTTATAGTGTTGTATGACTGAGTTATTGTCATTCAAAATGTGAGAGCACCAAAAGCTGAAAATTGGTCTGGTTATTAAGGGTGTTTAAGTGCCCAGTGGTCAAGTGGTTGATAAAAAAAACTGCCTCACAATCACTTTATCTTGCTTGATAAATCATTCTGAAAATATTTCTACTCCATCTATGTTTATCAAGTGTTACAAGAATTACAAGTTTTTTTTTTTTTTTTTTTTCATTTTTGTATAAGTTAAGTGAAGGTCAAAAAAGTAATAGTTGAAAATGATAAATTATTTTGGCTTTAGAAGGAAAAGGGGAAATTCCACTGGCAGTTACTGATAAAGTTTCATCATGGAAAATAATTAGAAATCTCAAAGGGATTTCATAACCGTACTTATTTAGCATTACATGGAATAGACAGGTCACAGGTCAATAAACCTTTACTTTACTTCATTGGCTCTATGATTATTTGTTTTACACATGTTTTAAAGTGTTTTTTTTTTCCATTCAGCAATTAGATCAAAAGGCCATCCTGATGATGATTAACAAATGCCTATACATTCTGGAAAGTAAAAAAACAATTAGCACATTCACTATTAATACAAAATACTCTAACAATATGTTACATATAAACCTAAAGTACATAAATTACAAGCAAATCATCATGCTCACAAATTTGTCAATTCTTAGTTGCTGCCCAGCACTGTCGTTTTCATGCAGGTTTTTCTCTTCAGGTTTACCAAAACCATGTAGTGCAAGGGCCTGCCTGATTGCATACGAATTGAAACTTTTAAGGTTTGACCTCATATTAGATGGTTTTGGTAAACCTGAAGAGAAAAACCTGCAGGAAAACTGATAGTGTGTATGGGGCTTAAGACGTTTTCACTCCACCCCTCTAAGATAGGATGCAAACAATGATGCAGCGCAACTAAAACAGTGTAAATGAGTCCCAAAAAAGTCATTAAAATTACTGTATGTATGTGTGGCTAACCACCAGTGAATTCCAGACATCCCAGACTTCTATTCAATGGATCACCCAAGTGTCACATGCATAAATCACCCTCCATGGACCCCAAGGACCCACTCCACCGCCGTCCCATAACAAGTCTCAACGTACTCTCAAAGATAATGGAAAAAGTAGTGGTACAACAGCTGCAAAAGCATCTAGATACCTACAAGCTACTTGACCCATTGCAATCAGGCTTCCGTCCCGGACACGGGACGGAAACAGCATTGCTGAAAGTATGGGACGATGTTCTCAAGGCCGCAGACGAAGGAGAATCTTGTCTTCTAGTTCTGTTGGACCTAAGTGCCGCTTTCGACACTGTAGACCACAAACTGTTGCTGACGCGGCTTGCTGAAGTAGCCAGAGTCGCAGAAGGCGATTTATCTTGGTTCTCCTCTTTTCTGGAAAACCGATCGCAAACAGTGAAGTTAGGACCTTTTACATCTGAGAAACGCACAGTAACATGCGGAGTCCCTCAAGGATCGCCTCTGTCACCAGTGCTGTTTAACATCTATCTTCGTCCTCTTTTTGAGATTATCAGCAGCCAAAAACTGCTCTACCACTCATATGCAGATGATACGCAACTGTATTTCTGCATCTGCAATAGACAGGATCACCACCTCAATCTAGAGACATGTCTCTCTTTGATAGAGGACTGGATGACAAAGAGTTATCTTAAACTCAATGGAGCGAAAACAGAACTTCTCCTGTTTCACGCCAAGCGTAGGAATCAACTTTCAACAGCATGGACTATTTTGGGCAAGCTCATCACCCCTAGCGCCAAAGTCAAAAGCCTAGGGGTCATTTTTGACTCCTTTATGACAATGGACGCACAAATAGGGTCAGTAGTCAGCGGATCTCACCATCTACTGCGCCTACTACGCACACTCACTCCGTTCATCCCTAAAGAAGATTTAGCGGTCGTGGTGGGAGCAATTGTAAACTCCAGGCTGGATTATGCAAATGCCCTTTACCTCGGACTCCCCAAGTACCAAATCGCTCGTCTGCAAGTCGTTTAGAATACGGCCGCCAGACTTGTGACTGGGAAAAAACCCTGGGAATCTATCTCACCTTCACTGCGAGCCCTTCATTGGCTGCCAGTTAAAGACAGAATTGCTTTTAAAGCTCTCTGTCTTACGCATAGATGTGTCCATGGAAATGCCCCCCTCTATTTATGCGATATAATAAAAGCGCATAACCCCAATCGCGTTTTGCGATCCACGAATCAGAACCTGCTCCAGGTTCCGAAAGCCAACTTCAAGTCCAAAGGAGAAAGAAGATACGCGATCCAAGGCCCCAGACTATGGAACGCTTTACCAACCAGCATTCGGTTGGAGGAGAACCACCTAGCATTTAGGAAAAAGGTCAAGACCTTTCTCTTTTGATATCAAAGGAGACAGGAACAACAAGCACCCAGAGGCGATTCAGTTCGCATGTGCCGCGCTATACAAGTTTTCATTCATTCATAAAACCCAGTGAACCATATGCATTCCCCTCCTGGGTTGGAACCAAATCAATAGTCAAGGTCAAATGCACTTTTGCTCCTCCAGAACTATACTCCAACTGGCTTCTGCCTCCCAGTTGCAATCACAGGTACTGAAACATGGACTGAATGCTCTTTCTTATATATTGATATCGGGTTAGCATTAAGTAAGTGGTGTTCCTGTCGCTAAGCAGTCTGTTCATTTCTTTCATGTTAAAAGTTTTGGATATGACCGCCATACCACCGCCTTTATCTGAGGGCCGAATTACCACCTTGCTCCTTTTCTCCAATTTCGCTATTCCCTTTTTAATGTATTCAGGGTAATGCACCTTCCTAATGTGCAAATTCTATAGTTCCACTTGGTCCATATTAAGGAATACTTCCAACATTGGAAGGATTAAAAACTGATTAAATGCTGATTCATTTCTTAAATTGGATGTATATCTCCTTTCTTCCACCTCCCCATCTGCTGGAGGTTTAGACAAAAAATATTTCTTTACAATTAATGTCCTAACAATTTTCTGAATATTAATGTAAGTCTCAATTTTTTTTTCAAGTTTCTTACCAGGGCAAACTTGAGCCCATTATCTAAATCTCTAATCTCTTCCTCATTAAGGTGAACCCCACTCAGGTTGTAAATCCCTTCACCCAATGGTACTATTTTCCTTTTGATCTTCTCTTCCTCTTATTTGCCCCATATACATTTCCATGTTAAGCCCCTTCCTGCCCCCTACCGGGGGGTTCCTGGCTCTCCTTAAAAAGATCCTTTCTCATATCATTCATCTCCATCATAGAAAAGCAATTCTACTATATTTTGGAACTTGGTATTCATTATTTGGGTGTTGTCCTCTCCCTGTTTGGGGGTTACTATTTGGGCCTTCACCCCTCCCAGGGACAAATGCTCTTTGAGGAATCCTACTTCTCATCTGGGGGCCTTGTCCAGGGTTCCCCCTAAACCCAATAAACCCAAACCCCCCATTATTGTATGACCGATTATTAAAACCAGGTTTAAAACCATTAAAACCTTGAAGAGTGTATGCGTAATCCCCCCTCCTACCTGTGGGAAACCTCTACCAAGTAATGCCAGGATTCTGTGTATAATTACAATCAAAACTTTTTCCCTTTATTTGACAGTGTTTTATGAGGGGGCCTCCTTTTCTTGTACTTTGGTGTCCGTTTATGAAGCAGTAAACAGCGGTGATCCCAAGGATCACCACTGATCACAGCCCATAAACATTTTATGAAACAGAGATAATCGGGGGGAGAAGCGTTTGAATTTGTTCTCCCGCCGATTATCTCTACACACAGAGAAGTCTCATAGACAGTAATGGGCAGTTTATGAAGCTTTGATCTGAGCTCTTCACTGGTGATCTGAGTCAGAATTCACATTCCCTGATTCACCAGCTCAGAGGTGGTGAAGCGGGGAGTGAAGAGAGAATCTCGGGGGTTCTGAGGAGGAAGGAGG
This sequence comes from Rana kukunoris, assembly GCA_029574335.1. Classification (NCBI taxonomy): domain Eukaryota; kingdom Metazoa; phylum Chordata; class Amphibia; order Anura; family Ranidae; genus Rana; species Rana kukunoris. Next base: position 135,326,565 of record CM056053.1, read on the forward strand.
AAGATTTTTAACTTCCTTCTACCACTGTAACCATGTCCCCCTGTAATATTTATACATACATATATATATAATGTGTGTGTATATACATGTATATACAATGTATGTGTGTATACATATATATATTATGCAGGGGGGCTCGTTATTTTAAATACATCAACCACACCGTCTTTAGTGAACTGAGCGGTGATAATTTATCACTGCTCAATAAACTGACATCTCCGTATTTCTGTGAATTTCTGGTCCGTTCTCCACTGTTTGAAGCGTTGGTAGATCACTTTACTCCTCCAAGGGTGAAGCGATCTTCTCTGCTTCATAAACCGGCACACAGAGGAGAAAAATATTCACTGTGAATCCCAGAGAAACAAGCAGTGAATAGATTTCACTGCTTCATAAACGGACACCTTAATGTAGGATTTTTCACAGGCTGGGCAATCTCTGCTATCACGCACATCTGTTCACCATGTCTGCTCATTACCATCTTGCAGTACTTAAGAAATAACTTGATTACTGCAAGTGATGCTACAAACTGGAAGCTTTGACCAAATGTATGAAGCTATTTATATTCAACTCAAGATTACTTACTTTCTGAATATAGATGTTGTGGAAAACAATAGTACTGTATTAGGCCTCTTGCACACGATACTCTTGTTTGAGCATTCTTTTTTTCAGCATTTTTTTTTTCTGTATGTTTTTGCACATATTTTCACGCATATGCGATTGAGGTGAAAATTACTGGCCAAGAATGCAGATTTTTTTTACTGAAGAATACACAGCGCTTGTTTACGCACCTGTGTGCATAGGCGCATTACAATTAATGGGCTGTATATTAGCTCAGTAAAGAATAAGCTGTACTGAATTTTTTCAAGCTGCAGTGTGCAAGAGGCCTTTTATCCATCACAAAAGACTGTATATCTCTATAGCAGCAACTTATTTAAGCTTGCATCCCATATATGCAAACTGGATGATCTTTGAACTGCATCCAATTTGCATGATATGTGAACAAGCAACCTTCTCTATGGAACCGGTTCACATATGTGCAGGCCGGCTGCAGTGATTTTAAAAAGAGTCCTGTGAATTTTTCAGTCTGGTTCAGGTGTGATTTCAAGTAAAAATGCACACCTGAATCGCATCTGAACTGGTGAACAAAACCGCACCAGACTTTTAAAAACCGCACTGAATCTGTCAAATCAGGTTTCTCAGGAAGGTTATACGGAGGAATTATACCCTTCCTGGGAAACTTGATCTGACCGTTTCTGCGACAACATAGAGGACCAGGAGAAAATCTGGGGGGACACTGTGATATAACAACGCCCTTTACCCCCGCAGGGGTGAGGCGCTCTGGTGAGTGCATATACAGGAGGGGAGCACAGAAAAAGGAGGGGAGCACGGAAAAGTCACTTCATTTGTGCTGCACAAGAGCACTTTATAGACTGTCACTATTTGGAGAGAGCACGTGTTATTTTCCTGGCATCTTCTGAATATGGATACATACTAGTTGATGTACCATTGATGACTTTACGCCCTGTTGTATTCAGCACATGTCACTTTATTTGAAGTTTTTTGAACATGGACACTTATTGGTATATTATATGTTGATGATTTCACGTATATAATTCAGAATTTATTTATACGTTTTTATGTCTTGATTGCACATGTCACTTTAAAAGGATCACTTGCACTGTATGGAGCTCTAAACGTAGCTCAGTTTATTTAATGGCCAATTATTAGTTATTAATTTAATATTTGGTTATTTAGTGGTCTATTATATTAATTACTTTTATCACACCTATAGAAGTTAAATTCCCTGTCTATTACCTCTATCACGCACATAAGGGTACGTTCCCTGCGTATTATCCCTGCACAGAGCCATCTCCCTTTCTTTGAGTTTTAATTTCAGAAAAAACATACTCAGGAAAAAAGAAAGGTTGAGAAGTAAAGCCAGCCAAGGTCAGATAATAATATCAGGTAAAGCATAGTGACAGGCAGAGACTGAAATGCTAGAATTATTTCAGGCTAACCACTTAAGCCCCGGACTATTTGGCTGGCCAAAGACCAGGCCACTTTTTGCAATTCGGCACTGCGTCGCTTTAACTGACAATTGCAGGGTAATGCAACGTGGTTCCCAAACAAAATTGATGTCCTATTTTTCCCCACAAGTAGAGCTTCCTTTTGGTGGTATTTGATCACCCCTGTGGTTTTTATTTTTTGCACTATAAACAAAAATAGAGCGACAATTTTTTTCCTCAGTTTAGGCCGATACGTATTCTTTTACATATTTTTTGTAAAAAAAAATGCAATAAGCGTTTATTAATTGGTTTATGCAAAAATTATAGCGTCTACAAAATAGGGGATCGTTTTAAGGCATTTTTATTATTATTTTTTCTTTACTAGTAATGGCAGTGATCAGAGATTTTTATCATGACTGCGACATTATGGCGGACACATCGGACACTTTTGATGCCATTTTGGGACCATTGTCATTGATACAGCGATCAGTGCTATAAAAATGCACTGATTACTGTAAAAATGACACTGGCAGTGAATGGGTTAACCAGAAGGGGTGCTGAAGGAGTTAAGTGTGTCCTAGGGAGTGCTTCTAACTGTAGGGGCTGTGTGTGACACAACACTGATCACCACTCCCTATCACAGGGAGCGGTGATTAGTGTCCTGTCACTAGGAAGCATTTCCTCGTTCTTCCTCTCCACGAGTCCGCGGGACCCGCGGTTGGACTCACAGAGCTCGGTGGCAGGCGCGCACCCACAATGCCGCTTCTTGAAGGGGATCTACATGTACACTTGTATGCCCAGCCGAGCCATTGTGCCGACGTATATAGTCGTGCGCTGGTCAGCAAGTGGTTAAAGGGGTTGTAAAGCCTCGTGTTTTTTCACCTTAATGCATTCTATGCATTAAGGTGAAAAAACACCTTGCACTGTCTGGCCCCTCCGAGCCCCTGTTTTTCTTACCTGAGCCCTGAACTTCTGTGGGTGCGATCCCGCATTGTTCTCCCATGGCTTCTTGGCTCTTCATTGGATAGATTGATAGTAGTGCAGCCATTGGTTCCCGCTGCTGTCAATCAAATCCAATGATGCGGCCACTGGGGGGGCGGGGCCGAGTCATACATTGAGTGTACGCTGAGGGTATGACACGGGAGTGCGTCCGCAAAAGACCCCCTCGGGAGACAGCTTCCCAAAGGGAGTTATCTAGTGTGGGGAGGAGCCGCGAGAGCTCCCGTGGGACCCCAGAAGAGGACGCTCGGGGCCACTCTGTGCAAAACGAACTGCACAGTGGAGGTATGACATGTTTGTTATTTTATTTTTTTTAAACGTGAACCCATAGTATCACTTTAAAAAGATGCACCAGTAGTAGTTGGAGATGGTGGAGACCACAAACATAGAACTAATAGGAAACAAGCAAAAACGGACTGACAGAATAGTCCTGACAGGGAAAGCACTTTATATTTGTGAATTTACAAGGAAACTAGAGTTAGAGCCTGGTAATTATAGTCATTTTGCTGATTCACTATTTATTTACACATTGGGGGTTATTTACCAAAACTAGAGAGTGCAAAATCTGGTGCAACTTTGCACAAAACCCAATCAGCTTCCAGGTTTTATTACCAACGATTAATTGAACAAGCTGAAGTTAGACCAGATTCTGAGAGCAGCAGTTTTAGTAAATCTTCCCCATTGTGATTTACTGTTCTATTTTTTGCAGGGCCCCAATTTAATGCATATGTAGTAGGCCTTTGATGGCAGAATTGCTTTCTGGTTACAGCTTGGCACATGTAAATGCTTTTACAATGATCAGTCATCATAAAACTTACAAAGCTGCATGATGATTATAAAAATTCAAACTTTAGACTATTTTTAACCTTTATACAACGGTGTTTGTATTTATCATTTATGAGTATTTATTGAAACAATGTGAATTTATAAAGTTTATATAAATGTTCACTGAAGCTCCAAGCCAATGCAAATAAAGATAAAGAACTATAGCTTTTTGCATTGTAAGGTGTTAAAATTGGATCTAAGACACAAATATCTAGGGATCTAAGATGCAAGCCTACACAAAGTCTGTAACGAGAACAAGAACGTTTTTGTGAAAATGATTCAGTATCTTCTCTCCCAAGATTATTATGTCTAGGAACACATCCAAACACCTGCTATATGCGTTTAGAGGAGAATTCACAGTTCATAACTGAACTCAAACACATGTAGTAAAAGAAAGCTGCATTGTCTTTCTAAGGGGCAGATCAGTGGGCACAAATTCAGTTTAAAGTGAGACAATTCATTAGAACAACTAAAAGTAAATATCATATATCTCTGCTGTCTAGACTTGTTGAACCTTGGGAATGTATCAAGATTCTTGTCTATATAAAGTTCTGCACAATTATTTTGCATGTGACTTGCATGATACATTTTCAAGAGAGAGGTAGAATTAAAATGCCAACCAAGCAGCTTGCAGTCAGATGGGATATGTAGTCCTTAAATTTTCCTAAATAGCTTCCTTCTTCCTTACCTCATCCTTCGGATTTGCTTTTAAATGTCCTTATTTCTTCTGAGAAATCCTCACTTCCTCTTCTTCTGTCTGTAACTTCAAACAGTAATGCGAGGCTTTCTCCCTGGTGTGGAGTCTCGTGCTCGTCCCCTCCCTTGGACTACAGGAGAGTCAGGACGCTCTCTACGGTGCAGATAGAGAAAGGAGCTGTCTGTTAGTGGGCATCCGGACTCTCCTGTAGTCCAAGGGAGGGGGCGAGCACGACACTCCACACCAGGGAGAAAGCCTTGCATTACTGTGTGGAGTTACAGACAGAAGAACATGAAGTGATGATTTCTCAGAAGAAATAAGGACATTTAAAAGCGAAATCAAAGGATAAGGTAAGTAAATGAGGACTGCACTTAGGTAAAGGAAGCTATTTAGGAAAAAAAAATTGTACCTTTACAACCCCTTTAAAATTTGAAAGTAAACAGCAGAGGAGAAGCTGCAAAGCATGCAGGGAATCCAGGATTATGTGGAAAGAGATGGCCAGCAGACAGGCAGAAATCATATCACAAAAAGGAATTTTTTGAAGTGAGCTTTTATTGAATTTTCAACAATGTGACCCTGGGCTGGCTTATTTAGTATATACTATAGCTCTACTGTAGCCATCTGAGCTGTAGTAGTTAAGTCTTTCCCTAAACCTGGAATTTGACTGCTCTTGTCTGCTGCTGGAAAAATGTTCAAGCAACAGTGAGAAACAGTAATTTCAGTTATGAATAGTTACCGGTATCTAACTCTCTGGAAAGCTGACCCAGAAGGTGTGGCTGGAGAGAAGATACATATTTGTGAGGATCTGATCAGTTTCTCTCTTCTCCTTGGGCATGTGTGTGTACCAGAGAAGTTACAACTAGTAGACCTCAGCATGTGCTATGTACCGAGGGCCTAAAGTAAACTTCCCTGAAAGATACTTGCCTGTAGAAGTTCAGCTGGAGAAGTGGGTGCCTTTAACCTGAAACTCCAGATGTGGAAGTACTTATTGAGCGTGAGACGCTAGAAGTTGCTGCTAACTACAGTATGACTGCTCTCACGAGTCTCAAGGTAAGATATGGGTGTTTGAGTGCGCTACTAAGGGATGTCAAAATGGTGGCAGAGTTAACAAGGGGGTACACACAAAGGAAGTATGTAAATATAGAGAAAATTTTAAAAATGTAAGTAGAAATCAATAAATAAAGAAGTCCTTATAATGAAAAGTCCATAAGATGCTAGGTGAGCCTAATATATAGGGTCCCGGTGTTTGTCACCGAATTGGCAGCCAGCTGTTAAAGTAGAAGCAGGTTTAATGAATAGTAATAAACTCACGTTGACAGAGCACAATAAAACAGACAGACAGTGACCAACGTGGTTTACAATACAATATGCTTTATTTTCCACTATCATGTGAGTTCTTTACTATTCATTAAACCTGCTTGTTTTTTAACGCTACACTCAGATTTGCACCGCTTCTCTCCTTTTCTCATGGGGTCTCAGATATCGGGGCTGTCCCCTTTTTATTTAGCATTAATTATGTGTCTGCAAATGTATTTAGGCCATCCCTGCTGTGAAATATAGAACACTCTTCAGATTGCTTATGTGGCAATTGATTCTTAGGGTACACACATATTCTAACACTGAATGGCGTTATTTACCCATTCATGTTGTATGGTTTGGTGTAACAATGTTTACTGTACCCCATTGTGGGGAGTTGCTGAATTGCAACCTCAAAAAAAAGATTGTAATATATAAGAAAGGGAATCACATAGGAAGCATATCATATCAGCAACTTGGCTTCTGAAACAATAATAACCGATGTTAAAGGGTTTGTTAACCTATATAACTAAAACTCTGACAGAGTCTCTATTAGAGCCTCTCAGAGCACACTGTACCTTTCTTCTAGAAAAACAAGTGTTGTAAATAGATTTGCGGCCGCTGTACAGCTCTAATAAATGGATACTGCAGGAGGGGCCGTGATCTTCCTCTAACAACATCCGGGGAGATCACATGGCCGATTAGTCTTTTCTGCAGTAGCAATGAAAACCGCCAAGAGTCATGTGACCAGTCTGAAGACAGTGCTAAAACGGTATTTACATTGCTTGTTTTTCAAAAGGAAAGGTACTTTGTGCTCTGCCAAGATATCATGTGGGGGCAGTGAGGAAAAAAGATTTAAAATTCAACTAGAAGCGGCGAGGGGCCGAGACACAGACACGCAGGAAGAAGGGGGTGAGGGGGGGGGGAGACAGGAGAGCAGAGGGAGAGATTTTTTTTGTTTGTTTTTTGGCTGGAGTTCTGATTTAAAAATACCAAGGTGAGGCATGTAAGGATATAATGAAACAAAGGGTAGTTTTGGCTATTGGATGCTTATGGGCTATCCATACAGCTAATGTATAAAATGCCATGATTTGTAATAATAAACAATAAATATAATGATGGTGCTTATCAATTCCATTGTTTTTTTTTAATTTGTGGAACAATAAAAGATACATTTATATTATCAGATTTATTTTTTTGTCTTATGAGGTGCCGTGTTTAACTTCCAGTGACCAGTATGAGAGAATTAAAGCAATAACACCAAATTTAACACATCTGTTCCCCGATCACACCTAAGGCAGCGTACACACAACAGGTTTGCTTGGCAGAATCCATCAAGAAACTTGATGGGAGACGTATTCTGCCGAGGAAACTGGTCGTGTGTACACTTTTCACCGAGAAAACTGTCGAGAAACTCGTCGAGCCAAAAAGAGAGCATGTCTTCTTTTTCCTCGACGGGAATGGGAAAATTTGGCTCAACGAGTTCCTTGACAGCCGAACAAGGAACTCGACGGGGAAAACAATGTGTTTCGCCCGTCGAGTTCCTCGGTCGTGTGTCTAAGACCTTGTAAGACTAACGAGTCACATGTGGGCCCAATGTGGACATTTTCACTTAGAAGTGTAACTCACTTTTGTTGCCAGCGGTTTAGACATTAATGGCTATGTGTTGAACTATTTTGAGGGGACAGCAAATGTACACTGTTATACAAGCTGTACACTCACTAATTTACACTGTAGCAAAGTGTCATTTCTTCAGTGTTGTCAAATGGATAGATATAATAAAATATTTACAAAAATGTGAGAGGTGCACTCACTTTTGTATGCACTCAGGCTTTTACACTGGGGCTGCAGATGAGGCATTTTCAGGCACTTGAGGGGTGTACGCACTTTTGTGAAATACCATATAGTCATCTGGGACTGTCAAATTTGTTTTTGTTTTTAAACATTCAACTTTTATTGAAAAGAAAAAGGAGAAATCCAGAAACAGGTTACATAGTATGTCATATGCAAGTACAGACGTATCAATAAACAACGTGATACCGTATGTGCATGAGCCAAAAGATTTACAGGGTAGACACATTACAGGCAGATCATCAACTGAAAGATTAGACTTAATCAACTTATGCTTGCCCTAGAGGGTCTTATTACATGTGATGTAGATCCTTTCTGAGCCTCTGGCCTAGTTCACCTTCGGAGTTTTAAAGGGATAACAACAGTTAATCGGCCTAAGATTGTAACGGTTCATCAGTATACGTTGCACATGAGACCATGTATGAAGAAGATTAAAAAAGAGGTGAAAAGACAGGGGGAGAAGTGAATGAGCAGGAACAGTGGGGCACCCCAGAAAAGACACTGATACAGAGGGAGGGGGGGTTAAATGCCCTCACGCCAACACCTGCCCCCCAGTTAGGGATGCGTGTGGGAGGAACACTGAAGGATTGGGTCACCTATAGGGTGAACTGTCCTTAGTTAAGGGTTTTGCGTAATATCGTCATATTCCTGTGAGTATCGGAAAGCGATCCAAGGCCTCCAAGTAGTTTGGAAGGCCTCGACTCTGCTATGTTCCTGCGCCATAGTGTCTTCCATTTCCCATACGTTTCTAATTCTCTTGAGCCAGTCAATCACCGTGGGCACTGTAGTTGATTTCCAATAAATAGGAACCAACGACCTGGCTGCATTAATCAGGTGTTTGGTTAGTGAATGTTTGTATACCTGTAAGGCAAGGTGATTGACATGTAACAGGCAACAAGCTGCGTCCAAGGACAACTTAGTTCCTGTGATCTTTTTGATCAGGTGTGTGACCTTGTCCCAGAAGGGCAGAATCAGTGGGCACTCCCACCAAATGTGGAGAAGGGTGCCTCTCGCCTTCTGGCACCTCCAACACGTCGGAGGGGTTTGAGGGTTCCATTTGTGGAGTTTGTCAGGAGTGTTATACCAGTGTGTCAGCAGCTTGTAGCCTGTTTCCTGGACAAGTGTACTTATGGAACCTTTATGTGCCAGAATGCACGCGTACCTCCATTGTTTGTCCGTGAGTGTCCTCCCCAGCTCCTCCGACCATCTCCTCCTGTAATCGTCTGCTCCACCACATTCAGCCAGTTGCAGCCAGCAGTACGAGGCCGATGTAGCTTTATCTAGGGGTTTTCCATCTAGGCATGTCGTCTCAAAATCAGTCAATGGTCTGCGGAAGACCTGTGAGTTTTTATGTGTCGTAAGGTAGTCTCTTAGTTGGAAATAAGACCACCACTTCAGTCGTGGGAGCCCATTTCCGCCCTGCAGTGCCAAAAGGTCTTTAATTTTATCTCCTGAAAAACAGTCTTTCGCGAGTAAGGGGATATCACTATGTTCTGGTTGGAACAAATCGCTGTCCTCCCCCGGAGGGAAATCAGCATTTCCCACCAAGGGTGTCAAAGGGCCTGTGGGTGTGGTAATCTTGGCCCCCCTAGCTATGTCGTGCAGGGTATCTAGTGTGGTTCGTGTGATCAGTTGTATCTTAGAGGCTGCGTTGAATTTAGGCTTGGGTGACCACAGGGAGAACCTCAGCGGGCGCGGAAATAGTGATTCCTCCAAAGACACCCAAGCCTTTGAATGCCTGTGGCAGTGCCAATCAATAACCCTGGCCATATGAGATGCGTAATAATAATGTTTAAAGTTTGGTAGCCCAATCCCGCCCGCGTCTCTGGGCCTGAACAACCATGACAGTTTGATTCTGGGTTTACGATGATTCCAGATGAACCTTGAGATGGTAGAGTTCATTAAGTAGAAAAAGCGGGCTGGGATTTTTATGGGTAGGGTCCTGAAAAAATACAGGAACCTAGGCAAGACCACCATTTTTACAATGGATGCACGTCCAAACCAAGAAAAGCAACCCACTCGCCACCTCTCAAGGTCGGCTGTGCAGCTCTTCAGGAGGGGCGGGAAGTTCGAGTCAAAAATGTGTTGTAAATGTGGAGTCAGATAGGTGCCTAAGTATTTGATAGCCTTATCCTCCCACCTAAATTTGGATTCCGCTTTAGTGCGGGTCAGCTGATCAGCAGGCAGTGAGATGTTTATGGCCTCGGATTTAGAGTAGTTGATTTTTAAGTTGGACAGGTATCCAAAACGAGTAAACTCCCCTAGGAGATCGGGTATACTGGTCGCGGGGTCGGTTAAAAAGAATAGGAGGTCGTCTGCATAGGCCGCCACCTTGAACTCCCTCCCCCGAACCCCAAATCCCCTAATCGCATCGTTTAGATTTACAGTCCTAATGAAGGGTTCAAGGGCCAGAATGAACAGTAGCGGGGAGAGGGGACAGCCCTGTCTGGTGCCATTGCGGATGTGTACTGTATCCGATAGAGTCCCGTTTATTTTAATTTTCGCCGTAGGGTTACGATACAGGGCACAGATCCATGCAAGCATACACGGACCAAGACCTATGTGTTCGCATGCCGCCCTCAGGAAGTCCCATGCCACCCTATCAAAGGCCTTCTCCGCGTCGGTGGACAGGAGAAGGCCTTCAATGTTTTCATCCCGTGCCGCCTGTATAAGGAGCAGGGCTTTGGTTACGTTGTCCTTCGCCTCCCTCCCCGGAACGAATCCCACCTGCTCCAGCCCTATCAAATCCGACAGGAATGGGTTCAGGCGCAGCACGAGGATTTTTGCGAATAATTTGGTATCAATGTTTAGGAGGGAGATGGGCCTGTAGCTGGCATATTCCATGGGGTCCTTGCCAGGCTTGGGGAGTATGGCAACCTGAGCCGACAGAAATGCGGATGGGATATCTTTGGGCGCAGACATGGAGTTCAAGGCAGCAGCCAACGGTTTAGTCAGAACATCGGTGAAGGTCTTATAGTATATGGCCGTATAGCCGTCTGGGCCTGGGCTTTTCCCATTCTTCAGTAATTTAATAGCTTGGGTAATCTCATCGCAGGTTATCGGTGCTTCTAACAGTGACACATCAGCGGTCGCTAGTGTGGGCAGTTTACTATTAGTCAGATAATCTTGAATAATACGAGCCCTGTCTCCTACTATGTCCTTGGGCCTGTGTTGGGGGGGTAAGTCGTAAAGTTTAGAGTAAAATTCCTGAAAACGGGAAGCAATGGCCTCCGTAGTCTTGTCAATTTTCCCATCCCCTCGTCTAATGCCCGCGATGTCATTGGCGAAGGTGTGTTCCCTCAGAGCCCTGGCCAAAAGTTTGCCTGATTTATTGCCCGACTCATAGTATGTTTTTTTTTTGAAGAACAGCATTCGCCTCGACTTTGAGTCGAACAGATGCTGTAACTCCTTCCTGGCTTCCAGCAGTTCCCCCGCCGATTCTACCGTGAGCGAGTGTTTATGTTGAGATTCCAAGGAGCGGATCAGAGCCGACAGCCTAGAGATCTCTTTCTCTCTGTCTTTCTTGCGCTTAGAACCCATTCTAATCAGTTCTCCTCTCAGTGTGCATTTGTGAGCCTCCCAAACCATAAGTGGGTCTGCTCCTGGAATGGAATTGTGCATGAAAAATTCCTTCAAAGAGCCAGTGAGGGAGGCGAGAAGATCTGGGTCCGTTAGGAGGGAGGCATTAAGTCTCCATGTGGGCTGTTTAGGAGGCATGGACATCAAATTCAGGCCCAGGGACACCGGGGCATGATCGGAGATCGATTGGATCCCTATGTGTGCTGTCTCTACTGAGGATAAATTCCTCTGGGAGATGAAAAGATAGTCCAATCTGGCATATCTAGCATGGGGAATCGAATAATGGGTAAAGTCACGGCCCTCAGGATTGAGAAAACGCCAGGTGTCTACCAGTTGCAGCCCCTGAAGAGCGGATTTAATTCTTTTAAGTATTTTGTAAGTAATACAGGATTTACCATTTGAGGTATCCGTCAATGGGTTGAGCGGGAGGTTAAAATCACCGCCCAGTATGAGACAGCCTGAGGAGAATCCCTGGAGTTCCCTGGTCATCCGGTTACAGAATGCGGTGTGTTCTCTATTGGGGAAATATACGTTGGCTAGCATCACTGGAGTGGACCCATATGTCCCCTTTAGAAACAAGAACCTACCCCCGGGATCACATTTCTGTTCCGTCAGATGAAAAGGTGCGTTCTTACTCACCAATATTGACACTCCTTTTGACTTGGAGTCACTATTGGTGGCATGGAATGCCCTTGTGAAGTATGAGTCAGTCAATTTGGGTGCATGATGCGTCTTGAAGTGCGTTTCCTGAATAAACACGAAATGGGGCCTACCTTTTTTCAACTCACGTAGGAGGGTGGAGCGGCGTTCTGGGATATTCAGACCCCAAATATTGTGTGAGATCACTGTCGGCGCCCTTCCCAGCGAAGAGAAAGCCATTGGAGCAGTACAGGAGGAGACGGTTCAGGAGGTCAGCTGTGTTGACAATCAGAAACAAAATCAGATTAATGCAGATATAATGTACAGTGTCCAGCAGTGTCTAAATCACCTCCCCCCCTCCCTAGGGCCACCGGTCGGGGTTGAGGAGAGGAAGAGTAAGGGGGGAAAGGCGGGTTCGGAGAGGGCAAAAAGGAAGAGAGAGATAGAGAGGATAACACAGTGAGAGAGAGAGAGAAGTAGGGAGCTGTGCCTATATGGCAGGGAGCAGAATAAAATGAGGGAACGACCCCTGAGTGGGTCACCCCACCCAGGAGTGCGTAACTCTTATGTGTCTAGTGTCACCCGTGGCCTTAAAAACAGGAGCACGGGGACACTCTGTGGGGTTATAGTGAGGCACTTGAGGAGACGGTAGAATTCCTCCTGTGATACAATCCAACAGGGATTGCAAGTAGCAGGAAAACAATTCAAACAAAAAGGGTAAATGACCGCAGCACCGGCAGCCGCACATGTAAAAACAAAAGAAAAGTTATGGGTCTGGGGCCTACACAAAACAGCAAGGAGATTTACACATCCTGATCAGCAATAAACTATCTGGCCCTCAGACTGAGCTTAGTTCACACCCGACCTGGGTATTTGAAAAAATAAAAATAAAAAAAATATACATAATGAAAATAAAATAAATAAAAGAGAGGGTACCTTATAGGCAGATACCTATCGTAAGCCATATAACGGGAACTATGTAGAGGCTCTTCCCAAAAAAAAAAAAAAGAGGAGCTTGAATAAAAAGGAAATAACAATACCAATAATAATAAACAAAAGGGAAAGGGAAAAACATCCACATGAGCCCAATGAAAGACACTTTTTCGGGGAGGAAACATCTGTAAACTGGATGCGGAAAAGATGCTGCAAGAGGGGGACATCTCGGTTATTGCAGGGCTGTTCATGGACAAAAAGTCTCCGGTTCATCCTCTTGCGACTTCTGGGTAGGGGGTTTGGGTGCGGGAGGGCCAAGGTAGCTTTGCAGGAGGTTCATTGTTGTTCCGCGGCATCAGCGTCCTGCCTCCGGTATGCGGCTGATAGAGAAGAACGAGTCCTCAGAGCGGGCAAAGCATGCGGACCGGGAGCAGGGGGATGGTTGCTACTGTGGGTCAGTAAAGCAGGCCGCTTGGTAGGAGGAGCATACTCGTTCTCCAAGGATGATGATGGAGGGGGAGGGGGATTCAGCAGTCTAAGTCCCCACAGGCTGTGCAGGTAGAACACCAACCGGTTACCCCATAAATCAGCATGCATCATATGGCAAAAAAAAAAAAAAATAAGCAAAAAAATGAAGAAATCAGAAAAGACAGGAGGCTTGAAACACAAGCGAGAAAAGGCAGGGAAGGCCTCGACAGGATCAATCATCTTCATATTCCAGATCAGCAGCTAGGCGTCTCGGGGTCTCATTCTTGGAGCTGCCTGCCCGATTCTGTTTCTGACGTTTGGTCTGCCGCTTCTCAGGCGTGGATTGCGGTGACCTGGGGTGGACCGGAGGTAGGACAGGATGCAGAAATTCAGCGTACCATTCAGGAAGGTCCGTCGGTTCCAGATCTAATGCAGAGCAGAAATCTGGTAGGTCGGCCGGTGTGCGGAGGACATGCTGTTGGCCATTCAGGGAGACTGCCAGAGCAAATGGGAAACGCCATGAGTAGCGAATGTCTTTATCCCGTAGCTTCTCCAGAAGGGGGCGCAACGCACGCCTGTTTTTCAGAGTTATTTGTGAGAGATCCTGGAACAGCATTATATTTTTCCCATTAAAGGCTATATGATCATTTCTCCTAGCCTTCCGCATAATTTCATCTTTCAGGGTAAAGCTTTGAAAGCAACAAATTATGTCTCTTGGTGGAGCATTGTCTGGCCCTCGCGGCCTAAGGGCCCTGTGCGCCCGTACAAAATCTATTGCTGTGTCCTCTTGTCTTTCCAATAAACTGTTGAAGACCCTCTGTAATGCCGGTATTATCTGGTCATGGCCCACTGATTCAGGGATCCCCCGTACACGTACGATACACCTGCGTCCTCTGTTGTCCAAATCTTCTATATGTCTATTCATCTCTATTAAGTGCAGGGCCTGAGCAAGCAAGGTCTTTTCAAGCTTATGTATGGCTTTGTCCCTCTGTTTTCCAGCAGTCTCAGCAGTGGCCATTTTGTCATTGAGCACCAGTAGGTTTGATTTTAGGTCAGTGATCGCTGCTGAAAAGGTGGATTTTATGTCCGCAGCAATCACTGACATGTCAGCAAAAGTCAGGGGGAGATCCGATCTCTTCTTACCCCTTCCTGAGTCCTCTGTGGCCGACTGCGAGTCCTCACTAAATTCTTCCTCGTGGTGCGACGGCGCCATCTTGGATGTCAGGCTGCTGGCCTGAGCCTGAGTTTTGCTTTTAAAAAGCTCTGTGATATCCCTCGCCGAGTGGGGTGTCGCACCGCGGCGTGTGCGATAGTGAGGGGTGCTATGAAGCTTCTTCCCGGGCATCGGGGTGCCGGTGGTCGGGTGGAGAGCTGTGTACGGCTGCCTATGTCAGCGGAGCTCCTTCAGTGTGCGGCCGTCTTCATCGCGCGCCAAGCCACGCCCCCAAAATTTGTTTTAATTTATTTTATTGTGCACAAGAAAGTCACTGAATAATATACGCAGTTTTGTGGTTTGAAAGTAAGGTTTTGGTTTAAAAAGATTAATTGGATTGCACACGGATAGGCGTAGCCAATATTTCATTTTGAGATAATGATAATGAGAAAATGGAAAATAAACAGTATAGTACATTTAAATATACATTTTAGAACTGCAATGTTCTTCACTAGAATGATTTTCCAAATGGCAACACTTCACTTCATCATAATGTAATATGAAACAACAATTTCAGGCTTCCATACCATTTGGTTTATAACTTCACGGTGTTTATGATGATGTGGCTTTCCAAGGAGAAATGAAAATCCAGTTGTTTTAGAAGGAAAAATTACAATGGTTGAAGATACTTTAAACACAAACTAAACATAAAGTATTGCAACTGGAAAAGTAAATCCATCGTAATGTCCATTTGTGCTAAATATTTGTGTTCCATATTTGAAAGCCCTAGTTTTGTCATCTTGTGAAAAATAAATCAAAGTAAACAACAGTTGATATAAAAAAAAGGGTAACAAAGAAATGTAAAAGAAGTTTTGAACAACAGTATCAGGAGATGATGTTACGTAAATCAGTCATAATAGGCCCAAATGTAGGTTGCATTCAGGAGATCTCCATTGTCCCATTGATTATCTGCTAGGGGACAATGGAGATATTTGCCAGCACACCATGGATCGCCAAAAGTGGATCTTATTGCATGATGACCATATAAAGCAGTGCAACAAGGGGCCCTGCATGGCTCCGAAACGTTGCACTGCTTTGTGTTGGGATCATGCAATAAAATCCATTTGGACGCTACCCTGTCGATCCATGGTGTGCTGGCAAATATCTCCATTGTGACTTTCTGAACCAGTTTGCAGTTGGCTGTTTCTGCAGGACCCAAATCTTTTAGAGCTTATCCAGGAACATCGGAATATGGAGTATACCTGCTAGGGGAGACCCAAGGCTGATAATTCACAGGTAATGCTCCATGAGTGATTACATGTGAGTGGTCACAATTTGCTGCAGAAGCTGTCAGACACTCATTGCTTTCGATGGGCTTTCCATCCGCCTTAATTTGCCAGAAACATCAATAGGTCCGCCGCATGTAATCGCTTGCAGCCCCATTCTTAAAGTGCCATTAAATAATTTTTTTTTTTTTTTAGTTTTGGATCTATTTGAAAGGAATTTGAACTAGTTCTAGTGACCCTGGTGACACCCCAGGATTTTCTCAATTTGGAGGGATGTCCTCTCACTTCCTGTTTTGGCTATGGGAAAGGAAGCAAAGGGAAATCCGAGCAATAGAACACGGACGGCAAAAAAGCATGACAGGAGTTAACCCTCCCTTGCTCTATCCAAAAAAATAAATAAGGGTTTGCCTTTAATAATACTTTAATTTTTGTAGTAAAAAAACTGCCTATACTTTGTCTCTAGTACATTTAGGCCTATTATCCTTGATTAAAATGGTCCTGCTACCGGCCAGTTTTACCTTGCTGTATCTTCTGAAGTATATCATCTTTGTAGCAAAGCACCAGCCTCTTGTCTCTAGTGATTCTTAGCCAAGTCTTGCTATTCAAAATTGTCCTGCTGGTGATTAAAGTTTTTAAGTCTAAATTAAAAATCACTGCCAACCCCTTTATTATAGGCAGGCATACCACACTATGTAAGTCATTTCTAAAAACAAGGCTTGTAAATACCTATTTAGAGTGATCTTCAGACTGGTCACATGACTCGTGGCCACTGTAACAGTTTCAATACATGGCTTCTGCAGAAGGGGCTCAGATCTCCCTCTGACATCAGCTGGGGAGGTCACGTGGCCCCTCAGCCCTGTCTCGGAGATGTAAAGTGGCTGTGAGTTACGTGACAGGCCTGAAGACAGCTTTAAATAGTCACTTACAAGCCTCGTTTTTTGGAAAAACTTTACACAGTGTGGTATTCCTGCCTATAATAGAAAGTCTAGCAGTGACCATTGTAAGTTTTTTATTTTTTATTATAGTGGCAGGGTTAAGACGGAGACACAAACACAGAGCTGACAGGCAGGGAAGAGGGTGAGGAGGAGAGAAGAGAGCAGCAGAAAAAGCTGCAGATGACGAAGGGACGTATGCTGATCACGGTGGTCAGCAGCCCCGATTTTTATGGTCAGTCAGTGCAGAGAGGGGTATCCAGGAAGTGGCAGGTTCAGCCAGGGTTTTAGAGGGGTTGACAGATTACACAGCACAAGCACTGTGCTGTTTAATCTGCTTTAAGGGACCAGGATCTGAATATTTTTTTGGGGGGGTTAACAAACACTTTAATTTTACATTGCTGTGTGATCTGCTGTTTATTAATTATTGTAGTAAAACACCTGCCTGTACTCTTTTTCTCCAGTAACTTTTGGTCAGTTCTCCCACTTTTAAAATGTCCTGCTGCTTTAAAATTTTACATGTCATAGTGCTTCCTTCCCTCCTCCTCTGATCTGTGCCGAAGCGGCGCTATCGGGAGGCGGTGCAGTCCGTTAGTAAACACAAGGAGTGGTGTCACTGTTGGGGGCAGCACCAGGAGCCGCTGCCACCTGCTTACATTTTTTTTCTCTTGTGGCTTGTATCTCCAAGCCAAAGCAGCTATTACTATTGGATGAAAAACATGTGTGACTGCTAAAGCTTTTCAACCAAAAAATTATTTTTTCAAATTGAAATAAATTATATTGAGGTGCTGCTGCTGTATGAATGTATGTTGTACAAAAAAAAAATATTTTCACTATCAAATATGCGATACCTGTGTATGTTGTCACCAATCTTCTCTGTGAAAATGATACTGTCTTGTAACACCACATATCATTTTAAGTAACCCCGAAAGCATGTTAGTTAAAACACTTGTATGCATGTTCATGTTGATCTCAAACCTGCATGAAAAGACCCCATTCCAAGTGTATGGCATTAAAAAATATATATATTGTATTACTTGTTCCCCATGGAGCTTTAAGTCATCTCAAAAGCATGTAATTTAAGACTTTAAGTGTTGATCTCAAAGCTGCATTAAAAGAACCTCTCCTCACTTTATGATATTTAAAAACGATAACGAGTTAGTACATGTTTCCCATGGCAGCGGCCAGCTGCCCATACCTTGTTTGATAGTAGTTTTAATATTATCCCAAAATATGGGCAGAATTTAACAAGATTACCACCAACAGATTTTAATGAGATTTACTTCATTTGACGATCCCATAGGAGACTGAACCTGGGCAGATTTGCCCATCACATTTTTTGGTATACATTATATAGCAGAAATAGTACACATACTGTAAATGAATACAAAAAAAGCGATTTATTTAAAAAAATCTATGAAATCACATTGCAATTTACAATAAATGAAACCAAAATCACACCTACATGGCTCCATGCACGCTGGTTTTAAAAAAAATGCCAGTTCCCTTGGCAGAAACATAGTTTGTACACAGTTTAGACAAGCCAGTGTGCATAGATCCATAATGTGAAATGTGTTTATTTTTTATTTATTTTTTGTCTTTTTTTACGTCTTTGAAAATACCCCTTATATGCTGTCACAGACACACCACATGAATTGAAAAGAAGTATGCCCAATGTTAGGGGAAAATCCAATCTTTGAGAGTTTTAATCAGTATGTTCCTACAGGAAGATATTTAATCACCTCCTGTTCTGGTGATGTCTGGCAAATGTTCCCCTTTTGTAATTATCTCCAGGTTAGTAAATGAGAGTGAATCTACCCAAGGGAAATGTGAGGAGCAAATTAAAAGCTTGACCAAGTTACTTACCTTTATCCACTCAAGTCCACTATTTTCAAACATGTAAAAAGTTTTGCCATGAGGTCCAATTTAAGACACATTGATTGTGCATTGTAATCAATATTATAATTTTTTTACAGGTACTTGTATAGCACTGTCAATTTATGTACCACTTTACATATATAGTGTTATATTTACATTAGTTTCTGTCCTAAAGGTCCCATTATATTCATACATACACATAGTACAGCCAATTTAAACTGAAGGTGACCTACCAGCATGTTTTTGGAGTGTGGGAGCAAACCCATATAGGCATAGAGAAAACATGTAAACTCCAGGCAGGTAGTGCCGTGGTTAGGATTTAAACCAATTACCCTAGCACTGCTAGGCAGACCACTTAGCCACTGCTCTGCTCATTAGACATGTGCAATTTGTTTCGGTCCGAATACAAATTCGGACAAGTTTTTGGTTATTCTGAGATTCAGATGAGATTCAGATTCAGAGGGAGGCCCCCATATCCCAACCCCCTTATGTGAATGGGTATTGGGTACATCGTACCTGTATACATTCACCCAAAAAAAATATAAAAAGTAATAAAAACTGAACGTTTTTGACAAATGCTTTATTGAAAACAATTGATTTGTGGGGGGACCCCACGCCCTTTCTTTTATTATGGCGTGGGGTTCCCCTTAAAAGCTATACCAGACCAGAAGGGCCTGGTATGGACTGGGGGGAGGGGCGGACCATATGTCGTTTTTTTTTTTACATTTTTCTATTGCAATTGCCGGCATTCTTTTTTTTAAACATTCACCTGTCAGTGGGGAAGCACGCTGACAGATGCTGACTAATGTATGTTAAGCATGCGGGCAGGGGGCTTCCCAGCCCGCTGCTTAACAACCAGCTATTTCTTCACACAGAATTCGAAAACGGTCAATGTTTTTTCGACCGATCCGCATTCTAATCGTTCTGTGGATGGAATTCATTCTAAAATTATAAAAAATTATTAAATGAAACAAATTTTAACGAAAACGAAACAAAACAAAATTTAATGAAAACTAAACTAATTTCCGAAACCAAACTAAACTAATTCCATAACGAAACTAAATTAGTAACATAACGAATCTTTCAGAAACTAAATGAGTTTTCTTGTTCTGCACATGTGCACTGTAAATTGTCTTTCTTTTCTGAAATGTGTTGCTCTCCAAGGTTCTGAACACTTGTTTGACCAAATTATAAACAATGGCAACTATCAACTCAACTTACATATGCATTCGGTAACTGATCATGGTCATTGAAAAAATTGTCTGCTGAAATCATTAAATTTTAAGAATTTGTCTGTTGACTCTCACATAAATTATACCTTTTAGGCACAGTGGGGTTGATTTACTAAAACTGGGCAGTGCTAAATCTGCTGCAGATCTGCATAGAAACCAATCGGCTTCCAGTATTTTTTTGTCAAAGCCTAATTGAACCCCAAGCAAGGTCTGCTTATTAATCCTCCATTTACACCTGAGCACTTTGTTGCCCAATTCCCAAAGCATGACAAAAGATAAATAATCAAATTATTCTCTGGCTTGGTCACTGTGCTGTAAAGCTGCACTAAACTGCAAGAAAACCTGCAGGGAAAAACTTTAGTTACTGAACCTATTTTTCCCCTAGCTTCTGTACTGCAAGGAGTGATGTTGCATCCTTCTAAGATCCTAGGGAATTTTGAGCAACTCACACTGTATCTTAAGAGGTGATATTCCAGTACAGAATCATCTTCTTGCTTGATTTATGTTACTAAGAATTCTATGGGATCTCAGTGGAAGTACAGTATATGATGTCACCATTCTACCATGGGTGGAAGTGAGGAAAAGATGTGTAATATTAACAAGCTTCTTTTCCCTGTGTTTTTTTTTTTTTTTTTTTTTAATAATTTTAGTGCTGTGTTTTAGGCAAGGGATCCTTTCTATATAAGCAGAACTTACTATTTTATTACAAGGTTATAATTGTGTATTTTTTTTTATTCCAAAAGCAAAGTGCTTTTAGGAAATATACAGATTAGATGTTCTTAATGTGCACTGAAAGAGATAAATTTATCTGGAGCGGAGGTTAATAGTTGGAGACTATCTCCTGCAGTCCCACTGTTCGCATCCAGAATCCTAAAATTCCCCCTTCTGTTGTTTCTCTGGATGTTGGAGGATTTCCCATTTGAGTTTTAAGTTCAAGCTAACAGCTTACTCTAGCAGTAGCAGCCATGGGAATGACAAGGGGAGGAAATTACAGAACTATAAAAAATGTATGTAACTAAATATTTTACTGCCATCAATCACCTATAGGTAAGCGTATAATAAGGTTTACGTATCCGTACAGTAAATATCTCCTAAATATCTCCTAAACATCAATGGTGTCAGTGGGTCGAATTATGTCCCATTGTTGGCATTAGTGTTTGAAAATAGTGCCCCAAGGGCCAGATCAAAACAAGAAAAGGACCATATCTGGCCCCCAGGCCGCAGTTCAGAGACCACTGACCTAGATGGTAGTATATATTGTAAGAGGGAATCCACAATATATAGTTTCTACCTGGGAATTTGGAAACCTATTCTGAAAACATGATCTTTCCACTTTTTTTTTATTATTACTTTTTTTTGTCTTCTAGGATACAAAAAGCTCATAAAGACGTACAAGTGCAATGTTTCAATAGGTCAGTAAACAAGCTTTCTGGTGTTTATTAAGCGATCTGTTTTTATGTAAGTATATTTTTTTTATCTGTGCCTCCATTACAAAATTGTGTTAAAGGTACATTATAATTAACAATTATTGTCATTATTATTTTAATTTAATTTTTAAACTCATAAATATATGTGCTCAAGGGCATTGATATTTTTTTTTCTTGGAGAGGGGATGTTCAGCTCTCTCAAATTGGAGTTTACTTAGCTATCTTTCTAAGGTTTGAAGATACATACCAACTATATAATTCCTGGACTTTTTTTTACTTGCAGCCATACTGATTTGTTTCTTAAGGCTGCATTCACACCTATGCAAATTGTAAGGGGGTTTCTCCTGGCACTGGCTGGGGTGTAGAGTATGGGCGGAGCAGATATGTAAAAAGAGGTGCGGGAGGGAGTGGGGCTGATCGATACTTCACTCCTTTCCCGTCTGTGCTGGGAGTTGGGGGTTGATGGGAAAGTGTGCTGTCTGGACTCTGTGAGAGCGTTACAGCCTACCATTACAATTACCAACATCTTTTTCTTATGAACGGCTGGAAGCCCTGCCCAGAAACATACAGTACGGAGGTAGGGGTTGCCTGGGGGGTAAACTGAAATCTGGGGGGGGTGCAGCCCTCCCAGCACCCCCTGGATCCAGCCATGTTATAATTGCTATCCATTTGGTTTTACACAATTTGTGAAGTTTTCTGGGAAGCTGTCAGCTCTTTTATTTGTAATATAACATTCCAGGTTGCGGCTCTGACTTAGAATTGCCCACATTATCTAAATTTTTTCTTTGTGCACCAGAGTCCTGGCTTGCTGCACTGATGTGGCATAAACCTTGAGTTAATTATATCCATTATTTTCTTGGTAAAATGAAATCCAAATTTGGATTGTTACTTTATGTTTGCATGAGACATAGTGAACTCTGTTGGAGTTTTATTTGTGTAGGGACCCTGCCCTAAGCTGGAGTGTCCCTAGCTAAATTTTGTGTTTGCATTTTCAAATAGGCTGTAGCCAGCCTAACCGTTTCATTTCCTTTTTCTGTGCTCTGTAGGTTTTTCCCTAGTTCAATGTATTGATTGCTCCTGCCTGCTACTGTTAAGGTATTTTCAATAGGCACAGTGGAAGAAACAATAACTGAATATTTATCTACATTAGCAAATCACTGAGAAGATTGTCTAGTAGTCTAATGCGACGTACCGTTTTTCATGACGAGAAAAATGCCATTATTTAAATTGGTCATTAAAAACGATTGTGTGTAGGCTCCAGAGCATTGTTCTCAACGTGAAAAATGGGCATTAAAAATTTAGAACATGCTGTAATTTTTCTCGTCGTTTTTCATGTCGTCGTTTTTCACTTTGTGAAAAACAATCGTGTGTAGGCTTTAACGACATGAAAACGTGCACGCTCAGAAGCAAGTTATGAGACGGGAGCACTCGTTCTGGTAAAACTAGCCTTTGTAATAGAGATAGCACATTCGTCACGCTGTAACAGACTGAAAAGCAAGAAGACTGAGAAGCGCAAATCGTCTCTTACCAAATTTTACTAACATGAAATTAGCAAAAGCAGCTCAAAGGGTGGCGCCATCCGAATGGAACTTCTCCTTTACAGTGTCGTTATACGTGTTGTACGTCACCACGCTTTGCTCAAGCATTTGTTTTTATGATCGCGTGTATGCAAGGCAGGCTTGACAAGAATCACGTTGAGAAAAAACGTTGTTTTTTCCATGACATTAAAAACAGTCGTGTGTACGCGGCATTAGAAGTGATAAAGGTTTACAGCAACCTTTCAGAGTGTTATGTTCTCCTCTGGGCGCTGTCCATTCTGAGACAGTGTGTAATGTTCTGTAGAAGGAAGATGGCATCCAGGATAAACATCTGTAAAGGAATCTTCTGTGCTAAAACGTGTCTGGGAAAGCTGAGTGGAAGTTTTTGCTGCTTAGCCTTTTCAAAAATAATTCACTGCTCAAAAAGATCCACTGCAACATTGATCTCCTTACCAAGCTGCTACCTGACTTATTGGAGCACAAGTTGGACATTGACCAACCTCATAGAGCTCTAACAGCCCCTCACCCTAACGGCCCTCAAAGGGACATTATTGTAAAGTCACGCATTTCTAAAGGTTAAAGAGAGTGATATGCAAAAGACAAGAGAAACATCTTCTATTCATAGGTTGGTCCACAAAGTCCAAATATTCACAGACATTTCTCTAGAAGAAACATTCTTCAAACTCATGCTTCAGCCTTTTTCAGTTTAAAGGAATCAAATATCACTGGTCTTTCCCATTTCGCCTGACATTCTATTATCAGGGTAAATCCTATACCTTCTCTACATTCCCTGAGGGAGAATCTCTACCTAAGCATCTTGGCTTCATTTCTACTTAACTGTTGGCATCTCCACGATCCCGCACCTCATCTTCATCTGGCAGAGAAATAGAAGAAGTAATTATTTTGTATTTCTCGACAGTCACGACCATCTTGAATGTTGCAACAAAACCCATAAGAATGATTACTCTTTTTTTCCCTTTAGTCCCCTGATTGTTTAATAATAGTTTTTTGACTGCTTACTGATTTATTCTGCTCTTTTGTTTAGCTTTTCAACTTAATTTACCTCTTAGATTTGATCCTCTCTATCTTATGTAGCAGGTGTCCTCTATGGAGGATTTTCCTTTTTGTCTGCCACTAGAGGGTACTAATTCAATTATTATTGTTCTATGTCTACTATACTCTTAAGCTATCTGTTTATCATGGGCAGTGGATTGGAAATTGATAAAATGAATCAATGTCTCTGTTTGTTTCCATTTTTGGGAGATATTCAGCCCAGGCCTTTCAGAATGTCCTGTGTCCTACTCTGACTGCATTTTCACTGTGTAATACATTTTTGGTGGCTATGGCCTGATACATTTTTGTCCCTATTGAAGGTTTTTTTGTGTCTACCTTTAAGGGGTAAATCGTTTGCCCTTATTTGATGTGCTTGTTGTTTAGTAATACATTCTTCATTAATTTCATTTGTTTCTCTTTTCTTTTCTCTCAAGTGCTCTACAGGTCTTCCATTATTGGTATTTCATGTATTATCTTCTTTCCCCTTTTTCTTCCTATTGTCTATCTGGGCTCTCTTCCAGGCCTTTTTTTGGGCATCCTGGCCTTGTACAACAGCTCCACGATTGAGACGGTAAGCATGCTTTTACAGGTCCTCCGACATGGCTTGTACATCTACTTTGCAGCCTATCACCATCCTGACCCACAACACCCAGGGTTTTAACTGTCCAGTTAAGAGGTGAAAGGCCATTTAATACTTCCACTCTGTTGGTGCAGACATAGAGGGTTAATTACTAAAGGCAAATACACTGTGCACTTCCAAGTGCATTGACAGTGTGTTACTTGGTATATATAATGCTTTGGAAATTCTTTTGCACCCTTTTCCTGTCTAAGGCCGGGTTCACACTGGTCCGACAAACGCTCCGACATTGGGAGCTCATGTCGCATGACGTGTGAAAATTTCCCTATGAGAGCCATCTTAACTGGTCCGACACAAGTCGGTCCGACTTTGAAAATGCTCCCTATACTACTTTGGTCCGTCTTTGATCCTACTTCAGCTCATTGAATATCACTGAAGTCGGATCAAAGTAGGAGCCTCGTACTTACCATCTGACTTTTGACATCCAACATTGTGAATACAGCAGCAGTAAAAGGAATTTATCTCACTCTGGGATTGTTTTGATTGGTCAAAGAACAAGTCAGACTATCACAAAGTCGGATCAAAGTAGTATCCTGTTCATGAAAGTCGGATGGATGTAGGATCAATGTAGAACCAATGTAGGACCGATGTTGCAGAGCAAAGTAGGATGAAAGTCGTACTACTGTCATGTAGTATAGTGTGAACCCAGCCTCATGCCTTTTAACAATGAGATCCCTCTGATGCTTTGGAAGCTCTTTGCGGACCATGGCTTTTGCTTTAGGATGCGACAACAGGGGTGTCTAGACTTTGTATATCCACTGTATATACTAAACTGCCTGCACGTCACTAACTAACCTGCCTTATCTAGCTCAAATTCTCTCAATCTCTCCACATTATCACACTACATACGGCTGCTGTGTAAGCAATCTTACAGTGCCTTGCGAAAGTATTCGGCCCCCTTGAACTTTGCAACCTTTTGCCACATTTCAGGCTTCAAACATAAAACTGTAATTTTTTGTGAAGAATCAACAACAAGTGGGACACAATCATGAAGTGGAACGACATTTATTGGATATTTCAAACTTTTTTAACAAATAAAAAACTGAAAAATTGGGTGTGCAAAATTATTCAGCCACCTTTTGCTGAGATTACAGCTGTAAGTCGCTTGAGGTATGTCTCTATCCGTTTTACACATCGAGAGACTGAAATTTTTGCCCATTCCTCCTTGCAAAACAGCTCGAGCTCAGTGAGGTTGGATGGAGAGCGTTTGTGAACAGCAGTTTTCAGTTCTTTCCACAGATTCTCGATTGGATTCAGGTCTGGACTTTGACTTGGCCATTCTAACACCTGGATATGTTTATTTTTGAACCATTCCATTGTAGATTTTGCTTTATGTTTTGGATCATTGTCTTGTTGGAAGACAAATCTCTGTCCCAGTCTCAGGTCTTTTGCAGAATCCATCAGGTTTTCTTCCAGAATGGTCCCGTATTTGGATCCATCGATCTTCCCATCAATTTTAACCATCTTCCCTGTCCCTGCTGAAGAAAAGCAGGCCCAACCATAGGTGTACGCAGCCTATTGCATTAGGGTGTGCACCCCAAAGCTCAAACACACGGTACCAATCACTCATTGTGTTAATTTAGAAAGAGAAGGGGCCGGTAAATTACGTATTTACCAACCCCTTCCCCCACTCTTCCTAAAACAACCCCCCTGTGTGTGCCTGCAACAGCAGCCAGTGGGAGAGAAGAGGATGGAAGCTGGCATTGCTGCCAGGGGGTGCAGGGCAGTAGGAAGAATCTTCACTGCACTCTGTGATTAGGGTGTGCCCAGGCACACCTGGCACACCCTGCGCGCACGCCTATGGGCCCAACCACGATGCTGCCACCACCCTGCTTGACAGTGGGGATGGTGTGTTCAGGGTGATGAGCTGTGTTGCTTTTACGCCAAACATAACATTTTGCATTGTTGCCAAAAAGTTCGATTTTGGTTTCATTTGACCAGAGTACCTTCTTCCACATGTTTGGTGTGTCTCCCAGGTGGCTTGTGGCAAACTTTAAACAACACTTTTTATGGATATCTTTAAGAAATGGCTTTCTTCTTGCCACTCTTCCATAAAGGCCAGATTTGGGCAGTATACGACTGATTGTTGTCCTATGGACAGAGTCTCCCACCTCAGCTGTAGATCTCTGCAGTTCATCCAGAGTGATCATGGGCCTGTTGGATGCATCTCTGATCAGTCTTCTCCTTGTATGAGCTGAAAGTTTAGAGGGACGGCCAGGTCTTCGTAAATTTGCAGTGGTTTGATACTTCTTCCATTTCAATATTATCACTTGCACAGTGCTCCTTGGGAAGTTTAAAGCTTTGGAAATCTTTTTGTATCCGAATCCGGCTTTAAACAGTATCTCGGACCTGCCTGGTGTGTTCCTTGTTTTTCATGATGCTCTCTGTGCTTTAAACAGACCTCTGAGACTATCACAGTGCAGTTGCATTTATACGGAGACTTGATTACACACAGGTGTATGCAATGCCATATTCGTGAACGACTTAGTAAAATGACATAACCGACGGAAAAAGACGGCGCCGACCCGACTCCATACTTAACATGGCAACGACAGAACTTCGTAAACCTACCCATCATATAGCAGGGGTAGGTTTAAGCTTACGGAAACGACGACGGGGTGGCGTAAAAATGTCCGGGAATCGGCGTATTAGGCTCATTTGCATAGGCAAATGAGAAAACAACGTAAAGACCACCTAGCGGCCAGAAAAGTATATACATCTACGATCCGACGGTGTAAGTGTTTTTCACCTGTCGAATCTTCACTGTATCTAGGAATCACACGCATAGATACCCAGTAAAAAAAACAGAGATACGACGGTGTTTCCTACGATACACCGTCGTATCTCTTTTGAGAATCTGGCCCCATGTCTTTGCATCCTCGACAATGATTCTCTTATTAATGGGCTCTAAGATTTTGGAGATGCAATGGTCTGATCATTTGCCAGCAGGGCCGCTGATAGAAATGATGGGGCCCCATACAGCATACATGACGGGGCCCCCTTCAACCATGCCCTTGACCACACCCCTGTCCCAACCCCTAACCCCGGTTCAAAACAAAAGGCAGGTTTGTTGCCGTTTACACATATGTGCGGGGCCAACATGTGCGTTTACAATTGCGCATAAGCATTTTGTTAATACAATTACATTCTATCTTTCATTTTTATACATTTGCAGCTCCACTGCACATGTTTACTGCCCCCAACTGAAGTGTAAAGTAGCAGCTCATTAGCATTACAATCATCATCACAGGCAGCACAGTAAGCAGGGGCTGTATGTGACATGGCTGTTTGCTGACTTTGTTAACTTATGGCTGTACTGTATATAACAGACTGTAACACAGCACAGCTATAACAAAGTCAGCAGCCATGAGACACAGAGCCAGGTTAGAGCCCCTACTTACATAACTGTGCTGACTGTGAAGACTATTGTAATGCTAATGATACCCTGCTGTGAGTTCTATTCTAAGGACACAGTGAGGATTCTATGCTTTGTTCTATCTTCACTCACTGTGTCTAGGCATGTGCATTTCGTTTCGTTCCGAATCGAAATTCGGACGAATTTTCCATTATTCGGACATTCGGATGCATACGAATTCCCGAATTGCTATATTAGCGAAAAATTTCGACCGTTTTCGGAATTCGTTAGTTTTCGACCGAATTTCGAAAAAAAAAAAATGGTCGAAATCGAATTTTTTTTTTTTCGAATTACGAATCGAATACCCGCGGACTAAATTCGATCGGAATTCAAAAAAAAAAAAATAATAATATTTTCGAATTTAATTCGAAAAAAATTCTATTCGAAAAAAGACTATTTGTTTTCTAATCTGGTTGAAATATTTTCGATTTTGACCGTTTTTTTCGAAATTCGGTCGAAAACGAACAAATTCGAAAAACGGTCGAAATATTTTCGATTTCGACCGGATTTTTCGAAATTCGGTCGAAAACGAACGAATTCCGAAAACGAATTCAACACATGTAACGAACCTAACTTAACGAAATTTATTAGATGACGAATTAAAACGAAACAAAACGAATTTTTCACTTTTGCACATGCCTAACTGTGTCTATTGCAGCCACGCTCTCCTTCCTGTTCCCTGTCAGCCTCCGCACATCTCAGCACCTGAAAACGGCCGACGCCAAGAGGAGAATTATAGTATCACTCCGCCGGCCGGGACTAATTGAGTAGCGTTCGGGCTGGATATACATCCGCTCCCGAAAATAAAGAAATAGTCCCTCCTCTGTGCGCACCTGGGCCCCCTCTGTTGACCTGATGGGGCCCAGGAAAATTGTATAACCCCACTCCATAAAACAAGCAGGAGTGGGGGAGAAGTTTACCAAGCACAATTTTATTTTATTTAATGCAGCAATGATCTATAATGCTGGCCGGGCCCCTCTATGCAGCTGATAAGGCCGGGCCCCATACAACAGGGCTGGCTGAACTGTCCTATCAGCGGCCCTGTTTGCCAGTCTTGGTGATCATCTCTTTCCTCCGTAGACATACTGCTTCCTATACTTAGTGTCTCAAAGAATGTCATCTTCGTAACCCTGCAACTTGATTTTTCCTATACAGCTTCTACTTTGAGATGAAGAATCCAACCCAGATATCTCCTATATGTATTTTGTGATGCATAAAGCCACTGTGCGTGTTAAACTGATTCATATTGCGTCCAGATATAAGAAACACTATGCAGCGGTGATTTCTATATTTTAATTAAAGAACATAGTTAAAAGAACATAAAAATAACCCTCAGTTGGATCTGAGAGATTGGATTGAGGTAGCTTGGTTGGAATTGAACGTAGAGCATTTGCTCTGTTGTTGACTTAAGATTTCATGCTTAATGAAAAGATGGTGGGCGTTTTAAGGGAAAAACAGGCATGTTTTGACAAGAAATGGAAGCCCTGGATTTACAAGTACTGGATGTTTAATGGCAGTTGGCTAGGTGGTCGCTGGGAGACTTCTGGATGGACAATATTTTTTTCTTTTCTCTCTACTTCTTATTTTCCTCTCTTTAGGCATAACTTCTATTAATACTTGATTGGTAAGCAGTTGCCCAGAGGGGGGCTGGTTTTTAGAAAATGTATAATATAAACCACAAATGCAGATGCTATGCACAGCCTCTGTAGCCACAGGCTTAGCAAATGGCCGGCATGTAGCAGGTAGCACAAATAAAAAGCCAAGAATGACTCAAACTAAATACAAATGAGCAAATTGGCATGAAGATCAAGGATCCAGGCCGCTAGGTCCACTAGAATGCAAGCAGGAAGTTCTGTCAGATGTGAATGGAGAGACTGGGTGACAGCAGCTTGGGAAAAAAAATTCACTGTACACACTGTGTGGAGTAGAGAGGGGCATTCTATCCCTCAAATATATTGGGGTTTGGAAGTAGATTTACACTGCAAATACCACTGCGCTACTATAGCTAAAATTACATTAAAAATGTAATAAATTAATAATAAATAAATGAAAGATGTGAGTTATTTGTGAACTGTGATAGACTTGCTGCTTTACACTGACATGCACTCCCACATCAATCCAAAAAAAATACAAAATAAATACAAAAAAAGTTACCCCTACCCAATATTCAAATGAAGTTATTATGAATAATGGTGGAGTCAACTAAAATATCTTCACAAACGACCATAAAAATAGTGGACTACTCAACTCAAATTCAAATATCATCCAAGAATAAAATAAAATTAAATAAAACACTGTGGGGTAGATTCACATAGAGATCCGACGGTGTATCTACTGATACACCGTCGGATCTGTGAGATCCGACGCTCGGATCTATGCGGCTGATTCTTCGAATCAGGTTCCGCATAGATCTCCCTTAGAGCCGACTGGTGTAAGTGAGTTACACTGTCGGCTCTTAGGCTGCATTCTCCCGCCGTCCGCTAGGTGGGGCTTCTTTTTTTCTACGCGACGAATATGCAAATGAGGAGAACCGCCGATTCAGAACCGAACGCCCGGCCGTCGCTTTTTTTTTACGTCGTTTGCGTTTGGCTTTTTCCGGCGGATCGTTACCCCTGCTATATGCGGGGTAAGTGCGGCGGATCCTATGTTAAGTATGGCCGTCGTTCCCGCGTCGAGTTTTACATTTTTTACGTCGTTTACGTATGTCGTCCTGGAATACGGCCATACGTTAATTGCATTAACGTCGAAAACAATGACGTGCTTGCGACGTCATTTAAAGCAATGCACGCTGGGAAATTTAGCCGGCGGCGCATGCGCAGTGCGATCGGCGCGGGGACGCGCGTGATTTGAATAGTAAACTCCCCCTATCCGCGGAATTTGCATTCCGCCGGGGGATTTACGATCCGCCAGGGTTACTTACGAGGCAAGTGCTTTCTGAATACAGCACTTGCCTCAATAACTGGCGCAGGCGGATCGTAAAAAAGATAGATCACGCGGATCAAAAGATCCGCTGATCTACATGAATCTACCCCTGTGTTTTTAGATCCATAAAACTGAAGTAGAGGAGTTGGTGAATGTGGAGTAATCCCATATCAGTTGATTAAACTCCAGGTCCCTTCCACTAGTACAGCTGCCACCAGATCTGCTTGGGACAAACACAGATATTAAACAAATATATGTATGTTTTAACTATTTTATATTTCTATATTTATATTTATATGCCACCCATCTGACATCAGACTACCTGTAATATTGGCTAGGCATAGATGTAGAAATGGCTCTTTAACCATGTGATTGGCTATGTCCAATCACAGCTGGTCACATGTAAAAACACGGAGATGCTGGTAATCGGCGCTCCTCGCCTCACACTGACAGAGTGTGATGAGAGGAGAGCCGATCAGCTGTATCTCCTCGCAGAGGACATCTAGGTTTGTAATGAGGACACTGATGATCAGTGGCCTGCTTACAAGTAAGTGCCTACCAGTGCCAGCAATGAGTGTTCACCACTGCCAGCAATCAGTGCCCACCAGTGCCCTCAAGTGCCAGCAATCATTGCCCACAAGTGCCAGCATTCAGTGCCCACAAGTACCAGCAATCAGTGGCCATTAGTGATGCTTGTTAGTGCTAACTATCAGTGCTGCCCATCAATGCCATCAATGCCCATCACTGCTGCCCAACAATGCCACCCATCAGTGCCCATCAGTGCCACCCATCAGTGCCACCCATCAGTGCACATCAATGCCATCTATCCGTGCTGAATTTATGTGCCCACCAGTGCCACCTATCTGTGCCCACCAGTGCTGTCTATCAGTGTTCACCAGTGCCACTTTTAGGATTGCTGAGTTGTTATGGTTATTTCAACTGCATGTTACATTTGAGTATATACTGTATCAAATGGTTCACAAGTGTGATATGCTACTGTAGCTGGGCCCCCCACACTCCAGAGGCCTGAAGGTGACATCCAGAGTCAGGGGCAGCTCACATTTCTCCTCAGTGTGCAGGTCACTGGGCATGGTGGGTGTAATGCAGGTTAGAAACATGGGCGCCAGTCACTTTTTGAATCCAACAAAAGAGATTTCTCTTAACAAGAACTGGGGGAGAGAGGATAGAGGATTAAGGGCCAGGACACCCTTAGGCAGATGGAAAAGAAATTGGCAGACTCCACAGACCAAAAATAGTAATGGGTAGACAGCTATACTGGTAGAGGGCCTTTAAGCTGGATGCAGCCCACTGTATTTGTAGAACTGCTGTCTCCCATAGCAACTGAACATTCAACAGTCAACATAGATCTGCACAGGTAACTCACATTATCCCATTGTAGATCTTCTCTCACATCTCACAGTATCCTACTGAAAGTCTTCACACTGAGCTTCCAGTCTCTCACTAGACTTCCAAGATCCCAGCCACTGCTGGATCCACTGAGCTCTTCCACAGCTAACCTGCTGTATACACCTCAAGCCTCACCCATGCTACCCGCTGTGTCTCGGACTTGACTCTGCTGAAGCTTTTCCACTTCTTCACCATCCCCAGCTAGTAAAAAAGGCTGCTCTGGTACTTCTTCAGAGTTCATGCACTGGCCTCTGATAACAGGAGTGGTTGTTGCTTGGTGGCAACTTTTTCCCCTTTACCTCTGACCTTGATCCTCACTTGCCTCTGGTAACAAGAGTGGTTTTTCCTTATGGAAACTGCTTCTTCTTTACCGCTACAAAATTTGGTTCCCCATCCAGCTGACCCTCTGCAACTTAGTTAGGATCCCGACCTGAAGCCCCAACCCCGCACTGCTCTTTACAGTCCTGGATAGGCCTCAGACAGCTTAGTAGCCAGGTGCTCCCAGATAGGCCTCAGGCTTCTGGCCTAGCAACCGGGCGCAATACAACACACATCCACCCAGAGAGTCATCCAGGTGGCACAGAACCTTATTTATCTGAATCCTCTCAAATGAATAGGCTCTCCAAGCAGGCCATGGGGGCAAGGAGACTTTGACTAATTGGCTGGAACAACCTATCCACTCCTAACCCAAATTCACTATGCCCTTGTCCTTCTAATGCCACAGGCAGCAATGCCACCTAGTGACAGAAGAGAAAGGTGCACCAAATTTAGGTTTAGGGCAAAAGCCAGTGGATCACCCTAACAATTAGCCAGGCTAGTTACTACCTAGCAAGCAAAATTTGTGAGCAGCCCTGTTAAGGACCAGGGTGCTACACAGTGGCGGTGCATCCATAGTGGGCACAGGAGCACCGCCCCTTCTCTCCTGCACCTGTCACTCAACAATAGATCTATCTATTGTCGCCACTGCCACCTACTATTCTGAATTACAGTGGTGGGTGTGTTTTGGAAGTGCCTGATTTGAGCAACGTTTATATTGGTTTGTTTCATTAACATTGTTTCACAAACACAAATGTGTTTGCATAACATTTAGTTGTTTGAGTTAGCAGGATAGGTAGCGCTTCACATTTCTTTGATTTTAGATTTTTTATATGTGGGAACACAGTCGATTTGTAAAGCATTTATTTATTTACCTATCACACCACCCATAGTAGCGCAACAGTTTTACCACATTTTTAAATTGTGGAATGTGCTGCTTTCTTTTTCAGGTGCCTTATACTGCCTAACTCCCTAACTGTTTTTGCCCACCATACATCGAGTGCCCAAACCTGAGAGTTAAATGTTAGCCTGCCACACCAATTTGGGGAATACAAATGTAGAGATGTCTGGGCTCAAATCAAATAGCTTATATGCATATATAACACACCAGGTGCTAAAAGAGTGTGACCCCATGTTAAATTGGTGTCACAGTGGTGTAGTGGTTAGCACTTTTGCCTAGCAGCAAAAAGGGTCTCTGGTATAAATCCCAACCATGACACTACCTGCCTGGAGCTTGCATGTTCTCCCTGTGCCTGCGTGGGTTTCCTCAGGGTGCTCTGGTTTCCTCCAACACTCCAAAGACTGGCTGGTAGGTAAATTGGCCCTAGTATGTGTATGTATGAATGTGAGTTAGGGACCTTAGATTGCAAGCTCTTTGAGGGCAGGGACTGATGTGAATGTGCAATGTATATGTAAAGCAATGTGTAAATTAACGGCGCTAAAAAAGTACCTGTAATAAATAAATACATTGACAATTCTGAATTAATCCTTTGCATATTGCTCTACACCCTTACAAATATGTAGCAAACTTCTGCATAAAAACAGGGATTTGGGTCACATATATTGTAATACATGTTCAAACTCATCAATAGTGTCCAAGTAATTCCTCTCTCGCCAGTTCATGCTCTACTGTGCAAATTGGCAAACATTTAATTTGTTGTTGCAAACTTTAATAGGTATATAGTGGTTGATTTACTAAAACTGGAGAGTGCAGTTCTGCATAGAAACCAATCAGTTCTAACTTCAGCTTGTTCAATTAAGCTGTGACATATAAAAACCTAGAAGCTGATTGGTTTTTATGCAAAGCTGCACCAAATTTTCACTCTTAGGCCACGTACACACGACCGTTTTCCTCGACAGAATCCATCAAGAAACTTGGTGGCCGATCGTTTTTGCCGAGGAAAACGGTTGTGTGTATGTTTTTCGTGGAGAAAAAAAAAAGTGTTCTCTTTTTCCTCGCCGGGAGTCTCAATTTCCTCGTTGTGTTTCTCGTCGGCCTGGTTTTACGACGAGGAACACGTTTGTGTGTATGCTTAGAAACCTGCGCATTCTCAGAATAAAGTATGAGAGGGGAGCGCACCTTCGGTAAAAGTAGCGTTTGTAATGGAGTTAGCACATTTGTCACGCTTTAACAGACTGAAAAGCATGAATCGTCTCTTACCAAAGTTTTACTTAAAAAGCAGTAACATGAGATTAGCAAAAGCAGCCCCAAGGCTGCCAGTGGAATCCAACTTCCCCTTTATAGTGCTGTCGTACGTGTTGTACGTCACTGCGTTTGAGAACGACAAGATCTTGTCTTGACAGTGTGTATGCAAAGAAAGCTTGTCAAGATTCTCGACAAGCCTAACAAGAAACTTGTCGAGGAAAACGATGTTTCATTTACGACGAGTTCCTCGGTCGTGTGTACGAGGCCTCACATTTTAGTAAATCAACCCTATAGTACCTATGGTTTCCCAAAAAAATCACAGATATGTGAATATAGGAATTTGTGGCTTCGCTCCTTTTACAAAAAATGTCTTTATTTTTCCTACAATATGAGTAAATGTACAATTACCAATACTTTTAATGGAACTGTTTTAAAAACGTTAATCCATGCTGTTTTTTCTAATTCAAGCTTTCAATATTGTCAAAATTTTGGGCTTTAAAAATGAAACTTGTCTCTGGACTGCTTGTGATACTTTGCTGGCTGCAGCTATCATCTTCTCAAGACACAGGTAACATAAAAATATAATAATTACCGAAACACTATTAAATACTTTACTTAACTTCTCACGCTGCTTTTTTTATGATTGCAGGAAATCCAAAATACGGAGATCTTATATTCCTATTGGATAGTTCAGACAATATGGGAGTAAAAATGTTCAACCAGCTAAAATCCTACGTATCAAAAATAATTAGTCAAATGCAAATAGGTGCTGATTTCTATCGTATTGGTCTGATACAGTATAATAAGGACATTGACACCGGTTTCTCTTTGTCAGAATTCAAGACAAGAAACCTAATGATAAATTATATAAAAAATAAGTTTTTGTTTCAAGGTGGATCATTAATGACTGGTAATGCCCTCATGAAGGTCCATGAAGTCCTTCTGTCAGACAAAAATAGAAGAGACAAGTCAAAGTACCCACAAGTTCTTCTTGTTATCACTTCTGGATCCTCCAATGATGATGTAAATCCATCAATTTCTGCTCTAAAACAAAACGGCATTCAAATTATTACAGTTGGAGTAAAAGAGGCTTCTTTAGATGAAATGCAAGCAATGGCAACAGCTCCTCAACTTGCCTTTAAGATAGCCAATTTTAGAGACTTAAACACAATTTCAAAGGATATGGTCACCACCATTCAAGAGGTAGTTGAGAAGACATATTATGTGGAAGGAACACAAGGTGAGTAAATGTCAGATCTTATTCTCTTATCAAACATACATTGCAGAGCTCAGTTCAGTGCAACTGTAGCTTATGTTATACTGTACATGTCACTCCCTGCCAAGGGGTTTAAATGTCATGATAATATCTACATCCCTGTTCAAAAGTTTTAAGAATGACACAAATATACATTTTCAAAAAGTCTGCTGCCTAAGTTTTTATTATGGCAATTTGCATATACTCCAGAAGGTTATGAAGAGTGATCAGATGAATTGCAATTAATTGGCATGAAAATTAACTTAATGCCCAAAAAATTTGACTGCATTTCTGCACTGCCACTAAGGGCCCTTTCACCCTGGGGCGGGGGGTGTGCTGACGGTATAGCGGCGCTATATCGTCGGAATTGCCACAGTATTCGGCCACTAGCTGTGCGGTTTTAACCCCCACTAGTGACCGAAAAAGTGTTAATACCGTATTACCGCGGTTTCCCATTGCTTTCAATGGGAAGAAGCGGTGGAGGAGTGGTAAATACACCGCTCCTCTCACCGCTCCAAAGATGCTGTTAGTAGGACTTTTGGAGCGGTCCCGTCAGAGCATTGCCTCAGTGTGAAAGCCCTCCGGCTTTCACATTGAGACGGCAGGGTAGGAGTTTTTCAGGTGGTATTTTTAGCGCTAAAATGCCTGAAAAATTCCTCAATGTGAAAGGGGTCTGAAGGACCAGCTGACATGATGTCAGTGATTCTTTTGTTAACACAGGTGTCAGTGTTGATGAGGACAAGGCTGTAAACGATTTTCTCTGATGAATCCCCTTTCTGAATGTTTTGGGCATCTGTAGAAAACCTTGCCCTGAGAAGGAAAGGTGAGCCCTACAATTAGTCCTGTGTCATGCCAACAGTAAAGCATCCTGAAACCATTCATGTGTGGGGTTGCTTCTCAGCCAAGGGAGTGAGCTCACTCACAATTTTGCCTGAGAACACAGCCATGAATAAAGAATGGTACAAAAACCTCCTCCGTGAGCAACATCTCCCAACCATCTAAGAACAGTTTGGCAGAGGCATATCCAGTGAAAATAGCGCCTATGGCAAACACTAAAACTGCGCCCCTGTCAAAACATTTGAAACCCATCTTTCAGATACCCTTGACAAAAGAAACAGCTAACAAAACTAGTAAAATGTATCATCCCTTGTGATACCTTGGGTAGTGACATATCCTCTTTATGGAGAAATCTGGGGTTTATTAGACCCCTAATCCCTCCTCTGCCCTCCATAGCCAGGTAAATGCAGAACCCATACTGGAAGTGATGAAATTGTCATCACTTAAGGCCTCAGTTTTCACAGAGGAGAGGGAGAAACTGATGTTCCCCCCTTTTCTTTGTGCGCTGCCAATCCGACCAGATGAAATGGGAGAGCCTGGGAGAACAGGGAGGGCTGTGGCTGAATGCAGCAGGGATAGCGCTGCCATTGTTCATTAGCAAAGGTGCTGAAAAGGAGATCCTGCCTATGCTCGGGAGGAGGGATGAAGAGCCCCTTAGACCCTGGTAAGTGCCTTGCTGCCCAGCCACCCAACAGCACCCCCTTCATTTGGCACCCATGGCACTTGACAGTTTGCATAAACCATAAAATATTTTTTTAATTAAAATAACAAACATGTTATTTGTACCTGCTCTATGCAGTGGACCCTCTTCTGGGGTCCCTGGCGGTAATCTTAGCCCCTCCTCTTCTTCTTAGGACTACCATAGCCAACCGCTGGCTATTTGTGAGCGTAGTCTGCGCGCTTCTAACCTGTGTGTCTATGGAACCATGTACCATAGACTTACACAGCAAGACTTAGGCCTGCCCCCCACTTCCTCAACACTGCATCTGATTGACAGCAGCAACAGCCAATGGCTCTTGCTACTGCTTGGGTGCTGTGTAAAGAGAAAAATAGGGGGGAATAGATGCAGCCGTGCACAGTGCTGATCTCTTCTCCCCTCTCACCTGTTTTTTACTTTAATGCAAACAATGCATTAAGGTAATAGAAAATTAGGTTTAGTAACACGTTAATGGAATTGTCAATAAAAGCCTTTGACACTTATGAAATGCTTGTAATTTAACTTCAGTATACCATAGTAACATCTAACAAAAAGATCTAAAAACACTGAACCAGCAGACTTTGTGAAAACTATTATTTGTGTCATTCTCAAAACTTTTTGCCACGGCTGTACATAATTGGTATGGCAGTTTAACATGGCACCAGATTGTGGATTCATCTTCTCATCATCTATTTTTTGTTTCTTAACAGATAAATTGATTTTTAATCACTTCCTTGCTGCCTGTCTGCCTATCTAAAACTATCATCCTGCAATCCTCTGTATTATGGTTTAATGATTTAACCTACAATTGTAAAACTTATATCTATATTATTGAGATAAATTTGCTTTACTGTTGTCTTCTTTGATAAGAGAACTTAAAGCGGTATTAATCCAAAAAGCAAAAATGTTTTTATATTGCAGCTTACCAATGTCTGTCTGCATTAGATTTTTTTTTTTTTTTAAATCTGACCGTTAGTACGCTCCTTCTGACAATTGTTGTCCAACTTTCGGCCAACAAATTTTGGATGGCACACTTGTAAATTTTCGGGGGACAACGGTCTGTTGTCTGATTTTCGTATAGTCAGAAGTCCGTCGCACAAGTCGGAATTAATGCTCTCCATACACAAAATTAGCAGAAGGAGCCCACAGCGCGAGCTCAAGAGCTGAAATTCCTCATAGTATGTCACTAGGTTTGTGCTTGTTGGCCGACAATTGTGTACTGTTAGTATGCAAGACAAGATCCAGGCACATAGCCTTTGGACAAAAATCATACGCTCGGTTGGCCAACAATCGGATCATGCTTTAGTCAGTGGTTTTTCAAAAGAAAAATCTCTCTTGCAGACTGTAGCAGTTACAGAGATGAGACAAACAATTTACCACTGGCAGGGGTACTTCCAATAATAGGCTTTTCTTTATATTGTTTGTTGTAGCTGCTTAATCTTATACAGTATTTGCTGGTGTTTGGCTTCAATTTGTTAGGGTTTTTAAATCTTCTAGTCCATCTAACACTCCCCTACCCCAGGCTGACAATGCTGCTGTACAGATATGCCTCCTGTGCTCATTCATCGTGAGTGGAAACATTGTAATATAGGTGGTGTGTTGCTGGCCAGATTACCAGGTCTGTGGGAAAAAGCCAAAAAAACGAACATAGCCGCCGCATCTATGGTTGATAACTTGCAATATATAACATTTTTGATTTTGGGTTTTTGGGTTTAATACTGGTTGAATTAATCTTTATGGCTGTGGCATGTCTTGGTGTGAAAGTGTCGTTTTTCATCCATGTCTCTTTTATTAGTTCATAATTGATTAATTGGCAAGCACTTTCCCACCCAATATCCCTATAAATTAAGAATAACTATTGAGAGAAAGGCATCTGTCATAATAATTTCTTTCGAAGTGATAATTTCTACTTAAGTGCTATGGCAGTTTAAAAGGACTGTTTAACTAAGGCAAAAACAATAAAGTATCCACTAACAGCAGTACTCAACCCTGGCACTCTGGACAGACTGCAAGTGTGCATTCCTTTTAACGTGTGATTCCTACTATCTCCATCCTTTAAAGCGGATGGTTCACAAAAAAAAAAATATTAAAAGCCAGCAGCAACAAATACTGCAGCTGCTGACTTTTAATATTAGGACACTTACCTGTCCTGGAGTCCAGCGCCGTCCGCAGCAGAGGATGAGCGATCGCTCGTCTCTCTGCTGTTCCCCGCTCCATCCACGGTGAGGGAACCAGGAAGTGAAGCGCTGCGGCTTCACTGCCCGGTTCCCTACGGCGCATGCGCGAGTCGAGTGTTCCCAGCACACAACGGGGGACGGACGGGATGTGATGCAATGCCCGTCTTTTGCCCGTGAATGCTGGGCCGGAAGTGGGTGCAGATACCTGTCTATCTGCACCCTCCTCCCCCCTGAAAGGTGTCAATTGTGACACCGGAGGGGGGGAGTGTTCGGATCAGCGGATCTTCACTTTAGGGTGGAGATCCGCTTTAATATATGTTCTAACTTTTCTCCTTGCAATTGTTTCTCTTCATATTAAATTGTTATTGCTTTACCCCTCTTCTCTACACCCCAGCTTATTACCCTCACTCCTGCCCTCTCCCTTTTACTGCACTCTTTACCTTCTGAACCCATATGCTGACAAAACCCCCAGGGTACTAGGCCTTGTGAATGTATATAAATCTCACTCCCATTTTACTTCACTTACCTCCCTGCTTCTCCTAACCTCTGGAGCCTAGTCCAAGCCCTGGCAGCCTCTTTCCTCTGTCAGCAGCTGCAATCTACAGACCCCCTTCTCATGTGCATTCTGGAATGACTGCTCTGTCTGTAATGACCTTATCTCTGCCTATGACCTTTTTATCTCAAACTCCTTAAACCTTCCTGCAATTCCTAAAACATGGCTTCAGGAATCTGTCTCTGCCTCTCCAGTTGCCTTCCACGGTGGCCTTCAATGGACTCACTCCCCCTGACCAGTGAAATAAAGGGGAAATGGAGTTGGAAACCTTCTATCCCCACAAAGCACTTTTCAAATTACTCCTAAACCTCCCTTTCTACCCCTTCCTTTTTTAAAGCTCACTGTAATTATCTTTTTCTCCAGTTTCTCTGTGGACTGCTGTAATTTATCAGCCTCCTAGACCGGTGTCTCACTTTTATGCTGACTTCTCTCCCTTTTAGATTGTAAGCTCTCATGAGCGGGGTCCTCCTAACCCTCTTGTTTTGAATTTTATTGTAACTGTGTTGTCTCCCTATATCTTGTAAAGCTCTGTGCAAACGGTTGATGCTATATAAATCCTATATACCCGGATATACTCGAGTATAAGACAACCTGAATATAAGCCGAGGCACCTATTTTACCACAAAAAAATGGGAAAACTTATTGACTCAAGTATAAGCCTAGGTTGTCCATCTGCATGCCTCACTTTGCCTCACTGTGTCCATGTGCATGTCTCACTGTGTCCATGCCCCACTGTGTCCATGACTCGCTGTGCCCATGCCTCACTGTGTCCATGACTAGACTGACGTTTAACATGGGAGTCTATGAAAGGGGTGCCGGCTTTGAAAAATTGGTGCTCCCCAGCCGTAGTTCCCACAGAAAATAAACTTTGCACGGAAGAGTGGGGCTACATGTGTGCCAAGTTTGGGGTCCAGCGAACCTACAGCTGACCGGTACCAGGTCCCTAAATTCTGGGAGATCAGGTGCAAAAAGGTGACTCGAGTATAAGCCGAGGGGGGCATTTTTTAGCACAAAAAATGTGCGGAAAAATTTGGCTTATACTCGAGTATATACGGTAATAATAATAATGATAATAATAATAATTAACGTACAATTATATTTTTATTTACAAATATTGCATGAGGTATAATGACCAGCAGCAGATGTCCTCTTTCTTTGGACCTCTGCAGGTCAGTCGCTTTGAAACCAGTTGTATTCATGCATCTTTTCGAATGAACTTCCGACGCCTTAAAATATAAATAATGCATAGATATCTTTCATGATATATTATGTATGGCCAACTTTTCACCAGCCTTGAGTATAATGTAGACTTTACAAGTAGATCATCCAGTATTATTTGGGCACAGATAAAGGCAGAAAATTATCCTGCAATTACCAACAACAAAAAACATGTAATTTTTGTGAAATTATCTATATATAAAACAAGAATTGTAACATATGTTCTTATGGACATGTCAAAGGATGCGATGACCTTTTTTCTCAAAACACCAGAACAAAGGAATAATTTGCGACACTATTTGTAAGGCTTCATGTACTTGGGACCTTTTTATAACCTATCCTGAATGATTCAACTTGACAAATAGTAACCAATGTTTAAAACATCAGTTTTGCCACGTTTACATGTCACGTTTACATGTCGCGTTTAGCAGAATTTTGCTGCGTTTTACTGTGTTTGCCTTTAGAAGCATTTAAAAAAAAAAAAAGAACATTTTTCCAAATAGCCAAATATAAAAAAATGTCTATAAACGAAATACAAGTTACCGCGTTTAGCCGCCTTTAGACGCGTTTGGCACTTGAAATGCCAAATGTCTTCCAAAAAATGTGTTCCAAAAAATGCCTCTTAACTCAACTGCCTAGAAATTACTGTAAAGGACCCTACAATTTTTTTGCTAGAAAATTAATCAGAACCCCTAAACATTATATATATTTTTTAGCAGACACCCTAGGGAATAAAATGGTGGCCATTGCAACTTTTTTCTCGCACGGTATTTGCGCAATAATTTTTAAAAAAATAACAAAACAGTAAAGTTAGCCCAATTTTTTTGTATAATGTGAAAGCCGATTTTACGCAGAGTAAATAGATACCTAACATGTCACGCTTTAAAATTGCACACACTCATGGAATGGCGCCAAACTTCGGTACTTAAAAATCTCCATAGGCAACGCTTTACATTTTTTTACAGGTTACCAGTTTAGACTTATATTGTACTTAAAATATTGTGGATCACAAACTTAGCGACAACATGCAATGCCAATCTGAAGCTAACAAAGCTAGCAACATACTTTCTTGTTTTATAAAAGGCCACATACATCATTCAAGAGATGAATCGATAATTCTGCCCCATTTTAAAACACTGGTTCAACTTTATCTTGAATATGCAGTATAGTCTTGTTTACCAATACACAGAAAGGGTGACCTTGAACTAGAAAGAGTTAAAAAAAGGCAACAAAATTAAAAGTGGTTGGATAGCCTCATTTATGAGGAACAAGTACAAAGATCATATTTATTCACTCTAGAGAAAATACATAATATGATTACAGGGTATAAATACAGTATTTATCGACGTAACACAAATGCCTGCCTATAACACGCACCCCAAGCTTAATAGGAAAGTTTAAGGAAAAAAATGTTTAGGAGGGAAGTTTAAGGAAAAAAATATTACATTTTAAATGCCATCAATGAAGCCTTATCAGTGTCCATCTGCTGTCTTGCCCAGCATCCATCTGCAACCTTAGCCAGCATCCATCTGCAGCCTTGTCCAGCATCCATCTGCAGCCTTATAATTGTCCATCTGCAGCCTTATAAGTGTCCATCTGCAGCCTTATAAGTGTCCATCTGCACCTTGCCCAAAATTGGAGCATTATGTATTTTTAAATTTAGCGCCGCCGAGATAC
This sequence comes from Rana kukunoris, assembly GCA_029574335.1. Classification (NCBI taxonomy): domain Eukaryota; kingdom Metazoa; phylum Chordata; class Amphibia; order Anura; family Ranidae; genus Rana; species Rana kukunoris. Next base: position 135,369,613 of record CM056053.1, read on the forward strand.
ATAGAGCCGGATTTCCTGTGTATTCGGCTCCTCTCGGCTCTTCTCGCAGTCCTGCTCAGTCCCACCCCTTGGCCTGGCTCTTATGATGGACACAACAGCGGTCCAATGGCGGGACATAAAGGCTAGGAGGCATAATCCGTTCCAGGAGTATGCTCGTAATCCATAGTACTCGCATATGAAAGCGAGTTTTCCCATTGAAGTCAATAATAACAAAAATAATTTGTTCCGCATTGACTTCAATGCATTGCAATACCGCATACAGCCAGAGAGCCTCGGAAATGGACGAAAAGGTCCAAGGACACGTCGGCTGACCTCGGCAAATATTGGAAAGGCTCGTAAACAGAGTATTACGATGTATTTCCATGTCTTTCCGTGCATTGCCGAACGGCGGCGAACGCCTTGCGAGACAACACTCACATAGAATTAAAAAAAAAAAAGTTACTTGCAAATCAAATTGCTCTCAAACCAAGTTACTCTTAAAACGAGGTTCCACTGTATATAAACGATTATCCTGTTTTACTCTAAGGTCCCTGAAGAAAACACATGGCCACAACTTAAGATCTGATGAAAAGAGATTTAACCTTCAGTTAAGAATAGGGGTTCTTTACTGTTAGAGCGAGCAGTGAAAATGTGGAACTCTTTTCTCCAGCAAAAGTGGTGATTGCCAAGAGTGCTGAAAACGAAAAAAAAACTTTAGATTTCTTCCTCGGTCAGAATAATATACAGGGCTATGGAAAATATTAAACTCGATAGGGGGATAGGATAGGTTATTCCAAGGACTCCAACAGCCTGCATGGGGTCAGGAAGAATTAATTTTTTTACATTCTAAAGCCTCGTACACACGGTCGGACATCCAACAAACTTTCCCTTGGATTTTTGTCCGAAGGGAGTTGTCCGGTCACACCCATAGCATACACTATAGGACTTTTCTGCAAACTTTTCTATAACTTTCCCAACATCACATGTTTTTTCTGCTCTTTTCTGCTCTTTACCACCACCCTTTGGTTAACTTCTGCTATTGTTGGTTGATTTTAACATTGGTTCTGAGCATGCGTATTTGCACTATGTACAAAAGTCAGATGGTTTGCTGTACACGCGGTCGGACAAGGCTGCGCAAATATAAACACTACAGTGTAGAACTCAATTGATAGTCCAGTGTAGAGTAAATGAGAGTCCCGTCAAGCAGGTAATGAAAGAAATATATAATATATAAAATCCATTAATCAAGTGCGGAACATGTTAAAATATGTAAAATCCATTAATCAAGTGCGGAACAAGAAAAAGCTGCGCAAATATAAACACTACAGTGTAGAACTCAATTGATAGTCCAGTGTAGAGTAAATGAGAGTCCCGTCAAGTAGGTAATGAAAGAAATATATAATATATAAAATCCATTAATCAAGTGCGGAACATGTTAAAATATGTAAAATCCATTAATCAAGTGCGGAACATGTTAAGCTTCTGATGGAAACTGATAGCAGAAAACAAATGTTCTTTCCTCCAGATAGATGGTGACATCAAATGCAAAAACCTCAGAAACAGTGCATGGATAGATAAACACCTCCACCTTTCAATCACCCCGCCCCTTACCAGAGGGGAAGATCCCAACTAGAGATCTTCTGACAGCAGATGGCTTAATCCCCAGCCAAGGGTTAACGTGACAGGATATCCAAAGGTTGAGTTTTCTCCAGCAGTGGACAGATGATCCGAGTTGTAATGAAATCAGTATGGAGAAGAAAAAAAAGCTACATAGTGTGAACCCATATAACTGTGTTTAATAAACAATTAAAATCACACTTACAAGAAAGTAGATAAAATTTGCATGTGAAAAATAGCCAGCCGGCTAGCACACCCGTTCACTCCGGGACACAGTTTGCGGTTTGAAGGACGTCAGCACGCCGCTACCCTACGCCATTTCGTCTCCTAAAGACTTCGTCCTGGGGCACCGTTGATTAATGGATTTTACATATTTTAACATGTTCCGCACTTGATTAATGGATTTTATATATTATATATTTCTTTCATTACCTGCTTGACGGGACTCTCATTTACTCTACACTGGACTATCAATTGAGTTCTACACTGTAGTGTTTATATTTGCGCAGCTTTTTCTTGTTTTATAGTATTATTTTTGTGTGTATCTCACATTTTAAGTTGCTAGCATTTTTCTAGACCATTCACATAGACAGCGCAGTATTATCACTCTTTTTTTCTCACCATCGTACTTTTGTTGCCGAAAAGTTTGTCCATTTGCAGACCGAACTTTTTGTCCGGAGAAACCCGAAAAAGTTGGTCCGATGGAGCGTACACACGATCGGACAAATTTAAAAACTTTTGCAGATTTTGAAGTTTGTTGGCAAAAAGTCCGACCGTGTGCACGGGCCTTTAACAACAAATTGGTCTATACTTATAGGATTTTTGCCTTCTTCTGGATCAAACACATAAAACACACACATATTTTGAACTTGAGAGACCTGTGTATTTTCAATCGTATCCATTATGTAACTATGCTGGCTGCATGTGAGCAGCATCCTATGTTTGGGAATAGTAATGTCCAAAGCTATTAAAGTACTCCAATCAATATTCCTCGCCCAAGAGAAATAGAGTGTTCCTGGTGATTTTTTTCATATACCAATTTTTAATTATTTAAATGAAAGAGAATAGATTTAAAGCATTATAGTTAGCCTTTTATAGTTGGCCATTACAGTTAGCCGTTTCTTAACTTTTCTTTGTGATTGATATGTGTTTGTGTTTTTTTTTTTTTTAGAAAACTTTGTGATTACTAGCACAGCAACTCCAGCAACAACCTCAACAGCCTTTGGTTTCAGTAATGCCACAGAGAACATAACAGCAGGTAAAGTGACTTTTTAAAAGAATTACTTTACATACAGTAGTTCTACAACTTGGTAAAATAAAATGTTTTAATTCAGCTAATATTAGTGAACTACAGTCACTTTGTGTTACCTTTTGACTCTATTTAATTTCATTGGGTAATACAGAATTAATGTGTACTGGACATAATTTATTGTGTCAATTGGACTGTATATACAGTACCTAAGCATTTCTATACTGCAGATGTGTGTCCACTCCTTGCCTGAAACTCACTTTTTGTGACTGCAGTAAACCTCCTCATCATGGCCCCTTACGAAGTATGTGCTGATATGTCCCCTGATATGTCCCCTCATCCCGTTTATTTTGTGCCTGATGTCCTCCATTGGGGTGAGAGGTTATCCTAAGGGGTATCAGAACCTGTTGCTGCACAGCAGAAGGAGTGGAGCCATCCTGAGTCTCACAACTAAAGGTGGCTGGATAACCCAGTGAAGGCTGATGCATAGATCTGGAGCAGGGTAGTGCTAGAATTGAAGTGTGCTTGTTTGTAGGGGAACAGGTGCTCATGATAAACTGAAAAACAACCAACAAGGGTAGGACCACACACACAGAGCAGGCCATTGCGCATTTGAATGCAATGCAGAGGATTTATGTCATAGCCGCAGCAACCATTACACGTGTTGCAGCAGTCATGTGACACACTGCTCCTAACCTTAGGAACTGAGGATTGCTAAGTTTAGGAAGGGTTTAATGGGCTGTCCTAACAGCATTGGATGCCAGTGTCCGTGCCTGAAGTTGGCAGCATATAACCCATGGTATTGATTGATGTAACCTTGTTTGTACCGTACGATTAAGAAATGTACTTTTCTAAATTTCAGTAAGAGGACTATGGGAAATATTGATAAAACTCATGTTACTTTAACTGACATTTTTTATTCTCTGGCCCTGCTGAAAGTATTTCATAGGCTCTTAAAGATGATATATTGGGTGGAAAACAGAGACTGGTACTAAAACCACATTCTAACATTTCGTGTCAATTTTAACCATTGCAGCAAGGTGAAATGGTTATTGGAGAGATGAAGGTCTTAAAGGGGTTGTAAAGGTTCATATTTTTTCACCTTAATGCATACTAGGTAAGAAAACATCTGACAATTACTGCCCCCCCCCCCCCCAGCCCCCCGTTTTACTTACCTGAGACCTGAAAAGCCCTGCGTTGCGAACATGCTGGATCTTTGTCCGGGCTTCTCGGCTCTTCATTGGATAGATTGATAGCTGCGTAGCCATTGGGAGAGCCCTTACCAGAGGGGGTTATCTGAGGCGGGGAAGAGCCAAGACAGACGCCGAGGGACCCTAGAAAACGCAGTTGGGGGCCACTCCGTGCAAAACCAGTGGAAGTCAGTATGACATGTTTGTTATTTAAAAAAAAATGCAAACCTATAGTATCACTTTAAAATCTGATAATGCAATCTTCTTTGGATCTACCAACAACTATGTAATAGAGTGGCCTATGTTATTAGATATAAATTAATTGGAATGAACAGTATATATCTGCCCAATATTACATAGTACAGGGTTTGTATAATCAGATTGAAATGTGTATAGCCACCCTTAGCTCGATTACAGAAATTGAAGGTGATGACATTATAAGGAGTGATTACATTATATGATGATCTCACATTAGGTAATCAAATGCCAATTAGAAACTCTTAATTTTAAGAAATGTTTTTAGAAATGTTCTTAATTTTTAGTTATAAAACCCGGTATTGATTAAATCTGACCTACACCAAAATACATCTACAATGGCTATTGCAGGAGTATCTGGAGGCATTAGTGTCGTAGAAGCTACCTACCTCAAAACAAAGATTTCTATAACATACATGTTATATTTTAGTATAAAGCAACTTGACCAAGCAGCTTTGTAGCAGGCACCCATATTGTATTTTTTTCCTTAATTATATATGTTATTACAGGGATTTTAAAAAGAAAATAAGCCTCACTGCACATACAAAAGCTGGTATTATTACAAGAACTGACATCGCCGTAATAGCAGGTCTACTGGTAAGCTCCCAAAATGGGTTGTTCAGCTCTCAAAAACAGTGTGGTCAAAAAAATTGTTAGTTGCAGAACTGTTGGGCTCTGGAAACTTGGCATTTTGGTGGTATACTTCAGCTTCACTTTAAAGAAAATTTATTTAACTATTTTTTATTTGCCAAAACAAAAGTAGACATTTGTCATAAAACGTAATTTTCTTATTTGACAATGATACTTACATGTGCTTCATTTTTTTCACAGCTTGTCTCCAAGGTTTGGCAACAGATATAGTATTTATGGTGGATATATCCCAACACAGCCAATCAGAAAGCAGCCATCTGAACAACTTCTTGAAGAAAATTGTATCTGGTCTAGAGATCAGTGAAAAATGCGTTCACATAGGAATAATGGCGTTTGACCGCAGTGCAAGAGTAATAGCAACCTTGGATACAGGGGACAACAAAACTCTTGTGGAACAGTTACTTGGAGAATTAAAAACTTCAAAAGAAAAGATTTCAAATATTGGAAAGGCTATTGATTTCACAAGAACTAATGTGTTTGGTGGAAAGCAGTTCGGAAGAAGAAGCCAGGGAACACCAAAGGTAGCCATCCTGGTAACCCACAGATCTTCTGCAGATAATGTTTCAGAAGCAGCTCAGCTACTTCACAAAGAAAATATCAAAATGTTCACTGTTGGGATTGCCCAAGCCAATGAGACACAAATGACCCAAGTTGCATCCTACCCAATTGATCGCTATTATCTCAAGGTCAAGACATTTGCTGACCTTTCATCACAAGCTGATATTTTAATGAAGAAGATTTTGAATGTTATTGATATAAATTTTGCAGCACCTGAGAAAACATACCAGATAAGAAGAGGTAAGAATACCATGAAAAGCAATATCAAGAGCCCTGCTGTCACAGTGAATGCTTGAGCTGGCCATAATTAGATTATTCCTTCCTGTTGTCTACCACATATAGGATATCAGCAATATAAATGGTTGCTATGAAAAACTCAGATATCATTTCAAACACTTACAATACAAATGTTTCACTGCTACAATATAAGCAGTTTATCAAAAATGGGGAATCGATACAATAATTACCGCAAAAGGAAAAAAATTATACGTATATCTATAGGTTAGACCAGTATTTCTCAACTCCAGTCCTCAAGGCGTCCCAACAGATCAGGCAAGATTCAGAAAGGACTTACGATGGCGTATCTCCAGATACGCCGTCGTAAGTCTGAATGAGTGCCGTCGTATCTCGGCGCCTGATTCAAAGAATCAGATACGCCGGAATTTAGGCAAGATTCGACCGACGCCGTCGGATCTTAACTGCATACTCCGTAGATTTATGCGTCAAATATGCAAATTAGGTAGAAACTGTTATACTTCGTATTGATATACGTCGTTTACGTAGGCGAAAAGTTACCCCTGGTATATGAGGCGCAGCCCATGTTAAGTATGGACGTCGGAACAGTGTCGAATTGTACGTCATTTACGTTGTTTGCGTAAGTCGTTCGGGAATGGGGCTGGGCGTAAGTTACGTTCACGTCGATATCAATGAATATTTCTGACGTGATTTTGGAGCTTGCGCACTGGAAAACGTCCATGGCCGGCGCATGCGCAGTTCGTTCGGCGCGTCATTTACGTGGGGTCACGATTGGCTTACATACAACACGCCCAATACCAGCCTACTTTGAATTACGCGGGTTTACGCCTGCACATTTACACTACGCTGCCGTAACTTTGGGCTCAAGTTCTCTGTGAATACGGCACCTGCCTCTCAGGCCTCGTACACACGATCAGACATATCCGATGAAAACGGTCCGCGGACCATTTCCATCGGATATGTCCGATCGGGAGTTTGATCCGATGGCGTGTACACACCATCGGATCAAATTCCCCGCCGCCGGACGGCGCGGTGACATGGCGGTGACGTTGACGCCGCCACGTCACCGCTACGTCACCGCACCAGGAAGTAAAACACTTCCGCGCATGCGCCGAATCCATTCGGCAGCGGCGCGGCGGTGCGGGACGACATGTCTGCTGGTAAGTGTACTAACCAGCAGACATGTCGGGCGGACAGATTCCCACCGGATAGATTTCAAAGCTTGCTTTGAAATCTGTCGGGTGGAGAAATCTGTCCGCTAGCCCATACACACGAGCGGAGATGTCTGCTGAAACGGTCCATCGGACCGTTTTCAGCGGACATATGCCCTCGTGTGTACGAGGCCTCAAAGTTACGGCGGCGTAGTGTAAATGAGATACACTACCCTGCCAGAAAGTTATGCGATTCTTTCTGAATCTGGCCCATCATGTTTTCAGGATGAAACCGCTGTGGTAATAACTAAAGCAATGAAACGGTTAAAATCACCTGTGCAAAATAATTGATAGCCTGGAAACATGACCTGTTGGGGTACCTTGGGACTGAAGTTGAGAATTGAGCAGTGAGGGCTGGATTTAGCCATGCCTGTGATTGTTAGGGTCTTGCAATGTCTCATGGGTCTTGTAGTTTCAAAACAGCTGGAGGGTTGAGGTTGCCTACCCCTGCCTTGTAGTATAATTACTATGCTGTTTATAAATAGCAAGAAATCAGATGTAAATCTTCTAACTTTTACCAAAAATAAGCATATTTACAATTGTAATAATTGCCAGAATATTCTTCTATTTTTTTCATGGATACTTTGTACTTACTATCAAATTAGGCTTCTGTTGGTAGCATGCACATGTTAACCACCCTGGCAGTATGATTATGTCTGATTTTTGCATCTCAAATCGGAATGCAAATTGATTTTATACATTAATGTAATCTGTAAGATTCCAGTGTTCTGTATGTGTTATGAATTTTGTCATTTTTAAATTTGACGCCGGGCTCCACCCCCATGCATTGTAAATCTCTCAGGGAATTGAGCCTGGCACACAGAGTCATCGAGCGGAGGACACAGCCTGTAAACACAATGGTGGGACATTGCAGGATCCTGGGGACAAGGTAAGTAACATGCACCAGGATCCTGCAATGCAATCAGTAGTATCTCAGGGTTACCGCTAATGGTACTGAAATGTATCCCCTGAGCCACACTCAGGAAGGGAAGTTAAAGTAGATGTAAACCCGATTCATGAAATTTGAACTGGGCACATATTTTGACAGTGTTTTCTTATCTCTCTTTAAAGTACTAAGTCCCGTGGCTTTCTCCTGCTCCGTTTTTATTAGTATGATGACGTCTGACAAGTTCTCCGTCAACTGTGATAAAACCAGTCTGAATTTTGTGTCATAGGAGGATGCTATAAATAGATTAGCAGAGAGCTTAACTATTCAAAAAACAGCTATACAAGTCTCTGCCTTGTGGGGGGGGTGCCTTTCCTCCAATCAGCTGTCTTGGCTATATGCCCAGATTTCACTCCCAGTGCAGAACAGAAAGAGAAAATCTGTAACACGACCTGCAATTTCTAAAGAATATATAAAGCTGGAGACAGCAGATATATATATATATATATATATATGTAAAACTTATGTAGGGGGATTTGTTTCATCCCTGTGTATCATCTGAAAATCTCCTCAATTCTGCCAGGAGCTAAAGCCATAATTTTATATTTTGCCTTACCACAAGACATGAAAATAGTATTGGCAGTTCTATCTAAGTTTTTTTTTTACTTAAGTGAAGAATCTTATATTTTAACTGTATGCAAGATTTTCAGTTGATCAGAAGGCAACCGTCCTAATAATTATGCTTCAAAACAGTAAACAATGAGTTCCGCTAATGCCATGAACCAACAAATATCTCATGTGTAGCTGAGCTCTTATTACTTGCTAACATCAGTGAGATGGTGGTCCCATTGATGCTTACTAGGAGATCTGTAAAGTAACTGAATATATTATCATATAATGAGGACCTAAGAATGCAGATCTTTTTAATGTTGTTTAACATTAATTGGAAAATTGAAAAGTTGTGTACTTTTACACTAATTTATGCAGTAGGTAAAAGGCCTATTTACACCTTTTCAGTGTAGTTTGATGCAGTGCAGGAACATTTGTTAGGGTGTTGCACTGCCATTCGTTGTCAAGGGCACCCAAACGCACTAACCCAACACACCTCTGACACACCATGCTTTGTAGTGCTCTGTGTTAAGCAAACTAGTGCACGTATGATTTTTTTATCTGTTCTGGTGCATTGGCAGAATAATAATTTAAAAGCACATAAATGCACAAATTGGCGCATTTTAATGTAATCAAAGAGACAGGTGTTAATAGGCTCAAAGGCAAAGGACAAATAACATTTAATGATGACATAAATATGGTTTGTTTGCATTATATCATTTTGTTTATTTTTCACAATTTTAATATATAATTTATAATTCTCCTCAGGATGTTTAAACACAGAATTAGCTGACATCTACATACTCATTGATGGCTCTGGAAGTATTCAACCAATAGACTTTCAAGACATTAAAACATTTTTGGAAACTCTGGTGGGAATGTTTGACATAGGTCCTCAGAAGGTCCACGTTGCGGCAGTACAATATGCTCAGCAGAGACAACTGGAGTTTGGAATTAATAATAAATACAATAAGGACAACTTAAAGCAAGCCCTGCAAAATATCCGACAGCTTGGAGGAGGAACAGACACTGGAGCAGCAATAAACTTCACTCGGCAAATAATAGTGGACCCAAAAAATGCCAGGGCCCAGGATGTGCCCATCTATCTGATAGTCTTAACAGATGGTGAATCCCAAGACAGTGTAAAGGAAGCATCTGATGTCCTCAGAGGAGACAACATCAATGTGTATGCTATTGGCGTTAAAGAAGCTAACCAGACTCAATTAATGGAAATCGCTGGAGATCCAAATAGGGTCCATTTTGTACACAATTTTGACTCTTTGAAAGACTTAAAAAATGTATTAGCTCAACAAATATGCTCTGCTGGAGGTACTGTGTGTTTTTCATACAAATATATTAATGATTTTAAAGAGCGATATATGTCAGTAATGCCATTTATTTAAATACCTTAGAGATATTTACAAGCATATGCCGGCTCAGTGAACTGCTGAGCAGAAGTTTCAGTAAAGTTTGAAATATTCTCCTGGAGGACTTTAATGCTGAACTCCAGGTTAATATCTAATTGCACTGTTTAAAAATACTTGCCAAGTGATATCAATCCCTGTCCATTCTATCCTGTGATTTAGACAGCCTCATCCCAAAGTACAGGCAGGAAGATTACACCACTTTTTCTCTAAGACCCCTTTCACACTTGGTCACTTTGTAGGCTCTATAACGCTAAAAATAGCGCCTGCAAAGTGACCTGAAACAGCCGCTGCTGTCTCTCCAGTCTGAAACCCCCGAGGGCTTTCACACTGGAGCAGTGCGCTAACAGGACGGTAAAAAAGTCCTGCTAGCAGCATCTTTGGAGTGATGAAGGAGCTGTGTGTATACCGCTCCCGCCCCAGTGTGATAGGGGCTTTAGTGTTAAGGAATAAAGTGATGTCACCCCCGGCCTTCTTTTCTGTCTTTTGAATCTGAATGGAGTTAATCTTTAACTGCAGAAAATTTAGATTTTGTTTGTGTGATTGTCTTGTGTCAGTACTTTTTGTACTTATGTTAGGTCATTGGAGAAAAGTCTGTTTTGAAAGATTAACTCCTAGTGAAAGGTGAATAAAAGCGTAACAACATACATGGAACACACTGAAGGCCACACTACAATGAAGTCACTTCCTTCTAAAAATGTAATTAAGCCAAAGCCAGCATACTGCAAGTCTCCACCTGAGAACCACCACCCCCCCCCCAACACATTTCACCCTAAAGAGCTTAGTCATAGATGTTTTCTGATATCGACAGTCTATTCTTAAGGATAAGCTCTAGGTTCTGGTAAACCATGAGTCTGACCCTATCCCTAAAGCTCTTTACAGTACACAGAATGGTTGAAATGAACAAATTTGGCAAGTCTGCCTGCCCACACCTATATAAAGCTTCTGGACACCTGCTTGCTTGCTTCAAGTTATAAAGATGCTGAATGGAAGCCTGGGTGACATAATTGGCCAAATATGGTTCGTAACATAAGCTGGGGATCATATAGATTTTAGGGTTGCTCCCTCCTTTGTTCCCCCCCTAAAATCTATCTAAGACCACTACCATATATAGGGGACTGGTATAGATTTTAAGAGGGACCCCATGCAAAAAAAAGAAAAACTGATGTGCGATACCACCTAAAATCCACACCAGACCTTTATCCAGCCAGAAGAAACCCATGTTGATGGGAACAAAGGTCTCGTCTCCACATCCCTGGCACAGTGGATATAGGGGTATGCACAGGGAGTGATTATCAGAATCTAGAAGCTTGCTTTTAAATAAGGCTCCCGTCCAGTTATATGCTCCCCGTGACAATAAGTAGGGGGTACATAGTAACCATTATTACTCCCAAAAAAACTACAAAGTAAATACACACACTGTACACAATGGGGCAGATTCACAGACATTTTGCTTAGCGTAGCGTATCAGAAATACACTACGCCGCCGTTTTTTACATTGCTCTACGTGGAATTCAGGTAGATTTTCTCCGTTAAATGACGGCGGCGTAGTGTATTTCTCCCGTCGCAATCCATCTGCGTGAGTAGGGGGCGTGAAACATTTAAATTAGGCGCGTTCCCGCGGCGATCGATCTGCGCATGCTCCGTTCGCAAATTTCCCGCCGTGCATTGCGCGAAATCACGTCGTGACGTCATTCGTTGTTTATGTAGCGTAGTTTACGGGCGATCCACGTCCCGACGAGTTACGTAAACAAAAAAAAAAATTAAATTAATTCGAAGCGGGAACGACGGCCATACTTAACATGGGCTACGTAAAGTTAGAGCAGCAAAAAGCTGCTCTAACATTACGTACAAAAAAAAAATAGACGAAAACGATTGCGACGACCGCTCGTATGTTCGTGAATCGCCGTAAAAAAACATTTGCATATCCCGACGCATCAAAACGACGCGAACTCCTCCCAGCGGCCGCAAATAGATGGCAGCGTAGATCCGAAGGCTTACGAAGACGTAAGCCTCTCGGATCGAAGCCCGAAGCCGCCGTATCATGGTTTGAGGATTCAAACTAGTGATACGGCGCGCAAAATTAGAAATTACTCCTGTCTAACACCAGTTAGACAGGCGTAATTGTTTTGTGAATCTGCCCCAAAGTATTTAATTAAAAAAAAGTATTGTCAATAAACAACATTTCAACATTTCTGATCCCTGGCCTCCAGCTGAATGTCAACAAAACAGTTATGTTGGCTGACGTCATTGACCAAATATAGTCATGACTGTATTTGGTCAGTGACATCACCTGGATTTACAAACAGAACAGGCCAGGGATCTGAAATGTTGAAATGGATTTTAGTGGCAACAGTGTTTTTCTATGTCACTTTTGCTGGATTACATCCTACAGGCGTGCCATTTAACCATGTAGGTTTAGGGTATCCCACAAGCATGATATTTAAAGAAATTGTGTGTCTCTAATGTTGCCCTTTAAGACTTATTAAAAGATCTGCTCCCCACTGAATGGAAATAAAAAATAAAAAAAAAGTTTGCATTGGTATATATTCCCAATGACAGTGTCAAGCTACTGTACTGTGTCCTTTTTTCCAAAAGCTTGCAAATTAGCTTTGAGAAAAAAACAGAAAAAATACTAAGCTCATATAGACTTCATTGGGGTTCAGGTTGTTAATTTTGCAGGGGATGTGGCATTTTACACTTTTCAGGAGAATTATCCCAAGAGCTTAGTGAATATGATGAAATTTCACTTTGCAAAGAATACCTAATCACATGTAAAGAAAAAATAAAACATTTTTGCTTGCACATGATTGGATGATGTAAATCAACAGAACATCAACTCAATTATTAAGCTCTGGGGCAAATTACCTTGCAATGCAGCCGCTCTTTCAAAGTCAACAGTCTATTTCAACCCCAATGCCACAACCTTCCATGGCAGATCAAGTAAAGATTTTATTGACAAAATATTCTAGAAGTAGACTACACCATTGTACTGCTATGTTATAAAATAATCATCATCTATTACAGTGACATTGTTCTCTGTCTTTTAGTTTGTCAGGATGTAGCTGCAGATGTGATGCTTCTTGTGGACAGCTCTGGAAGTATAGGAATGGAGAATTTTAACAAAATGAAGACATTTATGAAAAATCTGGTGAACAAGACAGACATTGCACCCGATAAAGTACAGTTTGGAGTTGTGCAGTTCAGTAATACCAACATGGAAGTGCTGCGTCTAAACAAGAACGGAACCAAAAATCTTATTTGGGATGCTATAGATAAAATGCATTACATGGCACAAACTACATATACTGGTGAAGCCTTGAAGTTTGTCGCTAATTATTTCACAGAGGTAAAAGGCGCTAGACCAAGAGTGAAAAAAATCCTAATATTAATAACAGACGGCATAGCACATGATGAAGTGAAAATACCTGCACAATCTCTGAGGAACAGTGGTGTGATTATCTTCTCTGTAGGTGTTTTCAATGCAGTTAAATCTCAGCTGCTAGAAATCAGTGGGAAGGAGGAATTGGTTCATTATTTGGAGTCGTTTGACACTTTGAAGACAATAGAAGATGATCTTGTATTTGAAATCTGCAGCCCTATAGAAGGTCAGTTTAAAAAAAAAAATCTATACGTGTTTCAACTACTAGAGAGTGGTTCAGCTGGATGAAATAGAACTACATTACTAAAAAAAAAAAGAGAATAATCTTCTGGAGTTGAAAACCTCTGAAAATAAAATAAAGCTTCCACCACCTAATTTGTGATACAAAATACTAAATCAAAATAAGATACATAATGTGGTGCTAAATGTATAGGATTGTGCTCTATATGCATACAGTATAAGAGTAAAGTGAAATCTTAAATTAATAATAATAAAATTAAAGAAAGTCAATATTTAAAGATCAATCCATATACAACAAGTGAATAAAGCCAAAAGGCATATTACCATTACGTTTTAAATTGTCAGGATAGGTTAAAACTAACAAGCCTTCAGTCATAGCCAGAGCCATTATCTCCGTTCCCAATCGCAGTTGATTGTTTTGCATCCATTCACGTCAGCCCTGAAGAAACAAGCAATGCTGGAGGCAATTTACAGCACACACTACTATTGGTAGCATAATTATTCATGTGGAATGTATGTTTCTTGCTAAAGAACACTATTTTTATCAGGTTGTTATGGGTAAAGTTCCACTTAAAGGTAGACTATTCATTGGATGGGCTGCCAATGCAATATATCTTTCTAGAAAACAAACCTGTTTTTTTTCTGACAGTACACAGTAGTTTGTTGCACTGCAATTGTTTTGGGTGCCATTCAAAATGGGACTGCAACACATAGGTGTGAGGGAAGTGGAGCGATAGTGCTGGACCTGCAGGGCAATCTCACTCGTACTGTTATCTTAAGGTATTGATGTTGATGTAAACTTTATTAACATCTTTCTATCAACAGTACGTACTGTATATATGCAGCCTCACTGGACTAGGCATTTTTCCGTGGGGCCACATATATGCATATCTGTTTCGTACTAACGATCGGGACCCAGAACTCCCGGTTGTGAGTCACCTGATCACTGTGATACCCTCTGATTGGCTATTACAGTGATCAATCACTGTGAAACCCACCCCTGTGTTTTTTCTCTCTCTCTGAACAGAGAGGAGAGATATGTTATATCTCTCTCTCCTTGCAGAGACAAAAAATAAACAAAACTTTTATGTAAAAAACAGTAATAATAAAAAAAAAAAGAAAAAAATACATAGCTCAAAGTTTCATCTAGGTCAGAGACAAGGTTAGTGTTAAGTCAAGTAAGGGTCAATGGTTAAGGTCAGGGTCATAATTCATGGTCAATATATTTTGGTAGTATTTTTATTTATTTTTTTAAAAAGCATTTTTTAGCCACCGGAAGATTTGCCCCCTTAATGACCAGGTAATTTTTTCCGATACGGCACTGCGTCGCTTTCACTGACAATTGCGCGGTCATGCGACACTTTGCCCAAACCAAGTTAATGCGCCTTTTTTCCAACAAATAGAGCTTTGTTTTGGTGGTATTTGATCACCTCTGTGGTTTTTATTTATTGCGCTATAGACGTGTGCCTGCTGTAGCTGTTAAAGGGATCACCTTACAGCTACAGTGATTAGTGGGAACGAGTCGACCTGGCGCTGTATCATGACATTGGCTGGTCGGCAAGTGGTTAAATTAGTATGAGTGTCAGTATGTTTTAGGTAGGATTAAAAAAAAAAAAAAGAAGAAAAATGCACACCATTGGTATCACTGCAATCGTCCAAAGCAGGATAATCTATTTTGGGTTGTTCTTTGGTGGTAGGTTGTGGTAGTAGCAAGAAATATACAACTAAAATAAAAAATTTTTTTTTTACTATTTTGTGCAAGTTTTCCTTTGATTATAAAAAAAAAATCAGGTGATATTGATTACCATTTATCACCAAATGAAAGCCCAATTTGTACTGAAAAAAACAAGGGGCCAGATTAAGATAGAATTAGATTATCGTAGCGTATCAGAAATACACTACGCCGCCGTTTTTTACCTGGCTCTACGTGGAATCCAGGTAGATTTTGTCCAGTAAACGACGGCGGCGTAGTGTATTTCACCCCTCGCAATCCATCTACGCGAGTAGGGGGCGTGAATCATTTAAAATAGGCGCGTTCCCGCGGCGATCGAATTGCGCATGCTCCGTTCGCATATTTCCCGCCGTGCATTGCGCGAAATCACGTCGTTACGTCATTCGTTGTTTGAGTAGCGTCGTTTACGGACATTTCTATTCCCGAACGACTTACGTAAAAAAAATAATAATAATTTTATTCGACGCGGGAACGAAAGCCATACTTAACATGGGCTACGCACCGTTAGACCAGCAAAAAGCTGGCCTAACAGTACGTAAAAAAAAATAGACGTAAGCGATTGTGAAGACCGCTCGTATCTTCGTGGATCGCCGTAAAAACTCATTTGCATATCCCGACGCATCAAAACGACGCGAACTCCTCCCAGCGGCCGCAAAAATATCGCAGCGTAGATCCGAAGGCTTACGAAGACGTAAGCCTCTCGGATCGAAGCCCGAAGCCGCCGTATCATGGTTTGAGGATTCAAACTAGTGATACGGCGCGCGAAATTTGAAATTACTCCTGTCTAACACCAGTTAGACAGGCGTAATTGCTCTGTGAATCTGGGCCAAGGTATATTTCACCTGGAAGCACAAAATAGTTGTGATGATATGTACAGTTTTACTAACACATGTCAAAGTTGCAAAATTGGGCTTGGGCATTAACATTTGTTTTATCCTTGGGCGGCAGAATTAATATATTATTTTCAAAGCCTAAGCAAAGAAGGTATGGTTTACACATAAAGTGATTGTGAGACCAGAAAGTGAGGGGAGAAAAGAGTTGCACATGGGCACAGTGCTGGATTGAATGAAGGTAAGTACAGGGTGGGCTGATGGGCATTCTGATGTCTTTTTTTTTTTACCTTAGTGCAAGGAATGTATTAAGGTAAAAAATCCTTAGGCTTTAGAATGACTTTAACCATCTCAAGTCTAGACACTTTCACCCTTTTCCAGTCTAGGCCAAACAAAAAATACCAAACAATTTTTAAATATTTTCTTAGTTATTCTTAAACAATTTTACAATAAATAATCTTTCTTCGCATGGTACAATCAACAATCCCATGGTACAAGACCATGTGATCATCTGGACACAGTGGTAATGTGATTCACTGTGTCTGAGGGACACACCGATCACCGGGCTCTCAAGTAGACATGTGCATTCGTTTTCGTTAGAATGCATTTTCGTCCGAAAATCATTTTTTTTCGTTATCGTTTTAATAATCGATAACGAAAGTGCAAGAAACGAAAACGGAAAGATCCGCCATAAAAAATGCTTTATTTTCATTTTCGTTGTGGTAAAAATTCGATATAGAGAGATTCGACATTACAGAGAAAAGATTCGACATCATAGAGAAAAGATTCGACATTATAGAGAAAAGATTCGACACCATAGAAATAATAGATTCGACATTACAGAGATTAGATTTCGATTTATGAGAAAATAGATTTGACATTATTACTAGTCATACAACATTAGAATTCTTGTAGGCGAAATATTAGAACGGAAATGTACGATTCGACGTAAAGATTCGATGTTCCGTCGAATATTCTTTTTTTTTGCCAATTTGACAGCAACCAAAAAGATTCGACGTTCCGTCGAATATTCTTTTGACCATTCGACAGAAACCAAGTATTATTGGATTTTCGGACGAAAGCTATTCCCCAACGAAAAATGAAGTAAATCAAAACGATTTTCGGGAGTAACTAAATAAATGTATTTTCCAAACAAAAACGAAAAAAACGAAACAAAATATTCCAGTCTGCACATGTCTACTCTCAAGAGCACGCTCTGTGAACCACGCATGAGCCTCTTATACGGGGTCACATACAACCGACATCGCCACTGCTCCCATCGTTTATGTGAAATGGGTAGGGAGCAGTTAAAGTGTGACTAAACTATATCTTTACTTTCCAAAAATAATCCATACACAAACACTACTTAACGGCCCTGTAGTCAGCCAGATCACAGTTGCAAAATTAAAGAAATTTGTAGTCTTGGAGAAGATTAAAAATACATACTGTATTTATTGGCGTATAACACTCACTTTTTTAGCCTGAAAATAGAGGGTAAACCGTGCCTGCGTGTTATACACAGGGGTCTGTGGTAAATTTTTTCCCTCTTAAAGTTAGGGTGTGTGTTATACACGGATAAATACGGTACTTGAATGGAAATTATCATGTTTAAATTGGAGTTTAGCACCCCTTTAAATTAATAAAATCCCTATTTTTGTAATTTTTTATCACCTGAACTTAATTAAATTGGAAGACCCTCCACTGATGGATGCAATGGAAAAAATGTTGTGCTTGGAGTGTTTTATGCATTTTGTTTTTTCTTTATAGTCTGCATTTGCACTTTTACTACAGTGCACAGTAAAGCGTGCATTTAGCAGGTGTTACCCCAAGCACACTAATGTGTGGGTATTTGCATTTCATTCTAAATGGCACCCTAACGTACTATACATATACAGTAAACAAACATAGCATACCACATTGTTCGGACATGAATATTGTTTACATTGTGCTTTGTCAAAAATAATGAAGGTACCTTTTTTTCATGTGTTGAGAGCCACCTCAAAATGAATGGGCTGCCTTAACAATGCACCTCAACACACCAACATGTGCATATTAACATATGCAAAGTGTCAATGGGCCCTAGTGTTTTATCCATCATTAAAATTATGCTAAACAGAGAAGCCTTAATTGCCATAATGCATTTACATAAATCATATATAGCATGCCATTGTGTTTTTTTTCCCCTAAGTACCTTATTTCTGCAGCTCTGTTGTGTGGTCACTTAATTTTTCCCTGTTCTTTGGCATCTGTACAGAGAGCTCTTTGGGAGGAGCTTCTAATTAAACTGTATGAGTCTGTCTGTATAGTTCTGATTGGTTCTGTGCCAGTCACATGACTAAACAAAACCAGTTTCAGAAGAGCAATTCAAATTAGATTATAACTATTAAAAAAAAAGTTTTAGAGCTCTCTATAAATCTTTATTGAACATCAATGTATTTTTTTGTTCATTAATATGTTGTAGGCATAGTCAAAGATGATTGACCTAGCTTTCATTATGTTCAGACGACATCTGCGTTCAAGGCTCTTAATTTTATTTTACAGGTATAAGCAATTACATTGTATAGTTTATATACAGATTTTTAATAAAACTAAGCTTTTTGTGAATTTCTTAGTGAATGTAATCAATCAGCATACTATATCCAGCCCCTACAGTGTTAAGCAATAGGAAGACATGGAGGAGGAGGGAAGGAGGCGGGGAGTGTAATTTAACACTGTGTATACACCCACATGTGTAAAGCTATAATCACATGAGCTGCACAAATAAGAGAAAATTAAAAATAAAGGCCCAGATTCATAGAGCGATTACGCCTGTCTAACTGGTGTTAGACAGGAGTAATTTCAAATTTTGCGCGCCGTATCACTAGTTTGAATCCTCAAACCATGATACGGCGGCTTCGGGCTTCGATCCGAGAGGCTTACGTCCTCGTAAGCCTTCGGATCTACGTTGCGATATTTTTGCGGCCGCTGGGTGGAGTCCGCGTCGTTTTCACCGTCGGGGTATGCAAATTAGTTTTTACGGCGATCCACGAAGGTACGAGTGTCCCTCGCAATCGCCTACGTAATTTTTTGGCTACGTAATGTTAGAGGAGCTTTTTGCTGGTCTAACAGTAACCCATGTAAAGTATGGCCGTCGTTCCCGCGTCGAATTGAAATTATTATTTTTTTTTTAACGTAACTCGTTCGGGAATAGGAATGTACGTAAACGACGCTACTACAACGTAACGACGTGATTTCGCGCAATGCACGGCGGGAAATTTGGGAACGGAGGATGCGCAGTTCGATCGTCGCGGGAACGCGCCTATTTTAAATGCTTCACGCCCCCTACTCGCGCAGATGGATTGCGACGGGAGAAATACACTACGCCGCCGTCGTTTACTGGACAAAATCTACCTGAATTCCACGTAGAGCCAAGTAAAAAACGGCGGCGTAGTGTATTTCTGATACTCTACGATAATCTAATTCTCTCTGAATCTGGGCCAAAGAGCTTATAACTGAGCATGCTCAATAGAGGACAACAGCTGGTCTAGACAATCAGCCTGCAATGGGTACACAAAGCATAATGGAGGGACTGCTAAAGGTAGGGTCAATTAAGTATATTTCACTCCACATAAAACAAATGCTTTTGTGGCTTTGTGAGTATGAACACTCTGTTATATAGCAATCTTATATGTAATGAGTTTTTCATAGTCTGAGTTTAATGACACCTTAACTATTTGATTCTCATAACATTTTTTTTATCTTTACAGACTGCCCAAGAGTACAATTAGCAGACATTGTATTTGTGATTGATTCCTCTTCCAGCATAAACGATGATCAGTTTAATACAATGAAAAACTTTATCATTGCTCTTGTCAATAAATCAGAAGTTGGGCCAAAAAATGTTCAATTTGGAGCTCTCAAGTACTCAGATGATCCACACAGAATGTTCTATCTAAACCAATACGGCAGCAAACAGAGTGTTATAAAAGCTATACAAGATGCACCCAGAGTTGGAGTCAACACGTATACTGCCGAGGCCCTAGAATATGCTAAAAGTTTTTTTACAGAGAAACATGGCAGTCGCAGTATTTCAGGGGTTGATCAGATTTTGATCATTATAACAGATGGTGAATCTCATGATCATGATAAGCTAGGTGAAGTATCTAAAGCTCTTCAAGATGCCGGCATCATTTTATATGCTATTGGAGTTGACAAGGCAAAAACCGACGAACTGGTGACAATGGCCGGATCAAAAGGAAAATGGTTTTTCGTGGAAAATTTTGATGGACTAAATAACATTCTCACAAACATCTCTGGTGATGTGTGCAATAAAACAGGTTGGTGGTCAATTCGATGTTCTGTTTTACTATGTTTTTATTAGGAAATTTAAGAACACAAAACATAATAACCTAACATTATAGAGGTTATATTAATTACACAAAATATATACTGTAGCAAGTAGCAAAGCTAGTTTCAATTAGTATAGTCAAGAATAATATATGTAATTATTCTTGCAATAAGGTAAGGTGGCCATTAGTGACCTTCAGGTGCACAGTTATGGAAGCTTTGTGCAAAAAAAAAGGTAATGCAAAAATAATGCATTCATAACTAGTGTTGCTCAAGAATATTCGCATTGCGAATATTCGTTACGAATATTGCATATTCGAGTATTCGCGAATAACTCGAATATCGCGGTGAATATTCGCTATTGCGAATATTCGTATTTTTTCAAATTTATTTTTAAAACAGATCACATCCTAGTGATCTCCATCGACGTCTAAAAGCATTGCTGGTATGATTAGAGACCCTGGGCCGAGTAGCTGAGGCGATCCTTTTATGTTGCCGAATATTCGCAATGCGAATATTCGTATTACGAATATTCGCGGATACTTTCTCTGCCCTTCTTTTGCATCAGAGCCAATCAGAGTTCTCCTACCACAGTTGTCAGAGGTTAGCAACCTCCATAGCAACCAATAGGAACCTGCCTGCACGACCATTATATAAGATCACTCCCAGCAGTATTTCAGTGCAGATTCACAAGGTGGCTAGAGAGAGTAGAGTGTTTCTGTGCGTTTTTCCTGTGTATTGCGATCTTAGAGCTTAGCATTGTGCTTCCATTAGTGCTTTCACTTCTGAGTTTCCTGCTTCTAAAACCAAATGCTTTTTTCAAAGCAAAAGACCCAACAGCTTTTCTAAAAGCTCAGATTTGTGTTATTTTGTCCAGGTTAGTGTAGCTTAGTGTTAGATAGATTTCTGTGTAGTTAGTGTAAGTGTACATTTCTTTAAGGTAGCTTAGTTTAGTGTGTGTTTAGTCTCTGTGTTTTGTGTATAAAAAAAAAAAAAATTAGCTTTAGTTTAGTCATATAAGTTTGTTTAAGTAGAGTTAGTGTTTAGTGCATATTAGTTTATTATTTGTAGTCCTCGTCAGTCAGTGTAAAAAAAAAAAAAAAAAAATTAGCTTTAGTTTAGTCATATAAGTTTGATGGCAGCTTACCAGAGCACATTGAGCATTAACTCTGGTCACAGTGCGTAATGCTAATTTTTCATGTACAAAAACCAGGGGATTTTCTGGTTTACTTGGGCAACTGTAAGGCGGCGTACACACGACCGAGGTTCTCGCTGGAAACCAGCGAGAACCTCGCTGGAAGCTGCATTCCAGCGTGAACCTCGGCCGTGTGTACGCTCTCGGCGAGCATCCTGTCGGAAATGCCGTCGAGCAGAAATAGAGAGCATGTTCTCTATTTGCTCGACGGCCCGCCTGGATGAATGGCTGGTTGCCATTCCCGACGGGCGGGTCGCCGAATCTGACGGCCGGCAGAGAACCTCAACGGGCGGAACGATGTGTTCTGCCCGTCGAGGTTCTCTGCCGTGTGTATGTGGCTTCAGGCGGCGTACACATGACTGAGGAACTCGTCGGGCGAAACTGTAGTTTTCCTCGTCGAGTTCCTTGTTCGGCTGTCGAGGAACTCGACGAGCCAATTTTCTCCATTCCCGTTGAGGAAAAAGAGAACATGCTCTCTTTTTGGCTCATCGAGTTTCTCAACAGTTTCCTCATCGAAAAACGTACACACGACCGGTTTCCTCGGCAAAACACGTCTCCCAACAATTTTCTTCCTGGATTCTGCCGAGGAAACCGGTCGTGTGTACGAGGCCTAAGGATGCGTACACACAATCAGTCCAAACCGATGAAAACGGACTGAAGTCCAGTTTCATTGGTCTAAACCGACCGTGTGTACGGCCCATCAGTCTTTTGTCCTTCAGTCCAAAGTTTTAAAACTTGCTTTAAAATCGGACTGATGGACGCCTGACCATCGGTCCAAACCGATGGTTAGTACGCAAAAGCATCGGTTCAAAGACCCGCGCATGCTCAGAATCAAGTCTACGCATGCTTGGAAGCATTGAACTTTTTTCAACTTTTTTCAGCACGTCGTTGTGTTTTACGTCACCGCGTTCTGACACGATCAGTTTTTGAACTGATGGTGTGTACGCACATCAGATCATCAGTCTGTGAACCGATGTCCGTTTTCATCAGTTTGGACTGATCGTGTGTACACGGCCTAACTGTTGCTTTGAATCTATCAAGGTTCTTTCCAGCAGGGCCATCTTAATAGCATCATAGGCCCCTAGGCAAAGTGATGCTATGGAGCCCCTACAAGATTGCCCCAATTTACTCACCTACTCTCAAGAATGAAAGTACAATATATCTAATTAGATGTACTCCCCCTGTCATGCTGGTAGTTGTAGTCCCCCGGCCATGCTGGTGGTCCCCCTGTCATGTTGGTAGTTGTAGCCCCCATGTCATGCTGGTATTTGTAGCCCCCAGTCATGCTGGTGGTTGTAGTCCCCCTGTCATGCTGGTGGTTGTAGTCCCCCTGTCATGCTGGTAGTTGTAGTCCCCCTGTCATGTTGGTAGTTGTAGTCCCCCAGTCATGCTGGTGGTTGTAGTCCCCCAGTCATGCTGATAGTCCCCCTGTCATGCTGGTAGTTGTAGTCCCTGTAGTCCCACTGTCATGTTGGTAGATGTAGTCCCCCTGTCATGGTGGTAGTTGTAGTCCCCCTGTCATGCTGGTAGTTGTAGTCCATCTGTCATGCTGGTAGTTGTAGTCCCCCTGTCATGCCGTTAGTTGTAGTCCCCCTGTCATGCCGGTAGTTGTAGTCCCCCTGGTAGTTGTAGTCCTCCTGTCATGTTGGTAGTTGTAGTCCCCCTGTCATGCTTGTAGTTGTAGTCCCCCTGTCATGCTGGTAGTTGTAGTCCCCCTGGTAGTTGTAGTCCCTCTGGAAGTTGTAGTCCCCATGTCATGCTGGTAGTTGTAGTCCCCCTGGTAGTTGTAGTCCCCTGTCATGCTGGTAGTTGTAGTCCCCCTGGTAGTTGTAGTCCCCCTGTCATGCTGGTAGTTGTAGTCCCCATGTCCTGCTGGTAGTTGTTGTCCTCCTGGTAGTTGTAGTGACCCTGTCTTGCTGGTAGTTGTAGTCCCCCTGTCATGATGGTAGTTGCAGCCACTCACCCTCTGCAGCTCTCTCTCGATCTTCTGACTTTGGTGATGATGTTCCCCCTCATAGCATTCTCCACCGCTGCCAGCACCTGGGGTTCAGAGACTGCAGGGGGAGGATCTGGCTCCGCACCACGGTCATAATGGAATCTCTACTTTCATCTTATGTTGTTGGCCTTTTATTTAGAAAGTTTAGGTAGACAATCCCACATGGGTGTGGGAGTTATCACGTTGCAAGAGAGTTTTCTTTAGTTAATAGGGTGAAGCTTAGCTGATTTCCATCATCCACTCATGTGTGAGCAAAAATATATATTTTTTCTAATTCTCTTTCATGTGATTGAGTGTTCTTTACAAATAAAATGGTTGCCACATTCACTTAGCTAAGGGAAAATTAAAGGTAGCATAAATAGGCAGAGTTTGTGTACTTTTCTGTAGACTTTGTATAGGCTTTATTTTTATGACTCATGTGAAGCACATTTCTTCACAACCCTACTGGTTTTCATTTACTTTAATTCTGTAGTGTACATGACAAGTGAGGCCTCATTTAATTAGCTTTTTGTTTCTTAAAGTGCAGTAGGTCCTATCAATAGTCACTGGGCAATGCAGGTCAAACATAACCCTGTTGCATTTTTCATTCAAAGTCATGTGTTTGAATAGCACCGTATTCCAAAACATCGTTCGTAAATAAACCTCACCTATACGAGTCCCACATTTTGTTACAGTACCAACAAACAGCGAAACAATGTTGCCAGTATGGTAATAATGTCCTTATATAATTATTGATTGTTCAGTTTGAAGAACTGGACAAATTCAGTTACAAAATACATTTAACCACTTAAGACCCGGACCTTTAGTCAGCTAAACAATTGCGCGGTCGTGCAACGTGGCTCCCAAACAAAATTGGCATCCTTTTTCCCCCACAAATAGAGCTTTCTTTTGGTGGTATTTGATAACCTCTGCGGTTTTTATTTTTTGCGCTATAAACAAAAATAGAGCGACAATTTTGAAAATAATTCAATATTTTTTACTTTTTGCTATAATAAATATCCCCCAAAAATATATATATAAAAAAAAATTGTTTTCCTCAGTTTAGGCCAATACGTATTCTTCTACTTATTTTTGGTAAAAATGCAATAAGCGTTTATCGGTTGGTTTGCACAAAATTTATAGCGTTTACAAAATAGGGGATGGTTTTATTGCATTTTTATTAATAATTTTTTTTTTACTACTAATGGCGGCGATCAATGATTTTTTTCGTGACTGTGACATTATGGCGGACACTTTGGACAATTTTGACACATTTTTGAGACAATTGTCATTTTCACAGCAAAAAATGCATTAAAATTGCATTGTTTATTGTGCAAATGACAGTTGTGCAATTGCAGTTTGGGAGTTAACCACAAGGGGGCGCTGAAGGGGTTATGTGTTCCCTAATGTGTGTTTACAACTGTAGGGGGGTGTGGCTGTAGGTGTGACGTCATCGATTGTGTATTCCTATAAAAGGGATCACGCGATCGATGACGCTGCCACAGTGAAGAATGGGGAAGCCTTGTTTACACACGGCTCTCCCCGTTCTTCAGCTCTGGGGACCGATCGCCGGACTCCAGCGCCGATCAGGTCCGCGAGTCCCGGTCCCGGAGCTTCCCCACAGCTGGGTACTAGTACAGGACGTACCTGTACGTGGATGTGCCCAGCCGTGCCATTCTGCCGACGTATATGTGCAGGAGGCGGTCCTTAAGTGGTTAAAGAGACCCTGGTACCAACTTAAATATTGCAGCACAGAAAATCTAGTATTTTAAATGCTTACGTGCAGAATTTACCTTTCCCTGAAAAAAATGTTTATTGACTTGCAATGTGTCTCTGAACTTGCTAGCAAATTTGACTATTTCAGGAAGAAGATTCAATACCCTAAAATAGCCCCTTTCCTCTTTGCACATCATAGCTAGACATGTGCATTCGTTTTCGTTAGAATGCATTTTCGTCCTGTTTGTTAAAACGATAACGAAAGTGCAAGAAACGACAAGCGAAAGATCCGACATAAAAAATGCTTTATTTTCGTTTTCGTTGCGGTAAAAATTCGATATAGAGAGATTCGACATTATAGGGAAAAGATTCGACATCATAGAGAAAAGATTCGACATTATAGAGAAAAGATTCGACACTATAGAAATAATAGATTAGACATTACAGAGAATAGATTTCGATTTTTGAGACGTAAAGATTCGATGTTCCGTCGAATATTCTTTTGACCATTCGACAGAAACCAAGTATTATTGGATTTTCGGACGTAAGCTATTCCCCAACGAAAAACTAAATAATCCAAAACGATTTTCGGGAGTAACTAAATAAATTTATTTTCCAAACCGAAACGAAAAAACCGAAACAAAATATTCCAGTCTGCACATGTCTAATCATAGCCCTCTCTTCTTTTGGTAGTGACTAATTAGTAATTACTTACTGTGCTGACTCTGCTCCTCCCCCTCTCTCCTCACTTCCATAACCTTTAATGTAGTAACTGTGGGAGTAGTATAGAACAATGCTACAGAGTTTTCTTTAGGTGATAGCTTTGAGTCTGCAGACATCACATCCAATTTGGTTGCACTCAGTAGCACTCTCAGGGCTTTTAGATGTCTACACAATGGAGGCTTTAACAGGTAAAAACCATGCATAAAATATGTTAAGTGCACATATATTAATATAGGAAGAATGTTAATGAAAGTGTCTATTGAATGCAGTGTTTCATATTTCAGCAAAATTATCTACTCCATTTAAAATTGTTTTCATTATTACATTTTTCTCAGCTGTGCTTCTAATGCCGCGTACGCACGGTTGTTTTTTGTGATGAAATAAAACAACGTTTTAAAAAACGTCATTTAAATTGATCGTGTGTGGGCAAAACGTTGTTTTTTGTCTTAAAAAAAAACGACCAAAAAAAAATTCCAACATGCTTGAATTTTTTGTGTCGTTTTTCAAAACGTCGTTTTTTGTTTCACAAAAAGTCACCGTGTGTAGAAACGTTTTTCAACCCGCGCATGCCCAGAAGCTAGTTATGAAGCGAGCTTCAATGGAAAAGAGTGGTGAACGTAACCTCGCTTTTTGTGAAAAACATGCAACATCGTCTTTGAAAAGTGACGTTTCAAAAAAGTCGTTTTTTACTTCACAGAAAACATCGTTTTTTTCATCACAAAAAATGATCGTGTGTACGCGGCATTAGAGATAATCAGTATAATGAATTGTACACAATTGTAATTATGTGTAATTTTCTTTTTCAGTATGTGAAGTAGAAGAGGCGGATGTAATATTCTTGATTGATGGATCTACTAGCATTTCAATAGGAGATTTTGAAGAAATGAAAAAATTCATGATCTCCGTTGTCGAGGATTTTGAAATCAGCCCTAGCAAAGTTCATGTGGGAGTTGCACAGTATAGTGATAACTACAGAGTGGAGTTTGCACTTAAGACTCATAGAGATAAAAGGTCTTTAACGGATAATATTGAAAAAATCCCTAAGCTAACTGGCAATACTCTTATTGGAAAGGCCCTCTCTCTGACAGACGCTACACTTTTAAGTTCATTTGGCAATAATAGCCGTATAAAGCAAGGCATCCGTCAGGTTCTTCTGGTGATAACTGATGGTGTTTCACAGGATGAGGTAGCAATTCCAGCACAAACTCTGAGAAAAAAAGGTATTGATATATATGCTATAGGAGTGGGAGCTGTGGATGAAACTCAGCTTCTTCAGATTGCTGGCTCACCAGAAAGAAAGTTCTCAGTTACCAATTTTAATGGCCTGAAACACATCAAAGAGAGAATTGTTAGAGATACCTGCGCACAACAAACAACTAGCAGTAAGTATAACCTTTTTCATATAACCTTATAACTTTCTTCAAGCCCAATTTTCTGTTTATGAAATGTTTCTTAGGAAAACTAGCCATATATGTTTTAGACACTACTGCCCCTAAAATGGCCACAGGAGCTTGGTTTGTTTCAGAATTTAGTCTATGCTTGTTGTGTTCTTTTTGCAATAAACAAGAAGGCAAATCAACCTATTTTTTAACACAGGGTAATGCACTAAATATGAAGGGCGCCTACCTAAAACCCAATACACCACACGTAATAATTCAAGACAGCTGACCCTTAAATATAGTGAATAATCTGCAATTAGATTATATAAACCACTTAAAAAATACAAAGCAGCTGTGAGTATAAAAAGTCCATGTAGGTGATGATATATTGCCAATTACTGTGCTGTTGAGACAATCTACAAATGTGCCCAAAACATGAATCAGAAGTCCTGTGAATATTTTATTCTATGCTACTTTGTGTTAAAAACACTCAAATGTTTTTCTTTTCTTCAAAAAAAAGTTTAGTGTTAGGAACCTTTGAATGCTATTGTAAAATAAATTTACTAATAATTTACTTCTTACCTAAAACGTATGAAACATATGGTATCAGCATTAAAGGTAACCTATCCAAAATTCACATTGCTGTAAACCGTATATCTGTTTGTGGTAAAAAAAAAATTATGCATAATGCCGCATTCCGAAATAGTAGATTGTTAAAAGTTGATAAGATTGGCAGATGGACTTTGTAGGCATAACACGGTTGAATAAGTAAAACATTTTATTAAAAAGGATATATAATATAAATGATAAAATAAAAAATTGATAACATTGACATTTCATAAGGACATGAACCTTAGAATAAGAATAACACACCGCCTATAAAACACATATAGGGCAAGATTCACAGAGCCATTACTCCGGTCTATCTCCTGTTAGACCGGAGTAATTTCAAATTACCCGCGTCGTATCATTAGTTTGAATCCTCAACCCATGATACGACAACTTCGGGCTTCGATCCGTCAGGCTTACGTCTTCGTACGCCGTCGGATCTACGCTGCAATCTTTTTCCACCCGCTGGGTGGAGTTTGCGTCGTTTTCAGCGTCGGGGTATGCAAATTAGCTTTTTCCGGCGATCCACGAAGTTATGATCGTCCGTCGCATTCTCTTACGGCATCTGTAGTCATCTTTTTGCTGCGTAAAGTTAGGGAAGCAAAAATCTGGTCTAACGCTAGACAGCCCTTGTTAAGTATGGCCGTCGTTCCCGCATCAAATTTCAATACATTTTTTTTTTTTGTGTAAGTCGCCTGGGAATAGGAATGTACGTAAACGACACTACTCAAAAAAAAATGACGTAACGACGTTATTTCGCGCAATGCACAGAGGGAAATTTCTGAACAGAGCATGCGTAGTTCGATCGCCGCGGGGACTCGCCTAATTTAAATGCTTCACGCCCCCTAATTGCGTATTTTGATTCCGCCGCAAGAAATACACTACACCGCTGTACCTTACGGGCCGAAATCTACCTGAATTCGCCTTAGAGCCAGGTAAAATACGGCGGCGTAGTGTATCTCTGATACTCTGCGCCAGGGCAATTGTATCTGAATCTAGCCCATAGATTGTAGTATAATGAAAACAAAGACACAAGGTCATTTGCTATAGTAGGGTATAATAATTTAAAGGTTGTTTATCAAGGGTGGTGTGTTGCATATTGCTTAACTCGACATTTTGCTTGTGGAAAACTATTCCTCAGGAGTTTAATGCATATTATTCAAGAAATAAAAGATGGAACACAAACAGAGAACGTAGTCAGTAATACAACTAAGGGTACATGGGTTGATCCTCACATTGGCTTCAAAGGTAAAAGGACGGGCTCAAAAACAAAGTTCAGGAGATGGGGTGATCAGAGAACCCCAAAAATTAGGTAACATAAACACTGACCCATCAAGGTGACACTTGCACCTGAAGTGGGCCTTCCCACTGAGTAGGGATGAGCTTCGCGTTCGATACGAGCGTATGTTCCACTCGAACATTTTCTGTTCGTACGTTTGTCGAAATTCGAACAAAAGCGGTCGTTCGCGCCAAATTCGAGTGACGCAAAACGGCCCATAATTCACCACGGCATTGCGCGCTGATGATTGGCCAAGCATGCTGTATGTCCCGCATGCTTGGCCAATCACAGCGCGCAAAAAACGAAGAGCCATAATTGGCCAAAGCCTGGGTGGCTTTGGCCAATTATGGTTAAGGGCTTTAGCACACGCCCCACACTATATAAGGCCGCCTGCTGGGCGGCCTCGTGTAGTGTGGTCCAGCTTGTTAATGAAAGCAGTCAGAGAGAAAGAGAGATTGTCTCTTTAGATAGCTAGATAGAGCAGGCAGGCAGGCTAGTCAGTTTAGCTTAATTTACAGTGTGTAGAGAATATATGTACATCCCTAGGAGTTGTACATATATTTATACACTGTATAGCTTAGCTAGATCAGTTCTTCCTAATTTACTGGCAGGCAGGTGATTGTGCTATTTAAAGACGTTATCACAGGTATAGACACCCAGCAGGTACAATATTTAAAGGAATTTTTTAATTTTTTTATTTAAGCATCAATAAAATCACTGCTCCTGGAGCAATGATTTTAATGATGCTTAACTTAAAAAAATAATGAAAAATTCCTTTAAATATTGTACCTGCTGGGTGTCTATAGTTTGCCTGTGAAAACGTCTTTGAGAACCCAGGTCTTGCCCGAGGGAACATGTATCAATGGAAAAAAAAGTTTTAAAAACGGTCATTTTTTCAGGAGTCCTGCTCATGAAAAAACAACCGTTTTTTTTTACTTTTTTCCATTGATACATGTTCCCTGGGGCAAGACCCGGGCTCTCAAAGACGTTTTCTAACTTGAAAATTGGTCTTTAAAATGAGCGTTTTTGAATTCGAACGTTCGAGTCCTATAGACTTTAATGGGGTTCTAAATGTTCGCGCGAAGGGTCGGTCTGTTCGACGGTTCTGGTGCGAACTGAACGCGGGGGTGTTCGGATCATCCCTACCACTGAGTAAAGGTAGCAAATTTCCTAGGCTAGTATGCCATAAGAGGTATCTTTGTGTCAAATTATTGATGTTGTTTCTTCGTTTGGGGTGATAGCCTTCTGTATAGCAAAATTGCCTACAAAGTCTATCTGCCAATCTTATCAACTTTTAACATTGTAGATCATGGTAATTAAATAGCAGCTAAAATAAAAATGTCTCTTCTTCAGGGTTCTTGCATTTCTGCAAAACCTTAGCAACAAAGAATAAGATACAAAAAATATTTATTGTTAAAGTGTTAATATTTATTTTGTTTTTTTCCTTCACAGATTGTTCAATTGATGTTGTGGTGACTTTTGACATTTCAGTCTATCCAAATGGGGCTAAATTATTCCATGGTCAAAGTCATCTGGAAGTCCAACTTAATAAAATCTTAAAAAACATGATGGATGTGAAAGCTGCCACATGCGGCCAAGGTGTAAAGCCTCAAATCAGTGTAGCCTTTTATGTGCCAAATGCAGAAACACCAGTTTCGTCCCTCTTTCAAATCTACAGCCCAGATATTGCTCTGAACTTGAGGAAAACCAATGTTACCCGTCCTTCATATCTCAAGTCACCTGTTATAGAGTCCATGTGGGAGATTTTTAAAAATAAAAATGCAGGGAAAGCCAAAGTATGTATGAGTCAGTTATTATCACACAATTCAAATAACCAGATGCTTACTGTAAATGTTTCAGTTTTCTCTTTATACCATGTAGATGTTGCTTGTCTTTACTGATGGCTTAGATGATGATGTGGAAGATCTTGAAGAGACAGTAGAAAACGTAAAAAAGAAAGGTAAAGTGCTACACACTAGAAAAACAGAATTACTTGACTAGTGTTCTGCTTCCAATCAAATATATGCAATAAAATACCTCATTAGACCCAGTCTGTGCAGAAAGTATGGCAACTTGCTGCAAAGCGGAATTCACGGGCAGCTGAGCTCTTCAATAAGACACGGACACTGAATCTAACACACCTTTATTTTAGATAAGTATTCCAGTATTTTGAAGTGTTTTTCTCTAACCATGTGTCAGCAAAAAACTGAATATATTTGAAGAAACAAGGAGGGTCTAGCTAGGGCTGTAAAATGTATCTATAGACAGGAGGGAGGGCAAGAGAATATACCAATGAAACAAACAAGCTGCTGTGGCTACACATGGCCATTAGAGGTCAGTTAATAGCACATCAATAACACAATGCAACACATGGCTAAAACAGTAAAGCACACGATCAGGAGAACATAGCAATTAATCAACAGTGTGACCTGATTTTAGGTAGAAATACAGTCATGGCTGAAATTGTTGGCACCCCAATTTTTTTCCCCAGAAAATCAAGTATTTATCACAGAAAAGTATTGCAATAACACATGTTTTGCTATACACATGTTTATTCCCTTTGTGTGTATTGGAACAAAACAAAAAAAAAGGAGGAAAAAAAGTAAATTTGACATAATGTTACACAAAACTCCAAAAATGGGCTGGTCAAAATTCTTGGCACCCTTTCAAAAGTGTGGATAAATAAGATTGTTTTAAGCATGTGATGCTCCTTTAAACTCACCTGGGGCAAGTAACAGGTGTGGGCAATATAAAAATCACACCTGAAACCAAATAAAAAGGAGAGAAGTTCACTTAGTCTTTGCATTGTGTGTATGTGTGTGCCACACTAAGCATGGACAACAGAAAGAGGAGAAGAGAACAGTCTGAGGACTTGAGAACCAAAATTGTGGAAAAATATCAACAATCTCACGGTCACAAGTCCATCTCCAGAGATCTAGATTTGCCTTTGTCCACAGTGCGCAACATTATCAAGAAGTTTGCAACCCATGGCACCATAGCTAATATCTCTGGGTGTGAACGGAAGAGAAAAATTTATGAAAGGTTGCAACGCAGGTTAGTCTGGATGGTGGATAAGCAGCCCTATACAAGTTCCAAAGAAATTCAAGCTGTCCTGCAGGCTCAGGGAGCATCAGTGTCAGCGCAAACTATCCGTCAACATTTAAATGAAATGAAACGCTATGGCAAGAGACCCAGGGGGACCCCACTGCTGACACAGAGACATAAAAAAGCAAGACTACAGTTTTCCAAAATGTACTTGAATAAGCCAAAATCCTTCTGGGAAAATGTCTTGTGGACAGATGAGACCAAGATAGAGCTTTTTGGTAAAGCACATCATTCTACTGTTTACCGAAAATGGAATGAGGCCTACAAAGAAAAGAACACAGTACCTACAGTGAAATATGGTGAAGGTTCAATAATGTTTTTGGGTTGTTTTGCTGCCTCTGGCACTGGGTGCCTTGAATGTGTGCAAGGCATCATGAAATCTGAGGATTACCAATGAATTTTGGGTCGCACTGTAGAGCCCAGTGTCAGAAAGCTGGGTTTGTGTCCAAGATCTTGGGTCTTCCAGCAGGACAATGACCCCAAACATACGTCAAATATCACTCAGAAATGGATGGCAACAAACAGCTGGAGAGTTCTAAAGTGGCAAGTAGGGATGAGCCGAATACCCCCCCGTTCGGTTCGCACCAGAATCTGCGAACACACCAAAAGTTTGTGTGAACTTTAGAACCCCGTTAACCACTTTGCAACCGCCCTATGCCGAAAGTACGGCTCTAGGGCGGTTGCTGTATTCTAACTGGCCGTTAATTAACGGCCTGTCAGAATCGCGCTCCCGCGCGCCTCCTGAGGCGCGCACACGGGAACATCCGTGACCGCCGGGTCCAGAGGACCCGGCGCATCACGGATCACGGTAAATCGCCGCTGATAGCGGCGGTTTACCACGTGATCGCGCCGTCCAATGACGGCGCGATCAGATGTAAACAGACCGGCGTCATTTGATGACGCCGGTTCTTCCCTCCTCTCTCTGTACCGATCGGTACAGTGTGAGAGGAGAGGGGAGGGAGCGGATGGCAGCGCCAGTGCTGCGGGCTGGATCTGTGACAAATGCAGTCACAGATCCATCCATCCATCCCTCCCTGCTCAGCCATCCCTGCTGCATATACTCTGCAATACTCACCTGGGCATACTCTGCAATACTCAGGCATACTCTGGCAATACTCTGGGCAATACTCTGGGCATACTCTGGCAATACTCTGGGCAATACTCTGGGCAATACTCTGGGCAATACTCTGGGCAATACTCTGGGCATACTCTGCAATACTCTGGGCATACTCTGCAATACCCTGGGCATACTCTGGGCATACTCTGCAATACTCTGGGCATACTCTGCAATACCCTGGGCATACTCTGGGCATACTCTGGCAATACTCTGGGCATACTCTGGCAATACTCTGGGCATACTCTGCAATACTCTGGGCATACTCTGCAATACTCTGGGCATACTCTGCAATACTCTGGGCATACTCCGCAATACTCTGGGCATACTCTGCAATACCCTGGGCATACTCTGCAATACCCTGGGCATACTCTGCATACTCCGCAATACTCTGGCAATACTCTGGGCATACTCTGGCAATACTCTGGGCATACTCTGCAATACTCTGGGCATACTCTGCAATACTCTGGGCATACTCCGGGCATACTCTGGGCAATACTCTGCCAATACTCTGGGCATACTCTGCAATACTCTGGGCATACTCTGCAATACCCTGGGCATACTCTGCATACATCGCAATACTCTGGCAATACTCTGGGCATACTCTGGCAATACTCTGGGCATACTCTGCAATACTCTGGGCATACTCCGGGCATACTCTGGGCAATACTCTGCCAATACTCTGGGCATACTCTGCAATACTCTGGGCATACTCTGCAATACCCTGGGCATATTTTGCATACTCCGCAATACTCTGGCAATACTCTGGGCATACTCTGGCAATACTCTGGGCATACTCTGGCAATACTCTGGCAATACTCTGGGCATACTCTGCAATACCCTGGGCATACTCTGCATACTCTGGCAATACTCTGGGCATACTCTGGCAATACTCTGTGCATACTCTGCAATACTCTGGGCATACTCTGCAATACTCTGGCAATACTCCGGGCATACTCTGGCAATACTCCGGGCATACTCTGGCAATACTCCGGGCATACTCTGGGCAATACTCTGGGCAATACTCTGGGCAATACTCCGCAATACTCTGGGCATACTTAGCAATACTCTGGGCATACAGCAGCCCCTGTCCCCGCGAGCTCGCATGCAGAAGCGAACGCATACGCAAGTCCCGCCCACATATAAAAACGGTGTTCAAACCACATGTGAGGTATCTTTATATCATGTTTTGGGGTTTTATGTATTTTTCTAGCAAATAAATGATGATTTTTACATGTAGGAGAGAAATGTCAGAATTGGCCTGGGTGCTCCCTGCATGTTGGGCCTCTGTATGTGGCCGCACTGTGTAAAAGTCTCACACATGGGGTATCGCCATACTCGGGAGGAATAGCAGAATGTGTTTTGGGGTGTAATTTGTGGTATGCATATGCTGTGTGTGAAAAATAACCTAATAATATGAAAATTTGATGAAAAAAAAAAAAAATCTTGATTTTGCAAAGAATTGTGGGAAAAAATTACAACTTTAAAAAACTCACCAGGCCTCTTTCTAAATACCTTGGAATGTCTTCTTTCCAAAAAGGGGTCATTTGGGGGGTATTTGTACTTTTCTGGCATGTTAGGGTCTCAAGAAATGAGAGAGGCTGTCAGTACTTCAGGTGTGATGAAATTGATCAATTTTCAGGATTTGGTACCATAGCTTGTAGACCCCATAACTTTCACCCAGACTAAATAATATCCAACATTTTTTATTTTTTTTACCAAAGATATGTAGCAGTATACATTTTAGGCCAAATTTATGAAGAAAAATTACTTTTTTGCAAAATTTTATAATAGAAATGAAGAAAAATTATTATTTTTTGCAAAATTTTGTTCTTTTTTCATTTATAGCAAAAAAAATAAAAACCGCAGAGGTGATGAAACACCACCAAAAGAAAGCTCTATTTGTGGGAAAAAAAGGACAAAAATTTCATTTGGTTATAGTGTTGTATGACTGAGTTATTGTCATTCAAAATGTGAGAGCACCGAAAGCTGAAAATTGGTCTGGTTATTAAGGGTGTTTAAGTGCCCAGTGGTCAAGTGGTTAAAGTCTATGGGACTCGAATGTTTGAAATCTAAAGTGCTAATTTTAAAGGCTAATATGTAAGTTATTGTCCAAAAAAAACTTTGGGGACCTGAGTACTGTCCCAGGGGACATGTATCAATGCAAAAAAAAGTTTTAAAAACAAAAGTTTTTTCGGGAGCAATGAATTTTATAATGCTTAAAGTGAAACAATAAAAGTGAAATATTATAATATAATATATATATTTAAATTTCGTACCATGGGGGGGGGGGGGTGTTAAGTATGCCTGTGAAATAGCGCATGTTTCCCGTGCTTAGAACTGTCTCTGCACAAAGTGTCATTTCTAAAGGAAAAAAAAGTCATTTAAAAATCACTCGCAGCTATAATGAATTGTCAGCTCCCGGCAATTCAGAGAGAATTCATTCATAGAAAAAAAAGCGTGGGGGTCCCTTCAAATTTAATTACCAGACCCTTCAGGTCTGGTGTGGATTTTAAGGGGAACTCCACCCCAAATTTAAAAAAATGGCGTGGCCGTTCCCCCAAAAATTCACACCAGACCCCTTATACGAGCAGGTAACCGCAGAAAAAGAAAAGAGGGGGGGACGAGAGAGCGCCCCCCCTCCTGAATCGTACCAGGCCACATGCCCTCAACATGGGGAGGAGGTCCCCATGTTGATGGGGACAAGGGCCTCATCCCCGCAACCTTTGCCCGGTGGTTGTGGGGGTCTGTGGGCGGGGGGCTTATCAGAATCTGGAAGACCCCTTTAACAAAGGGGACCCCCAGATCCTGGCCCCCCTTTTTAGACATTTGTTACCAGAAATGGCGTCCCTATTGAAAGATTTACCCTCACCCATTGCCAAAACAAAGCCATTCAGTGCCCATGGCAAAGATGCCAAACTGCTCCCTTCCCCCTTGATTCAGCAGGGGACAGGGCTAAAATATGAGACATGTGATGAAGCACTTACCTAAAGTAAAATATTGAACATTGAACAGTGGGGAAGGAACAAATGTCCCAGCATTGTTGTGTGCAAAAAAAATGCTATTGGTATTAATCGTGTAAGTAGAAAGAAAAAATGCCCTTGTGCCCATGTTATTACCGGAGGAAAAAATGCCCCTGCACTAGCTAGGTCAGTAAAAGGAAAAATACCTTTCTGTTGATGATGTCACTGGAGGAAAAAATGCTTCTACATTGGAGGTGTCACTGGTATTAAAAAAAAAATGTCGATGGTGTCACTTGAAGGTAGCAATGCTTCTGTAACGGTAGTATCACTTACTGTATAAGAAAGAATACCCCTGTGTCAGTGGTTTCACTGGAAGGAAAATGTCCCTGCATCAGCAACATTATGAAAAAGCAAAAATGTCAAAGAATCAGTGTTGGTGGGAGAAAAAATACCAATGTGTAGAAATTTAAATTCAGGCAAACATATATTCAAGCCCCATGATTGGCTATTAAATGAGCATTCACAGTGATAATCATTTAGCTTTCTGCTATTTGCAGCAAGCCCCTAGTCTTTACAGCACTGTGCATTATAATAGAGCCTGAATGGCTGGCATTTATTATCCTTCTTTTCCCTGTGAATTTTATTGAAAACACATATTAATTAAATTGTCGATTTTACATCTCTTTTACCCTCTCTACGCAGTAGTTTTCTCATCAGAGATTCTCTCAAATTTTACCTCTTAGCCAGTTTTGCTCAATTCAGATTTTGACCTCAACTCAGTGCCCTTCTGGATATTAATGCAGCTTTCCTGATGGCAGCATACATATGATATATTTCCGTCCCTATATCCACCCACGGGACCTGTTTATCTATACAAAAGTCTGACTGAGAGCAACCTTCCTCATTCTCCCTTTTGCCCTCAAAGATCAACACACCTACAGACCATTACATTCAGGGTAAGCTCTTACCTGCCAACTATGTCTGTGTCCGTCTGGGTTCAGTCTCTCCCAGAACGCAGTCCCACATCTTAAACTACTAAATGCACCAACAAGGTGGGGAGCTCCTTCTGGTGGTCTTTTGGAGCTGAGGTGTTCACTAATCAGAGACGGTATCCCTGTTGTGGCATGCCTGCTGTGGGGTCTGGATCCAGCAGCTGGGACCGCATGATGTCTGTCTATTTGTGGTGTTTTTCTCTGGTCTGATTGTCTTCTTTTTTTTCTGCTATACATTATTCCCAGGTCTCATTTTCCCTTTTTGCCTTACAATAAATGTGTACAGGGCTAGCCATTTGGCTTACCTCTCTCTCCAGATAGCTCCAGGGGGTCATGTGCAGCTCTCCTTTTACTTTGAACCGGCCGTGGGGGCCTCAGGCAATTGCGGTTGTCCGTGCATGCGTGGTGGACTCTGGTGGTTTTTGAGGCCTAGAGACGCTTGTGCATGCACGATGCACCACAAGGGTGCGGCGGCCAACTTAGATAAGGGAAAAGGCTTCTCTCTAATTGCTCTGCCTTTCTAGATTTGATGAGGGGTTGGAGTCTCGCAAAAAGTGCCCTATTTAAAGGGCACAGATAGGAATTCATTGATGCCTTTTGATTTTTGGCATCAGGACAGGCAACATCTCTGCAGAGGAACAGTCAAAGACAGGTGAGTCTTTTTATGATGGGGATAGGAGGGGGGGAGGTAGCAGGGTAGAATGTATTGTTAGGGGATGGGGGTTTGATTTGCCCAGATTTCTCTACATACTACATACAATTCACAAGATACCTTATAAAAATAAAAAATAAAATTTGTTCTGGTATCAATATCACAAAAGGCATTGGGTGGTAAATCAGTGCAAAATAACACAAAGAAAACTTTAAAAACAATAGCAACCATCCATGCTAAGTAGGCTGAATCTACCCCGCCCACCCAAAATAGAATAACAGAAGGCCAACAGGCCAATGAATGATCGCCCTCATCCCACCTACTCATGAAGAAATTGACCCCCTAAAGTTAGAGGGTGCCTATAGAAGTTGTACTTGGGTAGGTAAACATTAACAGCCGTGAGACTTGCCCTATTTCTCATTCTAGGAGTCAACGTCACTTTCCCCCCCGAACTTTAATGCTTTTTACACTTGTAGCAACCAATGCAAAACCAGTTGCGGGGTGCCAATCCTTGAGTTTCCAATCAGGCTTGTCATATAGAATAAAGTTTACAATTTGCATTTCTATGCTGATATTTCAACTGCTCCCTGAAACGGATGTAATTGACTTGGTCTACCCATTGTTTCTTAGTGGGCACACGTGGAGAGAGACAGAATCTGGCCACTAATCTGCGGGCTATATACAGTAGTCTGATCACTGCTATATTAATGGGGGGTGTATATTTTTCTTCATCAATAGTTCCTAATTTGCAGATTATTGAGACCCTAACCTGGTAAACTGTAAATGGCTTTGTTAATTTAACCCCAAATCAAACAAATGTTAATATTACACAAAGATAACCCGAGTAAATCCAAGATGCAGTTTTTTAATTATTATTTAATTTATTAAGGTAAAAAAGCTGTTCAAACCTGCCTGGCCCTATGTGAAAAAGGAATTGCCCCTTCCCATGCTGAATCATGAATTAACTGTGATTAACCACAATTTTTTTGAAAGATGAGTTTGCAGTGGTACCACCCTTCATTAGGGCAGTAAAAGCTGCACTAGAATGGGAGTATCTGGAAAAATCTTCCAAAGAAAAAGAAAATGTAATATCCCTACCTTTCCTCCTATGACAGAAAGAAGAGGCCTGTTTCATGAAGAATAGGAGAAGTGAGAGAAAATCATCTTTAACCAATAGGTTGCAGAAGTTGTATTCATTAACGGAGGAGGATGCGGCGCCTTTATCTAACCCACCGACAGTGGATGTGTCAGTTACTAGACTGGCCAAGAATGTGACACCTCTGATAGAAGACTCTTTATTCTTTCATGATATCCTAGAGAGGCCCATTGACACGGACTTAAGAAGGTCCTACCTTGTGGCAGGTGGTGCCTGTAAGCTTGGAATATGCAATCAAAAACCAGCTGCCTTAAGAACAAATCATCAAAGCTCTTGATGAGCTAAAGCTACCCGTGGACTTCAAGGGGAGGGAGCTATAGGCATCATTCGATGGTCCTCATGAGCCATGCTTAGCTCAGTCACAGCCAAAAGAGCTTTGTGACTAAAACCCTGGGAAGCTGACCCATCTTCAAAGCAGAATGCTGTAAACTGCCTTTTGATAGTAAGGTTCAGCCAAAAACTGGAGACTGTCATCTCCAGGGTTACAGGAGGAAGATCAGGTCTTCTGCCCCAAGATTGAAGGTCCAGATGCCAGAGGGGGTGAACAACCAAAGGGACACCAAACAGGTATTAGGATTTCAGAGGTTTTTGCCCATCTAAGGACTCCAGAAGGGGTTGGAGGGGTACACAGTCAACCTTCCTAAGATCGCAGAGAGCTAAGGCCCCTGTGGCTCCCTTTGGTACACAAAAGCCCTTTTGATTTCCAGGCCTGCCCAGGGGGAGATGGTTGGAGCCAGGCTGCTCAAATTTGCCCAGTTCTGGCAAGACCACTGCCAAGTGCCAAGTGTGTCATGTCACAGTGGCTCAAGGCCATTATTGGCCATTCAAACAGCAGCCTCCAGATTACTCCTTCACCCCCACCAAGACAACCCAGTTGGCTCTGTGGTTAGCTGCCCTTCAGGAGTACATAAATATCTTGTTACTTCAAGGGAAGATCATATCAGTTTAGGCCTGTCAGAGGTTTGCAGGCTTCTACTCACCACTCTACTCACCATTTCTAGTTCTGGGGACTTTTAAAACGGTGATCGACCTCAAGAGGCTGATATCAATTTATCTGGATAGAGAAATTCAAGATGGAGTCTCTCCATCTCATAATCCAGATTATTTAACCAGGGTACTGGATGATTTTGGTGGACTTGCAGGATGCCTACCTGCATGTCCTGATCCTTCAGTCATACCAGTAGTTCCTCAGAATTGCATTGGGGAAAGACATTACGAATTTGTCTGCCTTTCCTTCAGCCTAGCGACTTCTCCTCAAACCTTCACCCAGGTTCTGATTGCAGTCCTGGCCCCTCTGATGGAGAAAGGGTTCAGAGTCCATCATTTATTGGATGATATCATCATCATGGCCCAGGACCAATACCTTTTGCAGAGACAGAGGGAGCTCCTGCTGTCCACCTTATGGACATTCGGCTGGATAGTCAACTATCAAAAAAGCCAGCTGGAGCCTACACAGAGTATGGTCTATCTAGGGATTTAGTTCAATACTCAGCCACAATTTCCTTACCTCTTTAGAAACTCCCCAAAATCAGGGAGAAATTCCAACAAGCATCGGCTGCACCAGTAATGTCAGCATCCCAGTGCATGTGTTTTCTCGGGAATGTTGGCTTCATGTATCCCATGGGCTCACTGGAAACTCAGAGTTTTCCAACAATGTTTCCTGAAAAAGTGGAAGAAGGTTCTTCTAGCCCAGCCAATCAGGATCACCAGCTAGATGCACCGTAGTCTCTGGTGGCGACACAACAAGAAACGCTAGTACAGCATCATCCATTAGGGCCGCAGCCACGGATCATTATTACCAGACACCAGCGCAGCAGGGTGGGGCGCCACCTATGAACAACACAAGATCCAGGGCAGATGGGAATTTCCCACTTACTCAGGGTCTATTTTCCAACATTCTGAAATTTCCAGGGTCACCCAGTCCTGCTCCATCTGGACAACATGGCAGCAGTGTGCTACATACAATGACAAGGCAGGCCGACCAGGCAATCCCTTTTGAAAAAGGGGGAACCAATCATGGCATTGACACAACAATATCTCCAAGGATATTTAAGGGCCATTTCTCTTCCAGGCTGTCAGAACTTGGAAACGGATCGCTTTTCCAGACAATTCTAAGATCCCAACAAATGGTCTCTTCACCCCAAAGTGTTCAAGCAGATTGACCATGAGTGGGGGTATTCGAAAATTTATCTTTTTGCCTCATCAACCAACTGCAAGTAGAGCATGCGCTATCCACATCCAATGGCCGAGGGGACGTATGCCTTGACCCATCCTTGGGTGGCGCAACTGGCCTATGCCTTCCCTCCAATCTCTCTGATCTTGAAATTCCTGAAGATATTGTTGGCAGAGAATCTGACAG
Organism: Rana kukunoris; assembly: GCA_029574335.1. Classification (NCBI taxonomy): domain Eukaryota; kingdom Metazoa; phylum Chordata; class Amphibia; order Anura; family Ranidae; genus Rana; species Rana kukunoris. Next base: position 135,411,224 of record CM056053.1, read on the forward strand.
TAATTGCAGTATTACCCTGCTGGCCTCACAGAACATGACATCACTGATCACTCTGCTGGTGACTCCTTATCTCCTGTCGCAGGGTGAAATCCTGCATCCACAACCTTAATGACTGGCCTTAGCGGCCTGGAGAATTAAAGGCAGGGGCTTCTCCAGAGGTTATTAGAACTTTACAAAGTTGTAGAAAACTATACACCAACACCATCAATTCCAGAATATGGGATAGGTTTACAAGCTTTTCAGCCAGACATTAGTTTTATCCCAGTGACCCAAATGTGTCTCAAGTCCTGTCTTTCCTGCAACCCGCATTGGATTTGGAGCTCAGCCTGAGTTTTCTTAAGGTGCAGGTTTCAGCCATCTCGGCTTTTACTCAAACAAAATGGGCAGCAAGCCTGCTGGTGGAGCGCTTCAATAAAGCACTGCTTAGGCTACGCCATCCCAAGAGAAATAGACTGGGAGACAGGAACTGAAAACCCCAGGCAGAGACATGGGCACCGAACCCCCAAGCAGAGACACGGGCACCGAAACCCCAGGCAGAGACACGGCATCGAAACCCCAGGCAGAGACACAGGCACCGAAACCCCAGGCAGAGACATGGGCACCGGATCTTCAGACTGTTACACCGGATCTTTAAACTGGGACACCGGGACTTCAGACTGGGACACCGGGACTTCAGACTGGGACACTGGGACATCAGGCTGGAAGGCAGGCACCGAGACATCAGGCTGGAATGCAGGAACCGAGTCATCAGACTGAAAGGCAGGCAACGGTGTTCGATCCCAGTTTCTTCTACTTCTCTCCCCCCTCCCTTTTGGCATCAGGGATCAGATCCAGAAGTGACAGACCTGCCCCAAGCCTGCTGGATCTGCCTTTAGAGACTAAGTTTAAGAGAGTGGCTGCATCTTCAGGATCTGGGCTGAGAGACTGCAGTCTGTGTGAGGATCCGGGGTCAGATTGCTGGGAATCGTTGATCACTAAGTTATTAGGACTAGATTAGCAATCTGGCGTGGTGAGCTGAACTGCATTTCCTAAATGCCCACCACACTCAATTAGCCCAAACAGAGACTGTTCCCACTTAGCAGCGTAGCCTCTGTTATCTACTCTGCTCCCTCGAAAGCCAGCCAACACAATGAGAACGCCCACTTGTTACTAGGGTTGTAAGCACAAGGTGTACACTAGGACGCTTCTCTATTCCTCTGAACTATGTTGTTTAGATACTCTAGTTACCCAGTTATAATTCAAATTAGCCTTGCTATAATTCTTTACGTTTGAGTTAGTTGTACGTTGCCCATGTCTCTATTATAGTGCTCTAGTGTCTGTGAATTTATCTGTTTGTTGATTTACACCATATTACATTGAATTGCCTTAATACATTCAATTTGTTTACTGCTAGGCTGTTTGCGGCCTTTTCCCTGTGTATCCTAAAAGAGTGGTAGACTGTTCACGCTTAAATTCACAGGTGTAAGCAGCTTTTAGTCTACGACCAGTGTGTCAGTGGGGACCGACCAGTTTAGAGAGTCTTGGCAGAACAGAGAACCCATCATCGCTAGCAGATCCTTGGGGGGTAGCGCTACACAACAATGCCTCCTAATGAGGCAGTAGCAGGTGCTTAAACGCTTAGGATTCCAGCACAGGGTGCCCACTGCCATTCTGCAGCCCTGATAGTAGGGACAGGATACTAAAACCCCACACAAAGTGGGTCTGCACACCTACCAAGTCCCAATAGAAGCCACATGGACTGCTATTATGGTAGATTACCCACTGCATAAAATTTAAGTGTACAGAGTTGTTCATCAGACCCACTAGCAGCTGAGCCTCAGGCAGCTGTCTCAGGCAGCGTACACACGACCGAGAAACTCGTCAGGCGAAACTCATCGTTCTGCCCGTCGAGTTCCTAGTTCGGCAGTCAAAAAGCTTGTCGAGCCAAATTTTCCCATTGAACAATGAGGAAATAGAGAACCTGCTCTCATTTTGGCTCGACGAGTTCCTTGACGGGTTGCTCGGCGAAAAGTGTACACACGACCGGTTTCCTCGGCAGAATACGTCTCCCATCAAGGTTCTTGCTGGATTCTGCCGAGAAAATCAGTCGTGTGTACGTGGCATGAGACTTGTTTTAGCCACTTAAGGATCAGCCACCGCAGTTGTACTGCAGTTTGGCTCTCCTGACTCTCCGTCATTTTATGTCGGCTGCTGCTAGGGGGCCATAAATGCCATAAATCTATCACCTATTTTGTAGACACTATGGGCCAGATTCAGAGAAGGAGGCGTAAATTTCTGTGGGCGTAGCGTATGCTCTTTACGCTACGCCTCCACAACTGTTATGGGCAAGTGCCTTATTCAGAAAGCACTTGCTCCATAAGTTGCAGCGGCATAGCGTAAAGTGGCCGGCGTAAGGGCGCCTAATTCAAATTAGTAATGTTGGGGCGTGATTCATGTAAATGAATCATGAACCCACGTAATTTGCGTTTTTTCTGAACGGCGCATGCGCCGTCCGTAGACGTACCCAGTGTGCATGCGTGAAATCACATCACAAGTTGTCAATGTAAATGTAAATGTAAATTACGTCCAGCCCTATTCCCGCAAACAACGTAAACGACGTACAATTCGACGCTGTCCCGACGTCCATACTTAACATTGGCTGCGCCTCACTATAGCAGGGGTAACTTTACGCCGGACTAACGCTTACGCAAAAGACGTAAACTACAACGCCTGGCCGCAAGTACGTTCGTGATTCGGCGTATCTACCTAATTTACATATTTGACGCGTAAATCGACGGAAGCACCACCTACCGGCCAGCATAAATATGCAACTAAGATACGACGGTGTAACAGACTTACGCCGCTCGTATCTTAGCTGAATTCCGGCGTATCTTGTTTTCTGAATACAGAAAAAAGATACGCCGGCGCAGAAAAGGATATCTGAATCTGGCTCTATAACTTTTGTGCAAACCAATCAATATACGCTTATTGCAATTTTTTTACCAAAAATATGTAGAATACATATTGGCCTAAACTGATGAAGAATTTGTTTTTTACTTTTTTGGGGGGATATTTATTATAGCAACATTTTTTAAATATTGTGGGGTTTTTTTCTTTCAAAATTGTCTTTTTTTGTTTATAGCGCAAAAAACCCCCACAAAAGGTGATCAAATACCACTAAAAGAAGGCTCTATTTGTGTCAAAAAAATATTGGGTACAGCGTCGCACGCGTCACAATTGTCAGTTAAAGCGACGCAGTGCCGTATCAAAAAAATGGCCTGGCTATTAAGGGGGCAACTCCTTCTGGTCCTTAAGTGGTTAATAGCACAAGTATAATACCTCTTAGCGCATTCAGCCACTGTTTTACACAGAATAAATTAAAGAGTTTTGTCTCCAATTAAATGCAAGGAATTAAGCTTGAATATAACATAAAAAGTATGTGAAACCAGAACTCATTCCAGGTTATTTAAGGAAACAAAAAACCGCGCTATAGCACCCCTCCCCCCAAATTGCAGGCTGCAGCTGGCGTGTGATAGACGATGTAAACAAGAAAAAGCTTTTTTTCTTTTTCTTATTCCAGATTATTTGCTTTTAAGTAGGGCTGTAAAAATGAACTATTAATTAATCGATTAATCTTAAATTTTTTTGATTGGTCAATTTTTTTGAGAGATCAAAATTCTTTTGATTGGTACTCACCTCCCCGCCGGCTTCCGAGCCTTCAGGGAGTTCCGTTGGAGATCCGGTGATGTCACGGACACCGGCGGGGGGCTTGCTGTGTCCATCTGAAGGGCTCCTTTGCTGTGCCTTCATATCTGCAAGGCGGCGGGACCTTACTATCTGCCACATGCAAGGGCTGTTACACTTCCCTCTATCACCCTGGGATTCTACAGCCGTCCACTGGGAGTTATGATAGTTCTCTTCACAGGACATCTACATGCCGACGGACTGATGGTAACCTCTCCTCATCTGGATTCAGCAGTGGTATCGTTGTACACATTTTTATACCAGATAATACTTAGCTACATGTTTTTATGACTGTATTTGGTACCGTTTGGTATTACTCGCACCATTTTTACAGTTTATGTAGCTACATCGATTTTATCTCCAGTGCAATGTTTATTTTGTTACCTACCTAAAGACTATAAAAGTTTTAATGCTATTCCCATCGAGTGCTGCCTTTGTGTGTTTTTTGTATCCTGCTATCCATTTTTACAGTGGTTAGTAGCTGCACTGGGGATCTGTATGTGTGTTATAATTAATCGAAATTAGTCGATTAATCGATTAAAAGAAAATCGATTAATCAAACACAAAAATTTTGATCAGTAGCAGCCCTAATTTTAAGTAAAACAATAATTAATTTTGAAGAGTGCAGATTTCTTTTGCAAGACAAAGAGAATAATTTCAGTTTTAAATCTTATTTCTATATGGTCAATACTAAGAGTTTTGAGTAAGCCTTATTTAAAATATAATTTAAATTTTTTTTAGGCCAACTTAATCTTAATAAAATGTGAATATTTGATAAATTGTGTATAGTTGTATACATGTATCTGTATCTTTTCAGGATTAAGTGCATTGGTTACTGTTGCACTTGAAGGAGCAAAGCATTATGATGACATGAAATACATAGAATTTGGCAGAGGCTTTGAATACAACTATCAAATGTATATTGGAATGCCAGATATTGGTGAAAGACTGTTTAAGCACGTGGTAAGCCAGGGCCCATCCAAAGTTTTAAATGATATGCTGCATTTATGTTTTAGTGCCATTTAGTGCCAAAATTGAATTGTATTCATTCAACCACAATAAGAGAATTGGACCTCTTTCACAGAGATGGCTCTAGGCTCTGTGAGGCCTTAGGCAAAAAGCTTAAAGGGGTTGTAAAGGTACAATTTTTTTCCTAAATAGCTTCCTTTACCTTAGTGTAGTCCTCCTTCACTTACCTCATTCTTCAATTTTGCTTTTAAATGTCTTTATTTCTTCTGAGAAATCCTCACTTCCTGTTCTTCTGTCTGTAACTACACACAGTAATGCAACACTTTCTCCCTGGTGTCGAGAAAGTCTCTTGAGGGGGCTAGGGGGCGAGCCGGAGTGTCAGGACGCCCACTAACATACAGCTTCTTTCTCTATCTGCAAAGGAGATAGCGTCCTGACCCTCCTGCTCGCCACCCTCCCCTATGAAGAGGCTTTCTCCACACCAGGGAGAACGTTTCACATTACTGTGTGTAGTTACAGACAGAAGAACAGGAAGTGAGGATTTCTCAGAAGAAATAAGGACATTTAAAAGCAAAATCGAAGGATCAGGTAAGTGTAGGAGGACTGCACTAAGGTAAAGGAAGCTATTTAGGATTTTTTTTTTCTTTACCCCTTTAAACATGAGGCCCCACTCGCTGCCATAATGGGAAAAATTATTCAAGCGATAAAAATTAACTGTATACATTTTATATATTAAGGGCCTTCAATCCTTTGAACAATGAATTCACAGTTTTGAGATCCTCGTGCGATGGATGGGAGGGGTGACGTGCACGGATGCAACATCACTCCTAATTGGCTGAGGGGGAAAAGCTCCAGAAGTCTGAAGTTCTTAGGCTGCAAATCAGCTGTTCAGACAGGGAGCTGTGGTGGCTCAACGTGATTGACACTGCGCTGACAAGCCATTCACCTCTGCAGCCAAGGGTTCGGATCCCGGTCTCGGCTACATGTGAATTGAGTTTGGTGGTCTCAGCCCGGCTCCCGGTGGGTGTGCTATGCAAGGTACGCCTGTGCTAAGTATGCCCACCCCCCCCCCCCACAAAACCACCACACTTGCACGCACACAAAATTGGTTTAAAAAACACATGCACTTTGGCCATGCGGTCTCCTAAAATAAGAGAGGCGAAGGACCTACGGGGCTGGCTGGGTGGGCTAGGCCCCCTCACTCCCTCATAGGGGGAGTCCCTCTGCCCCATTGGGGTCCCGTTGGGCCCCAGTTGGGCTCCCAAGAGGAGCAGGTAGGGCGGGGTGAGTGGGAGGCCCCCCTTCACACCCGCCATTGCCACCAGGGGCATGGAGAAGGATGGCGATTGCCTCCGGGGGGGAGGGTCTGCCTACTCCCAACTCCTGCTGTCCGGCTCCTCTCTCTCGAGTTCACGCACAAAAATACACTTTAAAAAAAAAAAAAAAAAATCAGCTGTTCAGCTGCTGCAAGGCCCGCTTAAATGAGACATGGCTCTTAACGCTGCTTGAGCACAGCAGCGTTAAGGTCCCCTGTCCCTCAAAATTGGGGTAATGCTGTAGGCCCCATTTACATATATGCAAATTGGATGCATTTTTCGCATGACATTTGACCCAAACTGCTTTCTATGGAGCCAGTTCACATATATGCGGTGCAGCGGCAGTATAATTTAAGTGTGAATTTTAAAATAGACCTGTGCATTTTCTTAGCACTGCGGTGCAGTTTAGATTTTAATTCCAGGCTCATTGCCTTCTATGGGAACACATGTCATCAGTTTTTAACACGATTTGAGAAAAAAAAACAGTGTGAGCCCCCTGCCCCAAAACACCCCTCCCATGTTGAGGGCATGTGGACTGGTATGATTCAGGAGGGGGGCACTCGCTCATTTCCTGCATGCTCTGATAAGGGTCTGGTATGGATTTTGGGGGGCCCCTATGTTTTTTTTTTGGCGTAGGGTTCCTCTCAAAATGTATCCCAGACGGGTCGTTTTTTTTTTTTATTTGGCAATTGTTTATTTTACATTTAGCTTTCAGTAGGAACCCACTGACAGCTGATGAGTCATCGGTTGCCATGGGCCTGGTGGCCCGCACCTTAACAACAAGCTATTGTTAAAGACGCTGTTGGCCATCAGCTCCAAAAAGTTTTATTTGAATCGTGTCTAGAAATTGCAGCTGAACAGCTGCTTTGGGAACCTGCAGTGGAAATGGAGGGGACATGTATGAACCTAGACCTAGGCAAATTAGGCAGCCATGAGGCATCTGTGAGCATGAAGCCTCTGCTCTACTATGTACAGTGTATTATGTTTGTGTTACACTATTCTTTTAGTACCCATATTCCTTTAGACCTGAGTCCAACAAAAAAATGGACATTTGCTTTTCTTCATAAAATCACTGATTCATAATAAAGTTTTTTTCTAACCGAGCTGAGATATTTAACTGTCTTATAGAATGTCAGGGACTCTGTCACAAAGCAAAACTCCAGTATGAAAAGTTTCCATTGGGAGCAGCCAATTTCTGAACCACATACAAGGTCCAGAGCAGTTACAGTTTCCCTGCCAAGAACTAGTATAGGGCAAACATTTCAGGAAGCTTTTTCTTCTATCTTAAGCTAGGTACATACAGGTCGAAAATGGGCCAAGAACTTTCAGTTTGGCAGGAACCGGCCAACTTTGAGCCTGAGAGAAACCAGTCTCGCAACTGGCTTCTGTCAAATTGGCTGTAAGCGCTAATCACTGTGTTCTGGTGGAAAGGCAGTCCCCCAGTCAGAACACAATAGCTCAGCAGGGAGATCACCGCACTAACATCAGATGTGTTAGTATGGCGATCTGTACGTTTTTTTTTTTTTTTTCGTAGAACCTGCTGGGTTCAATGAAAATAACGCTTCCCATGTGTACCCAGCATAAGACTTCAACCATTTTGGTTTTGCAGTGCTAGATATCCCCTTGAGATGAAGATTACGTTAAGAGACCCTATAACCAGTTCACACTCATAATTTGATATTTTTTGTATAATACAGCAAAATAATACATGTTTGTGTCCTACTTTTTTCTTTGCTGCTTCTTAGTTTTATGTAACGCTAGTAGAAATCAAACACATCTGTCAGATCCACCTGCCACCTTGTCACACCTAACATTGATACTAACAGCACGGGCTGACAGGGGTAGTTGGTTGCAGATTGTAAGCGGTAATAAAAGTTTTTACATAATGTGGATTTGATTATTATTATTATTTTATAATACAGGATTTATATAGTGTGAACCGTATACGCATTGCAGCAGCAGGGCAGACAGTACAATTACAATACAATTTAATACAGTAGGAACCTGAGGGTCCTGCTCATTACAGATTACAATCTCAGAGGGAGGGTCCAGAGATACAAAAGGTAATAATTGTTGGGGATGGGCTGATGGAGGGAAAAAAGGACAATTGTTAATTGGGGGTAGGTTAGGCCTCTCTGAAGAGAAGGGTTTTCAGGCATTGTCTAAAAGTGGACAGGGAAGGAGATAGTTGGACAGATTGGAGTGTGGGGTTCTAGAGGATGGGGAGGTTCTGGAGAAGTCCTGGAGGCAAGCATTGGAGGAAGTGACAAGGGAGCTAGAGAACAGGAGGTCTTGGGAAGAAAGAGGAGAATGATTAGGTTGGTATTTTGAGGCAAGACTGGCGAAGTAGCTGGGGCGAGTTGTGGATGGCTGTGTAAGTTGTAAATATTTTGAATTACATTTTTTGGGTGAGCAGAAACCAGTGGAGGGATTGACAGAGAGGGATAGCAGACACAGAGCGGTTGGTAAGGTGGATGAGTCTGGAGGCAGCATTAAGGATGGACTGATGGGGGGATGTAAAGGTAACCCAATGAGGAGGGAGTTGCAGTAGTCGAAGCGAGAGATGATCAGTTAGTGAATTAGTAAAGTGTGGTGTCATTGGTTAGGAAGGGGTGTATTTTTCAGATGTTGCAGAGGTTGAGGACATTGATTGGATGTGGGCTTGAAATGATAGTTTAGAGTCCAGAATTACACCTTGGCATGCGGGGGTCTGGTTGATAGTTGAGCCATTGATCTTGAAAAAGAAGTCAGGGGAAGGGACACGTGGAGGTGGAGATAATCTGAGATCCGTTTTGGATAGATTGAGTTTGAGAAAGTGGTGTGACATCCAGTTTGATATGTCTGTTAGTAATATAGTGATGCATGAGGAGACTGATAGAGTGAGCTAAGGGGTAGAAAGATAGATTTGAGCAGTGGTGGCTGGTGCTCAAAATTTTTGGGGTGGCGCAAACAAATTGAAAAATTGAAAAAAGAAAAATTATTTACAGCTTCATCAAACTCAGTATTGTGCCCATCAATTGCAGCCACTGTGCCCCTCAATTGCAGCCACTGTGCCCATCAAATGCTGCCACAGTGCCCATCAATTGCAGCCACTATGCCATCAAACGCAGTCACTGTCCCCATTAATTGCAGCCACTGTGCCCACCAAACGCCGCCACTAAGCCCATCAAATGCTGCCACTGTGACCCCCTCACCCGCTCGCCATCTGCCTGACACTTACCCTGACTTGGTGGAGAAGCAGGTGATAGCGGCGAGCAGTGTCCTCCATGCGTCTCTTCCCATCCTCTCCTCCCGCCCTCTCCTCCTGATAGGCGTCCAATCACAGGGCCTGTTGTTTCAGGCAATCAGGTGATGGGTAACAGACCCAAGCACTTGATTGGCAGAGTGGCGGTTCAGTGTTATGAAAGTGAATATTCCTTTTCGCTTTTCTAACACACCTGGGTGGACGGCGAGCGCCAAGAATGCAGGTCACCTTTTTTGATGCCTATTAGAGCCTATGGCTATAATCAGGTGCTTCAAAAACGCCCCCTGCCACTGTAATTCTGTTCTTGGACCTCTCCTATTCTCAATCTACACCTCCTCTCTGGGTCAGTTAATAGCTTCTTATGGCTTTCAATACCATTTCCACGCTGATGATACTCAAATCCAGTGGTGGTACATTCCATAAGGGCGCCACCCCCTCTCTCCTGCCACCCCCTCTATGACCAATGTATAGATTCATGCATAGCATGAATCTATCCAAGGCCGCCACTGCCACCCCCTATTCAGGAGCCGAGTGCCCTTATGGAAGGCACCGTCAATGGATTTGAGTATCAACGGAGTAGAAATGGTATTGAAAGCCATAGGAAGCTATTAACTGACCCAGAGAGGAGGTGTAGAATTTGAGAATAGGAGAGGTCCAAGAACAGAACATTGGGGGACTCCGATAGAGAAAGGAAAAGGAGAAGAGGAAGTAGATTTGTAAGTGAGATGTGGCGGGATAGGTAAGATGAGAACCAGCGAAGAGCAGTTGCAAAGACCAAAGGAGTGGAGTTTTTTTTGAGGAAAGGGGAGTACCAATATTATACATAATCTAGTTTGTAATCTCTATTAATTTAACACAAGTTATGAAAATATCATAATTACATTGCACTTTTCTATTGCAGTCCAATGTTGTTGAGAAGACATGTTGCTGTCTGTTTTGTAAATGCACTGGAGAAAGGGGTAGTCCTGGACGATTTGGAGCACGTGGAAAACCGGTACTGAATTTTGTTTTAATGTTTTAAATATGCTTTCTATTACTGGAACATTATGAATCTAATATAGAAGATTATATATAAACATAATGTATTGAGATGGTTTATAACAACATAGGGAACTAACTCACATATTAATATGAATGAATTATAATTTAAAAAATGCTGTATTCACTTTGATTACCTGTCCATGTGCACGGGACATAACAAAAGCAGAATATTTGCTAACAAATATGACTATGGTATCCCAGAATATACCCATTGCTGCTAAGATCCCACAACTTATACTTCATTCTTATAACTTTAATAAATAATGAGACCACCACCGTTAACTTGGAGTAAAATCTGGCCGTAGCAGCCTTCTTTATTTTAAATGAACTTTAAATATTAACTTTTAAATAACATATAAACAACCACATTTCCTGAAAAACAATTCTATCCATAACTAGCGCTGGACTTTGCATGTACCATCAAAAACACTATCTTGTAACCTTTGTAAAATGTTATATTATTTTGGCACTGCGGTACCTAACCTCTGGTCATAGGCCTCAAGCCGACAAGCTGGCTCAGAGACGACCACTGAGCGCAGTGCCACCATTCACCAACATTCCAGCCACACCTTGGTTAACTGGAAAAATAATACCCTTTCAGCACCCATACCACCGATGGTACTGACATCCTTCTATGAGGTATTTTTTCTCCTGCAAAGTCCAACACCCGCCACTGCCACGACTGCGTAAAAAGCGTACCTGCATAAGGAGAAAAACAAAAAGGAAAGCGCCAAAGAAAAAAAGAACAACCAACACAAACAGCTACAACCAATTTTCCAACGAGCTTGTAACCAAGGGAGGGTGGGCGGGAACTTTCCCCATGCTGTGCTGCCCGGGAGGAGGGGCGGAAGTAATTTATCACCTCTCCTTCCCTCCCCACTGCCCTCTCTCCTGAACCACTCCCACGTGCTTGCAAGGGTTCTGTTAACCCTGTCATGTCGGCCCTGCACTTAGTGCAGGCTTGTCTTTGCTCCGGGCCTTTCTTTCACTTTGTAATTTGAAAATCCACTTTAACAGTGAACAATCTTTGCTGCCACCAACCTACGGATTAAGTGTGCAGCAGCAGCATCTGCACACACTTCAGGATGCTATGGCAGCCATATGTGTGTGAATATTTATTCAGCAGACTGTCAGCTTTCTAGTGGAAGTAATTCAGGTCACTGTAGATCCACCTTGTCACTTCCACAGGCATGGCACCATGCTTCCCCGGCCATGTATCATGGGCTTTCCTGCCTATCCTGGTCATGGGACTCCAGTGTCAGAGTGGGGAGTGGGGGACAATCAGCAAGAAGCTGTTCACTGATTGTCCCTGCACTAAATGAAGCTGGAAGCGACAAGCATTTTGTCACTTCAGGTTTCAGTGGTATAATTACCTGGCTGCTATGGCAGGACACAAACAGGTGATATCAGGTTAAAAATAAGCTAAAAGGGAGTTCAATTCTTCCCTACTCTCTCTTTAAAAATAAATGTTTTGGCTATGCATACACTTTTTTTGTACAAAAAACTTTACAAACATGTTCGATTTAATAAAAAAAAAAAAATCTATGATATACATTTATCATCTAAATTATAACTTCTGATTTATTTCCAGGGGCTACCTGGGCGAAGGGGAGTTCCAGGACATTCTGGGGAAGAGGGCGAAGATGTGAGTATCTCTTTTAAGTCTATTTTTTATTTGGTGAAATGCAGTGCTGTAGTAAAATAACACTTACTGTAGATTTGAAATTGTAGGTCAGTTTCTGGTCAGTGCAAATGGTACAAATAACTTCACATTAGAAAAACATAACTTGACTAACACTATGTCTTCTGCACTGTGATCCTCTATACCAAAGACCAACTCTTTCTGCACGAAAGAATACCAGGTCCAGATAGATTATGTTTAGAAAAACATATATGAATACTGGAAATTGAACTAGGTGAGTGAACAGAAGACCTACTATAATACAATACTTGACTGAAGCACATTTTCAAAGCAAAATACATTCATACAATGTGGGTCTGATACTCTCAAATACATGTATCAATGTTAATAATTCAGTGTTTGTTTAAAGGGAAGCAACTTCATTCAAGGTGTTTGTTTTTATTAGGGTGCAAGAGGAATACCTGGCCCTACAGGACAACCTGGTGATAAAGGATGTGCAGGAATCAGGGGTACTAAGGTATGTCTTAAGTGTTACCCCTTCACACCACTTTTGCTTTTTTTTTTTTAACAATCTACTTGTCTTCTAAAAGCCTTGCAATATATGACAGGACTAAAAAAAATAATATTTATTAAGCTACAGTATAATTTACTGCCATATTAAGCAGTATTACATGTTAGCATTTGAATTTTTTGTTGTTGAGTCAATCAAAATGAACACCTTATAATTACCATCTGACTCACAAAGCTGTTCTTACTGATAGCCTGTGGATTAGAATGGGCATTGCTCACAAAGTATGAAAGCCAGAGTTAGCCAGGCATCCAGCATTTTTAAATGGAGAGATGAGCAATGGTAATCCCTTTTTTTTCAGTAAATGTTTCCTTTAAAATAAAATACAGCATACACTTTTAAAGTACATAAACTGTTGACAAGACTAAAATGAGTAACAACTGTTATTCAGTATAATGATTTAGCATACATTTAGAATGTCAGTTGCCAAAATTGAAATGCCATTTCTCTACAGTAGAAGATATATGATATGTACCTCTCTGGTGGCATGTGTCAACTACCATTCCAGTCATTTGCTCTTTTATACCACCTTGCAAAATAAGCTAGAATGACGTTCATTGTAACCTAAGTAATAAGTTAGTCCTTTTCTAAAAGCAACAGTTTAATATTATTTAAGCTGAAAAATGTGTTTTTATGAAGAACGCTTTGTTTTTGATTTACAGGGAACCAGAGGGCTGCCGGGAGAAACAGTATGTATTTTATTTTACATTTAAACTTTTCTAACCTTTGATTTGCCATCAATGCTTTTTTTTCAGTGTCTTTGTATTAAAAAACAAAAAAATCAAATGTGTATTCATTTGTTATAAAGTTTCAGTTTTTGGTGTTTTATAAAATTGTTTAAACTCTTTTATATTTTTCTTATAATTTGTGTATACTTCATTTATATCCTCATGTTCCTGGCCTTACAAACCTTAATTTAGCTCCTAAACAGAGAACACAACAGAGGCTCTTTGTCTTCATGCTTTCAGCGTTAAAGTGATACTAAAGCTTTGTTTTAAAAAAAAGGAAAATAGCAAACATGTCATAATTACCTTCACTCTGCAGCTCATTTTGCACAGAGTGGCCCTGATCCTCCCTTCTGGGGGGCCCTTGGCGGCTCTCATGGCTCCTATCCGCATTAGATAACCCCTAAGAGAAGCACTCGCCCAAGGGGGTTACCTTGCGGGCGGGCTCCTGAATCATACACTTGGCATCCGCGTCATTGGATTTGATTGACCGCATCGGGAACCAATGACTGTGCTGCTATCAATCTATCCAATCAAAGCCAGGACTCCGTGGAGGGAAGGACAGCGGAGACGCACCCTCGTAAATTTGGGGCTCAGGTAAGTAAAAGAGGGGGCTGGGGGGTCGGACACTGAAGGTGTTTTTCCCCGTTAATGCATAGGATGCATTAAGGTAAAAAAACACGAAGGTTTACATCCCCTTTAAGTTATTTAGCTGTGTATTGGTGTAATTTGTAGGTATATAACATTATAACATACATACTGTATATACTGTTATGTGTTTTATGTTTATAAAATGTATATAATTATGATATACACTCACTGGCCACTTTATTAGGTCCACTTTGCTAGTACAGGGTTGGATCCCCTTTTGCCTTCAGAATTGCCTTTATTCTTCGCAACATAGATTCAACAAGGTGTTGGAATCCTGTTTCACAACTTCTCAAAGGTACTCTATTGGATTGAGATCTGGTGACTATGGAGGCCATTGGAGTACAGTGAACTCATTGTCATGTTTAAGAAACCAGTTTGAGATGATTTGAGCTTTGAGACATGGTGCATTATCCTACTGGAAGTAGCCATCAAAAGATGGGTACACTAGTCATAAAGGTATGGACATGGTTAGCAACAATACTCAGATAGGCCGAGTAATTTAAATGGTGCTCAATTGGTACTAAGGGGCCCAAAGTGTGCCAAGAAAATATCCCTCACCCCATTACACGACCACCACCAGCCTGAACCGTTGATACAAGGCAGGATGGATCCATGCATTCATGTTGTTTACGCCAAAAACCCATCCTACCATCTGAATGTTGCAGCTGAAAGCGAGACTCATCAGACCAGGCAACATTTTTCCAATCTTCTTGTGTCCAGTTTTGGTGAGCCTGTGCAAATCTTCTGTTTCCTGTTCTTAGCTGATAGGAGTAGTATTCGGAGTGGTCCATCTGCTTCAAGGTCCGATGTGTTGTGCGTTCAGAGATGATGGTATTCTATATACTTTGGTTGTAACGAGTAGTTATTTGAGTTACTGTTGCCTTTCTATCATCTCGAACCAGTCTGCTTATTCTCCTCTAGCCTCTGACATCAACAAGTCCTTTTTGTCCACACAACTGCCGTTCACTGGTTATTTTCTCTTTTTCTGACTATTCTCTGGAAACCCTAAATGATTGTGCATGAAAATCCCAGTAGATCAGCAGTTTTTGAAATACTCAGACTGTCTGGCACCAACAACCATGCCACATTCAAAGTCACTTAAATCCCCTTTCTTCCTCATCCTGATGCTCGGTTAGAACAGCAAGTTGTCTTCACCATGTCTAGATGCCTAAATGCACTGAATTGCTGCCATGTGATTGGCTGATTAGCAATTTATGTTACCAAGCATTTGAACAGGTGTACGTAATAAAGTGGCTTGTGAGTGTGTGTGTATATACAGTATATATATATATATATATATATATATATATATATATATATATATATATACCTGTATATATACATTGTGACAGTGTCACTGTCACGGTAAAATTGACAGTTTGCTGGACACAGGGTATGTACATTTGCGAGGTGCAATACTATGTGGACTGGAGAAGACTGCTTTCGCAGCTTTCTCCAGGTTTTGGTATTCTGGAAGTGGGCTCTGTAGTCAGTGTCCACAGTGTCTTGGGAGGGACAGGATCTCCAACCCTGTATCCAGACTTAGTTGATTACCAGCAGGGTGTGTGCTCAGGTGAGCACAGCCCTTTTATTGAGTGTATGGGAAAACCTTATGGCTCCCAGTTGGAGACGGCTCCACACCAAGAGACGTGATATATAAATATAAATATATATATATATATATATATATATATATATATATATATATATATATATATAGAGCCCTCCAAACAAAATAGGCATGGAACCACATAAAGATGGCAAAAAGACTCTCAACATAACACTGACCTGAGGTGTGCCCTGATCGACAAAAAGGGGGCAAAAATACCAGTATAGAAAAATAATGTTTTATTGGACATGTGATATTTATTCAGCAAGTTTGTGACATTTCAACCTGAGGGTCTGGAATGTACCAAGCAAAGCAGGAGGGCTTCTAGCTGCCAAACCTTCTGATGACGTGTATTTGTATGAGGTGCGGACAAATCGTGAACCAAGCAAAGTTTACTGGAGAACTTGGCCTTAACAAGCTGACTCTCCAGGTGCTGTATGGTGATACAGAAAAAGGGCTGATGACAACCTCCTGGTCCAGTTGGGTCTTTAGCAGAGTGTCTATGGTTTGTTCATCGATGGAAGCTGAGAGAAGATTCCTGCATGTCAGGATGACTTAAGTGCTGCTTCTTCCCATTCCAGTATCCGGGTGTTGGCTGCTGCATTCTCCCTGTCTGTGTTGACCTGTTAGATGATGGGTCACCTGATATAAGCAAACCAAACATTCTATCCCTTGCCTGTGATAGAGACACAGTTACCTGCATTGTTCTTGATCAAGCCTTCAGTTTGTCTGCCTTGCTTTGTTTTTGTATCACCGGGATCGGATATCAGACTATTCCCTAAACTCAGCATGCCTTATTACCTGGACCGTCTTAGAACCACGCTATCAGTCTGCTAAACTGCAAGTAGCCTGTTGTTTTCTCTGCTCACGTCTGCCCTAGTGTGATAGCCAGGCACTATAGCATTGTGTGTCCTGGGGGCAACCAAGTACCGGTAGGCATGCTTGTCTTAGGGGAAAGGGGGCTTCTATAGGTGAAGCACAACTGCATTGAGGTGACACTGCACTCGTGGGTGGTTTGAGGCAGGGTTTTGAGCCCAGTGTGGAACCCAAAGGTGAATTCACACACCGTGAAGAGTGCGAGAGAGGGAAATGGGTGAGAGGAGAGGTAAAACCCCAACCACTGTATGTCCACTCGGTTTAGTCATTAGGAGTTTGGGGTGTTTGAGGGTGCATGCGGTCTTGGGATTTGCTCTCTGGCAGATCTAGACCACATGGACTGTACATACAGGTAGTGTAGTTATAATTGTTGCCAATCTCTGCTTTCCCCACGACTGGACAGGCCGCCTAAACATATGCAAAGAGATTACCGCGCTAACATGCACAAATGACAATAACTACAAGCAGCAACCACTAAGTGTTATACATACACTATATTATGCAGGAGAAAAGATTGGAGTTGCGCTAAAAAAAATAATTTAAATGGGTAGAGAAAAAAGAGTGATAAACAAATTATTTTAGACCAAGTGCGAGTTAATGTCTTTATATGGATCCAAAGTCCAGTGTACTCAAGTGGCAAACATAAACCAATAAAGTGTTGATGGTGAACCAAAAATCATTAGAAACGTCCTTAACGGGCAGTCCTAGGAAAGAAACATGTGTATATCTAACACCAGAATGATAGTGGGATAAACAGTGGAGGCTAAACATATCCACCTGAAAACACTGAGTGGGGTCAGACATGCCCTGGACAGCTGTATGGGGTGAAGGGGAGGGCCAGGGAATGCCTGGAATCTGCGTTGGAACACCAGTTCGCTGGCACTCAACTGACCCAACTGACCTAAGAGAGGAAAGACAGATATGCGAATGACTGGCCGTGAACGTGTGCCACTGAAAGACAAGTTGCAATACCGGGTTAAAAAAGGAACATCATAAGGGAGGCAGAAAGCCAGAAAGGAGATAAATCGGAATGTGTGTGGGGAGAAACCCTAGACCATGCTAGTTGTTTGTCGTGATATTTGTAAAATAAAAACGGAACATGCCGATTTGTGTCGGAACTGCAAACCGAAGCATTCTGTGAGTTGCGAGTGAGCGCGAATGTATGCATGAGTGGTACGAGTAGCGACTGGGTGCTTGTGGCAGGTGCCTCAAGGGGGAGGCCGAGCTGTGGAAGCTTGTGGTGTATGTGTAAGACAGGATGTGTCGAATCGTGTCAGGGATTAGAATTGTGGTGTCACAGATACGACCAGGATTCGAATCAGGCTAAGGTGGGTAAGCGGAATTGTCCCCCCCGACTGTGGCGAGGCCTTCTATGCCACGTTCCACAGCAAGTTTGGGGATGGTCCATCCCCTCAGGGTGTGAGCGCAGCCATGCTCTGAACCCGCGGAGGGTGAGAGAGGGGTGGAAGTATGTGTTAGGAAGAGTCGCAGAGATAAGAACGGAAGAGAAAAGTTGCATACACAAAATTAGTTAAGAAGGAACGAGAAAGATATGGCAGGCACAGTGAAGAAGCCATTTTGCATTCTGAAGCGCTGAACGCTGTTGAGTGGAAATTTTGAAAACTCAAAAGAATGCTTGGCAACCGAGGTGAGCCAGAAGGTGACTGGCCAGGTAACTAATGCTTGGGTGCCCATCTGTGCTAAGCACAAACCTGTGGACTAGAGCCCCAGGGCGTACCGGGACGAGAAGTCTGGTACGGCCTAAGTGAGAATGTTGCGTTCTGTAGTTCATGATGTATGTGTGTCCTGTCAACGCTTGCACTGTATACAAGCCCAATGTTTAGTGGCCTTGTCTGTGAAGTTGAAGGGTCGCCCTTCAAAAACAAAGGCCCGGATTCAGGTAGAGCGGCGCAATGTTGAAAGGCAAGCATGCTATTCACAAAGAATATGCGCTTAACGTTGCGCCGGCGTATAGTATAGTTGTCGGCGTAAGCCGACGTAAGTCAAAGTAGGTGGAAGTGGGCGTGATATATTATAATGAAGCGTGACCCCATGCAAATGATGGCCACAGCTTCAAAAAACAAACTGCGCATGCGTCGTCTCTTGGATGCATCCCAGTGCGCACGCTTACAGTTACGTCAAAATAGCTGCCTAAGATACGTCGAACACTGCCTACAACGTGAATGTAACCTACGCACAGCCCTATTCACGTAGTACTACGTAAACGGCGTACGCAACGTAAAATTCTACGTCGTCGTTCCCTGACCCATACCTTTGCATTACCTGCGCCTCCTATATGAGGGGTAACTTTACGCCAGACGTAAGCCTTACGCAAATCGCATATATGAAGCGGCCGGGCGCACCTACGTTTGTGAATCGGCGTATCTTACTCATTTGCATATTTTAAATGGGAACGCCGAATGCGTCCAGTGTAACTATGCGCCCACGATACGGCAGCGTAGGCAAGTTACGTTGGGCGGCTGAAGCCTAGTTTTATGACGTATCTAGCTTTGTGAATCGGCGTAACAATACAACGGCGCACATTTGTACTTACGACGGCGTATCTCTAGATATGCCAGCGTAAAACGTTTGTGAATCCGGGCCACAATGTTGAGCAAAGAAACATGTGACAGTAGCTAACACCTGATGAGCAGCCCAAATGGTATATGTGAAGTGAACGTGGTGAAAAGGGTTCTGCAGAGTGATGTGAGGGTGGAACCCAAGTCCGGGTTTTAACCTAACCTGAAGATGCAGAACCTATACTTGTTGTGTGTGGGGTTTTTTTCCAGAAAGCTTTTTTATTTTATTTTTTCTGAGAAAACGACGTCCAACCTGGTGCAGGTTGGAATGACCTGAATTCGACTGACCTAATGGAGAAACAACAGACAAGAAAAGCATGAGTGGCTGGGTTGTATGCCACTGGAGACGATGAGTGGCCGAATTGTGTGCCACTGGAGATAATGAGTGGCCAAATGGTGCGCCACTGGAGACGTGCTTGCAAAGATTGCAAGAAAGTAGCAAATTGAAGGACGAAAACTGGACAGCCGCACTCCGAAATCACTTAAAATAAGTTGTCTTTTATTTTTCAATTGTACACACAGTCACTGCAACCAACAAAATACAGTATGGCCATACTGTATTTTGTTGGTTGCAGTGACTGTGTGTACAGTTAAAAAATAAAAGACAACTTATTTTAAGTGATTTCGGAGTGCGGCTGTCCAGTTTTCGTCCTTTAATTTGCTATCATTAGCATTGCCAGCACCTTGGTGGTTCAACAACCCTTGATTGCACACGGGGCTCACCTGGAGCGGTGAGAAATTTGTCTGATTGCAAGAAAGTAGCCGTATCAGGGAGGCGAAAACAAGGACAGCAGAGAAACTGGAGCATGTGGGGATGACCCATGGTCACGTGCAATCGTGAGTTATGATCGCGTGTTTGTGCAAATCAACGAATCACGCTGACTCGAATCAGAGTTATGAAGCTGAAGTCTCATATGTGTTTGTGAATAAGTGTATACATGCGTGGGAATGATCTGAGAATGATTGGTTGCTTGTGGCAGGTGCCTCACGATAGAGACCGAGCTGCGGAAAGCTTGTTATGTGTGTGAAAGTTGGAATCGGCATTTGGGATTTAAATTGCGCTGTTTTAGAGTGTATATATCAACCTGATGGATACTGTGATGCTTACGACTAAGCCAAATGTGGTGTTTATAGTGTGATGGCCCTTGCAGGGGTCCTGTTGTGCAAGTGTGGAAGTACCACATACCAACCACACAGGCCCTCCCGAGGATAATCAACATGCATACAAGGGACCAAGTGAGTCTAATTACCACCTCAATCAGCCACAGAACCCGTGCAATGAATATATTCTTAGCTCCAAAGGGATGAGGCGGCAACCCCATAGACTGTGAATTCCACAACCAGAAAAGCCTGTGCCAAGTGATGTTGGACAACGGCCGACAGAGGCTCATAGGCTTGTATCTATGCATGAATCATATGTTTGTTGACAAACAAGGCAGAGGGAACCTACGAAAACCTACGGAACCTACGAATGAACAAGGCCTGTGCCGAATGATGTCAGGACACGATCGACAATGACTCAGAGGCAGCTAACTACAAAAAGGGTTGCAGAATAGGAAACATAACAAACAACATTGCACATGATACGAAAAAAGGTTTGAATCCTGTCTGCAACAGTGAGCGAGAACCACCGACAAAGACCACGAACGGAGAAGCCGCAACACACAGGTGATCGAATGCACAGACTCATGAACCACAAAGTGAGCCGGGAAGAGCTGGCCTAGTGACAGGGAATACAGGTGAGTGGGCTGATTAAATACCCCCTAGGCTCCTCCCATAAATTCAGGACACTATACTGGTCTTCATATATATACTGTATATATATATATATATATCATGAGCAGGTTTCACTGCTTGTCTGTAGCTGCTCACTGCAGCCATCACAACTAGGCAACAATGTTTTTCGTCCATTGCAAAGGGATGCCAGTTTCATTGAAATAAGCATGTAGTGTAAGGCCCTAGATTTAAAAATGTGAAGTGCTTGTACAGTATTCTGTGGTAAATGTGATAGAAAAATGGTAGAGGGCGCTAAGGTAAAATACCTGGTAAATAAACTACAAACACGCTGTGAGTGGATCTACAAACAATGTGATTGTGAATATTGGTATATAACACAATAGAATACACAAACGATTGTGTATAATAAGTGAAACAAATATATCAAAATGTGCTGTACAATAATAGAAACAAATAGTATAACTAGTGCGTCCTATATAGTGTTCTGGCAATGACAGACAGTGCAATCCTTGAAATCCAAAAGGAGAAAAAGAAAGAAACATAGGAAAAAATTCTTCAATCAAATTCCACAGCTCCTTCACCAGGCAGATTGAATCACCCCAATCGTGCTCAGAAAAAAGATTGCGCTTACCAGATGGTCATGACCTCTTAACGAAAAGAAGGTCAATCTTGCTTTATGCAGGAATATGCCTACATTCATTTAGGAGGGTTTCTTCACCACCAAGCAAGAGGATTCACTCCATAGAGATGTACATAGAATAAATGGACAGAGAAATAGCTCCCATAGTGCGATCAATTTAATTAAAACTGGAATAAAAACAAAACAAGCCAAAAGGCTACTTACAAAAAACAGTGCCCTATCCCGGCACTGAGGCTGCAGGCAATCACAAACTGGGGGTCGACTAGCACACTCGCGTGGGGCGGCCTCACTCTGTTGCGTGAAAGAGCAGTAATTCCTCAAAGATACGTGGCTGCATCCAGTAACATCGTACCTCATGGATACGTGTTGTAGCAACTAGTTCGTAGTAGGTCTATGAGGCAGACGCCGGGAGAGAGGACACAGGGTGTACACGTGACCAGGCTGCGCCGACCGACGTACGTTTCGTATGGATAACGTCTTCAGGGGGGCGTGTTTTTTGTCTCACTATATATATATACACTTATCTTTCATTAATTTTATTAATTTTTTTCATATCGAGCTATTGGCGCGGAATTTCCTTTTTCATTTGCACATTCTGTGGTAAATGCAGGGCTTTTTTTCAGGTGGAACTTGGTGAAACCCAGTTCTACCACCTCTGGCTCAGACCCTTTAGTGCCTGCTCACCACAATCACTTGTAAACACAGAAGTTCGGTTTCTATGTTTACAAGTGATGCACTCTGTGTGTAACCCCCCCCCCCCCTAAACTCTGCACTCTGTAAGTAATGCAATCCTGGTATTTAATGCCCCTTTAAGACCCTCCTACTGTTCGTGAAATTAGACTGACCACACCCACTTTTTGATGTGATTTGGATTTGGATGTGGTGTGTAGGGGAGGTGATATTGGGGGGGGGTGGTCGTGGTTGAGTTCCAGCACCTAAAAAAGCCCTGGTTAAATGTATTCAATTAAAATAACCAATTATTTGCAGAGAAATAAAGGCATTTCCCTTGCATAAGATTGGATGACTGGAGTGAATATTTTGCTACTTCTATAAATCATCCCCATTATGTGCAATCAGTAACTGCTTGTAGAATGGTTAAATATCAAATCTTTCATTTTGAAGGGAGGAAAACTTGTCTGTATATAGACAGTTTAAGTTCACAAATTATGATCCAATTTATTACACAGCCCAGTTATTTATTATGAAACAAGAGACTTCTGGCAATAAACGGAAGATGTTGTATTTGTATTGCCAAGACAGTAATGACAATTACAATCTCAGTAGAAATAAAACTAGCTGGGCTGTGTTTCAGTGAACTGTTTTTAGTTTTTTCCCTTTGCATGATTTTTTAAGTCTTTTTATTACTATATGGATATAGAAAGACAAGATAAATGTTTCAGTTTACTACAAAGCTGCATTTGATTTGTGAACATACATAGGTAGGTAAATTGTCTACTCGCTGCTTCATTTCTCAAGTATTTCAGAGCAAGATTTCTATTTTGTGACCCTCTAGACAAACTGTTTTTTTTATACATAGCTCCTCTCTATGCTAGCTTTAGGACTCATGTAGATGGGTGGAACTAAACCTTCCTATCCTTAATACTTCATGTACAACTGCTGCTGGAAAACGAACGTTTAGGTGTTTTTTTTTAACTACCATGAACTCTCTTCTATGGTATCTTATCAGTCAATGTACACAGGGTAGTTTATAGTAGTTTCTAGGCAATTGAGTTAAGAAGTCATTTTTAGAAAGCAAAATAATGCTTTCATGACGGCTGTTCAGAGGCATTTGAAACGCCAAATGCCTGTAACAGCTTGTAAACTCGCGTTTAGCCGCGTTTCATTTACAGGCGTTTTTAATGGAGATACGTTTTTGACTTTAAAAAAAAAAAAGCTCCTAAACACAAACTCGGCTAACCATCATTTACTATCTGTCAAGATAAATCGTTCAGGGGAGGTTTAAAACGTACTGTGTACACACGATCACCTTTTGTGATGAAAAGAAACAAAACAACGTTTTTCAAACTTCATTTTCCAAAACGACGTTGCATACACACCATCGTTTTTCCAAAATGCTCTAGCAAAGCGTGGTGACGTACACCACGTTCGACTGCACCCTGTTTAATTGAAGCTCCGTCTCATAACTTGCTTCTGAGCATGCGTAGGTTTAAAAACGTTGTTTTCAACATCGTTTTGCCCACACACGATCACTTTTTATGACACAAAAGATTACATTTTGAAAAACGACACAAAAAATTCAAGCATGTTCAAATTTTTTTTTGGTCGTTTTTTTGAAGACATAAAACAACGTTTTGCCCACACACAATCATTTTAAATGACGTTTTTGAAAACGTCGTTTTTTTTCATCACAAAAAGTGATAGTGTGTACGCGGCATAAGCCTTACAACCCAGGAAGTTGTCATCTTGGCATTGTTTGACATGCAGTTGTCATATGGTGCTGCACATGTGATCAGCTTTTCATGGCTTGACAGTTCAGTTGGGAACTAAGATAAGCACACTAGTAAAACAGTTATAAATCAAGGCATACCTTGAATATAACTGTTTTGGGAAAAAGTTCAATCAGCTGGGCTTAGTTCCAATTTAAGCTAGCCATACACAGCACCACCAAGCTCAAAAGTATATTTAAAATTGACTAAGTCATGTGGAAAATTGTTAGCTGTACAGTGACTGCATCCGATCAGCTTAAGGTGCAGTGGCTGTCTGAATGCAATAGCCAGCCTTGTAGATTCCAGAAGTTCCAGAAGTTTGATCAAAAATTTCCTTCATTCATGATAATTAAAATGAATGAAGGAAATTTTTGATCAAACTTCTGGAACCTGTGACGTGTCCCAGAAGATTGCAGGGAGGGAGGGGAGAGAGGTAAACTTCCTTATGGTGCCGCTGAACCCCGAGAGGAAGTGGGAGCTGGATGCCCCCCAAAAAAATAACATGCCAAATGTGGCATGTCAGGGGGTCACCATCACTTAAAACGGAAGTTCCATTTTTGGGTGGAACTCCACTTTAAGCTATGATTAGCTATGATTTATGGCAGCACTGATTGGCCCACGCTTTTATATGAAGACGATTACTTGTTTCTCTATTTCCTGAAGTACCGGATATTTCCTTGGGCTTCAGTCACTGAACGGAGCAGCAAGCGGCAAATGAAAGGTCAGTATATGCTGGGAAAGAAAAAATAAAGCAAACCAGTTACTTTTCCCTGATTGGGGAAAGTACTTGTTTGCTTTACCCCCTTTAAATTTAGATGAAAACACAGATTAAAGTACAAGCATTAACACTCCATGATGTCAGGCACTGAAGCCACTACCATAAACCAAAAAGCCATAAAAAATATTTGTAATAATTATTTTAAATACTCCTGAAGAATAGAAATTACAATGGTGTTTCTTTTTTGTACCTTTTTAGAATGAAGAAGGGGAGAACGGTCTTGATGGAATTTCTGGAGAACAGGTATATTATATAGGGGATGAGAACATTTCTGACTGTCAGAGATATATAAATAGCCTGGTGTGCCAACGTGACATAGTCACCTTTTCTAAGAGACATGTATATGGTAAGTTCTGACAGTACAGACAAGTGATCAAGAATGAATAGATGTCTCACAACCTACTTTCAGTGAGACATATTTCTATCCATGGATAATTTTACTACAGTTCTTCATTTGATTTACTTTAGGGAACATCTGGAAAACCAGGAAGCAAAGGAGAGATGGGTGAAAGAGGAGAAGCAGTAAGATGTTTTTAGTATGCTATCAATTGTTTGATCATTCTGATTAACATTATATATATATATATATATATATATATATATATATATATATATTGAAACATTATACTTATGATAATGATAAAAGGACAGAAGTGTCATATAACCACTCATCTGTGCACTGCAATATTATATGTAACTTTTTTTATATTACTTTTTCTATTCAAATGTAGTTGTTGTCCACATAGTTGCATTGTATTATCAGGAACACTGATGTAGCCCCCTCACTGTTGTAGGTACATTTAGTTTGGCTACCCTGTAAGCAGAGGAATATGAGATAATTTTGTTAGGAGTCTGTGCATTGCTCCAAAGGCTGTAGCTCTGTTACCTCCCCCTGACTTTTGGAACTTTTTGGATAGTTACAGAATCTAGTGAGTGAAAGGACAGAGGCTGCAGCCTGAATAATTATGAAGTTTTCCTGGAGAGGCAGCCCAGAAGAGGTGGAAACGTCCAATAAATACCCAGAAGCCCGGCAGACTGGGGGCAGAGCTTGGGGTCCAGTCGTATGGAGCAGACCCCTGTGGTGGGGGCTCTGCCCTTGGGGCAGAAAAAAGAGCAAGAGAGAGAAGTGGGAGCTTCAAGGCCTCGTACACACGATCAAATCTGTCTGCTGGAAACGGTCGGCCCGACCGTCCCAGCAAACAGATTCGATCGTGTGTACGGGCGAGCCGACGGTTTTGGCCACCCGACAGATTTCAAAGCATGCTTTGAAATCTGTCGGCTGGGAACCCGTCCGCCCGACATGTCTGCTGGTTAGTATGCTAACCAGCAGACATGTCTTCTCGCACACGCGCCAAATGATTTCGACGCATGCACGGAAGTGTTTAACTTCCTGGTGCGGTGACGTGGCGGCGTCAACGTCACCGCCACGTCACCGACACGTCAGCGCGCTGTCTGCTGGCGGGGATTTTGGTTTGCTCGTGTGTACACGCGAGCAAACCAAAATCCAAGCAGACAGATCTGTTCAAATTGGTCGGTCCGACCGATTTGAACAGATAGATTGCCTCGTGTGTACGAGGCCCAAGTCTTCACTCAGTTTAGTCTTTACTAGGCTTAGCAGCTGAAATCAAGCTAAGCCAGAAATAGTCTGCACATCAGAGAGGCCAGTGGAGCATCTTTCTGAATTTGAGTAACTACTTTAGGGCACTTTCACACTGCCAGCACCCGTGCTATATATAGCGGTGCTTTACTGTTGTGTTTGCCGTTTTTTTTGGCCACTAACGGAGCACTTTTAACCATTACTAGCGGCCGGAAAAGGGTCAAAAGCGCCCACAGAGCTTTGCCGGCGGTTTGGCGGTGCTGCCCATTGATTTCAATGGGCAGGGGCGCTTTAGGAGCAGTGTATTCACCGAAATCTACCAGCTTATTTGGGGTTAGTGCTACACTGAGAATAGAACACACCACAAGTGATCTTTGAACTCTGACCCCATACAAAAAAATGAAGGGTGTCACTTCAGGCTTTAGTAGGTCATTATATGCTGACAACCGCTGGAAGTGAAGGCAGGGAAAAAACTTGTCTCAGCTCCATTGTAGTTAATGAGGAAGGAAAAAAAAAACAGGAGCAGCACATCACACAGTACCATCATGTAAAAAGTGGAAGCAGCCTGTGCCTAGACCTTGTCCAGGCCACACCCCTGACATTTTTGCTACCCATGTGACCCATGACTAAGCCCCATGGACAAGGAAAAGCATTTTGGGGGTGTAGCCTCGACGGAGTCTAGGCTGAGGCTGCTTCCACTCTTTACGTGAGGGTTTTGTGTGATGGGCTGCTCATGGGATTTATTTTCCTTCATCTTTGAACTCTACCACAGGTAGTGAGACAATATATACCAAAACATTTTACTGTATACGCATTGCTGCATTATAGCCAAATTATTGTGCTTGTTGAATGGGAGTTTGGGGTTAATTCACCTTATAACAAAACATTTTAAGACGTTTCTAAATGGATAGTAAACACATATAGAGTGATATTTAAACAAGAAAAATATGTTTCATCCTTTATTAGTTCTGTGAGATAACATAGTAGACGTGGGACATAGAAATACCCATTTCTTAAAGTCACCCTATCATGTTTTTAAAAATAATTTCAGATTGAGGCTCAGTTCACACGTGCTGTGACTCACAGCATGGCGTCCGGTGCATCCCTGATCACCGATTCAAGGCGAATCAGGTCCAAATTTTTGTCTGAATTTGCACCTGAGATGCACAGGACCCTTTCTAAATGTGGACCGCGACTGCCCCAGAGCCGCGTGAACCGGGAAGAACACTCTACTGTCATGCAAATTGGATGCAGGGTCAAGGTGCTTTTGAGTGGGGGGGCAGAGCCCCCTATGCTCCAAGCACCCACCCCCCCATGTTAAGGGCATGTGGCCTGGTATGGTTCAGGAGGGTGGGCCCTCACTTGCCCCCCTTTCCTGACATGCTGAGCTGCATGCTCGGATAAGGGTCTGTTATGGATTTTGGGGGGTCCATGCCTTTTTGTTTTTTAATTTTGGCATAGAAGGGACCCAAAGGACCTGGTATGGAGTGGGGGAAACCCTGCATTGTTTTTTTTAAATGTATTACCGGCAAAGCCAACTGACAGATGATGAGTCATGGTTGTTAAGGACGTGGGCGGCCGACTTTCCAGGCCACTGATTAAGAACCAGCTATTCTTCACACAGAATTTAAATCTATACAAATTTTAATAGTTCTAAAAAGTTATAATTCCTTATAAAACTAATTAACAAAACAAATTTTATTGTATTTGAACTAAATCCATTACTGTTCGTTACTCTTTCATAAAAAAAAATGTGTCCAAATTACCAGTTGAATTAATTGTTACTATTTGTTGCTATTGCAAAAACACATCTTTAATTCCTGTGTCCCCCACCACACGTTCTGGTTCTGTCCTCAATGTCCTCTGTCCCAGCAGGAGTCAATAGTGATGTAGGAGTTGAAGATTAAATCACTGCATGGGGGGGGGGGAAATACAGGCACCCAAAAAACAACATCAAAGAGCATTATGGAAGCTGCAGCACAAAAACAGAGCAACATTAGGAGACATGGCCTGCCATAGCGGAGAGTAGAAATTAACTTTTATTGCAGAGAACTTTGATTCAGACTTATTTTAAACCCCACAGGATCACTTTAATCCACAATACCTTATGCCACAATATTCTTTAATCCAATCAGCATGGCTATCTGATTCTGCTTATACAGGGAGTGCTGGAGCTAGAACTCCAGGCATTTGTATGTATTTGGGCTTTCAGTCTACTAGCCATATGCAATATCTTTGACTTGCTGTCTTAACAGGGAAGTCCTGGTACAAAAGGACCTCTAGGAGATAAAGGAGACAAAGGTTTCAGAGGTGACTCGGTAAGAATATACATTTCTTTGATGAATTTATGTTTTTGTAACTCGGTTGTTTTGTAAATACATGTAGGTGTAGCATCTCGCAGCTCTCTCTGACACTCCCCCCTGGTCTGAAAGTTGGTAGAAACTTCCAGAGCTGGCGAGTGGAGTAAGGAGGGGCTGTGATGCATATTTATGAGGTCCTCAACCTATATCCCTCAATAAAACATAAAAAAGAGCCTGTGGAAATTTGGTTGCCTTGCTGTGTAGGGTGGGGGATTCCATGCTACTTGTAGCTCCTTAGGGGGTGTGCTACATAGCGTTGGATACGTTGTATTATAATACCCTAATATATGGGTAAGCTATAATGTTTTACATTTATATGCAGTAAATTAAATGATTGGTATTTTTTATACATACACAATGCATAAATTCACTTGTATATTCTTATTTGATATTGGTTACTTACAGGGAGAGCCTGGGACTGATTCCACCATTCCTGGGCCTAAAGGGTATAAAGGAGAACCTGGAATTGAGGTGATTATTTAGCATTTAAATTATTACTATTACTTTCATTTTATTTCATGTGATTGGCTTTTTTCATATGGTTTTCATTGATCTGCAACTGAACCCTTAAAATAATTTACAGTTCTCACAGATCCCCCGCTAAATATTTTTATCTACAGCTCACGGCACATTAGCATGATTAGAACCCCTGGAGGAACCCTAGGGTTCAACAGAACCCTGGTTGTGAAAGCTTGGGGTAATGTACTGTATATGAAGTCCCAATCGATACACTCTTATATAATCTATTGCATGTTAATATAGATTCAAAAATCATTATCAATATTTTTAAATTGCCAGGTTTCGTTATGAAAATACCTAGTTATCTGCCATGAAGGTCCTTGTTCAACCATTTCATGTTACAGAGTGACAGCATTTTCCTCACCCTGTCTCCTAACTGTGCTTCTGCGTTGTCACCCTGTCCACTGCCTTTCAAAGTGGCCATTTCAGCACATTTTATGCACACATGGCATACTGTTGTTACCTTCAGGAAACATTCCCACAGAAATACCATACAGGCCTCTATGGAGTACATGTAGACAGAAAATGACTGCTAGGAGGCCACAGAAGAACAACAGTGCTAAGATACAACACATGATGAAAAAATATGAAAACAAGTATTATATGTTCTTTCATGGCTCAGTCCTACTCAGGTCATCTAAACTGAATGTTATATTGTGTTTGGTCATCCTAAGTCATGAATTCTTCATTCAGGTGGTCATACATGGCAGTATAATGTCTCACAAGAACAATGGACTGTGAAGGCTTGTACACACGATCGGTTCAAACTGATGAAAACGGACTGAGGTTCGTTTTCATCGGTCCAAACCGATCGTGTGTAGGCCCCATCGGTCCATTATCCTTCGGTCAAAAAACAGATGGCTTGCTTTAAAATTCAACCGATGGACAGCTAACCGATAGATCAAAACCGATCGTTAGTACGCTCGGTTTGAAACCCGCGCATTCTCAGAATCAAGTCGACGCATGCTTGGAAGCATTAAACAGCACGTCGTTGTGTTTTACTTCACCACGTTCTAACACGATCGTTTTTTTAACCGATGGTGTGTAGGCACATCAGTCCATCAGTCAACTTCATCGGTGAACCGATGAAAATGGTCCGTCGGACCATTCTTATCGGATGGACCGATCGTGTGTACAGGGCTTGAGACATCTGCTACTATTAACCACTTGCATACTGGGCACTTACACCCCCCTCCTGCCCAGGTAAAATTTCAGCTTCCGGCACTGCGTCGCTTTAACTGACAATTGCGCGGTCGTGCGGCGTGGCTCCCAAACAAAATTTACATCCTTTTTTCCCCACAAGTAGAGCTTTCTTTTGGTGGTATTTGATCGCCTGTGCGATTTTTATTTTTTGCGCTATAAACAAAAAAGAGCGACAATTTTGAAGAAAAATACAATATTTTTTACTTGTTGCTATAATAAATATCCCAATTAAAAAAAAAAACACATTTTTTTTTCTCAGCTTAGGGCGATACATATTCTTCTACATATTTTTGGTAAAAAAAAAAAATCGCAATAAGCGACTGGTTTGCGCAAAAGTTATAGCGCTTACAAAATAGGGGAGAGAATTATTATTTTTTATTATTTTTTTTTACTAGAAATGGTGGCGATCTGCGATTTTTATTGGTACTGCGACGTTATGGCGAACACATCGGACACTTTTGACACATTTTTGGCGCCATTCACATTTATTCTGCGATCAGTGCTATAAATATGCACTAATTACAGTATAAATGTGACTGGCATTGAAGGGGTTAACACTAGGGGGTGAGGAAGGGGTTAAATGTGTATGCTAGGTGTGTTCTAACTGTGGGGGGAGGGGGGGTGACTGGGGGGGTGACCGATCTGTGTCCCTATGTAGGAAGGAACACAGATCGGGCTCCTCCCCTCCAGAGACAGGACATTGTCTCTGTGTGAGCCGGCAATGAGAGATGATCTATGAGAGATCATCTCTCATTCGCCCACAGATCACCCTCTGATTGGCCGTTTGCCGCGATCTGTGATTGGCCGTGTCCAAGGGACACGGACAACACAGGGCTTCCCCGCAGCGCGCTGTACAGCGCGCCCTGGGAACGCCAGAATGACATGCCGTCAAATGACGTCATGTTGGCTATTCAGGCCCGTGCTGTTGCCGTCATCCGACGGTAGCGCGGGCCTCAAGTGGTTAAACCTACCTGGATTTTCTGTCTGACGCTTGATAGCAACACTTTCTTCCTTTTATAATAAAGGGGGTATCCAGTACCTATCACCTACAGAATTTCCATAAATTTGTGATCAGTGCTGGGATCACACTGAACAGCCACCCAGACTGTCCACCAGATATATCTAGACAATGCAGACAATGCTTCTATGTCTAAAAGCACACAATCAACCGAGGAAAAATGTTTTTCATATGCTAAAAAAAAAAAAAATTCTCTCAACCACTTTGTATATTCAGATTTTTTGTGTAAATGTACAGGTTTCAATTTTTCAATTTTGTGTGCACCTCTGTCAAAACCTAGTAGATTGCACAATGCATGGTGTGGTCACCTTGACCCCTGACCCAGAGATCTGTACATGATTATATAATATTTATCTTATTCTTTTTTTTTTCTAGGGAGAATCTGGAAAGCCAGGAACACCCGGGCAGCCTGGAATTAGAGGAGCTGGAGTAAGATATAACCATTACCATTTTCCCACAAATGTGTCTCCAAAAGTAAAATAATATTTGCTCAGTACTTTCCCAGTGTATGCTGTTTACAAATTTCTAGGGTTGTCCCGATACCGATACTAGTATCGGTATCGGGACCGATACCGAGTATTTGCGAGAGTACTTGTACTTGCTCCCGATGCCTCTGCCGATACTTTTTTTTGTATTTATCAACATGTTCTGTGAAAATTCTTTGAGTTTTTTACTACTGCGTGACAAGCAAATAAAACATTTTTATTCATTTTTACTAATTTTTATTCTTTTATAATGTCTTGAGTTAGAGTTCTTCATAATTCTAAAGAAAATATCCTTAGTCTGTATTGTGGTTTGAAAACTGTCACATGACATTTAAAAAAAGTATCGGTATTCGGTATCGGCGAATACATGAAAAAAAGTATCGGTACTTGTACTCGGTCGTAAAAAAGTGTTATCGGGACAACCCTACAAATTTCTTTCAGTATGCTTCTCTATCCAAAATACTTAAACTAAAATAACTTTACTACGGTCCAATGTGGCATCATTTTTCCATTGTTTCTATGACTTGTTCTGTTACTGAAATTCTAGTACCCGTCAATACAACATACTATGGACTTTTCTATAGCCAGAAACAAGAAAAAAGGTCCAAAAACTCTAGAACCAATTGTTCTCGGCACATTTCACACTGGTACTTATGATTAATTTTAACAAAGGGCTATGAATAATCTACAATGTAATGCAAAGAAAAGCAGATGTTGTCTGCTTATTGAAACATTGTAAAGGCAACACCTTTGTAATTTACTGCATGATCTTGGACTTAATCCCGGAAAAGTAAACAAATAAAAAAAAAATCTGACAGGCTCAAAAAACAGGCTAAAAAAAAAAGGTTTGGGCTATAGGTACACTTTTATCAGGCATATAGATCAGGTGTTGTTGGTTTCCTCTTACTTCAATAGCTGCAAGCTGGTTTTATGTCAGGGAAAGTACTAAAGCCAGATAGGCATTTGTCTCCCTTACTTCCTTTAAAATCTGAACTCTGGGATAAGCAAATATTGTCCAAATACACACGTATTCCCACTTGAATCTTTGTGTGCTTTGAATTTTTGTTCCAGAGTGGAGCAGTAATCCAGCATGAAACCTAGCCTCCATGCAGAAGCCTTGTTATAAAGACTGGTCACTGCTGCTCTCGCTAAATGTGCAGGGTGACTGGTCTTGTATCCGCCCCTCCTAGAGTTTTCTGCAGGCAGCCTGTAGTGGGTGGAGACTGCTGGGTCACTCTTATTACTCTGCTGTCGGCACAGGTTATGTACAGCACAGTGATTATGTAACTGTTACTTCTACAGGGTAATGTCTGGGTCTGCAAACATATTTGGGGCTAACAAAGTGGATTTATAGTCTTTGTGGATATTAACAGGATATATTTAACTGACATTTTTTGTACCAGGAGTTCAGCTCGAACAAAACTATTTTTTATTTACTACAGTGGGCCAGATTCAGAAAGATTTTACGCGGCGTATCTGTTGATACGCCGCGTAAATTCTAGGATGCGCCGGCGTATCTTTTTTCTGTATTTAGAAAGCAAGATTCGCCGGAATTGTGCTAAAATACGAGCTGCGTATCTCTTACGCCGTCATATCTTAGTTGCATGTTTACGCTGGCCGCTAGGTGGCGCTTCTGTCAATTTACGCGTCGCATATGCAAATTAGGTAGATACGCCGATTCACAAACGTAGTTGCGGCAGGCGTATTTATTTGAGTCGTTTACGTAAGGCGTCGGACCGGCGTAAAGTTACCCCTGCTATATGAGGCGCAGGCAATGTTAAGTATGGACGTCGGGACAGCGTCGTATTGTACGTCGTTTACGTCGTTTGCGTAAGCCGATTCAGAATGGGGCTTGGCGTAAGTTACGTTCACGTCGATATCAATGACTATTTGCGACGTGATTTTGAGCATGCGCACTGGTATACGTCCACGGCCGGCGCATGCGCAGTTCGTTCGGCGCGTCATTTACATCGGGTCGCGATTAGTTTACATACAACACGCCCACTACCAGCCTACTTTGAATTACGCGCGGTTACGCCGGCCCATTTATGCTACGCCACCGCAACTTACGGAGCAAGTGCTTTGAGAATACAGCACTTGCCTGTCAAAGTTGCGGAGGTGTAGCGTAAATAGGATACGCTACGCCCGCACAAAGATACGCTCTCCTACCTGAATCTGGCCCAGTATCTATAGAAATTATAGATTCAGGCGTTGTGCCCGAACAACCCAACTTCATCCTTTTTCATTTTACAAGAGTATAATTTTATTGGATGCTATGGTACAACACATTGGATGGATTTACTAAAAGAGCAGAAAATACTCATTTTGCAAAGTCAGTTTTTTCTTAGCACAGTGAATGAAATAATCTATCTGATTTGCCATCATGTGTAAACAAAATTCCTGTTTCTTCTTATTTTTCTTTACACTGACTGGACATTCTCTGCAAAGTGAATTTTCACTTAGATTCTTCTCATTCACTAAGTTAAGTGAAAATTTACTTTGCAAAGTCAACATACTCTACTGCTTTGGTAAAGCAACCACAGACAGGAACATTATTATACCATAGGCTTTTGCATAAAAAAAAAAAAAAAGATCCTTCTAAGTATTTTTTTGACATATTTGTCAAAGGAACGACTATTATTAAATGAAATGTATACTTACATTACTTATGCACTCGCATTTATTATTTTTTCCAGAATCTCCCTGGTAGACGAGGAGTTACAGGAAAACCGGTATGCCTATTTTTTTTAAATAATACAACCATGCAACAACAACAAAAAAATACTTTTCTGAATGATGCATTTCACGGTCAGTCCAGTCTGTTGAGGATCAAAAAGCTGATTTATGTACGAAAATTAAGACCCAATAATACATAGAATAGGCTTTATTGATTTACAAATTGAAATGTTATGATGATAGGAATTTATATTATTATTTTTCATATAGAACTAAAATGCTGACGAAGCACTTTGTGTTGGGGCCATTGATTTTTAATACCTAAAAATGTAATATTTAATATTTAATAGCTTAAAGTCAACAATATCAAAATGTGTATATGCCTGAATTAATGAAAGAGCTGTCTTTACACATAAAACAATAACAAGTACTATAAAGGGACAGAGTAGGTAAACAAGTTGGCCTTTATTTGTTGATAGTATTGTGTAGACTCATTATACCAATTAATAGAATAATTTCTAGTCTAGTAATCTTTTATTCTAGCTTAAAATTGATTTGAAACGCTGATATAACTGCTAAACAACTAAATGACAGGGCATACTACCAGCATTTAATCTAAATTGGAACTGCCTTCCTACTTTGTCACATTACTTTTTGTTTAATTTCTTACTGCAACACAGACCGGGCTGTAGGAGGGACTAAGCCAGAGCAGGTCACATGTCCTGTGACATCACCTCAGCTTTTTCAGGCTCTTTCACCAGGCCAGGAAAAGTGTAATAGAGCTGTCAGTCATTTATCTGATCCACCCATCAATCCCTTTGGGCAGATCAGATCCTTGACTGATCACTCTAATCCACTTTGCACAGCCTGGAGGAGGACCTGAAAAAAGAAGAGGTGATGTCACATGCCATGTGACCCTCTCCATCTTAGTCATTCTCCCAGTCCAGGCTGTAGTGTTATGCCTTCCATGCAGTTTCATAAATGATTGAATGTTGTGTTGCATTAGAAGCTATATTCAATTTTAAAATTCTTTTAAATAGATTTTGAATTCAAACATGTTCTAGTCCTTTAAAACACTATTAAAAACTAAATCCCTGTGCATTTTAAACTTTTTTTTATTAGTAAGATATATAAAACATACCAAAGTTTCCAAAGGATTGATCTAATCTAAAAGAATAGGACAACAATATAGGCAATTATATTATTATCAATATCGTTATATATACAGTATATTATATCAAATCAATATATGTGTTTTGCTGTAGGGAAGAAAAGGTGAACCTGGTCTGCCAGGCTTAATGGGTAACCAAGGTGCAAACGGACCACAGGTAAGTTATTATTTTCATTATATGCTGTTCCCTTTGTATTTCTTTGAGCTCCAATATGGAAATTGATCCTTGATGTCTGAGACTGGTACCTTTAACGAGGACTGATAGTCCTATCCTGGCTTTAAAAGGGATATGTGCATCAGACTTTTTTCACTATAAGGTTCATTTAATAAGGTGAGAGAGGGGATGCTGGCAGTTCTCATCTGGACACAATACACAGTAAGGCCCAGATTCACAAAGCACTTACGCCGACGTATAGCACGTTACGCCGATGTAAGTGCAAATATGCGCCGGCGTATGTGTGCGGCAAACCCACAAACCAAAATGTGCCTAAAAACAGGCTACACCCCGCCTACGTAGATTGCACACGCCGGCGTAGCGTGGGCTGGACGCATGTTGCTGCTCCCATTGATTAGCCATTCAAACATGCAAATGAGGGGAAGTTGTACGTCCGGCGTAAAGTTATTCCCATAAATGAGGTGCAACCCGGCAACAGACATGCAGAGGTCTGCACCAGGGAACACAAGCTGGCGTATTGTGCGTTGGACGTGTGTCTGGCTGGGCGTACGTTATGTTCACGTCGTACACGGTGATCCGGCGTAGCTTAGGCAGTTGTGCTGGCGTGGTTGTGAGCATGCGCAGGAGGGTGCTGTGCATGTGTCCACGTCATGGCGACGTCACAGGGCATGCGCAGTTTGTGATACGCTGGGCGTAAAACACTGCACCAAGCTCGGACCATCATTTGCATGGGGTCATGCCCACTTCCACCTACGCCGCCGTGCACCTTCGAAAACCACGCCACGCTGGTGCAACGTTGGGAGCACTGGCTTGCTGAATGCGTTTGCTCTACGGCGGCGTAATGTGCGCCTTGCACTCTGGAAGATTGGAAGAATTAAGAATTTTAGATGTTATTTTATGCTTTTTTGATTGATAGACACTTATGAAATGGATTTTCTTAGAAGGCTGTTAATAACATTTTGATACATGGCACTTTGCACTGTGTTTTTTCATGGACACTTTAGGGTTGATTTACTAAAGCCAAATAGACTGTGCACTTTCGGAAAGTGCAATTGCATTCTGAAAGTGCAGTTGCTCCAGAATTGTGTAAATGCAGTAAAGCAAACAATACCCAATCACGTGCCAGAAAAAAAAAAAAGCAGCATTTTTGCTTGCACAGGATTACATGATAGAAGTCAGCTGAGCTTTCCCTTATTTACTAAGTTCTGGAGCAACTGCACTTTGCAAAGTGTGCAGTCAGTTTGCTTTGATTAAATCAACCCCTTTGTGTGCTTCCACTAAGCTCTTAAATGTTTTTTTTAGACATTTGAACTTTTATAGTGGACAATTAAGTTTATTGGTTTATGGTTTCAGCATACTATATTTTAGCCAATATCTTGGTGTTTTATTTCATATGAGATTTTCACTTGTTTGCAGCTCAAATTTAGAATTTTCTTTATTAATAATGCATATGAAGCAGTTGTCAAAAATTATCCAGCAATGTAAGCAGCTAAATTTATCTGCACATCTCAAGTTAAGCTTGGCCTTGCTCCTCTGCCTCCCTATTGATCAATGAGGCCATATGGAAAGCCAAATGGCTAACCTTAAGAAGAAGAAGGGCAATGACCAAGCTTAACTTTTATAGGATAAAAATACATTTGCTATTAAATTCAGTTTAAATTTTGTAGGTTTTTAACAGGTTTATTTTCAATTTGTACCATGTGGAGTAAGAAATCCATAGTTCACCTCAGAAACTTACAGTATCAACCCCTGTGCTCTACCTGAAGTCTGATGTTCTACCCACAGTAGGGATGAGCCGAACATTCCCGCGTTCGGTTTGCACCAGAACCGTCGAACGGACCGAACGTTTGCGCGAACATTTAGAACCCCATTGAAGTCTATGGGACTCAAACATTCGAATTCAAAAGTGCTCATTTTAAAGCCTAATACGCAAGTCATTGTCGTAAAACGTCTTTGAGAACCTGGGTATTGCCCCAGGGAACATGTATTAATGGAAAAAAGTTTAAAAACGGTTTTAAAACGTTTTTTCTATTGATACATGTCCCCTGGGCAAGACCCGGGTTCTCAAAGACGTTTTCACAGGCAAACTATAGACACCCAGCAGGTACAATATTTAAAGGGATTTTTCCTTTTATACATTTTTTTTCTTCTATTCAAGCATCCAGGAGCAGTGATTTTAATGATGCTTAAATACAAAAAAAAAATGAAAAATTCCTTTAAATATTGTACCTGCTGGGTGTCTATAGTTTGCCTGTAAAAACGTCTTTGAGAACCCAGGTTTTGCCCGAGGGAACATTAATGTAAGAAAAAGTTTAAAAAACTGTAGTTTTTTTCAGGAGCAGGACTATGCAGTATCCTTAGGTATACAAGGATACAAGTACAGTAACACCGAGTAGGTTTAGGTGCTACTACACAGCTCAAGTGCGGTAACAGCAACTAGGTTTAAGTGCTATTAAACTGGACAAGTACAGTAACACCAAGTAGGTTTAGGTGCTAGTACACAGAACAAGTGCGTTAACAGCAACTAGGTTTAAGTGCTATTAAACTGGACAAGAACAGTAACACTGAGTAGGTTTAGGTGCTAGTTCACAGAACAAGTGCGGAAACAGCAACTAGGTTTAAGTGCTATTAAACTGGACAAGTACAGTAACACCAAGTACGTTTAGATGCTACTACACAGCACAAGTGCGGTAACAGCAACTAGGTTTAAGTGCTATTAAACTGGACAAGTACAGTAACACCGAGTAGGTTTAGGTGCTACTACACAGCACAAGTGCGGTAACAGCAACTAGGTTTAAGTGCTATTAAACTGGACAAGTACAGTAACACTGAGTACGTTTAGGTGCTACTACACAGCACACTGGCAATACAACATGTTAGAACACTGCAGCTAGCACAATCTACTGCCTGACAAATAGGAATAGCTGATCTAGCTAAGCTATACAGTGTATAAATATATGTACAACTCCTAGGGATGTATATATATCCTCTACACACTGTAAATTAAGCTAAACTGACTAGCCTGCCTGCTCTATATATCTATATAAAAAGACAATCTCTCTGTCTCTCTGACTGATCTCTGTTCAGCGCTGGAACACACTACACGAGGCCGCCCAGCAGGCGGCCTTATATAGTGTGGGGCGTGTGCTAAAGCCCTGAGCCATAATTGGCCAAAGCGTGGGACCATGGGGAAAGTATTTAGCGCAAAGGGGAAAGGGTGTCCAGTAACAATGTTATTCTTTTGATTGTGCAAATTATAGATTTGCTTAAAGTTTTATCATACTAGAAATTCTTCCAGGTAGGGTTAAAGGAAAGGTATTAAACTATTGCTACTGCATAGTCAACCTTTATGTTCATATAAGTTTGATTGGCAGAAGGGGGAAGCAAATATATTCTAGATTTCTTCATTAACTTTCAGTCCAGAGCTTGACCTTCTGAAAAATATTGTGCTGGTACCTACCCACTTTTCCCCAAGTCTTTCATATGTGCATGACTGTTACCATCATAAAAGACTTTGTAGATAATCATTTTTTTCAAATAAAGGTTTGTCATTGTATTAAAGCTGTGCTGCAGATTTGCTGCAAATTATGCATGCCAGAAATATTATTTATATGACTAGTGGTTAACTCTTCTCCTAAACAGTTGTTTTTTAAATTTCAGTAGACTCCAGCAGGGTTTAAAAAAATATAATGTTGAAATCTATAAGTGGCCAATTCTGACCTCATTCTTGAAATGTACGTTTCCTGGCTGTTTCTGGCTTCAGTGAAGTTGGAGTCACATACATGAAAACATGTAAACAGATTCAAAAATCAAAGTGAAGCCAAAACTTGTGATTTAGATGTTCCTGGTGAGTGACCTGAAAAAGCCTTGAAGCAATTGGGCCATCATATTAGCCAGAAAGAAAAGATTCCAGTACAAAAATTTGTCAAGGTTCACATTCTATACTTCCTCAGTAAGGGTTCGTTGAGTCAGTTTTGGATTAATTTGATCCTTTTTCTAGTCCAAATGTTTTATTTATTTTTTAAAGGAAGGGCAAAAACTTCAATGAATCTGTCTTTGTTTTGTTGTCTATGACTCTACAATGGGTTTGCAGAAAAAAATACCTAACAAATATTCAGTCTCTTTCCCAGTCAAAAACTAAAACAAATGTGGGAATTAGGTTTTAAGTATGTCTAAAGCCAAAACATTTTGTATTGACAAGGAATGACTCGAATTATGGGTGCGGTAACCTGGGCTCTGTGTAGGCAAATATGTATTTAAATGATTATGTCATGTCTTTGTAGTTACACAAAGTACCAAAAAAGCCTCGAGGTGGCTAAGTATGTATATGTTACTTATAATGTTCAAAAAAAAAAAGCAAATAAATTGTTTACATTAAAGATGCAGGATGCTTTCAGAAAACAAGCCAGAACATGCGACCTACTAGAAAGTATATGGAACAGCATCTAAAACCACCCGGTAAAATACACAGAAACCACAGATGCACCTGCACTGTGAACAAACTGCAGCACAGCAGTGTGAGCGTTACAGAATTTTGTACTGTGCATTTGAATCAGCAATTAAAAAAATTAAAATTAAATCTATATACTTTTTTTATACTATTTTATTAAATGTGCAAGAACCTTAAAGAATAACTATAGTCAAAACGTATTTATTTATTTTTTTGGACAAATTTGAGAGGAATAGAACACCTGTCAGGTTTTTTTTGCTACTTGTGTACCCATCAGGGAGATGCACCTTCTCTATTTGTCCTGTTTACCATTATCATGGAAAGTGAAAATGAAAATACCAAATTTGTGGTTGTCCTAATAGAAGAGAAATATTTCAATGGGTAACCCTGGTGATAACCATGGATTTCCTCCATTTGAATGGATTTTTTCCCTTTTTTTTTATTTTTTTTCCATGGCACAAGTAGTAAAGGGAAATCTCCCCAATGGAACACATACAGAACAAAAACTTGGCAGGGGTTAAAAACCTTCCTTCCTCTATACAAAATGAAAAACAAATGTCTTTAGTTCTACTTTAAGTGTGCAAAACAATCTACATAAATTACTGTAAAATCTTATGGGCTTTCTACATTTAATCGCAGTTTTCACAGAAGTAAAT
Organism: Rana kukunoris; assembly: GCA_029574335.1. Classification (NCBI taxonomy): domain Eukaryota; kingdom Metazoa; phylum Chordata; class Amphibia; order Anura; family Ranidae; genus Rana; species Rana kukunoris. Next base: position 135,452,079 of record CM056053.1, read on the forward strand.
ATATTCCAGATGTAAAGTATATAAACAACTTGGCCATTAAATATCCTCAATCAACTTAGCACTTGGCAGTAATGTTTATAACAACTTCTTGGTTATAGCATCCCATGATTGGACTGTGGTGTATGGTATCCCAATACTTGCTTAGCTCTGATTCTTTTCCCTTCAAGCATAATATTCAGTTACTTTTCAGCAATGAGATTTCTGCTATTGGATTTTAACATTCACATTTTTTTTTTTGACTGGTATCACACCTAGTACTGTATGAATTTACTGAGATGGAAGCATTATTTTAACCTGTTCTTTATTCATCCTATAATAATGTTCTCCTAAAAAGATATCACATGAGTGTAAAATGCTTCCTTTGTCACAAAAAAAATAAAATTAATTAGCAGAAGCCCTTTTTTCCTGTACAATCTGTTGGTTGCTTCTGTCTGTGTGGTGGATTCCAGCAACCTCCCGATCTTCTTTTTGATGCCTGCCACATACAGTAGGTGACTGGGATATTGTGTCAATCTCGCTCCCTTTCTCGGCGAGATTGAGCACTTACGAGCTCCATCGCGAGAGCCAGCGCCGAGCTGGCTTGCCGCGATGGAGAGCGAGCGCGTCATAGAAGCGACGGGGATCCGACGCGGATTCCCGCCAATTCTACACGTGGGCGGAGTTATGAATCCTGAAGGAGAAATCCCCGCCGGATTTAAAAAAAAATCCGGCATGGGTTCCCCCCTCAGGAGCATAACGGGCCCTTAGGTCTGTTATGGGTTGCAAGGAGACCACCCTACGCCGAAAAAACGGTACGGCTCAGGAGGGGGGGGGCGCTCGCTCGCCCCCACTCCCTTCCTGACCGGCCGGCCGGCGTGCTTTGGATACGGGTCTGTTATGGATTGTGGGGGGACCCCCACGCCGTTTTTTCGGCGTAGGGTGGTCTCCTTGCAACCCATAACAGACCTAAGGGCCCGTTATGCTCCTGAGGGGGGAACCCATGCCGGATTTTTTTTTAAATCCGGCGGGGATTTCTCCTTCAGGATTCATAACTCCGCCCACGTGTAGAATTGGCGGGAATCCGCGTCGGATCCCCGTCGCTTCTATGACGCGCTCGCTGGAATGTTCTTTTACTATTCCAGCGAGTGCGAGATATCGGCAGCCTGTCGCCGAGATTCAGCGCGATGCTGGCGTGCTAAAAACACAATCTCGGCGGCAGGCACTGTATCTTGAGTGTCTGCTTTCTACACATCCTTTTGGTCTAAAAGTAGCTGTTGGGTTATTCCTGTTTGTTGCTACTTGCAACCTTCTGACCAAGGGCCCTATAGGGCATGCCGCTTATAGGGCATGCCGCTTAGGGCCCCCCGCAAAGCTGTGGAGGGCCCCCTAAATAATAGAGGCCCCGTCTGGTGAGAAGTCATTTTCGACCCCTCACCCCGCTTCTGAACTCGCTGGCTGCATGGCAGAAGAGGTAAGAAGTCAGGCCCCCCGCTTCTCACCCCCTTAATGTAAGATGTAATTTTTCCACAGCAGAAAACCCCCTCAACCCCCGCTTCTCAACTTTAACCTTCAATATGACATGTCATTTTCATCAGCCCCCCCCCCCCCCTCTCGCTTCTCAACTTTAATGTGACATGTCATTTTGCTAAGGGCCCCAGGGAGGTCGGGATTGGCACTGCTCACATTATCACAGTCTGTTTGTTTGCCTCAGTTGAGTCACTAGCCTGAGAAGCTCTGGCAAAGGCCATGCATTCTCAGGTCCTCACAGTGAGCTATTGCCACCCTCTGGTGACACAGCCTTTGGTCTCTGTTGCCTCTATCTCTGTGTGTTATAGTTATCTAGTCTCGGATAGTTCACACAGTCCTGACCCATGCTCTTGTCCATCTGCTTCCTCTGGTTTTTGAATTTCAGTAAAAACTTGAATTCATGATATTGACTATGCTTAATCATGCACCAGAATTTTTCAAGCCTTCAAAGACCAATCAGCAGTCTGTTGCTGGTTTTGACAATATGTAATATGTAATTATTTTTCTAATAAACAAACACTAGCAGCATGCCCCAACATGTCCCTTCTAGGCATACCCGCTCTTTCATGTTTAGGCAATATAAATAGAGCTAAAGGCAAAAGTGTTATAATCCCTACACTTTTTTTATGCCATTTGTGCTCCATTGGGGTGATTTCCCTATACTTCCTGTCCCAAAAGAAGAAGTGGGAGAAAAATCCTCCGAAGTGATAGAATCCCTGGTTGACACCAGAGTCAATGGAACTAATGTCCCTGTTGGAAGATTTCCCCCTGTTGCTTTTCTGGTGGCAACCAAAAACTGGAGATTTTCATTCACTTTTACTCAGTAATAACAGTAAACACAATGAAGGAAGAGAGAGGATCTCCCTTACAGGGGCACAGATATCAATAAAAACCTGGCAGGTGTTCAAATTCTCTACATTCTATTCTATTCTATTTCTTTTTTTCATAATAAGCATCCTTTACCTGCAGACATTCCTCTTTTCATTTCCCTTATTGTTTGTTTTTGCTCGAAGTTGCTCTATTTCTTCTCGGTTCTGTTCACTTCCTGCTTGTCTGATTTAACTGACCACTGTGAAGGGAGGCTTTACTGCGGTGGTCAGTAACGTGTTCACCCCCTCCTGGGGACTACATCGGAGTGGCAGGACGCTCTCTACGCGTTAGAGACTTCAAGGAGGTGTGAATTACTGGGCGTGCCACAAATCATACTGGGAAATGTAATTCTTACATGAACGAGCGCCGCAAACCAGGAAGTAAATGAGAGAACAGAAACTAGAATGCCGGAGGTGATATAGATGAAGGAATTTAATAGGTATTTACTCGTTTGTTAACAGAATCATTACACTATTCTGTCTGTCTACCTTGCAGACATTAATTTTAGGCAACATTTTTTTTTCCTTTACTCCTTTATTATGAACTTGTTTGGTTTAGGTCAAGTTTCGCTAACCGGGAAAAATGTTAAAAAAATAAAAGCAAACGTAAAGTCTTCTATTTCTATTTGTTTCTAAAAATTTGTTACATCAGATGATCAATTAAAAGCCCAAATAAATGCAGACTGCAGAGTTTTATAGATATGGGTTCTGTGGAACAATTCTTCTTAGTGGGGACATTAAATACGCAACTCTGTGTACATGCTTTTACATAGAGATTGTCATAGAGAAGAGATTATTTTTACAGGTATTGTTTTGTGGAGTACAGTGGCTTAGTGCTAAGCACTTCTGTCTTGCAATATTATGGTTATTGGTTCAAGTACTAACATGAGCATTTTACCATGTTTTGCTATTATAAACTTGTTTGGTTTAGGTCAAGTTTCGCTATCCGGGAAAAATGTTAAAAAAATAAAAGCAAACGTAAAGTCTTCCATTTCTATTTGTTTCTAAAAATTTGTTACATCAAATGATCAATTAAAAGCCCAAATAAATGCAGACTGCAGAGTTTTATAGATATGGGTTCTGTGGAACAATTCTTCATAGTGGGGACATTAATTACGCAACTCTGTGTACATGCTTTTACATAGAGATTGTCATAGAGAAGAGATTATTTTTACAGGTATTGTTTTGTGGAGTACAGTGGCTTAGTGCTAAGCACTTCTGTCTTGCAATATTATGGTTATTGGTTCACGTACTAACATGAGCATTTTACCATGTTTTGCTGAGTGTATGAGCCTTAAAACTAAAGATGAGCTCAAGTATCCTTCAAACTCCCTGGGTTGGGCCATGCCCCAGTTCAAAACTCATTCCGCTTACACACGATCATTTTTCGGGTTGTAAAAAAACGTTTTTCAGCTTTAAAACAATGTTGCCTACACACGATAGTGAACAAAAAAAAATTCTCTAGCAAAGCGTGGTGGGTGACGTACAACGCGTACGACGACACTATAAAGGGGAAGTTCCATGCTGATGCCACCCTTGGAGCTGCTTTAGCTGATTTTGTGTTAGTAAAAGACGATTCACGCTTTTCTGTCTGGTACAGCGTGATAAATGTGCTTACTCCCTTACGAACGGTAGTTTTACCAGAATGAGCACTCCCGTCTCATAACTTGCGCGGGTTTTTTCACGTCGTTAAAGCCCACACCATCATTTTTTACAACCCGAAAAACAGCATTGTTTAAAACATCGTGAAAAAATAGAGCATGTTCGATTTTTTTTTTTTTTTTCGTTTTTCAGAACCCGAAAAATGCTCTGAAGCCCACACACATTTTTAAAAAAACTTTATTTTTTACAATCCGAAAAATGATCGTGTGTACGAGGCATCACATGAGCTGTAAGACAGGGAATGACCTGGCCTGCAGCTCACTGGAGTAAAAAAAAAATAGGAATTTGGAGTTCAGATTAGGCCGCGTACACACGATCAGACCGGTCCGATGAAACTGGTCTTAAGACCAGTTTTATCGGACCAATTCGATGGTGTGTACGGCCTATCGGACCGTTGTCCGTCGGACCAAAGTTTTAAATCTTGCTTTAAAATCTGTCTGACGGACACCTGTCCATCAGACAGATTCGATGGTTAGTACGCAAAAGCATCGGACCAAAAACCTGCGGATGCTCAGAATCAAGTCGACACATGCTTGGAAGCATTAAACTTCGTTTTTTCAGCACGTCGTTGTGTTCTACGTCACCGCGTTCTGGTCTGATCGGATTTGTGGCTCGATGGTGTGTACGCACATCAGACCATCAGACCACTTCAGCCTGGTCCGATGAAAACGGTCCGTTGGACCAGTTTCATCGGACCGGTCTGATCGTGTGTACGTGGCCTTAGAGTTTCGTTTCGAGGTCGCCCAAACTCATCTCTATGGTATCTAAAGCTTGTAAAATGTTCCACTTTTTGAAAAATGTTAAACTAGCTCCTTAAAGTCTAAAGCTAGCCATACACAAGTAGAGTTTTTTTAACAGACGTTCTTACAAACATTTGTATGAAAAATCTGAGTGCATTTGATGGCTTGACCGAATAACATTAGAAAGTATTTTGCCTTTAACATTAATATTTGCTTTTAAAATTTGGAACAAATGGACTACTGAATAAAATTCACATATATTGTGAGAAATTCCTTCACTGAGAATCCATTCCATCCTGCTTCTTTGAATTTTCATTTTGACACGGTCAAAAACAAACGTTGATTGTTACCTCACTAACTAGCCCAGCACAGTTACGCCAATTAAAAAAATGACAGCTGCTGCAAGTGTGAAAACCCCCCACACGCTGTCATGAAGGCGAACTTTTTAAGTGTGGGAGGGGCCTATGTTACACCCTAAATATGGATATAGCATGGTGTAACAGGTGGACTTAGTGTTTTTAAAACCAATAATCTTTGAATACGTATTGCACTACCACATGTCTCGTGAATTGTCAGAAGCTGTGCTTAATAAACCAGAAATAATGTTTATTGTAAAATAAGAATTTCCACTGGGATTTGGCAAAACATCACATTGGATGAGATACTGCTTCTGAGTGCTGCACATAAGTACAAGTATAAGGCAGACATCATCCAAGCATGCTAATGAGATGGTAAATTACTGTGAAATAACCACTTTGTAAAACACTGATCTTTAATCCAGAGTTTTCAGACTGTTTTCTGGACAGACACCACCAGTACTGTCACTGGATATAACTGGTTTAATAAAACTCAGCTGTTAAGTTTTTCATCATAACGATCGTTGTGTTTGTTATTATATGTCATTTTCTTTTACGCTGTGTTTATTAGTGTGTGCTGATTAAGGTGGTAATTAAACTCACTTGGTGCCTTATTTGCATTAAATTAGCCTCAAAACCTGTGTAATTCATATGGGTTTGGGTTTAAAGGGATGAGGTGGCAAACCTAGCGACTACTCAAAATTTTGGATTGTCAGATTTTCAGCCACCTTTAGTCCCACTGATAATGATCACCAGAACAAATAAAGGCAGTGCATCTCCCCAGCAGGTCGTAACCCTTTAACATTCTATCCAAAATGTTAACAATTTTGACCTTGGCTATAATTCAGTGGATCATAGGGGTGCGCAGCCTATTGCATTAGGATGTACACCCCAAAGCTCAAACTCTCTCAGTTTTGAGACAGAGAAAGGGACTGAGGACAGAGATTGCCCAGTCCCTATCTCTGTAGCCTCAGCTGCACTGGACATTGAATAAATGGGAAGTGCTCTGAACAGCTTCCTGTTTATTCACAAGCTGAAGCATAGTAAAACATTTTACAATGATTCAGTTATGTAAGAAAACAGTGATTTATCGGTACCGTTTACGCACAGCAAAAAGACAGCAGTCGGCAGGGGGGCCTTCCATGGAGGCAAAGTATTTTATTTATTTATTTTTGGGTCCATCGGGTGGTGTGATTGATGATGGATGTACATCGTGGGACACTTTATTTTTTATCTTTTTTTTTAAATAAAGGAACTGTCAAAAACATTTTTTGTGGTTTTAACTTTTTTGGTGAATGGGTAGGGGTACAATGTACCCCATACCCATTCACATAGGAGGGGGATGGGATCTCGGGGTCCCCATGTTAAAGGGGCTTCCAGATTCTGATAAGCCCCCCCACCCGCAGACCCCCACAACCAATGGACAGGGTTGTGGGAACAAGGTTCTATGGGGGGGCAGCAAGTGGCCTTGTATGTTTCAGGGGGGGACACTCGCTCAGATAAGGGTCTGGTATGGATTTTGAGGAGAACCCATTTTTTTGTTGTTTTTGGTGTGGAGTTCCCATTAAAATGTATGCAAGATCCGAAGGGCCTGGTATGGACTGGGGGGGGGGGGAGCCACGCCGTTTTTTTCATTGATATTAATCTATGTTGCTGGGAGCCGGCAATACATTACAGCCGCAAGCAATTTTAAATTACATTTTTTTCTTTAGAAATTTAATTTTGCTGCGGCACAGTAAAACACATCACACCGGTGTGCCACTTTACAGGCAGACTAAGGGGACCCCCGATATTTAAAGGAATATTTGATTTTCACTGTTTCACATTAAGCATTATTCAAATCGCTGCTCCTGAAAAAAATGCAGTTTTAAAAACTTATTTTTTTGCATTGATACATGTCCACTGGGGCAGTACCCGGGTCCCCATACACTTTTTAATAACAATAACTTGCATATAAGCCCTTGACATTTTTCATGTTTGTGTCCCATAGGGTTCGCATGTTCACACATATTTTTTGCCTGTTCCCATGTTCTGGTGCAAACCGAACCGAGAGCTGTTCGACCCATCCCTTGTTCTTACCAAAATCATATGATCCCTATATGCTAAGATCATAAAAACATATTGATCTTATAGTTTATCACTGGATAATTGGTAAACTGCTTCCACAGTAATCCACCAAGGACCAAAATCCAGCTCAGTATGTATACAGTATGGGGCATGGACCATAAGGAGGATAAAGACACACCACATAGAGTAATCCAGTAAATAAATGCGTTTCATCACAAACTCCTAATGACATCATCTGTAAAGAAAAGCTTTGGACGGAGTTTAACACATTGACATCATCATGTCCATTGGATCAAGATGATTTTAATGTCTCAAATACTTCTTTTTGTGAGTACTCTCTTGTTTTGATAAATATAAAATTATTGCTCTTAGTCAATAGTGTTTGTCCAGATTTAATGTTTCTAGTTTAAGTTAGTAAATAGGAGCTAAAACCTTGAATCTTGGTAAGATCCACCATTGGCGTGGAAAGGCAATCAAGCCTATTATAATATAATGTTATCAACAGTCAAGGAATAATTAGATTTTATCTGTAAAATAAATTTCTTGGATTGCATCACAGGACACAGGGCAGGCTATAATCATAACTATTTGGGTTATGCACCACCTATAGGTGAATGGACACTGGCAGACCAAAATCAGACATTTAGTCCTCCCCTATATAATCTCTCCTATACAGGAAGTCCCTTAGTTTTATAGCTGTGAACTCCCAGAAAAAGGAGAGGGACCTCTAGATCCTGTGATATACTCCAAGAAATTGAATTTACAGGTAAGTAAGTAGAAAAAAAATCGAATTTTCTTTAGCATACATCACAGCACACAGAGCAGGCATAATCATTAGTATCTGTGATGTCCCAAAGCAATGTACTTGAGGGGAGGGAAACATAGACAAAAAAAATGCTGCAGCCAAAGCAGCATCCTATGCGGCTCCCACATTCACTTGGTAAAACTTTGTGGACGTATACACCAAAAATAGCCTTGCAGACCTAAGCTACTAATGTCCGGAGGTGTGTAGCCCAAAAGGCTCCCACATACCTAGTGGAGAGAGCCTTTATCTGAAAAAAAAACAGAGTCTTAGGCCCCGTACACACGACCGAGCTTCTCGGCAGAATCCAGCGAGAAGCTCGCTGGGAGACATATTCTGCCAAGGTTCTCGGTCGTGTGTACACTTCCGACGAGCGTCCCGTCGGGAAGCTCGTCGAGCCAAAAAAGTGAGCGCGCTCTCTTTTTCCTCGTTGTTCAATGAGGACTTTGGCTCGACAAGCTTTTTCGACCTCTAATCGGGAACCTCGTCGGGCGGAACGATGAGTTTAGCCCGACGAGGTTCTCGGACGTGTGTACGCGGCCTTACACTTCGAGCCTGAAGCTTGAGTAATAAACTGACAGATACCAGAGGAAAATTATGCTTTAGATGCCGCTAAAAAAGATGGGTGTGGATATAACACCACTTGTCATGGTGAAGGACCAAAGATGGCTTCCTATAAAAAGACCCGCCACCTGACACCCTTCTTGCTGAAGTAATAACAACCAACTTTCCAAAATAATAGAATCGCACAAAATCGGTTCAAAGGTTGGTTTCTGTAAAACAGACAGACCCAAATTCAAAATCCAAAGTATACAAGGGGAACTTAACAGGCGGAACCAACTAGGTCACTCTGACCTAAGGTAGAAACAATTGGTCTACTGGAAAGAAAACTGACAGAACCGCCAACTGTCCTCGAAAGCAGAACTATAGGCAAAACTTTTTTATTTGGATAGAGCAAGGGAGGGTTGAAACTACTATCAGATTTTTTTTCGTGGTCTGTGTCCTATTACAGAGATTTCCCTTCACTTCCTGTCCCATAGCCAAACAGGAAGTACATGGAATTCCCTGCAAATTAAAGGAATTCCTCAAGGACCACCAGGTCACCAGAACTAGTGTCCCTATTAAAAGATTTTCTCGCTATTATTTTGATAGGGACAACTCAAAATGTGGGATTTTCTTTACCATTATCATTGAAAGTAAACAGGACAAACAGATAGGGTGCATCTCCTTAATGAGAGCAAAGACAGCAAAAAAACTGACAGGGGTTCTAACCCTTCTCCACAATTCTTCTCCACCCTATCCAAAGGGTTAGTTATACTTTAAGGCCAAAGAAAATTCACTCCTGGTCGAAGGAAAGACAAAAATGTGACCAAACGTACTTTCAGGGATGCCAATTCCTGGTTTCACACCAAGACACATAAAGCTTCATGTACACGGGATGTTGTTCAACCTCTCCTGAACAATTTAATGTGACAGCTAGAAGCCGGCGTCTAAAAGTGGAAGTTTAGTCAAGATTACATGCTGCGATTAGCTGCGTTTAGCTGCGTTTAGCTGCGTTTGCGCCTAGAAGCGGTTTATTTTTTGTTAAAATGAAAATTGTCTGTAAACAAACCGCTGCTAAACGCAGCTGAAATGCCTCTAAACACAGCTTCTGAATGCATTTTTTTGGGTTGCAGAAGTCAAAAGTAAATTCCTAGCCAAATGGCAGGGTTCTTATGAAGTGTTGGAGAAAGTGGGGGTGGTGAATTATAAAATTAGCCAACCGGGAAGACAAAAAACCTGAGCAGCTCTATCACGTGAACTTGTTGAAACCATGGAAGGATAGAGAGTCCTTAGTCGCTGAGACTACCCGATGTTCTGCTCCATTTAACCTGGCTGTCCCTGAAGTTGGGACAGCAGAGACTCTGTCCAAAATTTAGCGACAGAAGGCTAAAGAATTTGTGCTCCGTAATAGGGAGAAGTTTTAAGACTTGCCAGGTTGGGTCTCCGGGGTTGAACATGACATTATCACCACACCAGGGGAGAAGGTCAAGTTGAAGCCTTATAGAATTCCAGAAGCCCGGCGAGAGGCAATTCACCAGGAAGTAAAAAAAATGCTTGAGCTGGGGGTGATAGAAGAGTCAAATAGTGATTGGTCTAGTCCCATTGTCTTAGTGCCCAAACCAGATGGAAGTTGGCGATTTTGTAATGACTTTTGCCACCTGAACATAATCTCTAAGCTTGACACCTATCCTATGCCCCGCATAGATGAACTGATTGATCGCCTAGGCACTGCCCGGTACATGACAACGTTAGACCTCTCTCGGAGTCGGCCAGGGAAAAAACAGCTTTTGTAACTCCAGAAGGATCTTTCCAATATCAGAGGATGCCTTTTGGGTTACAGAATGCTCCCGCCACCTTTCAACGCACCATGTATAATAAGACCCTTCGGCCTCTTTGAGCCTATGCTGCTTCATACCTCGATGACGTTGTCATCCACAGTGAGAATTGGGACTCACACTTACCAAAAGTTCAGGCTGTGTTGGATTCCATCTGGAAAGCCGGATTTACAGCCAATCCAAAAAAATTTACCCTTGGGCTAGAAGAGGCGCAGTATCTGGGGTATACCATTGGAAGAGGTTTAATCAAGCCCCAAATAAACAAAGTTGAGGCTATTCAGAATTTGTGAATTTTTGGGGATCGCGGGTTATTACCGCCGCTTTATCCCCCATTTTGCCTCAGAGGCTGCTCCCCTGACCATCTTGACCAAAGGAGTCTGTCATGGTCAAATGGACTCCCGAAACAGAGGCAGCTTTTCAGGCTTTAAAACCGGCCTTATGTAGTCAGCCAGTTTTAAATTCGCCTGATTTTTGATGGGACTTTGTGGTTCAGACAGATGTGTCAAATGTGGGGATAGGAGCTGTACTGTCCCAGGTTATCAAGGGGGAGGAACACCCTGTCCTTTACGTCAGCCAAAAGTTGAAGGCCCATGAGGAGAATTATTCCACCATTGAGAAAGAGTGTTTGGCAGTGAGTTGGGCTTTGGATTCTCTCCGGTACTACCTCCTGGGTAGACAGTTTGAACTGGTGACGGATCATGCCCCATTGACGTGGATGGCACAGAACAAGGAGACCAATAGGAGAATAAATAGATGGTTCCTGGCCCTTCAGGAATTTAGTTTTGTGGTAACGCATCGCCCCGGTTTAAAATGGGGAATGCAGATGGTTTGCCCTGAGTGCATGCGTGCCTGGCAGCCTGTGTCCCAACCTTAGGGTTGAAACAAGAGGGGGTATGTGACAGGAAGTCAGGTAAATCTGTGGGTGTTGTCACAGACGGGAGATACATTTCTGCCTTGTTTAGACAATGCACCAATTGCTATCAGGTTTAAGGACCTTGGATAGTTTCAGCTGTTCAGAATGAGGCAATTAAGGCCTCTACAAGTTATGCAGAGGATCACTACTGATTCCTGCATCCTGAGGCTTTTGAGTTAAGGAGGGCAGTGAGCTGAAAAGACTCCTGAAGGTGAGGTGGTGTTAATTTTTCTGTTTGATAAAAAAAATCAAAGAGACTATTGTTTTTCTGCTGAGTGACCAGCAGTGTCTGCCCAGCAGTAGGCTGTGCCAGACTCCATTGGTAGGTTCCTGTGTTCTGAAGGTAGATGCCCCAAGCGGCAAGGGTTTATTTTATGTTTTGTTTTGTTTATGCTGTTTTGATGCTGGCACTTATATCCAGCAATATGGAAGAATAAACCATATCCTTTGATTTTAACCACCCTCAACTGCCTCCCTGTATAGTTCAGCGTGTAGTAAACCCATCCAGGGGGACACACATACCCGCTACCGAGCTAACCCCTCACACTAAGCATTCTGCCCTCCCAGTTTCCATGCCTCACTACTGTTCCTATAGATAGGAGAGACTGCCGCTCCAGGTGAGCTCCAGGTAATCAATGTCCACTCAAGAACCAAACAGGTGCTGGCAATGCACTAGGCATAACTATGACTTAGCATTGAGGATCAATGCGAAACGCGTCAGCTGTTTATTTCCCACTGTATGCCCACTGTATGCTGTTTTTTTGTAGTGCATTCTTTTTTACCCAATAAAGGGCACATCTTTTCAGACTTATTGGAGTGCGGCTGTCCATATACGTTCCTTTTCTTTGCATCACTACTGTTCCTGTGTCTAATTATTTTTTTAGGCATAGCTTTAGTCAATACCACTACACTACACTGTTGGTAATCTCAGGGCCCCTTTGCTTGCCTGTTCATAAAGCAGGAGAGTTGTTCCTATGCACACTCACTGTTGGCCCTTGTTCCAACAATTACTAGCCTTATATGTTAAAGTGGTAGTACCAGGGCTTTTTTTCAGCGGGAACGCGGGGGAACGCAGTTCCGGCACCTCTAGCATTGAACGTATGTGATGTCAAGGGGTGCTGGGCTGTGCTACAGTGTCTATTGCTGCTGGGGGGTCTAGTGTTGCTAAAAGGGATCTATTTATGCAGGGGGAGAGTCATTGACGGGGTATCTATTGTTGCTGAAGTGGACCTTATGTTGCTGGGAGAGTCAGTTGTTGCCTATAGGGATCTACTGTTTAAGGAGAATTCTATTGTAGCTAGCTGCTGTATGGTCTATCGATACTGTCTGTTGTTGCTAGGGGGGGTATTTTGTTGAGGGTGGTCAATTGTTGCTGTGGGATCTATTGTTGCTGGTGGTCTATTGTTGTTGGCTACAGGGGATCTATTTTACTGCTTTTCTTGTTATCATTAACAAATTAAAGGGGCAGTACTGGGAGGTGGGTAGGGGGTGGGACCAAGGAACGGTGCTCGGAGGTAGGTAGCGGTGAAGACGGGATAACTCCAAAAGGGAGAGTTCCTGCACCTATTCTCTGAGAAAAAAAACCTGGGTAGTACTAAAAAGTTTCTAACAGATACCAGTCAGATTTAAACCTGTCTGAGAAACTAAAAGCCCAATTAAAGTGTCAGATTTTTTTATCTCTTGCAGTTTTCACTGAAATTAATCTCTGCTTGTACATTTCATCATATGCTTGGTTGAACTGCCTGGATTTGGTTTAAAGCCCTCATAAGAAAACTATCCACCCTCCCATCCCTAAATATTTTTGGGGGAAGAATTTGAGTCTTTAAAGTTATCAAAGCCCCCTGTATCCCTATTATACAGATTTCCCTTCACTTCTTGTTAGATTAGGAGGTGATAGGAAATTTCTCCAAAAGGGACACAGATAGAAAATGTAGTAAGGCGAAGAAAGGGTTAGAACATCTCAAGTGAAAAAGTAAGAGAAAAAAAAAAAAAAAAAATACGACATAAATGTTATTACTTCCCCACTCTCCCTCTATCTAAAAATAAAAACAAATGGCTGGGGTTAGTGCCAATTGTATTATTATATTGTGTTTACGCTATGGGAGGGATGTAATAAAGGAATCGCTTTAATCCACAGTGAAGTCAACCATAGTCTAGTTGACCAATACAATTAAAACATAGAGACATCCTTGGCATGATTAGATGTTTCCAGAAAAAACAGGTCCACTTCACAAAGGACCTCATTTACTGGGATGTGAGAGGAACTAAAGTAATATTTACTTGTATTAATTTTAGATCTCTAATCAGGTGAAGAAAAAGCCCCCACTTCTTACATGATAAGATAATAAGACGTTTTAGGGATGAGCTCCGCATTCGATTCGAACGTATGTTCGACTCAAACATCGTCTGTTCGAACCGTTCATCGAAATTCGAACGTTATGGGCTGTTCGCGCCAAGTTCGAGTGGCGCCTCACGGCCCATAATTCACTGCGGCATTGCGCGCTGATGATTGGCCAAGCATGCACTATGATCCGCATGCTTGACCAATCAAAGCGCGCAAAAAACGGAGAGCCATAATTGGACAAAGCCAGAGTGGCTTTGGCCAATTATGGCTCAGGGGGTTTAGTACACACCCCACACTATAAAAGGCCGCCTGCAGGGCGGCCTTGTGTAGTGTGTTGCGGCAGTTAACAGAGAGAGACAGAGAGAGTGTTATTTTTTGCAGGTAGATAGAGCAGGCAGGCTAGTCAGTTAATGTTACAGTGTGTAGAGGATATATATATACATCCCAGGTGTTGTACATATATTTATACACTGTATAGCTTAGCTAGATCAGTTCTTCCTAATTTACTGGCAGGCAGGTGATTGTGCTATTTAAAGATGTTATCACAGGCATAGACACCCAGCAGGTACAATATTTAAAGGAATTTTTAATATTTTTTATTTTTTTTATTTAACCACTTAAGACCCGGACCAATACGCTGGCAAATGACCCAAGGGGTTTTTGCGATTCGGCACTGCGTCGCTTTAACAGACAATTGCGCGGTCGTGCGACGTGGCTCCCAAACAAAATTTGCGTCCTTTTTTTCCCACAAATAGAGCTTTCTTTTGGTGGTATTTGATCGCCTCTGCGATTTTTATTTTTTGCGCTATATACAAAAATAGAGCGACATTTTTGAAAAAAAAACAATATTTTTTACTTTTTGTTATAATAAAAAACCAATAAACTAAATTTTAGTCAAACATTTAGGCCAAAATTTATTTAGCCACATGTCTTTAGTAAAAAAAAAATCGCATTAAAAAAAAATTAGCTACCTAGCGGGAACAGCGACACTAATACAGCGATCAGAAAAATGATTGCTTAGTGATGCTGGCAATAGGGAGTGAAAGGGTTAACTAGGGCAGTGATCAAGGGGTTAAAACTTTATTGGGGGGGGTGGGGGGGCTACCCTGACACTAACACTAACTGACTGTCACACTGTCTGTCACACTGACACTAAATACAGTAATCATACATGTATGATTACTGCATTCAGTGACACTGTGACAGGGTGGAGGGGGGGGCGATCGCGGGGGTTAAATGTGTTTTTGTGTGTGTGTAAGTGTGCTGTTGGTGCAGACGTACTTGCTGTGTTGTGATCTCTCCTCAGCGGCGCTTGAAACAAACGCCGAGGGAGAGATCAGATAGCTTCCTCCTTCCTGTGTTTACACAGGAGGAGGAAGTGACAGGGCGGGCGGGCGCGCGCATTGGCTGGGAGCGATCCGGAGGGGGCGGGTGAAAACAGGTAGCCGCCCCCACTTGTCGGATCGCTCCTGCAGCCGCGCGGACCGCCGCATGTATGGGGGGGGGGTCCGATCGGACCCCCGATCCCCCCCAAGGCACCAACGTATACATACGTTGATGTGCCTGTCGGTGCCATTCTGCCGACGTAAATGTACATGCGGCGGTCCTTAAGTGGTTAAGCATCATTAAAATCACTGCTCCTGGATTAGAGGGCAATTTAGTCATTCTTACTCCTAGGTTCTGATTTATTAAAGATGGAAAATGCAAATTTAAGCTACTACAGATGTGGTTCGCTTAAATTTGCCTTGTCCATCTTTAATAAATCAGAACCTAGGAGTAAGAATGACTAAATTGCCCTCTAATCCAATCCAGCCAGACGGAAGGAAATAGATCCTCTACTATTTGTTTTTGCCGTATCAGATTAGAGATAGCTGGGAGTAAACAAACATAATTCTGTTTACATCTGACTGCCCATACAGGAGAACGAAAGGTCCGATCAGGTCTGTCTGAAAAGCCGCTAGTGTGAAAAAGGCCTAATAGTGTTCATTAATGGGACATACTATCTACACCTGCCGGCAGGTTTTGAGTCCAATGTACATATATTTGATACAGGCCTGGAGATCATTTTCAAAACTTCTTTTATAGGCACTCACTATAAAAGACAAAGTACAAAAGAAACGGATTTCATAATGTTCTTACGTTAAATGCAATTTGCTGTGTTGCATCAAGGATGTTGCCTCAAGAAATCCCAGGAGAATTGACATCATCCACTGATATAGAATGCTTTTTTAGTTGCTCTGCAGAAGATAACACACTACAAGCCTGAAGATAAGGCACAGAGTTCCTAAAGTACACAATGCAGTTCATGAAGCGCAATTAGTGAGATTTTAGTTTATTTTGGAAAGAGTCGTGAAAGACCACAAATATTTATCTTCCTGGTTGCTAAGGAAGTCAGATATTCCAACAACTCGTATAGAATTTCTGTATAAATACACTCTGTTATGGTGAGCCAAACACAATTACACAAGCCAATCTACAGTATATGACCTGAATTTGGCTTAGTCAAATTTTCTTTGAAATAGGATGAATCACAGGATGAAATTCAGATGCAGCTGCATGTTCTTAGAATTATCATCCTGAAGACCTATCTCGCTAGTTGTTTCTCTTTAATGGTTGATAGCAAAAACATTTTTAAGCTAGTACGGTCATTGCCTGTTATGTAAATCAGGATAATTGAGCTATGTAGACAGCAATCCTGGAATTCATGTGTTTCATTTGTGCTGTATTGACAGTTTTCCCAAAAAAGACACAAGTCCCACCCTTACAGGAATGGTAGAACTTCACCACTATTGCTTAAAGTGGATGTAAACCCGAAAAAAATAATTGCTTTTTGATGTGTCAATGAAGGGTATAAGATTTCCTATCATCTGTGCCCAGTCTTGCCACACAGAGTTATTTCAGCTCTGAACAATCCTCTTTTATTGTTCAGTGAAATAAAACGGACTTACAGAGAAAAACCTTAGTCTGTTCCACCCCCTTGCTGTGAGTGACAGGTTATTTACTTATCTCATGCACTAATCTGAGACAGATGCACATCCTGTGTAGAAAGTTCACAATTCACATCCCTCTCCCCTCCCCTCCTCTCCCGTCTTCTCCCTTCCAGCTCTCCCAGGATTGGCTGCATTTACTGTGTTTTGACTGGATGTTTCTCATCATGGGATGTGATCCACAGTTCCGTGTGACAAGGACATGCATGTATATTGCAGTGAAAACACAGAACAGAAAGCAGAATATACACAAACAAGTGATCTGATTTAGGTTAGATGTATCTACTGAGAGCTAGGCAGAATTGCAGTGTGTGTGTGTGTGTCGAGGTCACCTGATCACAGTTGCAACATCAGGTTATTTGAATATCTCATGCACTAGCCTGGAGACAGGCATTATTTTTTAATTTCCACCCCCACTCCTTTTCTGAAGTCATGTGGTTATTTTTTCTGGGTTATGAATGGATGTTAGGGATCATAGCAGAATTTAGTGTAAGGAATACACAAGAGAAAATGCATGTTGGCAAGGGGAGTGTAGAGGTGGGCGGTAGGGTTACCACATTTTCAAACTACCATTCAGGGATACCCTCCCTTCCCAAAAATCAGCTTGTGTTGTAACGAATCACAGCACAGTGATTGGACACAAGATGCAGGATTTATGATTTCTCCAATCACAAGCAGGTGGTAGGATTGTGCTCCTCCAGGCATTCCTGGCCAGGACAAGTACTGTCAGTGAGTAAAGTGGTGATGTGGCGCCCTTTTTTGGGGGCATCATATTGGCCCGGGGGCTGGCTGTGTCAGTTTTATTCCAGGACACTGTATTTTCCTGGAATGAATGTGCCCGGGACAGACCTGCAAAATGCGGGACTGTCCCGGTCAATCTGGGACACGTGGTCACCCTAGTGGGCGGGGAGTCTACTGACATCACGACTCCACCCACCGAGCTCCAGACAACCCACCCACAGAATCTGCAGTTTTCCGGGTCTCATAACAGACAGAGGGGAGACATTTGACAGGTAAGGATACATGCAGGAGGCATCTATATCCTTATAGATCAGCACTATGGCAGTAGTTTAGAAAGGATGAGCGTGGGTTTACATCCACTTTAAAGTGGTTGTAAACCCTTACATATACCCCAGTGAAGTGACTAGCTTCAGATGATACACAGAGATTAAATAAATCCTCATACATACATTGTACCTGTTAATCTGCAGTTCTCTCTACAGCCATTGAAAGTGATGAATTTATAAAGCTGAAGTTAAACTCTACCGATCTCAGTGATAAGAAGACCTGATTGGAGGTCTTCAAACAGCAATAGAGCTAAGGGTGTTAATCACAGGCTGTGCGCTGGTACTCCCTCCCCTGTCACCTTGTATCCTGTGGTGTCAGGAAAACATGTCAGAAGTGACTTGTACTAATAGTAGAGTAATGAGGCAGCAGGGAGATTGAGAACACATGATAGAGCGATATGCTTTGTTCATATTTCATGTCTGAGGTTTAGAACTAATTAAAGTTAAAGCATGCATGATGACATGCATTATTTTACACATTATCATGTTTTAAGACAGCCCGAAGGCCTCATCCCTTTAAACCCAGACACATATAAGTTACACAGGTTCTCAGGCTAATTTACTGCAGATAAGGCACCATGTGAGTGTAATTACCAACTTAATCAGACACAGAACATGTGTAGTTAGTATGTCTTTGATTTTAAAGGGATGAGATGACAACCCAACCTTAGGCGCCCTTCATACAGTCAAGGGCTCAACACAACTTTTTCAGAGCAGGAGTAAATTTGTAAAAACAGGACGTAATAAATGTGGTCATTCAGCCAGCTCCATGCTTTATCCATTCACTAAACAAACATACATCACTACAACACCCACGTTAAGGCTTGTCAGAGATGATATGTTGCCTCCTGAAAACCTATTTCAACCTGTGAAAGCACACAGCATTGTGCCACACACACATGCACTACATTGCAGGGGTGGTCCTATTTAATTGTGTCAAATGCAAAATTCTGCATCGTGTTGCAAAGCAAATCCTCATTGCCACAGCCATTTGTATTACTCATCTGGGCACCATTGCACAGTTTAGAAGGGCAGTTGGGGGTGAGGGCTAAAACTGAGTTTTAACCACTCCTGTTCTGACAACCACCACCTTCCAAACCAGGTGAAACCCTGGCCGGTGGGGTGTTTAGCAAGAAGCCCACCCTCACACTTTGCTCCAGAGCACAAAACACAGGAAATCCTATTCCTGTCAATATCATCTACCTCTGAAGCCTATAAAAACTGTCACAGCCTTGGTAGCAAATTAATCCCATCTGAGACAACTCCTGAGGTGATCAGGAAGCCCATCCTTACATTTCCTGTCTAAGATCCAGAGAACAAAACACGGGAAATCATGTCCCTGTCAACACCATCTACCTCTGGAGCCTACACAAACTATCACAGTCTTAGTATACGGTGACCAGATGTCTCCGGTTTCCGGTGACAGACCCTGAACACTCTCCTCGGTCCAAGACTGTCATTGGTTTTGTCCCAGAATTAGGGCCAATCCTGGGCGGGTGCCCGGGGTGCACCGCCCCCAGGTGCTGCAAGCTGAGGCAGAGAAGGGGTGCTGAAGCTTTCAGTGCTGCCAAGGTCCTTTCAAAGGATATGCACATACAGATTCTCAATCTCAGAATCTCAGTCTGTGTGTCAGCATGCTGCTGAGATAAGGGAGGGAGAGAGGGAGATACAGTATAGAGAGAAAGGGAGATACAGTATACTGTATATAGAGAGAAAGAGATGCAGTATATATAGAAAGGGGGAGATACATTATATAGAGAGAAAGGGAGATACAGTATATAGAGAGGGGAAGATACAGTATAGAGAGAGGGTGATACACTATAGAGAGAAAGGGAGATGCAGTATATATAGAGAGGGTACAGTATATAGAGAGAGAGGGAAATACAGTATAGAGAGATACAGTATATATAAAGAGGGGGAGATACACTATATATAGAGAGGGGGAGATACAATATATATAGAGAGGGGGAGATACAGTATTCAAAGAGGGGACAATACAGTATACGGAGAGAGGGAGATACAGTATATATATATTGTGACAGGAAATCAGGTAAATCTGTGGGTGTTGTCACAGACGGGAGATACATTTCTGCCTTGTTTAGACAATTCACCAATTACTATTAGGTAACGGCTGCAGAAATAGCCAGAAAGGTTTAGGGCGTTGGAAAACTTCAGATGTTTAGAATGAGGCAATTAAGGCCTTTATAAGTTATTCAAAGGGATGACTACTGATTGCTGCATCCTGAGGCTTTTTGAGTTAACCACTTAGGCCCCGAGCCTGTTTTTCAGATTCGGTGTTTACGAGACTAAAACATTTTTTTTTGCTATAAAATTACTTAAAACCCCCAAACATTATATATTTTTTTTTCTAATACCCTAGAGAATAAAATGGCAGTCATTGCAATACTTTTTGTCACACCGTATTTGCGCAGCAGTCTTACAAGCGCACTTTTTTTGGAAAAATTCACTTTTTTAAATAAAAAAATAAGACATCAATACATTTGGCCCAATTTTTTTACATATTATGAAAGATAATGTTATGCCGAGTAAAATGATACCCAACATGTCACGCTTAAAAATTGCGCCCGCTCGTGGCATGGCGTCAAACTTTTACCCTTAAAAATCTCGATAGGCGACGTTTAAAAAATTCTACAGGTTGCATTTTTTGAGATACAGAGGAGGTCTAGGGCTAGAATTATTGCTCTTGCTCTAACGATCGCGGCGATACCTCACTTGTGTGGTTTGAACACCGTTTTCATATGTGGGCACTACTCGCGTATGCGTTCGCTTCTGCGCGCGAGCTCGTCGGGATGGGGCGACATCCCTTGTAATAGAAAAATAGAAAAAACATCCCTTGTAATAGAAAAAATTATGACAGGTCCTCTCAAATATGAGATCTGGGGCTTTAAGACGCTGGGCGTGACTGACGTTTTGACGTCACTTCCGCCCCAGCAGAGCTACAGGGACGGATGAGGGAAATGTTTCCCTCACTCGCATCCCCACTGAGCACGGGGGAGGACCCGATCGCCTCCGCCGCTACCGACAGCTCCGGTAAGCGGTGGAGGGCACGGGAGCGCAGCAGGAGGAGGGGGGCCTCGCCCGTCACCGATAATGGCGATCTCACGGCGAATCCGCCGCGGAGACCGCCATTATCGTTTGACCGACCACCCACTGAAGAGATGGATATCTCGGTTGTGGCAGCAGCTGCTGCCGTTACCGAGATATCCATCTTTAAAGTCATGACGTATAACGACGGTGGGCGGTCGGCAAGTAGTTAAGTCAGAAAAACTGAAGAGGTGAGGTGGTTGTTGATTTTTCTGTGTGATAAAAATCAAAAAGACTATTGTTTTTCTGCTGTCTGACCAGCAGTGTCTGCCCAGCAGTAGACTGTGCCAGACTCTATAGGTAGGTTCCTGTTTTGTGAAGGTAGATGCCCCAAGTGGCAAGGGTTTATTTTATGTTTTGTTTTGTTTATGCTGTTTTGATGCTTGCACTTGTATCCAGCAATATGGAAGAATAAACCATATCCTTTGTTTTCAACCATCCTCAACTGCCTTTCTGTATAGTTCAGCATGTAGTGAACCCATCCAGGGGGTCACACACACCCGCTACTGAGCGAATCCCTCACAATATATATATATATAGAGAGAGATACAGTATACAGAGAGAGGGAGATACAGTATAGAGAGATGGAGATGCAGTATATATAGAGAGAGAGGGAGATACAGTATAGAGAGAAAGGGGGATACAGTATATATAGAGAGGTGGAGGTACAGTATACAGCCATAGCCTGGCAACTGTATCACTCGGCCCCGCCCCCCAGTGCGGTAACGTTTGGATGTGATTGACAGCAGTGCCAGCCAATGGCTGCGCTGCTTTCAAATCATCCAATGTAGCCCATCAACAGCCAGGCTGAGAACCGAGAAAGATGACGGGGACAAGCGCGGGACTTTCGGGGGGTCAGTTAAGTAAAACGGGGCTTCGGGGGGGGGGCGGTACTGTCGGATGTTTTTTCACCTGAAAAAACATTTACCTTTACAACCCCTTTAGGCCAAACACTAACCATGAGTGAAAGAAAAGTTTTTGTGTTATCATTCATATTCTCTGAAAAATAGCCATGAAATCATAAATTCTGCCAGGGTGTGTAAACTTATGATAACAACAAGAACCTGGGGAATGCCCAGGGAGTAAACTTATGAGCACAACTGTAGATTTTATATATATATATATATATATATATATATATATATATATATATATATATATATATATGAGAGAGAGAGAGAGAGAGAGAGAGAGAGAGAGAGAGAGAGAATATGTAAAGAGGGGGAGATACAGTATACATAGAGGGGGAGATACAGTATACATACAGAGAGAGGACAATACAGTACAGAGAGGGGATGATACAGTACAGAGAGAAAGGGAGATAAAGTATACATAGAGAGAGGGAGTAATAGTATATAGAGAGAGGGAGATACAGTATATAGAGAGGGAAATACAGTATATAGAGATAGATAGATACAGTATATATATAGAGAGAGAGAGAGGAGAGAGAGATACAGTATACAGAGAGAGGGGGAGATACAATATACAGAGAGAGGGGGAGATACAGTATACAGAGAGCGAGAGGGAGATACAGAATATATATAGAGAGAGGGAGATACAGTATAGAGAGAAAGGGAGATACAGTATATTAAAGAGAGTATATATACACAGCATCTCACAAAAGTAAGAACACCCCTCACATTGTAAATATTTTATTATAACTTTTCATGTGACAACACTGAAGAAATTACATTTTGCTACAAAGTAAAGTAATGAGTGAACAGCTTGTATAACATCGTACAATTGCTGTCCCCCCAAAATAACTCAACACACAGCCATTATTGTGTAAAACGCTGGCAACAAAAGTGAGTACACTCCTAAGTGAAAATGTTCAAATTGGGCCTAATTAGCCACTTTCCCTCCCCGGTGTCATGTGACATGTTAGGCCTCGTACACACGAGCAGACAGATTTGTTCAAATCTGTCTGTCCGACAGATTTGAACAAATCTGTCTGCTGGGATTTTGGTTTGCTCGCGTGTACACACGAGCAAACCAAAATCCCCGCCAGCAGACAGCGCGCTGACGTGTCGGTGACGTGGCGGTGACGTTGACGCCACCACGTCACCGCACCAGGAAGTAAAACACTTCCGTGCATGCGTCGAAACCATTCGGCGCGTGTGCGAGAAGACATGTCTTCTGGTTAGCGTACTAACCAGCAGACATGTCGGGCGGACGGGTTCTCAGCCGACAGATTTCAAAGCATGCTTTGAAATCTGTCGGGTGGCCAAATCCGTCTGTTAGCCCGTACACACGATCGAATCTGTCTGCTGAAACGGTCTAGCAGACCGTTTCCAGCAGACAGATTTGATCGTGTGTACGAGGCCTTAGGCCGCGTACACACGAGGGGATATGTCCGCTGAAAACGGTCCGATGGACCGTTTCAGCAGACATCTCCGCTCGTGTGTATGGGCTAGCGGACAGATTTCTCCACCCGACAGATTTCAAAGCATGCTTTGAAATCTATCCGGTGGGAATCTGTCCGCCCGACATGTCTGCTGGTTAGTACACTTACCAGCAGACATGTCGGCCCCCACCGCCGCCGCGCCGCTGCCGAATGGATTCGGCGCATGCGCGGAAGTGTTTTACTTCCTGGTGCGGTGACGTGGCGGTGACGCGGCGGCGTCAACGTCACCGCCACGTCACCGCGCCGTCCGGCGGCGGGGAATTTGATCCGATGGTGTGTACACGCCATCGGATCAAACTCCCGATCGGACATATCCGATGGAAATGGTCCGCGGACCGTTTTCATCGGATATATCCGATCGTGTGTACGCCGCCTTAGAGTTAAGGTCTAAGGTGTGAATTGGGAGCAGGTGTGTTAAATGTGGTGTTATCGCTCTCACTCTCTCATACTGGTCACTGGAAGTTCAACATGGCACCTTATGGCAAAGAACTGCTGAGGATCTGAAAAAAAGAATTTTAGCTCTAAAATTATAGCCTAGGCTATAAGAAGATTGCCAAGACCCTGAAACTCAGCTGCAGCACGGTGGCCAATACCATACAGCGGTTTAACAGGACAGGTTCCACTCAGAACAGGCCTTGCCATGGTCGACCAAGAAAGAAGTTGAGTGCACGTGCTCAGCGTCATATCCAGAGGTTGTCTTTTATAAAATAGAAGCATGGGTGGTACCAGCACTGCTGCAGAGGTTGAAGGGGTCGGGGATCAGCCTGCCAGTGCTTAGACCATACCCCACACACTGCATCAAATTGGTCTGCATGGCTCTCATCCCAGAAGGAGGCATTTTCTAAAGATGATGAGCTAGAAAGCCCACAAACAGTTTGCTGAAGGCAAGCAGACTCAGGCGGCGTACAGACGATCGGACATATCCGATGAAAACGGTCCGCGGACCATTTCCATCGGATATGTCCGATCGGGTGTTTGATCCGATGGCGTGTACACACCATCGGATCAAATTCCCCGCCGCCGGACGGCGCGGTGACGCGGCGGTGACGTTGACGCCGCCGCGTCACCGCCACGTCACCGCACCAGGAAGTAAAACACTTCCGCGCATGCGCCGAATCCATTCGGCAGCGGCGCGGCGGCGGTGGGGGCCGACATGTCTGCTGGTAAGTGTACTAACCAGCAGACATGTCGGGCGGACAGATTCCACCGGATAGATTTCAAAGCTTGCTTTGAAATCTGTCGGGTGGAGAAATCTGTCCGCTAGCCCATACACACGAGCGGAGATGTCTGCTGAAACGGTCCATCGGACCGTTTTCAGCGGACATATCCCCTCGTGTGTACGCCGCCTAAGGACATGGATTACTGGAACCATGTCATGTGGTCTGATGTCATGGTTTGGGGCTGCATGAGTGCTGCTGGCACTGGGGAGTTAATTGAGGGAACCAAGAATGCCAATGTACTGTGACATACTGAAGCAGAGCATGATACCCTCCCTTGGAGACTGGGCTGCAGGGTAGTATTCCAACATAACTGCCCCAAACACACCTCGAAGACGGCCACTGCCTTGCTAAAGAAACTGAGGGTAAAGCTGATGGACTGGCCAAACATGTCTCCAGACATAAACCCTAATGAGCATCTGTGGGGAATCCTCAAATGGAAGATGGGGGAGCGCAAGGTCTCTAACATCTGCCAGCTCCATGATGTCGTCATGGAGGAGTGAAAGAGGACTTCAGTGGTAATCTGTAAAGCTCTGAACCACATGCCCAAGAGGGTTAAGGCAGTGCTGGAAAGTAATGGTGGCCACACAAAATATTGTCACTTTTGATCCAATTTGGACATTTTCACAGGGGTGTACTCACTTTTGTTGCCAGCGGTTTAGACATTAATGGCTGTGTGTTGAGTTATTTTAAGGGGACAGCAAATTTACACTGTTATACAAGCTGTACACTCACTACTTCACATTGTAGCAAAGTGTAATTTCTTCAGTGTTGTCACATGAAAATATATAATAAAATATTTACAAAAATGTGAGGGGTGCACTCACTTTTGTGAGATACTGTATATGTCATACATGTTTTCTCTTCCCTGATTAATTGGACAGTAGAGAGTGTATGTGTAGCGC
The DNA here is from genome assembly GCA_029574335.1 of Rana kukunoris. NCBI lineage: Eukaryota > Metazoa > Chordata > Amphibia > Anura > Ranidae > Rana > Rana kukunoris. The sequence goes on from CM056053.1 coordinate 135,477,401, forward strand.
CCCCTTACTTTCAGTACGGGCACTACGCTAACGTTAGTGGGTGAATGGGAGAGTTATTTGGCTCCCATTCATAATTTGTCAAATTTCAGGCTGCTGTCTTCCAGAACTATCCTGTGGGTCAGACTGCGTTCCAGGGATGCAATCCCATCCCTGGGCGGCAGGTGGCGCTAGAGGGGTTCTGGCAAAGCCACTTTTCCCCAGCAGCCAATTAGAGGAGTTAGACCTAGCAGGGCATGTTGGGGAGGGGTATATTTGTGACGGACGCCATGATTCGGGGTGGCGTGGGCTCTCTTCTTTGCGGGGTCCAGGCTCGGGGTGCAGCATCCACCTTCAGGGTGTGCGCATCCACGGACCCCGCCAGCATGGCCCATCCGGCTGGAATCGCATGCTGCGCGGAGTTCCATCCTGATGTTGAGAGGAACTCCAGTGACTTACTGGGTCCCCGACTTTATTGAGAGAATCCTTAACTGAGGGCTGAATCTGCTCAGGGAGAACCCAAAAGCAGGTTGTCCAGGAAACTTGAATGAACCATCGGGGATCCGGTCACCAAGGCCATGACAGGTACATGGCAGCTGTCAACCAGTGACAATTTCATTGCATTTACTGGGAGGATTTGCTCAATCCGTCTTGTTCATTTGAGTACTGAAGTACTAGGCCTGTGGCAGAGGCCCGAGCCAGGCCTGTGGCAGAGGTCTGTTCCTCCCAGCAACTTAAAGTGACATTTCAGCTGCCAGGCTTGTGGCAGAAGTCTGTCCAGAGGCACTTCACCCACTCTGGCTAGAGTGGCGACGTTTGTTACATTGCTACTGAAAGCAGGCTTGCTTTCATCGTCATCCAGGGCCTGATACCGCACTTGTTCTTCTGCTTCATCAACCTTTCCTATCCTACTATATGTTGATGTTGGCCGTGTTGTGTCTTGGAATAAAGCATTTGAAAAACCCATTGGATGACTGGACATTCGCTCACTGCTTCTACTCACTTCTACTACCCCTAGACATACTACAAGGTAACTTAATACGTTGGTCCCAAAAACAACCAGCGGCTCCTGAATGGAGTAGCACTACATATGCCTCTGAACTTTTAACCTAACTTTTTCTCCACTTCAGTTAGCATTTTCTTTGGCAGGAGGTCAACTTTTTTTTTCATAAGATCCTGCATGATGTTACATGTTTAAAACAAAATTACTGTAAACCCCTATGACACTTCACAGTATTTTATCATACTCTATTCTACAGCCAATATAGTGGGAAAGGATGCCAAATCTGGTCACCACATCTGCTATCCATGATCCCATAGGCAAAATGAAACAGATGTTTGGTAATATGTGTTATATTCTGTCAGATCTAGTTGCTTTTAAAGACACAGTATGCCTGTGTACATTCTATAACTAAAGGTGATAGTCCTTAAAAGAGAACCAGTCATTAATGTGCATTAATCCTAATATGAGTCTCCACTAATAAATTGTAGTACAGCCTCACATTTTAGACATTACATGATTTTTTTAAATATATTTTCCCACGATCCATGTGTAGCGAGACCCCCATAGGGGCTGCTAAGAACTGTGGCCTGTCTGTCACCCTGTCCAGCCTGGCATTCACCTCTCAGACACTTAGAGACATAGAACAGTCCATGCACTTAGTTTTATTGAGGGTATTGATCTTGGTTGGGGTAAGGCAGTGTTTCTCAATTCCAGTCCTCACGCCCCCCCAACAGGTCATGTTTTCAGGATTTCCCTCAGATGAAAAGGCTGTGGGAATTACTAAGGCAGTGAAACTGATCAAATCACCTGTGAAAAATAATGGAAATCCTGAAAACCTGACCTGTTGGGGGGGCGTGAGGACTGGAATTGAGAAACACTGGGGTAAGGGAAGTATGGGATGCCTAGTACAATTGGTAGAACTTGCTTGGGACAACTATATACTGTACAGTCCAGTATACACACTCCATTTCTCCTCCTGCACATCGCTTCCTCTCTAATCTTCACGTCTTTCTCCTCCTGCACATCGCTATCTCTCTACTCTTCACGTCTTTCTCCTCCTGCACATCGCTTCCTCTCTAATCTTCAGGCACAGCTAGCAAAAAAGTGGTTAGGCCTGACACTGACTTAGCCAGGCCTTAGCAATTGCCATTTGTAGGCTGGGACAGCAGGCCCATATAGTGTAGCAAAATAGAAAGTCTCTGGTGCTAACTGTCCTACATGCGGCTACTGAGCCCAGTTACCCATCTTCAAGCCCTACCAGCCCTCCTGGCTACAGCTGCAACCCGTTTCCAGCAGACAGATTTGATCGTGTGTACGAGGCCTTATACTTTTCAGTTTGTTGTCTGAAAATAAATTATTGTGTGTGTGTATATATGACAGTGACAAGTTTATCATCTGTGGAACTCAGATTAAAGGTTCCCTGTAACTAGGGAGGAAATGTTTCATTCTTTTGGCCGGAGTTTACCATTATCTGATAGTAAAAATGCAAAATCTGGGCTGTGAGCCTTTTCTTATAAAACAGTCAAAAATTGAAGTTTAAGAAAAATAATCGTTCCCTTTTAAAATGGCTCCTTTGGGGACTATTAAAATCGAGAGGAAACATTTCAAAGCATTATCTGAGAGAGATTACTGTCTGCTTTTACATAGACCACTTTCTAATTTAAAACCAGTCTGGTTGCACTGACTTCATTTGTAGAGACACCGGTTCTCAGCTGGCCATACATGGGTTGAAATATGACTGGTTCAGAAGGAACCAGCAGAATTTCCACTTATCTTTGGCTGTTCCACTTCATGGTCCTTCAGGAAAATTTCCATTCGATCAGGCCTTGCAGCTAATTGGCTGCAGCTCTAATCAGTGTATTCTAGGGAGTCCTGTTGTCAGAATACAATTACACAGTGGAGAGGATTCCCATCCATATCAAATGTGTGGATGGATTCATAGGGTCAGTTTTATCATTTAACCCGCCTTCCATTCACTGATCTCCTTAGTGTTGAAAGACCTAGAAGTGCTTTCTTCTAAACACTTCCAGGCCACAGCAATTCTGGCAAAGTTGGCAGGATAAAATCAGGAATATTCTCTACTCCTAATCTGCGCTGCACGGAGGAAGAGAAGGCATCAGGGACCTAGTGGACCCCTGATGTCTCCATAAGGAGTATCTGTCACTATTTACCAGTCTCCTTGTGATAGTAGAAAAGTGAGAACGTTTAAATAACTTTAAAAAGTGTAAAAATGTACATTAAAATATAATAAATGAATAAAAAAGTCCCTACTTCTAACTCATTGCACCTAGACATATGTGTGTATGTTTACTAAACCCAAGATAACATTTGTGCGCTTGCAAAAAAAATTGTAGACCTTAGTGACAAAGAACTAAGTAAAACAAATACAATAAAAACTCAATTAGATAGAACGAACAGCAGCATCTAAATCACCAATCCGAGTAGGATGTGTAAAGCCCCTTTGGAAATTCCGACCGTGTGTATGCCCCATCTGACTTTTTTCCGAGGAATTCCATCAGAGTTTAGATAGAGAACATGTTCTCTTTTACTCCGATGGAATTCCGCCGGTATTCCGATGTTAGTTTGGCCGGGCAAAAGCCAGATCGTGTGTACGGGGCATATTAAGCTCCAACCAAACAATACAAAAGTGTGCTATCCTTGTGCTAGGTAAAAAAGGAAAAAAATCTCAAAATTCTCATCCTTACTCCCCTAATCTCCCCCTCCCCCTCCCACTTTTTAATGAAATTATAAAGTAAAACTTACAATTTTTAAGAAATTACACAGCATGTATTACAAACAACCAGCAGGTGACCTGCTGGTTGTTTGTAACACATGCTGTGTCATTCCTTCAAAATTGTAAGTGTGATTTTATAATTTCATAAAAATGTTGGTAAAATTCTACACTATGTGAATTTTTCTCTTAACTTCCTGTATTGCGTCTATCTTGGCTTAGGAGATTGTAGAACCTTTGCATGCAAGATTGTGGTAAATATGGCCGCTATGCAGCAAGGCATCTGATGGTCTCCTTGTGGGATCAGAGAAGCTAATGAGGAGTTTATTAAATCTATTGCTGTGATACCTTTTGGCAGCACTCCTTCGATGGTGCATGTTATCATCATTCCTTCACGGCAAAGAAAAAGGGACTTTTAAAGTTTAGAAAATCAGAGCAACTTTTTGCACTATATTTTTGTATAATATATATTTTTTGCAGTGTTTGCACATTTTATATGGATTTACTTGCATAGATATGTCAATTTAGAATGAGTTCATAATTAGTTTAATGCACTTTTATTGAGTCTCTTATGTGATTTATTAGCGTATACCTAACACAAGGACAGCACACTTTCTATTGTTTGGTTGTGGATATGATATCCATACACATGCCAGAGGTAGAAGAATGTTTAGCTCATGAGCTGTAACAGTTTTTTAACAACAGCTAAAGGCTTATGTAGGGCAGCTTAACAAGTACCAAATCCAGTTACTTTGTGTACAAGCTTTATAGAGTAAACAACATGTTTTATTTACCTTCCCTGACTTATCCTAAATCTCCTCCATGTGTGTTTCACATGCTCCCCTCCCCAGACACTGCAGCTCACAGTGGGAGTGTTTTATCAACAGAGGCAGTGCTGTCCATTTAGAAATCAGTGAGCAGGACTGAGTGTGGCCTGGTGCTGATTGGCAATCTTCAGCCTTGTGAATCAGTAGTGACATTGGACAATTACAGTATAAGTGACAACATCTTTTTATGCCACTGTAGTAAAGCAGGCACACCCTACGTGAGAGTGGCAACTCTGCTGTGATTTCAGGAGCACTGCAGCATTGTTGCCACACCATCACAGAAGACTGCATTAGGTGGACTTCACTGACAGGATAAACATTTTTTTGTGGAACTTTGCAGTGGGCCAGTTTTGCCAGTTTTGCAGCACTTTTCAGGTGCTTTGGAAGCACTGCCCATTCATTTCAATGGCAGGGCGTTTTGGGAGTGCTAAATACAGTGCTCCCAACCTGCCCCATAGCTGCTGCTTGCAGGACTTTTCGTAACGTCCCGCAAGCGCACCGCCCCAGTGTGAAAAGACACACTGAAATGAATGGAAGGCGGTTTTCAGTCACTGTGAAAGGGGTCTAAGAGAAAACTTTAAGCACAAATAAAGCATATCCCACGCCCAGCCGTTCCTTCGGAGTGCATGTGCTGATGACATCATCTGCTGCATATATAGTTAATACAGTGTAAGTTTAGGCGATATTTACAGTACCTATTGGTGAGCCTTATTGTAGGCTTACCTATAGGTACAAGTAAACAATTTAAGTTTACAACCCCTTTAAGCGCTAGTAAGCTACCACTCTATATTAACGCACAGAAATTAGGCCAAGCAACTGGTTGTAGGTTAAATGCATGTATTAAAGCAATGCAATTAAAGAATGCATAAATCATACAACAGGAAGATAAACAAACTTAAAGTCTGTACTTGGTGGATGATCACTGACCTATAAACTGGCAATCAATAGAACTGTAGCAATATTAATTTAAACTGTAACTAGTGCAACTAGAATTTAGATAATAGCATAAATAACTCAGGAAAATAAAGGTGTGCACACTATGAATAGGGCCCGAATATCAGTTGGGTGTATGCATTCCTGGTGTAGAGGTACCCCTGACTGTGTCTGAAAGTACCTGGCACCTAATTGCCCGCATCGGCCAGTTTATGTTGGGGCCCTTCTGTAGGTGGTGCACTTGTAGCTGTCCCTTTAAAAGTGTGCAGCAGATGGCTAGTGGGCTGTTATACAAGGGGGAGTTCCTCCTGTAATAACTGTGTCAGTACTTAGATAAGTTCAGATGCTCATCCCTCCTGGTACATAGACATCTAATCTAGATCAACTGGCGGTATGCAGTCCTCTAAAATCAGGTCCCACAAGGCTGTTTGGATCTTCATAAGGCTCACCAGTCTCAGCAACTCTGGTGTAGGCACTCATGGCAGTGGGTCTCTCAGCTCTGGTCCCAAGGCTCAGCAAACAACCTCTCAGTCACTATATTTTCCCAGGAAAAGCAGTCTCCTTCTTTCTCTGTGTGCAGGGATTTGGGCTCCTGTAGTTCTTGAAGCTATTCATTTTCATTACACAGTGCTCCTTTAAGACTACAACTCCTATTATGCTCTGCTGCAGAGCAAGTCTCCTTTTCAGATGATTGCATTGGCTCTAACTTTCATGCCCTCTTCACTGCTGTCCAGAGGGAGGGGGGATGAAAGCTGCAATTTTACACAGATCCCGCTCCTGTCTCTCAGTTGCAGCAGCAGTGGGGTGAGTGGGGGATTAAGCACACACAAGTGCTCAGCTCTCTCCACACATGGATCCCAGTGAGGAATAAGAAACAGGCCACAGCCAGCAACATAGCAGAGAGAAGAGCCAAAATCAACACCTGCATACTGCTCGTTCTCTCTCTCACTACTGGCAGCACAGTGGCGGTGGTGGGGCACACAGCCAGTGGCACCTGGCTGCACATGTACTTATTTACTGACCATGCAACACTGTAATAAAACCTACACATATTTTAGTTCCCTGTGCTAAAAAATAATTAGGAAATATTTAATGTAGTAATAATTATAAGATAAACATTATGCATTAAGCACAGTAAAACTTTACTTTTACATTTGTGTCCATTTCTCTGCATTTTACCATCAAATACTTTTTCTGTAAGATGTTTTGAATTCAGTTTATATCATATTTATTCACCCACAGGGAGCTGCAGGAAGTAAAGGCTCTAAAGGTGAAAAAGGAGGGCAAGGACTAACCGGACTTCCAGTAAGATATTTCAGTACATGAAAATTCAATTTTTTTTCAGATGTGCCCCCAAATACTGAAGTCAGCTAGCTGGACGTAGGAATTGTAAATAATATTTGCGTAAAATGCTTCCATTCATATTAAGAGATCTATCTATCTTTCTATATATATATATATATATATATACACACAGTGTATATATCTTATTATATAAATGGAAGTATTATATAAACAGTGTTTACAATTTCTATGTCCAGCTTGCTGCTTTCACTCATTGCAATGCTTTGTAATCAAATCACTTCTTAAACTTACAGAGTTCCTTTTGATTTTCCATCTTTGCTTTTCATGTTACAGATTATATTACTGTTGGTGTGTGGTAAATCAAAATAACAATCTTTGTTTTATTATTATTATTATGTATTTATTCGATTTTTTATTTTCATTTATTTTCAGGGTGCTTTCGGTACTAAAGGGAGCACAGGAGATTCTGGGAAAGCTGGAACCAATGGGAAAAAGGTTATTTATTTCAAATTAACTGATTACCTTATAGCCCCAATTATTTTTTTCCTAAATTATATTATTTTATATATTTTTTTGCTTTTTGCTTATCACAAATTGTTCTGCTTATATGTGCCATTGAATTTGGAAGAAACTCTGTGATGCCAGGGCCAACGTCCAACAAAAGTCAGGGCATGATGCTAAAGCAGTATAAGTCATGAGCAAATAGACATATCAGGGGAGATTTACCAAAACTGGTGCACACAGAATTTGTCATACTTACCTCCTCTGTGCAGCCCGGATCTTCCTCTTTTTTCGGGTCCCTCTTTGCTGCTCCTGACCCCTCCCTCCTATCAAGTGCCCCCACAGTCAGCAGATTCCTATGGGGGCACTGGAGTCACAGCTCCATGTCTCCATTCAGACACGGAGCCCCAACCCAGCCCCACCACTTTCTCCCCTAATTAAAGGGTGCTGCTACACACAAAAGGTTTTTTACCTTAGTGCATTAAGATAAAAAACCTTCTGCCTTTACAAATCCTTTAAAGCACTGGCCACAGTTTGTAGTTCGCTAATGAGGTCAGGTTTTCACTGAAGAGATCAAAGCTTCAGTGCTAAGAATCGAGCACAACATGTCATAGGTACTGCTGATCTTCACAATACGAAACCTGCAAAGTCAAGTCAAGCACTGCACAACTATAGGTAAAACAATTGAAAAGAAAAGTTAGAATACTAAAATGGAAATACAAAAAAAGTTATTTATTTAAGTGGATCGAATGTTAAAATGAAGTTGAAATTAACTTTTGTGCAAAGCAACATGGATACTTAATTGCCCACCCTTGCCACTTATATATATCACCTAGTGCCAATCCATTCACCTACTGTAGAAAACATGGCATACCTAGCACTTTTAGGTATTGGGGGGCATGTGATCCTCTCCCCTTCTCCCCACAATGCTGCAAAGGTTGCCTGAGCAGTGAGTCTCTTTTTTTAATATTTACAATAAACAGTTATTTTTTTTCCTGCAAATATGCTATACATCAAAAAAAAATATGAAACCTGTGATCATCACACCTTTATGAGCTTGTTTTAGATTCCACTCCAAAACCACGGGCATTAATATGCAGTTATATCAGTCTGTGAGATAGTTTTCCACTAGATTTTGGTGTGTGCCTGTTGGAAAATATGACATTCAGCCAAAAAAATAAATAAAACATTTGCGAAATCAGATACTGATGATGGTCAAGTTAATATGGCAGGCAATCAGGTTCCAATTCATCCCAAAGTTGCTCATTAGGGTTGAGGTCAGCATTATGTACACACTAAAGTCATCAAACCATGTCTTTATGGATATGGCTTTGTTCACAGGTACAGTTATGCTATGGCCTTCACCAAATTATTACCATGAGTATACACTTGTATAAAATGTTTTTGTGTACTGTAGCCATAACAATGCCCTTCCTTGCAAATACCTGAACTCAATCACTTGAAAAGGTATCCTTACATATGTTTGGTCATATAGCGTGAAATTTGCAAAATTATTTAGTAAATACTGTATATAAAAAAAAAAACGTTAAGACAAAATCATCCATGGTATGCATAAAAACAGTACTGTATGTTGACAAGCATGTTTTCAGGAGTTAATCTAAATACAGAATCCATAAACTGATGCTTGCTAATTCTTCGCATTCCTCTTTGGGTCCTGATCAATATAGAGATTCACAATAGAATATTAAAAAGTGGGATTCTGGCAGATTGGCATGCACTGTTGGCCTTTCTTAAGTCACTGTAGAGAAAATCAATAAGCAGTCCAAAGATCCTTTTTCCAGTTCCATGGGGCAGGTAAGTTGTACCTACCAAAATGTGCACTTCTCACTGGAGTCTGAAGAGTCACACAAGAAACCAGTTCTCTTTGCCTCCTCTTGTTGATAGTATAAGAAGTTCACTGGCCCTTTTGCTATAGAAATTGCCATCTGTATGCCAGGCGTGCTGGGCTGGAGTTCTTACATAGGGCTTAAAGTTATTTTAAAGGTCCATTTAAAAAAAATTAAATAACAAACATGTCATGCTTACCTGCTCTGTGCAAGGGTTTTGCACAGAGCGGTCTCAATACTTCATTTTCATAGAATGCATTAAGGTGAAAAACCTGGAGGGTTTACAACTTTTTTAAGCCATACTGTTTTCTGTTGGAATTGTATTCCTTCTACAAAACGCACACTTTTACTGTATATTTATATTTAGCTATGTATGACTATTCTAACCTATCATACTGTGTCTAAAATAAACAAATTGTATAAAATGATTTTTTTTATTTTTGTGCATATTGCTTACTCTGTAATTTGTGTTTCAAATACTTAATATAAAACTGAATTATTATTGTTAGTAGTAGTATTCTACAGGATTTATATAGCACCAACAGTTTGCACAGCAATTTACAATATAAGGGGAGACGGTACAGTAACAATACAGTTCAATACAAGAGAGTTAGGAGGCAAGAAGAACATTGTAAGCTCATGGGAGCTTACAATCTAATAGGGGGGGGGGCAAGAGGAACATAAGTTAATAACTGTGAGGGAAAAGCTCATGGGAGAAATAGAAAATTCAATTGTTATTTGAAGGCAGGATAGAGATGAGTTTTCAAGGATCACCTAAAAGTAGACAGAGTAGGAGATAGCTGGGTCAAGAGTTCCAGGGGATCAGAGAGGCTCCGGGAGGCAGGCATCAGAGCAGGAGACAAAGGAGATAGAGAGCAGGAGGTCTTGTGAGGAGCAGAGAGGATAGTTTGAGTGATATATTGATCCACAACTCTGCCCCCAGCTACATCACTGACCTAGTCTCAAAATACCAACCTAATCGTTCTCTTCGTTCTTCTCAAGACCTCCTGCTCTCTAGCTACCTCATCACCTCCTCCCATACTTGCCTCCAGGACTTTTCCAGAGCCTCTCCAATCCTATAGAACGTCTTCCCCCAATTCTGTCTGATTATCGCCTACTCTATTAGCTTTTAGACGATCCCTGAAAACCTTCCTCTTCAGAGAAGCCTATCCTACCCACACCTTTATTTTCATTTTCTCCATCTGATCATCCCCCACAGCTATTACTTTTTGTTCCACTTGACCCTCCCTTTTAGATTGTAAGCTCTACACAAGACAGATTGGTGACAGCTTGAGGCAGAATCGTAAATGACGCTGTATGTTGTTGTTAGTATTTCTATTTATTTTTTTTTAGGCATATGGAAGGCAGTGGAGAGATCGGTAAAGGGGGTGTTAGAGTGGTTAGTAATGTTAATGAGTCTGGTGGCAGCATTCATGATAATCAATGTACAATTTCTCATGTAAATAGCAATTTCCTTCTGTTGTTACTATTTCAGTGGAACCTTAGAACTCTAACTTCCTTGATTATATTTTCTTATATGATACATTTCCAGTCCCTATAAATTCTATATACTTTCAGTTTCCAGATCTCTTATTACTTTTCTGTCTTATCTCAGGTCCCTTTCTGTCTTATCTCAGGTCCCTTAGTATTTTGTACCCAAGTGCTATGACACACAGTGTATAATAAATATGACCGCAGGCCTGCCAGGACGCCTGTCTTATATAGCCGCTGGTGCCATGTAATAAAGTCATCATGCTTGTTATGTTTGTCAATGTCCAGTGATATAATTCTCTAGGCTCTGCTCTTATTATTGCATGTTTACAAGTGGAGCACACAGAGATACTATATTTATTTTGGGGTACATGTTCTACTACCTAGTCCCTACTAAATAACTAACTCTTTTTCAGATTCCTTTTTTAACATTGAATTATTGCCTGTAGTCATCATGTATTCTTCCTTTTTTATTTCCCAGTGGCCATGTCATCTACCTATATCAAAAATGTGTATCTACAAAAATAAATAAACAAAAAAGTAACTTATTTAATTCATATGCTTTTACTTTACTTATCCTCTCCCTTGTTTTTATCTGTGGCTTGTATTACCTACCTATTCATAATTATAAAAATGTAAACAAAAGAGCAAAATGTTCCTTCTTACCTTCTATACTAATTTATAATTTTAATTTTTTATTTAAATTTTACTATTATTATTTACAGTTTAGGAAGACATAATTATTGCTTATTCTTTTTTTATTTGCCCTTCTAAAGTTTTACAAAAACGGGAGGTATGTGAAGCTTTTCCATGAGGTGGACTAAAGGCAAATAGACTGTTCACTGTGCAAGGGAATTTTTCCTTATTTTAGTGAATGAGGTGAAGCTATGCTGAATTCTGACAACCAATTGTGTGCAAATACTGTGAAATTGTATATTTTCCTGTAAACAGCCTATTTGGCTTTAGTAAATCAACCCCTTTGAGTTCATTATGGTTCTTAGAATCAAATTACTATTTTTGTGGCCTTATTTTAAAAATTGTAGCCTCCAGAATTGTAAGCATTCTGCTTTACCCGAATGATTTCTTGCATACACAAATTGACATAATTTACATGTTTGAAAATCCTTTTCCGCTGTCCAACGGCCTTTCCAACATAATGGTTGTAGTTGTGCTACAGTTTTTAAATTACTCATTATCAAAGAGCCATCTTTAGGATTTGTGAAATCTTTTAACATTGGCATATGCTGTAATGTATATGATTCCCTGTGAGGTTTTAGTAGCCAGCCGTTGTTGCCCTTTGTGTTTTTTTTTTCTTAATTTCCAAATGACTATGCACTAATATGGCACAGTTTACTTTGATTCTTTGATTGGTAATATTGATTAATCATTTATTACCGTATATAGTATAAGCCGACCCGAATATAAGACGAGGCACCCAATTTTACCACAAAAAAATGGGAAAACGTATTGACTCAAGTATAAGCCTAGGGTGTCCATCTGCATGCCTCACTGTGCCTCACTTTACCTAACTGTGTCCATGCCTCACTGTGTGCATGCCTCACTGTGTCCATACCTCACTGTGTCCATGCCTCACTGTGTCCATGCCTCATTGTGCCCATGCCTCACTATGCCCATGCCTCACTGTGTCCATGACTAGACTAATGTTTAACATGGGAGTCTATGGAAGAGGTGCCCAGCTTTGAAAATTCGGTGCTCCCCAGCCTTAGGTGCCCTGGACAAAAAACTTTGCACACTTGTAAAGGAATAGTGGGGCTATATGTGTGCCAAATTTGGGGTCCCCAAAGTCCGGGAGATCAGGTGCAAAAAGGTGACTCGAGTATAAGCCGAGGGGGGCATTTTCAGCACAAAAAGATGTGCTGAAAAACTTGGCTTATACTCGAGTATATACGGTACTTATTTCATTTTGAATAGATTAAGGAAGAGTTATATCACTTTTTTTACTTCACTTTCGATGATAACAGTAAGCAGGACAAATAGAGAGGGCAAATCTCCCTAAAGGGGACACAGACAGGATTAAAAACCTGCCTTTTGTTCTAATCCCTCTCCACCCTATCCAAAACTATATATATTTTTTTTTAAAAGTCCTCATCTTGTATTAAAATTGGTCAGTACTTGGACAGTATGCTAAAAATGTGATATACAGCCTATTATTTGACTGTGCCAAGAATTTTTCAGTCATTCTGATTATTTATTTAATCCTTCTCCTTCTTATTTTTGGCATTATACAAAGCTGATTTAATGTTAACTGAAGTAGTTCCATAGTACATTTCTTTTTAAATTCTTTATTGGTCGAACAGTTCCTTTATGTACTAATAAACGGTTCCCTTGGGATGCCACATTTAAGATGAATTGATGGTGGCTTTCCCAAAAAATACATTAGTTGTTTTGGTATTATTTATTATAGATGTTATTATTATAATTTGAAAAATCTGTCTGGTGGTGAATACTGCTTTGTTTGCATGCATGCTGTGATGTAGCAACTGTTAAAAATGCAAATGAGTATGGTGAATAAAATGCATATTTACCCTGGATTCTAAGGCTGCGTACACACGATCGAACATGTCCGCTGACCAGTTTCAGCAGACATGTTCGATTGTGTGTACGGCCTATCGGACCGTTTTCCAGCAGACAAAAGTTTCCAAACATGCTTAGAAACCTGTCCGCTGGAAACCTGTCCGTCGGACATGTTCGATGGTTAGTACACGAAATCATCGGACCAAAATCCCACGCATGCTCAAAATTAAGTCGACGCATGCTTGGAAGCATTCAACTTAGTTTTTTCATCACGTCGTTGTGTCCTACGTCACTGCATTCTGGTCCGAGGGGATTTTGGTCCGATGGTGTGTACGCACATCAGACCAATAGACCACTTCAGCCTGGTCCGATGAAAACGGTCCGTCGGACATGTTTCATCGGACATGTCTGATCGTGTGTACGCGGCCTAAGGCCGTGTACACACGATCGGTCAAAACCGATAAAAACAGACAGAAGGTCCATTTCATTGGGCCAAACGATCGTGTGTATGCGCCATCGGTCAGTTATCCTTCGGTCAAAAAAAATAGAACTTGCTTTCAAATTTGACCGATGGACGCCTGACTGATGGGTCAAAACCGATCGTTAGTATGCAAAAGCATCGGTTAAAAGGCTGCGCATGCTCAGAATCAAGTCGACGCATGCTTGGAAGCATTGAACTTCGTTTTTTTCAGCACGTCGTTGTGTTAAAACACGTAAACGTCACCGCGTTCTAACACGATCATTTTTTTAACCGATGGTGTGTAGGCACATCAGACCATCAGTCAGCTTCATCGGTTAACCGATGAAAGCGGTCCTTCGGACCGTTCTCATCGGATGGACTGATCGCGTGTACGCGGCCTAAGAGCTCTAATATACTCAGTGAAGACATCCCATTTGTGTAAAAATGAAAAAAAACAAATACTGTACAAAAAGAATACACATAAATAATATCGTCCTCAATTGTAAATAATAATAATAATAATAATAATGCAAAGGGCAAAAAGGAAAAAAATATATGTGTCATATGAATATACATTCACCACCCAGTTTATTAGGTACACCTGTTCAATTGCTTGGTAACACAAATTGATAATCAGCCAATCACTTCGCCGCAACTCAATGCATTTAGGCATCTAGACGTGTAGAAGATGATTTGCTGAAGTTCAAACCAAGCAACAGAATGGGGAAGAAAGGGAATGTGGCAGGGTTGTTGATGCCAGACAGGCTGGTCTGAGTATTTAAAAAAAACTGCTAATCTACTGGAATTTTCATGCAAAACCATCTCTAGGGTTTACAGAGAATGGTCCAAAAAAGAGAAAATATCCAGTGATCTGGAGTTGTGTGGAGGAAAATGCCTTATTGATGTCGGAGGTTAGAGGAGAATGTGCAGACTGATTCAAGTTGATAGAAAGGCAACAGTAACTTAAATAACCACTCATTACAACCAAGGTATGGAGAATACCATCTCTGAATACACAACACCTTAACACCTTGAAGTAGATGGGCTACAGCAGCAGAAGACCAAAGGGGTGCCACTCATGTCAGCTCTAAGGCGGCGTACACACGACAGAGGTTCTCGCTGGAAACCAGCGAGAACCTCGCTGGAAGCTGCATTCCAGCGAGAACCTCGGCCGTGTGTACGCTGCTGGCTCGCCCCGCCCGTCGGGAATCCCGTCGAGCGAATAGAGAGCACGCTCTCTTTTTGTTCGACGGCCCGCCTGGATGAATGGCTGGTTGCCATTCCCGACGGGCGGGTCGCCGATTTCGACGGCCGGCAGAGAACCTCGACGGGCGGAACGATGTGTTCTGCCCGTCGAGGTTCTCTGCCGTGTGTACGCGGCTTCAGAACAGGAAACTGAGGTTACAATTTGCACAGGCTCACCAAAATTGGACAATAGAAGATTGGAAAAAAAAATCTGGTCTGATGAGTCTTGATTTCAGCTGCGACATTCAGATGGTAGGGTCAGAATTTGGCATAAACAACATGAAAGCATGGATCCATCCTGCCTTGTATCAAAGGTTCAGGCTGGTGGTGATGGTGTGGGGGGTATGTTCTTGCAACACTTTGGGCCCCTTAGTATCATTTAAAATCAACGGCCTACTTGAGTATTGTTGCTGACCTTGTCCATCCCTTTATGACTACAGTGTACCCATCTTCTGAAGGCTACTACCACAAAACTCAAATCATCCCAAACTGGTTTCCTGAATATGACAATAAGTTCACTGTCCTCCAATGGCCTCCACAGTCACCAAATCTCAACCCAATAGAGCACCTTTCGGATGTGGTGGAAGTGGACCAAAATCTCTGATTAATGTTTCCAACACCTTGGTAAATCTATGCCATGAAGAATTAAGGCAGTTCTGAAAGCAAAAGGGGGTCCAACCCGGTACTAGCAAGGTGTACCTAATACAAGTGGCCGGTGTGTGCATATACTGTATATATGTAATTATGAGTTGGCTAGAAAAAGAAGGGATGGATAAAAACAATTCATATGAAAAGTGAAGTGAAAGCATATGAAACAAATAAATACATCATTTTTTTGTTTATTGGTTTTTGTAGATACAGTTTTGCTGATTTATATGAATGGATCATTTAGCCACTGGCTTTTTAATAAAGGAGGAATACAAGATTACTACAGCCAATATTAATACAATGAAAAAAAAAGTTAGCCATCCATGAGAGACATGGTGGTAAAACGTGTGCCCCAAATGTAAATTTATGGACTCCACCTGCAAACATATTCTAATAAGGAGCAGAGCCAAGGAATTATATCATTAGACAATGAAGCCTGTAACGTGCATGATGTCCTCATTGCCTGTTGCCAGTGGAGATGTACGGTATATCAAAGGCTATATCATTTTGGCGTTCTGGCAGACAAGTGGCAATATTCCTTGTATGCTGTACAAAAGCATTGCGCATACACAGTGTTTTTTTTTCACGAAAAGGCAAATCCACTTTGCACTACAAGTGCAAAGTGGATTTGCCTTTAGTACATAACCCCCAGTATGTTTCTTGACAGAACTGCAAAAGTAGTGAAACATGCAGGGGTTTTGTAGTGGGGACAGACATTTTTGTTAATTAGGAAATTAGCTGAAATAACAAAGAAAAGTAATGAGAGAATTAAAAAATTATAATTACCTAGGATAAATAGAGACTGTAAAGTTATGTATAAGAAAAGCTAATCAAAAAAAGTAATGAAGAAAGAATAAGCAAATGACGATAACGATGAAATAGTGATAAACAGGGATGGGAGGTTATAAAGTTCCTGTGAGATATTGGCAACAGAAGGAAATTGCTAGTTTCATGAGAATGTATGAAGGAGATCAAAAGAAGGTAATAGATCATGTTTCTTACTAAACAGAAGATAATTGCACAATAAAAAAATAAAAATTGATTGGGAAAAGAGTTTACTGAATAGGTTAATAAGCTAGAATGTATTAAAATATTTTGGGGTAACCATGCAAAACAGTAATGTATGTCAAAAACCATTATGCCTTATATCAAATAATAGAAAACTTTTTTTGGCAGGGAGAACCTGGAGATCCTGGTGAAAATGGAAGCCCTGGAACAAGCGGACAAAGGGGACTTGTGGTTAGAAATAATATTAAATATGTATTTATTTAAATAAAAGTATATTTCAGACAGAGGTTCTAACCAATTTCTACTAAAAAGGTGCTTTTAACCGCTTAACGATCGCCCACTGTATATATACGTCCTTTTTTTAAAGATGGATATCTCGGTAATGGCAGCAGCTGCTGCCACAACCGAGATATCCATATTTTCAGTTAACGGTCCTGTAAACGATAACTGCGGTCTCCGCGGCGGATTCACCGCGAGATCGCCGTTATCGGTGGCGGGAGAGGAACCCCCCTCTCGCCGCACTCCCGCGCCCTCCGCCGCTTACCGGAGCCGTCGGTAGCGGCGGAGGCGATTGGGTCCTTCGGCTGTCTGTGTTGGGATGCGAGTGAGGGCAAGATGCGAGTGAGAGCGTCCCCATAGCTCTGCTGGGCGGAAGTCAAAACGTCAGTCCTGCCCATGCGTCTTAAGGAAACATTTTTTTTTTTTTTGTCATTTGAAAAAATTACAATTTCCTTTTTTTTTTTATTGCATAAATATTAGTTCTGAGGTATTTTTGACCTCAGATCGCATATTTAAGAGGACCCGTCATGCTTTTTCTATTACAAGGGATGTTTACATTCCTTGTAATAGGAATGAAAGTGATACATTTTTAAAAAAAAATTAAAGCGCCCCGTCCCGAGGAGCTTGCGCACAGAAGCGAATGCATACGCGAGTAGCGCCTGCATATGAAAACGGTGTTCAAACCACACAAGTGAGGTATGGCCGTGATCGTTAGAGCGAGAGCAATAATTCTAGCCCTAGACCTCCTCTGTAACTCAAAAAATGCAAATTATAAAAAAATAGAGATTTTTAAGAGTAAAAGTTTGACGCCATGCCACGAGCGGGCGCAATTTTTAAGCATGGCATGTTGGGTATCATTTTACTCGGCGTAACATTATCTTTCACAATATGTAAAAAAATTGGGCCAAATTTATTGTTGTCTTATTTTTTAATTCTTATTTTGATTTTTTCCAAAAAAAAGTGCGCTTGTAAGACCGCTGCGCAAATACGGTGTGACAAAAAGTATTGCAATGACTGCCATTTTATTCTCTAGGGTCTTAGAAAAAAAATGTATAATGTTTGGGGGTTTTAAGTAATTTTCTAGCAAAAATAAATGTTTTAGTCTTGTAAACACCAAATCTGAAAAACACCTTATGTCCTTAAGTGGTTAATGTGGCTTTTGTTGATGTTGGAAGGGAATTTCTGTATTGGGTGTGCAGACATCAACTAAACTTTACAGACGTTTTAAACACTCTCCACTGTGTCCAAAACTACAGAAAAATTATATTGTCCAGCATTTGACATTTCCAGAAGTTTCAGATTCCAGAGTCCCCCAGCTTGCCCCTTTGATTTCCACCGCTGGTCTATATGTCAACAAAGCACACGGAAGTGACTTATGAACCTGCAGATGGAACCACAGAGCAAACTGGGGCTACGTACCCAAAATATTCTAAAGTGGGGCTCAGAAACCTGTAGATCGTGATCTACCAGTAGATCGCGGCCAGGTGATATGTAGATCGCAGTCTGGACATACTGACCCTCCATTCCAGAGCATCAAACAGAGTGCATTGCAAAGGGACTACTTGAAAAGTTGGAGGTGTAGTAAAGAGCCAAAGCCACACAAGCAGATGCCTCCTCTGTAGTACTGGCACCTGTCCCAACGCAGTGTGATACCAACTGCACTCCACCTCTTACGCCAGGTAGTGGTCTCCAGAGTGGTGCCAGCAGCAGGCAAGAAGAGATCAGGTCAGTGTGAAGTAATGCACTGGGCATAATAGATTTTCCAGAAAGCTTAGCGCCTTGACGCAGAAGAGTTTATTGAGATAAAGTTGCTGATTTACAATAAATCGTTTGGATGCGTACTTCAGTTATCCAGTCTTGAAAAGAAAATGCATGTTTACTTTTTCACTAAATTGTGTGAATCAAATTTCCAATCTTGAAAAAAAAAAATGCATGTTTACTTTTTTCCCCTGCACGTTATTCAAAGTGATCAGAAATTAGCTTTTTTTTTTTACTGAATAAATTAGGTGAATATGTTTATACATTTTATTTTGTGAAGAATATCAACTTTAGTAATGCAGCACAAGTATATCAGACACACAGTAGGTGCATGGTCTACTTGTAGACTTGCATTGTGAAAAGGAGCAGTAAAACACAACCATTTTGTAACCCTGCAAAACAAGGAAGATAGCTTGTTTCTGTAATAGGAATATAATGCATATTTATATAGATGTAGATTTAAGTATACATAGAAAAAAAATAGAAATAGTCTAGATATATAAACATCTGTGTTCCTCAAAAATGGTTTAATGCAATTTAGAACCTTGCATGTTTTAAAAGGGAGAAGATGGAAAGCCTGGCGTCGGAAAAACTGGCCAAAAAGGAGCAACGGTGAATACCATAAAATATTAACTGATTTTACTTAAATCTTGTGCTATTTATTTTTCAGTAAAAACAGATGGGGTAAGTATACATACTCTATGGACAGGTGATTAATGCAAGCTTCAGAATCTCCTGTAGTCAATTAATTTGTTTGATAATGATCTCTTGGAGCTGTGGGCAACTATGGTGGCCATTGTGTTAGTGGGCTAGTAGTGTCCTCTGGATAGCAGAAATCTCTTATTCCCTCTATTTAAATAAATCTCCCCAGATATAAGATCCTCCTCAACCCCCTTACATTCATGAGCTTCCCTCTATCTCCTCCTCTGTAGACCTAGGTAGTCAGGTATTTTTCTATGAAGCAAATCTGGAGTCCCGAAGGCTAGCTGCTCAGTACCGATGTCCAGTGGGTCTCTTCCTTGGGCACAGCAAAGAGCAGGGGATATTGAAGGACTATTGCCTGCTGGAGGTGTTGAAGAATAGATAAAGGGAGCAGTCCCGTACCAGGTAGTGGGAGAACTGTTTCCTGATCAGCCAGACTGAACTAACTGCTAGACTGCAGCTAGAGTAGAGGTGCGCATCTTTACTGGCCTCACGATTCAATAAAATTATGATTATCATGTCAACTAATCCATTTGATTAGATTCTGCGATGCATCGTGATGCATCAAGATTACTGCCCACAGTTTTCATGAAAAAAAAATTAAGCAATCGGGAGAACTCAATTTATTAAAAAAAATTCTGTTCTTAAAAAAAAAAGACAACACTCCCTGCATGCGCAAAGTCTAAGCACAGCGGACAACAACTTAATGCATCAAGATTACTGCGTACAGTTTTCATTAAAAAAAAATCAAGCAATCAGAACTCCATTTTTTTATTTTATCTGTTCTTTAAAAAAAAAGACAACACTCCCTGCATGCGGCAAAGTCTAAGCACAGCAGACAACAACTTAGATGAGTTCCAGGCTACCCCCCCCCCAAAAAAAATACTAGAGGAGATGGTCAGAGACTGCAGACATAATACAGGCGACGGTCAGTGACTGCAGACATTATATAGGAGATGATCAGAGACTGCAGACATTATGCAAAGATGATCATAGACCACGGACATATTACAGGAGATGATCAGAAACTGCAGACATAATACAGGAGATGATCAGAGACTGCAGACATGATGCGCCAAATAGCCAGCGCTGGGTTTTAATGCGCTGCTGCTGCCATGGAGACAGAGACCAGCACTGTCAATAGCGGTGCCAGGACAGTAACCCTGGTTGTTCACCCACTGGTCCACTGTCGGAGGATTCCCCCATCTACCTGGAATGTGTAGATGGGGAAATTGGATCATATTTTTTTTCCAGTGTAATAGCCAAAGGAAAAAAAAAGCAACCAATATATGGACTGCATAAGTGGCTTAGTTCTAAGTAGACTTTGCAAGAACAAAGCGGGGGAGGGAGACAGATAGGGGAGAGAAAGGGACAGTTCAGCGATAAAAGTGTAATTCAAAATTCAGTGCTTAGTCATTGGAGGGACGAGCCTGGAAGTTCATACAGCTTGGAATGTGTAGCTGCTGACTGTTCTTCATAGCTCCGGCACACACCCCCCCCTCTCTCTTTCACAGTTGTATGTCGGGATAGGAGAGTGGGCGGGCCGGCAGACACAGGGGGGGAAAAGGGGCGAGAGGAGGAGGAGGGGCAGCTGTATGCATCGTTCATCTACCGTCCAATGCTGGGAGGGGGAGTGAACTTTGCTGGGCTGTGTGTGAGACGATTGTCAGAGACACTCCGCTCAGCTGCAGCCACCGGCCCCTAAATGTACACACTGATTCTCCTGTCCTCAGGATGGTAGAAATCAGTGTGTTTTCTCAAAATGTCACAGGGATAATGGGAGGCTGGAAACACTGCATGGGCCCCCCCACAGTGCAGGATCTCCAGGGTCCAGTCGCAAGTTCGACTTTGGCAACCCTGATAGTTCCGCCACTCCCACAGATGTGATGACAGCTACAGTGATCTGCCTCACAGCTCCATGCAGGAGCCCACTACGCCCGCCCATCGGGGAGATGAGAGGGGTCACATTCCAGTGTCCACAAGTACAAATCCTGAGGAGGGGGAGAGCCTGGGTGGGGGTAGCATGCTAAAGCCACATCATCCATTGATGGTGCCAGGCTCAGCCAGCTGATCGTGGCTTGTCATCACCAGCAAAGACACTGTTGTGCGGGGGAGGAGGAGGAGCCGGAATGATGTCATGCATAACTAACTGATTACGCTGGGTACCGCATCGATGCCGAATCGAGAAGGGCAGAATCGTGATGCATTGATGCAGTGATCATTTTCAACACCTCTAAGCTAGAGTGACCCATAATGCTTAGTAGCTTCTACTGAAACATAGCTTGCAGTAGAGGACCATTGTCAGAAGATGTAAGTACAAAGTTTTGGCACATTCCAGTCCAAAAAAAAAGACCTGGGCGCAATATATTGAATCCTTGCTACTAGTCATGTTGTTGGCTCATTTTTATTTGGGCCATTTTTCTTTTTATCTTATACCATGATAAAAAATCTGTCTATATTTTACTGTAATGAGTTAGAATACCTAAATGAAGAACTGTATCTGGTAAATGTCCTACTCAGATAAAGAATCTTTTTTCATTTGTATCCCTAGGGTGATCGTGGATTTCCAGGACTCGGTGGAGTAAAGGTATTTATTTATTTATTTATTTCAGGTATTTATGTTCATTTTAGTTCAATACATAATAAAGGGAATGAAAAAAACAGAGGATGAGGGGGGGACAAGAGATGCAGGGAATATTCAGAAACATAAGACGATTCTGTAATTGTAATGTTCAAATTTAAATTTATGTATTAATAACGAACAGGTAAAGCGTGTAAAGCCCTGTACAAACGTTGTTTTCCCTGACGAAATTCTTGGCAAGAATCTCTTGCCGCCCAAGTGTACAGACACTCCTTTCAAAAGAACCGTGGTTCTTTTGGAAGGCAAGAATGCAGTGACGTCATCGTGTACGACGAGCATGTGCTTGTCACATTCGATGCCGTCGCCACCATCTTGCTGCACCCTATGCCTAGGAAGCTACCGCGCATGCGGCAAACTCATTTCGAGCATGCACAGGTTTCCATGGTGACAGGTAAGTATATACAATCTCGGGTTTCTCGGCAGGAAAACACTGCCGAGAATCACGGCGAGAAAATAGAGAGCAGGTTCTCTATTTTTCTCTTTGAGATTTTAGGCAGTTTTCTTGACGAGAAACCTTGAAAGCATCATACACACACTCGGTATACTCGGCAAGAAAGCTCTGCCAGCAGTTTTCTTGCTGGTTATTGTCGAGTAAACTGAGCGTTTGCACGAGGCTTAAGACATATCAGGTGAAATACAACTGCAGGTGTGCATATAGTGGTAGAATGTTATAAATGTAATCTACAGAGTATATCCAGATGTACTCAGGGGAGCACATTACAGCAGGGATAGGGGTTGGGTATGCTCCCCAACATGTCCATAAGGTGCGAGATGTTTCAGCATAGTTGCTGCCCTTTTCTACCAAGGTCTTTGATGACATTGGAACCACTACAAAATAATTGGAGGAGAAATTTACTTCCAGTGACAGAATATGGCCACCCGTGTTGTCAAAAGACAATGTCTTAATATGCCTTTTTTTATTTTGGAAATGGAACCAGAAATCATTGATAGAAGAGATTTTTTCCTGGAAAAATGAGGGCAAACATAATTTATGATAATTTTATATAAAACATTTTCCACATTCTTCAGATTGTTCCAATTTAGAGAGAAAGGAGGGTCTCTCTCTGAATGCCCCCTCTCCTAATACACAGTATATTTGGGACACAGTATGTTTAGGAGTAGAAGATCATGTTAGGAAGTTATCAATTTATGTTCATTTTGTGTATTTTTTTTATTATTTTTTTGCAACCTGGTTAGCAGTTCTTGTATGTTATAATGGTACTGCGTGTCAAATTAACTGTTTGCAGATGTTGTTCCATGTACGCCACACTCTTGCAGCATACTTTTTTTCTTACAGAGACAAAAAGCTTCAGCCATAGAGTTAAACTAAACTCCAGCCAATAATATAATTACACAGATAAAATACACACGTGTGTAGTTTTACCTGCCATACAGGCTACATAGTCATAATTCATAAAACACACCTATTCCCCATTGCAGTGATGTGCCTGCTTAGCATCATCACACAGCTCAAATCCCAAATGTATAATCCTCTGTAAGATTTCTAACCCCCACCGCTCAGCATAACTGCATAATTCCACATAACTTCATGACTAAACTGAACCTGATTTCTTCTGCATGAAGAATTATGGAAAGTTAAAGCAAAAATCAGTTATACAAGTAGCAAGGTTGCCAACGTTCAGTAAATTTTATGAACAGTTTGTAAAATCTGTACTTTATGCATCTGTCCTTGAATGACCATTAAGGACATGTAGGCTTCATGTCTGTAACTGACATTTATAGACAGCTGCAACAATTATGGATTTTAAAAACTGTTCGTAAATTTACTGAAAGTTGGCAACCCTGACTAGTAAGTAGCACTTTTTATTTTCATATACTTAACGGATATCTTTACTAAGGTGCTGATTATCAGGCCTCATGCACAGTGGATGCTTTTGGACATTTTTACAGCAGCTGTTTTTGGCCTCAGACATTTTTTTTTACAGTCAATAAACTCCTGTAGGCTGTTTTTGGATTGAGCGTTTTTTGGCTGTAAAAAACAAAACAAAAACTAGTGAATGAATGAATGAAGAAATTATATAGCGCAACACATGCAAATTAAATCGCCTCTGGGCGCTCGTTGTTCCTGTCTCCTTTGATATAAAAAGAGATGAGTTTTGATCTTTCTTCTAAAGGTCAAGTGGTTTTCCTCCAACCAAATGCTGGTTGGTAAAGCGTTCCATAGTCTGGGGCCTTGGAGTGCAAATCTTCGCTCTCCTTTGGACTTGTATTTGGCCTTGGGTATCTGGAGTAGATTTTGGTTGGTGTATCGCAGAACGCGATTGGGGTTGTGAGCTTTTATTTTTTTACATAGAAATTGGGGGGCCTTCCCGTGGATGCACAGAGTGCTTTAAAAGCAATTCAGGCTTTTACTGGCAACCAATGAAGGGATCTCAGCGAAGGTGAGATTGATTCCTAGGGTTTTTTCCCAGTCACAAGTCTGGTGGCCGTATTTTGAATGACTTGCAGACCAGAGATTTGGTACTTCGGGAGTCCAAGATAGAGGGCATTAGCATAGTCCAGTCTGGAGTTCACAATTGTTCCCACCACGACTGCTATGTCTTCTTTAGGAATAAAAGGAATAAGCCTGCGTAGTAGGCACAGCAGATGGTGTGATCTGCTGACTACTGACCCTATTTGTGCATCCATTGTCATGTAGGTGTCAAAGATGACCCCAAGACTTTTGACTTTGGTGCTAGGGGTGATGATTTGGCCCAGAATGGGCAGGGGTGTCCAAGTTGTTGCCAGTTGACTCTTTTGACTGGCGTGAAACAGGAGAAGTTCTGTTTTTGAGCCGTTTAAGATAACTCTTTGTCATCCAGTTTTCTATCAAAGAGAGGCATGTCTCGAGACTGAGATGATGATCCTTTTTGTTGCAGATGCGAAAATACAGTTGTGTGTCGTCTGCATATGAGTGATCAAGTCGTTTTTGGCTGCTGAAGATTTCAAAGAGAGGGCGGAGATAAATATTGAACAGCACCGACGACAGTGGGGATCCTTGAGGGACCCCGCATGACACCATGCATTTTTCAGAAGTGAACGGTCCTAATTTCATTATTTGTGATCGGTTTTCCAGAAAGGAGGAGAACCAAGATAAATCACATTCCGCGACTCTGGCTACTTCAGCTAGCCGAGTCAGTAATAGTTTGAGGTCTACCGTGTCAAACGCTGCGCTTAGGTCCAACAGTACCAGAAGACAAGATTCTCCTTCGTCTGCGGCCTCAAGAGCGTCATCCCATATTTTGAGCAGTGCTGTCTCTGTCCCGTGCCCGGGGAGGAAACCCGATTGAAAAGGATTGAACAAATTATGGGTATCTAGATGCTGTTGCAGCTGTTGTACCACTACTTTCTCCATTACCTTGGAGAAGACGTTCAGGCCTGTTATGGGACAACGATGTTCAGGGGCCTTGGGGTCGAGGGTGGGTTTCTTTAAGATAGGTTTGATTATGCCTTGTTTCAACAGGGGGCGTACTATGCCTTCCTTAAATGATTGATTTATTAATTGCTTGATAGGTGGTGCCAGAATATCAACGCATTCCTTCAGCAGTTTGGTGGGGATAATGTCATTAGGTGCCGCGCTATTTCGCAAGGAGTCAATGATGTTTTTGGTAGCCTCAATGGAGATGGGTTTTAGGGTAAACCTCGTTGACTGCGGCCAATTTGTGTGGGAGTTGGGTGGGAGTGTGTTCTGGGAGGAGTTTTTGAGCTGTAAAATGCTCAGACGTCAAAAAACTACAATAAATTCTGATAAAATATCAAAAATGCAGCTTACCAGTGTTTTTTTAACATTTTTGATCCATTGAAAAAAATACTTAAAAAATGCTAACGCAGAAAACACTATTGCAAAAATTTTGAAAAACTCACTGCAAAGCTACTGCCATTTTTTTAACAATATTTTAATGTCCAGTGTGCGTGAGGCTATAAAGTTATAAGAAAAACAGAAAAGAAATGGAGACTCATAAACAGTAATCAACAATATGGATTGACAGACAAGACTAACTAAAGAGATACACCTTTCATAACGTGTTACATGTTATGAATGCACCTTTTCCTGCATGTCCCTGATCCCCGCTGTGCCAGCTAACAGGGTTCTTCTCCCCTTTAGGTGTGTAGAAAAATCCCAGTGTCCAGCTACCTTCCTGTAACTACTGATGCCAGCCCCAGCTCTTCAGTCAGTACCAGTCAACCTGGCTGCAGCTGCCCGTTTCGCTAGCCCTCCTGGCTAATCTTCCACAGTCCTCCCAGACTGACACTATAGCAATCCCAGACTACCACTTACCAGTCCTCTCAGGCTGTCTCTCAGTCCTCCCAGACTGTCTCTCACTCTCCAGCTAGCATACTGTCTTCTTCCTGGAGATCTCCTGGATGTGCTCACTGGCTCCTGCTTGCCTCACACCTGCTCCCGTGCCTCTAGACAGGCTCCCTCCTTATTTGTTCAGAGGGTCTCTCCAGCACCTGAGCCCCAGGTCTGTGGTCACCCCCCCCCCCCAGACTAGGGGGTTACCCTAAAGGGCCTCTGACAGCATCCTCAGCACTCCATCTCCAGCTTCCACCCAAACTCACAATGCCCCTGCTGGCCTGACCCAGACTATTTAAGAGGTTCCCACCCCCTGCCAGCCCATTTGGCTGGGGTTTGGTTGGGGCCCTTATCAATACTCCAGGCAGCTCCTCCTAACCTCCCTCCCATCCTTCTGGAAGTTTCTCAGAGGTGCTGCCTAATGAGACATCCAGCCTCCCTGGATCACTCACCCTGACCCAGATTCAAAACACAGGCCTAGCTGCTAGCCAAGCCTAAGTTTATCTACACAACAAAAACCTATGTACAATGCCATTATAGCACACTAGTGGTTGCTACATAAACAGCACTACAGAAAACTGGATATAATTTCCCAGCAATAAAAAAAAATATTCTGCAGATACTTAATGATTGTTACTGTTTAACCCTGACTACCTTGCCCAAGATGAATCCTTAAATTACTATTTGCTGGCCATGATTGTATTTCAATGATTCACAGGGAGTACAAGGAGATCCTGGAGCATCTGGAGAGCGTGGTCCAAAGGGAGTCCCGGGAAGAACAGTAAGTATATCTTGTCAGTTATATATAATATATTAAAGAAGAAGAAATGCCTAGGTATCAAAAGGTAACAAGTCACCCTTTTATTTTGTAATCTAGAACAGTTTTTTTTTTAATAATTCTTTATTTTTTTATTTTTGAAATTCCATTTTTTTTTTTCTTCTTCCATACAGATAACTACGCAAACTTTAAACAATATAATTTATACAATATCATTCTTATCTTAATCTGCATCTTCTTATCAAACAGCTCTACCGCTTTTATAGCTCTTAACTTGGAACACCCCCTGGTTACCCAACCACCCCCCAAAAAAAAAAAAAAAAAACTTGCCTCTAACATTAGGGACAAGCACACAGAGAAGAGAGAAAAAAAAAAAAAAAAAAAAAAGGGGGAGAAAACAGGTTCCTCGCACCCTTATGAATTCCGTTCCCTATATTCCCTATATGGTGACCAAATCTCCCAGTATTTTTCTTCTTGTTCTCTCAGTACCATCGTTAAGTTTTCCATCTGCTGAATCTCCGCTATTCTCCCCATCCATTGCGTTTTTGTTGGGGCTACTGTACTTTTCCAAAGGGGTGGTATACATGCTTTTGCTGCGGTAAGTAAATGCCTCAATAAGGAATTTTTATAATTTTCATTAGCTAGCGGAATATCATGCAGTAGGAAAACTGACGGTTTTTCCTCAAGAGACACATCTGTAATTTCTTTAATTGTTTCCCACACCATTTTCCAGAAATCTCTCAGTCTGGGACATTCCCAGAATATGTGCAGTATAGTACCTTCTGCGTTATGGCAGCGCCAGCATTGGTTAGACACATGGGGAAATATCCGATTCAGTATTGTCGGAGTTCTATACCACCTAGTTAGGATTTTGTATCCTCCTTCCTGATATTTAGTTGCCATGGATGATTTATGCGCAAATAACAGAATTTTCTTTTTCTGCATTTCCGTGAAGGTGACTCCTAGGTCCCTCTCCCATGCTTGTACAAAGGCCAATTCTTGAGGGGCTTCCAGTTCTACCAACAGAGCATACATTACTGATAGTGCATGTCTAACTGGCTCCCCTTTTAGGCAGATCTGTTCAAATCTAGAAAGTGACCGAATTCCTGATTTAAATTGTGTGAGTGTCCTTAGGAACGCATTGAGTTGTATTTGCCTGAAGGGATCTAGGACTTCAAATTCCCTTTCAATCTCCCCTCTATCCATTACATAGTTATTTCTCATGAAATGAACAATCCTACTCCTTCCTTGCTGCCTTAGTTCCTTAAAACGTTGGTCTACTAACCCTGGTTCAAAACTTGGAGTCCCCAATACTGGTAGCATGGGGCTCGGACACATCGACATTCTGGTTTTCTTAAATGATTTTTTAATGATTTGGATTGTGGCCCCCACAGTGGGATGTCTTTTCACCTCCTGGGGGATCACCTCTTCTGCAATCCATATTATTCCTTCCAGGGGTATAGTAGTTATAGATTGTTCTAATTGTATCCATGGTTTCTCCTTCTGTATTGAGCACCAATCCAACACACGTGTCAGGTGTGATGCCACATAATAATTTACCGGGTCTGGAAGACCGACCCCTCCTCTTTCTTTTGGTAATGACAGCACCGCTCTACGTACCCTCGGAGATTTCCCTGCCCAAATGAATTTCGCAAACCTCGATCTGAGATCTCTTAGAAATCCAGTAGGTAATCTAATGGGCAGGGTCTGAAAGAGGTATAAGAGTCTGGGCATTACATTCATTTTAATGATATTTATCCTCCCGAACCACGTGAATGCTTCCTTATCCCACCTCAGAAAATCCTGTTTTATCTGTCGGATCAATGGAGCGTAATTCAGTTCGAAAACTTGATTCAATTTATTTGGCATTTTGGTCCCTAAGTAACAGATATGTGAGTCAGTCCATCTAAACCCGAAATTATCAGACAATTGTTGTTTCATTTTCCCATTCATTTCTACTCCCATTGCCTCGGATTTACTGTAATTTACCTTGAAGTTGGATACCTCTCCATATTTTCGTAACTCCTGTAACAGTACTGGTATAGATATCACTGGTGACCTTATAAAGAACAACAAATCATCCGCATACGCGGCAACTTTGTGTTCTCTATCTTTTGTTATAATGCCTTTGATATCTGCATTGTCCCTAATTGTCCTCAGAAAAGGTTCTACAGTTAGGATAAATATGATAGGTGAAAGTGGGCATCCCTGCCTTGTTCCGTTACCAATTGCGAATGTTTTAGACATCCGATCATTCACCTTAACACTCGCTTTTGGGCAAGAATATAAGCTTGTGATCCAGTTCATCATCCCTTTTTTCAACCCTATATGCTGTAATACCACCTTCAGAAATGTCCAATCCACCCGATCGAATGCTTTTTCCGCATCCGCGGAGATAATCGCTAACGGTTTCTGTTGCATGTGGGCTAAGTGTATAGCACTAAGAACCCTTTGGGTATTCTCCCTCCCTTCTCTCCCAGGAGTAAATCCCACCTGATCTGGGTGTACAATCGCCGGGACGTATCCCAATAATCTGTTAGCTAGAATTTTCGTCAAAATCTTCAGATCTACGTTTAGTAACGATATTGGCCGGTAACTGGCACATTGCGTTAAATCTTTTCCCTCTTTAGGTATTAGTGTAATATAGGCCTTCAGTGTCTCTTCTCGCATCTCCTGACCTTCCCGGATAGAATTAAAAGCAGCGAGGAATTTTGGCGCCAGTGACTCAGCAAAGATTTTATAGTAAAGCAATGTGTACCCATCAGGCCCCGGTGCCTTTCCTGGTTTCAATGCTTTCAGAGCTTCTGAAAATTCCTCTAGACTAATTGGATCCTCAATACTCGTCGCTTCTTCTTCTGATAACCCGGGTAGGCCTGAGGCCATAACATATTCTTTTGCCTGTTGTTCTTTAGATGTCGTCCTTGCAGTAGCCTGTTGGCCCTCTATCCTATAGAGTTTCGAATAGTATTCTCTAAATGTGTTGGCAATTTCTTGAGTAGATTTGACTAAGGTATCTCCCTGCGTTTTTATCTGATCGATATGATTCCTCTACCTTTTTTCTCTTAGGGCGTTTGCCAGCATTCTACTGGGTTTGTTTCCAAACTCATAGTATGTGCGCCTACATCGAGTTAGTTTCGCTTTGGCCCTATCTATCAGTAAGTTATTTAATTCTTCCCGTAAACTCATAAGTTTTTCTTCTAGCAGTTGCGTTTGGGCTTTTTTATGTGCGATTTCTAATACCTTGATTTCCTCTAATAGTGAATCTAGTTTGGCCCCCTGTACTCGTTTCCTAAAAGCCCCTAACGATATAAGAATACCTCTGATATAGCATTTGTGTGTTTCCCAGCAACATAGTGGGGATATTTCCTCTGAGTTATTAGCTATGAAAAACGCCTCTATTTCTTGTGCTATTTTATGTTCATATTCTGGTTCCGTCAGGAGTGTCTCATTTATCCTCCAATTCCATTCTCTTGGGCTTGTCTCTCCTAATTCCATTGTGCAACTAGTTGGAGCGTGATCCGATAGTGTGAAGGAGTCGATAAATGCCTCTCTCATAAACTGTAATACATTTTGCGATATGAAGATATAATCTATTCTAGTGTATGTCTTATGTTTCGCAGAGAAAAACGTATAATCTCTATTATGAGCATTTAAAGTTCTCCACGTGTCCACTAGTTGCAAATCTTGTAATAATCTTTTAGCTCTGCGGAGTTTGGAGTGGGACAAATGTGACACTCCCTTTGAGACATCCATAGTAGGATCCAATGCAATATTTAGATCGCCTCCCAATATTATAATCCCCTCTCCATTTTGATGAACCAGGTTCAGATAAGTTTCCAGAGCTCTAACTTGATCCTCATTTGGTAAGTATATATTTACCAGTGTCACCTTTTGTTCACATAAAGAGCCGATTACAATAAGGAGGCGACCCGTCTCATCTCTAACTATCTTATGTTCTTCCCATTGTACTTGGCTTGACACCATAATTGTTACACCATTTGCTTTTGCCGTCTGCGATGCACTATGATACACATTAGAGAATCTGCGATTCCCCAATCTTGGAATTTTATCATTTCTAAAATGCGTCTCTTGTAGGAAAATAATCTGAGATTTTAGCCTACTTAATTCAGCTAGTAATCTTGTGCGTTTTTCCGGGCTATTTAGCCCCTTGACATTATATGAAGTAAAATGTAATCTTGTCATCTTGTCCTCCCTACTTCTCAGATAGAGAACACTATCAGGCGGCAGTATTATACCTGCCTTTCCCCCCTAAAAAAAAAAAAAAAAAAAAAACAGAGTACGGTTCTCAGGATCTGCCGTTCAACACCACTCCAAGTTCCGTAATCTCTGGGCTTTTGCAGACTCTATGTCCCGACAAGTCTGCCTGCAATTTGCCAAAAAAGAAAAAGAGAGAAGAAGAAAAAACAAAAAAAAAAAAAGGAAAAATGGTTTAAACGTCTCCGACTTCCCTCCACTTGGAGGAGAGACGTTAAAAATAGGGAAGAGTGGATAACCACAGCGACGACCCGAGCCCCATTATTTACCCATGTGCACCCGACTTTTTACCTACCTATCTTTCTTACCCTCTTATTCTCTACTCTTATTACCCCTACCCATCTAGAACAGTTTTAACTGATTAGTCTTCTAGCAAGTCATGAGACTTTGTTTTAATAGCCTTGTCAGTATTATATTGCAACAACCATGGAAGTGTATAAGCCATACACTGGTAGCATAGGGCTTGTGTCTTTGAATGTGTGCTCCCTTTTTGCTTCTACAGTATATTAAAAGCTCCAGTTCTGTGCTGATGTTCCTTATTCTTTAGGACCTTAGACCAAATTTCCTGTAGAAGCAATTATTTTAGGATTACGCTGACTTTATTATTTAAGTTTATTCTGTTAAAGGGGTGTTCCACAGAAAAAACTACCTTTGCTTACTCCACTCCTCACCCCCATACATGCCACATTTGGCATGTAATTTTTTTTGGGGGGGAGTGGGGGCTTCAGTAGGAGTGGGACTTCCTGTCCCACTTCCTGCTTCCGCCCGAGGGGCTGGTTAGGCGATTAAGCCTTAATCGCCTACACCAGCCCCTCCCTGTAGGCGATCACATGGGACACTGACAGGTCCCATGCGATCGCCTCTCCAATCAGCGGCGAGCCGCGCCGCGCACGCATGCGCAGTACGGCTCGCGCATGCGCAGTGGGTGCCCGGCCGTGAAGCCGAAGGCTGTCACGGCTGGGTGCCCACAGTCAGGATGGAGACGCCGGCCGGGGAGGGGGGGAGAGGAGCGGAGCCCCGGTCGGCGCGTCGCTGGAACGCAGGAGCAGGTAAGTGAGTGTTTATTAAAAGCCAGCAGCTACACTTTTTGTAGCTGCTGACTTTTAATAAACACAACTTAGGGCTGGAACACCCCTTTAAAGTACAGATCAGTCCAATAACAAATTATTTTTAACTCGTTGAATTTTGATCACTGATTCTGGGGTTTATTAATTAAATCATTCACAATTTTAAAATCTAACTTAATCCAAAAGCTATGTTGCCATAGAACTACCATATTCAATGTAAAATAAGATATTTAATGATTATGCGTAAGGGGAACCTGTGTTGAGAGAAATACGTAAGCTACTATTGTTGACTTCCATTTAAAAACTATAGTTACTTGGCTAATATGTTGATCCGATATTTTGTTTTGAGTTACTGATCAGTAAGCAAGCCTTTATCTCAGTATTTCTGACCTTATTGGCTTCATACTTGTTTCAGGTCAGTAACTTAGAAAGTACACAGGGACAGCAGGATAGGCAGGTAACTAGCATTTTCAGATTAGGCTCAGCAATGTTTTTATCCATATTTCAGAGCAGAATCCCTTTAAACCAGTGTTAATTTAGTCGACTAAAAGGACTAAAATATTTTAGTCGACTAATAAAATACTATTTTAGTCGACTAAAACACAACTCAAACTAAAAACAATTGAGATGACTAAAATGGGACTAAAACTAAAATGAAATTTGACTTCAAAATAAACCCTGGTCTGTAGTGCATGTTCATACCTCAATACCATAAATAACTTATTAGATTCCAGCAGTATATAATGAGTTTGGAAGTTGTAGAGAAATGTTAACTAATGCATTACAATTTAATTATTCCCATTAGATTTTAATTGACTTAAATGTACTGGAGATTTAAGTAGACTAAAATGTACTGTATATTTTATTTGACTAAAAGGTAGAACATTTTAGACGACTAAAATATACTGGAGATTTAATCGACTAAATACGACTAAAACTAAAACAATTGCAGAAGACTAAAATTTAAATGCCATTTTAGTCATAAGACTAAAACTAAATTTAAAAAATTGCTGCCAAAATTAACACTGCTATAAACAGACCCCACTTTTTTTTTTAAATGGTTGCAAGTCAAATGCACACACACGTGTAGCTCCTAGATCTTTGCTAATATCCTGCCAGTTCCATCAGGGAAAGCTTCATTACTTCCTGTTACTGTTGAATCTCCATATTGATCAGTGATACTGCCAATAATAAAGGTGGTCCAATAGGAATGTCAGGGGCACAAAGGGGGGGGGGGGAGTGGTGATGCTAATCTGAAGTGTCGGAGCTTTGTCTGTCAGAATGCCTCAGAATTTGTCTGTAACAGTTAGTATTTGAAGGCTTCTTCAGATAGGTACAGGCAGCTCTAGATGCCTGTACTTTATACTCACAGCAGTTTTGTTTTATTTGTTTTCTTTGTAATGACTGGTGATCTTTAATTCACACATGCATAGCAGAATCTACAGCAATTCTTGTAGATTCTAATATTTTAAAAAGCATCATCATCAAATTTGTTTAAAAAAAATCACAATTAAGCCATCTATTATTTATGTACAGTATCTTTATATTCTAATGAAAGTTCAATTGCATTTAATTTTGCAAAGATATTTTGAGTGCT
Organism: Rana kukunoris; assembly: GCA_029574335.1. Taxonomy (NCBI): domain Eukaryota; kingdom Metazoa; phylum Chordata; class Amphibia; order Anura; family Ranidae; genus Rana; species Rana kukunoris. The sequence continues at coordinate 135,511,305 of CM056053.1, forward strand.
AGATTTAATTTCTATATAAAAGTGTTTTTGTTTTATTATAATATTAACATTTATGACTACAGGTAACTGCAGGTAAAGGAAAACCTGGAGATCCAGGACTACCAGGACCTCGTGGACGAAGGGTAACTTTCCATCATGATTGGGTCTTTTTTTATGCAGATTATTAAGTAGTGTTAGGCTCCTTTCACACGGAGCGGACCGTTTTTCGGTCCGCTCCGTGTGTCCATCGGATCCCCGCTGAGCTGTCAGGCGGACAGGGCGGTCCCCGCACCCTGTCTCTCCTCCACCCTCCCCTATGGGGAATCGGATGGAAACAGACCATCTGTCCGTTTGCATCCGATCCGTTTGGCCAGATGGAAGAAAAATAGGACATTCTTCCGTCCGAAAAAACGGATGCGGATCTTGCGGACGTTCATGCGCGGGCTCGGTGGAGTGGCGCGTTTTTTTTTTTGGCTGAGCAGTGGGGTTGTGTGACCTACCTGACACACATACCCTGACCTACATACACTGACCTAAATGTCGGTGTGTGCATGTCAGTGTGTGTGTGCATATGTCAGTGTGTATATATATATATATATATATATATATATATATGTCAGTACACACTGACATACACACTGACATACACACATACACACACACACACACTGACATACACACACTGACATACACACTGACACACACATACTGACATACACACACACTGACATACACACTGACATACACACACACTGACATACACACACGCTCTAAGTCAGTGTGTTCAAGTCAGTGTGTGTTTGTATGTCAGTTACACATTCCCTGAAATAAGCATGTGAGGAAGCTCTTAGGGACACACAACATTATGACTTCTGAAAAGAGCTTAGTGTTGTCAGCTAAGTCCCGAGTGGTGCATTAGCAATTAAAATGCTTACCTCAGGACTCGGCGGTGTGGAGACTGCAGGCGATCGTGGCTGGGAAGCTTTTGACTTGTTTTCATGCTGTTGAGGGCTGTGTGCAGAGTGCGAGGAGCCGCTTCAAGCTGATGAGCTGCCGCCGACGCCATCTTGTGCATTCGGGATGCTCCGAGGGGGGGGAGGAGAAGAAGTGTGGCAGGCAGCTTCTTGTTAGAAGCTCAAGCCGCATGCCATGTCCGCGGGTTCCTGGTCACACTGTGCACTGTAGGCAGTCTGCTGAGCGGTGCTGCGCAGTTATCCCCGGGATGGTGGAGGAGCTGAACGATCAGCAGTACCCACGCACCGTATTTGTAATTCCCGCCTTCTGGAGCTCTGCAGCGCCTCTGATGGACGTCACACGTCCCGCGGACATGGCATTGGACCAGTAGGACGTCCATCACAGGCGTTGCGCTGGTTTCAGAAGGCGGACCTGCGGCGGACCTGCTGCTATGGCACTAATAATTCAGACCTGCGGCTATGAGACACAGGGATTTTCGGGGGCACATTCGGGGCTCCAGCCCCCCTAGCCAGGGCCTAACGACGCCTCTGGGAGCATGTACAACAGCACAAGACTGATGGTCAGGCTAGAGTCCAGCTTTAAGCATGTACATTGCTTTGACCAATTTGTAAGCATAAGGATAAAGTAAATATGGGTATATGGGAGTGCTTGGATACGCTTCCTGGAGGGTCAGATGGTGGCAAGGTTACCAAAGATATACATACAGCAGTATGGTAAATGGCCGATTAGCATAACCATGCAAAAAAAAAAGAAAAATGAATACGGGACAATGAAAAACAGTGCATGTACTGTAATTAATAGAGTCCATACATCGCAGGGGTAGCCCTAGTTATTAGAATCCCAATGAAAGTCACTTGTTGACAGCCAGTTGTTAGAGTAGAAGACAGGTATGGGCTCAAAAGAAAAAGAGAAAGAAGCGGCGCCAATCTAAGTGTAGTATGAAAAACAAGTGGGTTTATTGGAGGTAATAAAAACAAGCGGGTTCATGTGAATGTATTACCTCCAATAAACCCGCTTGTTTTTAATCCTACATTCAAACTGGTGCCACTTCTTTCTCCTTTTTTTGTAAGGATAATGGTGACATGGACACAGGAGAATCATTTGTCATATGAATTTTTAATAATATTATTGTTATTATTACTATTTTTATTGTTATAGCAATGGTTCTGGGGCAGGTATACCACAATTCTATCTTCTTCCAGTTATTATTATGTATTTGAATATTTGTTCCTATTATTAAATTACATTTTAAATAAATGCTTTCCTTTCATTTGTGTTTACTTTCAGGGAAGAAAGGGGGATAAAGGTCAAAGTGAACAAACGGTATGTACTGCTTATAGATTCTACGTTGTTTAAATGTTTCTTTGACTTGTACTGTATATTACATTGCAATACACTGTCAGGGTTAGGCAGCCTTCCAGAGGTTGAAATCAATCTGAACAAAATGAAGGAAAGCAAAGATCCTTGTGGGAAGGAAAATGCTGTTTTTTTATTTTCCTTGCATGTCCCCCTCAGATCTACAGTGACTGCACTTGAAAGTGCACTTGTAGTGCAAAGTGGATTTGCCTTTCGTAAATAACCCCCAGTGTGTCTTAGTAGTGTCCTCTGCCCACCTTCACATCACCCTCCTTCACAGTAGTGTCTTCTGCCCCACCTCACATCACCCCCCACTGTAGTGTCCTCTGCCCCCTTTCACATCACCCACCACAGTAGTGTTCTCTGCTGCCCCCAATAGCAGTAGCCTCTGGCCCATTCACATTGCGCTCCCACTGTAGTGTCCTTTGCCCCCCCCACATAGCAGTGTTCTCTGCTCTTCTCCCCCCACAGTAATGTTCTGTGCCCCCCAATGAGGTGTGCCCTTGTAAGTCGTGTACCGGGGTGGGCTCTCCAAGATACAGCGAAGTCACGAACGAGGAAAACAACTTTGACATCAGCGTTTGTGAAACAGTTCTTTTCTTTTACTGTAACAAGGTATTAAACCAAAACCACAAAATGAACACAGCAATAAGGTTACATACACCCAGCCGTAGCTGAGAACCCCATGTGCTGCACAGCAAGATGCCCCCGGTGGATACCAAGGCAATTTTCCGCAATTTGCCTATTGGAGGATACAAATAGGACTGTCCCTCCTTACCTTTTATTACCCTTATCAGAACGCGAACGATTGCTTAGTTTCGGGGTCATTTGCGGTACAGCACAGCAGCTTACAAACTTATCACTTCTATGCAATATTTACCCCCTACCTTTTGCATAACCGGTATGATAACACGTGTGTAAGTTTTTCTTCCCTAGTGAAGACACTAAACAGGTTTGTAGTTTGGAAGATTGCTCTCCATATGCAATGTCTCTTTAAGAAGCAGGATACTTAAACTGATGATAGCAGTACTTTTGGCCTGATACACTGTAATGACCCTGACTAACTAACTACAGGCCTAATCTTTAGGCGCCAAACATCACTAGGTGGTGCGTGCACGATATTACTGACCCGGGTCTGGAAACTGTAGTCGATGATGTCTTCCAACCGATTAACGAAAAGTCCTTTCAGAAACCATGAGGTACTGCAGGTGAGGTAGTTTGCCGTGTCTCAACTCCTATCAGCCTGCCTGAAAGACGATCCCTTTTTCCTCCAGACAGGCTCTGTACTGGACGGTGATTACTCAGCTGCCGTTCCTGAAGCTCTAGGATGTACGGTTTCCCCTGGATGCGACCAGATTCAATTCTCACACAGTCCAACAAAACATGTCTGCTCCATCACTTCCTGAAATCCCCTTCTCCATTCCAGCTCCACCTCTTCCTCAAAAAAACACAAACTTGCAATCTGTCAGCAGTGTCTAGAAACAGTGGCCTCTTGTGGTCAAAACTCAGAATAGCAATTATACTCAAAGAGTGAACAATAAAACTCAGAAAGGCAATTATACACATAGAGTGAACAATGGGATCTGCTTCAATGGGATCTGCTTCACAATCTCACACCCTGACCCCCCTTCACACCCCCCACTGTAGTGTTCTCTGGCCCCCTCCCCCAAGAGTAGTGTCCTGCATCCCCCAAATGCAGTGTCCCCTGCCCCCTTCACATTACCCCCCATAGTGTCCTCTGCCCATTTTCCCCTAGTGGTGTCCTGTACCCTCCAAGACTATCCTCTGCTCCCTTCATCTCACCCCCCCCCCCCCCACTGTAGTAGTGTCCTCTTCTTCCTAAAAAGTGTCCTCTGCCTCCCCATTCCACATAGCAGGGCCCTCTGTCCATTTATCATAACAGAAATAGGGAAGGAGAATACCCCGCGCTGCCAATGATGGTTGGATGGTAGCTGCTAACACGGCTCGTATGAGAAAAGCAAAATATTGGAAGTGTAGAAGGATGTGTAGCGCTTGAAATGACTATCTATTAATGATAGTCTGAGACACTCAAAGAATAAAAAATAAATAAAAATGTGAGACCAAATGTAGGACCCTGAAACCTTCAGGGAAAAGCACTAAGTGACTGGTGCGTGATAAACAAAATAGTCTACTAATGTGTTACATAATATGTTCAAATGCTGTAAATGCGATTTCACACATATAAATAAAACACATATGCCAACAAACAGTGATAGTTCATTTCTTGGATAAAAGAATCAATTGATGATCAATAAATGCCAGGTATAATGATCTCCCGTGAAAGGAAAAAATTAAATATAAATGAATAAAGATAGTAAATCTAGATGTGAATATAACAGTCAATCTGGTGATTGGTGAATGGATGTTTCTCACAATGGATGGATGTTAGAAGAGACAAGAGAAAGAAGTGGCCACATAGCGTAATCCTCTGTTGTCTTTACAGCCCTGATCCCAGGGTTGAGCTGTGGCAGGACGGTCACTGCTGTTGTAACATGCAGGAGGTGATTACCCTAATCACCTCCTGCATGTTACAACAGCAATCACCTCCTGCATGTTACAACAGCAGTGACCGTCCTGCCACAGCTCAACCCTGGGATCAGGGCTGTAAAGACAACAGAGGATTACGCTATGTGGCCACTTCTTTCTCTTGTCTCTTCTAACATCCATCCATTGTGAGAAACATCCATTTGGGGATCGTACTCCCAGTTGGACTTCGTCCATCCATCCCACAGAGTATATCTGATGACCAGTCAGCATACTGCCCTGCTAAGGGGCCCAATTTTACAAGCCTACTTTGACTTTCAGTGGTGTAAGCCAGCTGAAGTCAATCAGTTCCGGTAAGCCTGCATTACTCTCGGTGGTGGGAACAAACTAGTGGAGAAGCTATCTAACATTCACCAATCACCAGATTGACTGTTATATTCACATCTAGATTTACTATCTTTACTCATTTATATTTAATTTTTTCCTTTCACGGGAGATCATTATACCTGGCATTTATTGATCGTCAATTGATTATTTTATCCAAGAAATGAACTATCACTGTTTGTTGGCATATGTGTTTTATTTATATGTGTGAAATCGCATTTACAGCATTTGAACATATTATGTAACACATTAGTAGACTATTTTGTTTATCACGCACCAGTCACTTAGTGCTTGTCCCTGAAGGTTTCAGGGTCCTACATTTGGTCTCACATTTTTATTTATTTTTTATTCTTTGAGTGTCTCAGACTATCATTAATAGATAGTCATTTCAAGCGCTACACATCCTTCTACACTTCCATTTATCATAACAGTCCCCTCCCCCACTGGAGTGTTCCCTGTCCCTCCTCCATCAGTGTCTGATCTGCCCACTTCACATCAACCCCATCCTACCTGCCAGCGTGTGTACAGCAGACCAGAGATCAGGAGATAGCATAGTGCTGGATGGAAGCTGGTGATTGGTTGTTAGGATCACTTAGAAATCAATCACTGAGGCAGCTCCTGCCCTCCATTCAGCACTATGATGCCTTCCGCTCTCTGCTCTGCAGTGAACATGATAGAGGCGTAGGCTGGAGGGAAGCAGAGCCATGGTCACGATCCATTGTCGGCTCCCCACGGTCGACCGAGATCAATGGCTTGCCAACCCTCATGTGTAGATTATTTATTTTCTGTGTTGGGACCCTGGGGCTGATATTTTTAAGCACAGGTCATTTATTTGAAGAGGATCATGGCCGCAGGAGAGGTAAGTAAGCAAACGGTTGGAGTTAAGGTTACTGTTGCGGTTAGCAGGAAAGTTATTGTAAAGAAGGTCCTTGGAACATTTATTCCATCTAACCTAATCCTTAAATTTAAGCCACATATATTGACACATGATTTTTTTTTTTACTATGTTAGAGCAACAAGACAAAATATCTATGTCTGTACCAACAATTCTGGTATGGATTTCATAAAACTGAAATTACCTGGTAAATACTGGAAACAGCCAATCATAGCTAGCTGAACTATATATTAATAAAGTGCTAAATTACACTTGACGCTAGTATAAGCTTGCAATATTTTACTGCTAGATTAGGATCAGCGGTGGAACAGCTGTACTGTGGGCCAACAATGTTTTCAATTTATGGGCTTCCTGCCAAGTTAATTGTATCATACATAAAGATCAGTGTACTAAGACATCTGCGTTTTATTTCTGACAAGGGTTTGTGAGACATTTCTACAAGATTTGGAAAGCTGTGTTTGAATGTTGAATTGGATCTACACAGCGGTATGCTCAAGATTACAGTTGTCAGATAATATGAAACAATACCTTCAGCTACAGAAGGTACACGTGCATATAGTGTTTTATTAGTTGCAGTCACCAAAGGTTCTTCGTGCAAGGCCACTTGTAGGCCCTTCATGTAATTACAGTATTGGCAAAATACATTCACTGCATATCTATTGACAGCTAGATAGAATTGAGCCACGTCTACATGACCGTGGAAGAGGTTCCAGCACCTATCTGACCCATAGCTACAATAAATAGACCATTCGGTTACAAGGGGGCTTTGTGCAGCTGCCCTGATCTTAAAATAAATCTTTTCTTTGATCAATACAAAAGATTATAAAAATATATTTAAAGACCTAAAAAGCTAAAATGTACAGTTTTTTTTTTTGTTCACCATCCCCATGGGACCCCCTGGAAATTGTGGCAAGCCATCTATTCTGCCCTTATTATAATCTTCAATCATAATCTGCAACTGATTAGTATAGGCTATATTTTTTCTGAGAAGAATAATACAAAATATATAAATAAGCCATGGGCCAGATTCAGAGAGCGATTACGCCGGTGTAACAGGAGATGCGCGGCGTAAGTCTAATTGTGCGCGTGCGTTTCGATGCACGGCATCCCCAAAACGAGATACGGAAGAAATCTACTTTTTTTTGTCCAGCGTCATTTCGTTAGACAGGCGCATCCGTCCGCGCAAAACGACGCTAGACACACCATTGATTTGCTAGTCAAATATGCTAATGAGGGACTTACGGGGATCCACAAAAGAACGTTGGTGCAGCGCAGGCTACGCCCTGTGCGCAACAGCAAAATGTCCTGTCTAAAATTAGCTGGTCTAAAAAGAGAAAAATCGTCTACATGTCAGATAAAGCAACACTGTTAGTGAGGAGCTGAGCAGTCACACGTGTTGCACAACAATCTGTATGCCAACATGCCAGGGGCCTCGTCACGCATAGCTATACTACTGACTTTAGATGAGCAAAGAAGGATGAGGGCATGGAGGATGGCACGGGAGAGGATATACCGCACACGCATAGACCTGTTTGGCATGAGTGATTGTGAGGTGTATCGCATCTTCAGATTCACCCCTCATGCCATCCTGGAATTAACCACAACCCTGCAGGAGGACATCACCAGCCCAACACAATGCTCACATGCAGTGCAGCCACTGGTCAAGGTCCTGGCAACACTCCATTTCCTTGCCAGTGGCTCTTTTCAGCGTACAAGTGGAGTGGTGGCTGGGATGTCACAATCCTCCGTGAGCAGATGTGTGCACCAGGTTGTCCCTGCAATCCTCAGACCACATCATCAAACCAACCACTGAGGACCTGCGGCTGAAGGCAATGACAGATTTCTACAGAATTGCCAGATTCCCACGCACCATGGGGGCCATTGATTGCACACATGTGGCACTCCAGCCCCCCCAGGAGACAGAGCACATGTACCGCAATCGGAAGCATTGGCATTCCATCAACGTACAGGTGATAGTCGATGCCCAAGGCCTCATACGGCACGTCCGTGCCAAACACCCAGGGTCCTGCCATGACAGCTACATATACAATCAGAGCCCCATCCAAATGGAATTCGATCAGAACGTGTATGGGGACACCTGGCTGGTTGGTGAGTGTCATGGGTGGCAGGCATGACTGTACCCCCCCATGATGCACACATCACAAGGGGCACATGCATGACTAACATCCTCCTGTCTTTTCCCTTACAGGTGACTCGGCATATCCACTGGGACCCCATCTCATGACTCCTATCCGGAACCCCCAAACCCCAGGAGAAGAAAGATACAATCAAGCCCACGCCCAAACACGTGCAGTGGTGGAGCGCACCTTTGGCCTCCTGAAGTCACATTTCCGATGCCTGGATAGGTCTGGGCGTACCCTGTTGTATTCCCCAAACTTCGTGTGCCATATCATCGGTGCCTGTTGCCTGCTGCACAACTTCGCAGTGAGAAAGGGCCTGCAGATTGACCTACGTGATGACCTGACCCCTGAACCAGACAATCCCCCCCTAACCGAGGTTACCCCGTCTTCTGAGGGAAGAGCAGCCAGGAGCCAGCTCACATTAGGCATCTTTGCACGTTAAACACACACATTAATCATGGCACAATGAGAATGCATGCATGCACACCACTGTGGTCCCTAGCACACACACCCCACATCCTCATCAAATTGGATTGGCACCAGTCCACCATGCAGGACTTGTGAGCAGCAACGCCACGCCAAGGCTCCAATTATGTCACTGTACATTCATACACCATTCACACGGACCTGGGGATCACTTCTCCCTGGTCCTGGGGAACCCTTCTCCACCAAAATTACCAGCAAAATCAAAAAAATTTCAGGAAAAAAAAAGGCCCCAAAAAAAGGGGAAAAACAAATTAGTGCCCTTGACGTGAGCCACGCCTGGGGCGCCCCCGGCCACGGCCCGGCTCCTCTGGGGAGACTCATGTGGGAGGCGGTAAACCGGTGGAAGGAGGAGCAGCCCCTGGTCTCTGCCCACCTGGCGGCCTGCCCTCCAAGGCCACGGCTATTCTGTCCAGGGCAGCACCTAGTGTTGCCGTCTTGGCCTGGATAGCCTGGGTAAGGGCCCTCACATCCTGCCCAACGCCTGCTAATGTAGTCTGCAGGTCGTTAAGGCAGTTTCTGAAAGCCCGGGAGTGGCAGTCCAGGTTCCCAAGCGTATCCTTGATGGAGGACAGGCTCTCCTCCATCCGCACCAATGTCTGGCTGACCTGTCCCAGATGGCGGGTCTGGAGGAACTGGTCCCTTCTCAGAGTGGCGGGCAGGAGATCGGCCACCCCCCTGGTCTTATGAGTCGCCTTCCTGCCTCCAGCTGATGCTTGTGGCCGGGGAGAAGGGGAGCCCCTTGGGAGGGGAGCCATGTTGGGGGAGGAGGGGGGGGCTCCCCCTTAGGGATGGCTGGCTGCTGCCAGCCAGAGGGGAAGAGTCATCCAAAAAAAAGAGTCCAGTGCCTGACATGGACTCCTCCTCCTCCTCCTCCTCCTCCTCTTCAACCTCCTCTGCAGACTCCGGCCTTGTCGGGGGGCCTCATTAGGCTGCTGTCCTGGGGATGGTGTGGTCAGACCAGATGGCCCAGCACCCTCCTGCACATCTGTGGATGACACAAAACATTCACAGGTTGGAGGATCCACACACTTGCCACATATTCCCTTGCACCCCCTCCCCCACACATGCTACACACCTGATAGAAAAAAAAAACCTTACCTGGCATCACGCCTTCATGACTTGAGTCATAGCCGGGCAGGCCCTCCACTTCTTCCCGATAAAAGGTCTGGGCCACCGCACGTTCCTCCGCTGTCAGCCTAACACGGCATGGTGGGCCCCCTCCTGCCCTGGCATGGGCAAGCATTTTGGCCAGTTTTTTTTTTTTTAGACCAGACGCCGGAGGTCATTTATCTTTTTATCAATCCCAGACCGGTTCCGTGTCTCCCCCTCCCCCGCTGAATTCACCTGGTCAGTGATCATGTCCAAAATCTCTCTCCTCCTGGCCGAGGAGAGAGTTGGCACTGTCCGGGCCGTGGAGGAAATGCCCATAGTCGGAAATGGCCCGGGCAAGAATTTGTTTCTCCCTCAAAGAAAAATTTAATTTCCTCTTCCTCTCTGTCATACTCTGACCAAAAATCACTCCCAGTCAACAAAAATCACTCACAAAACAAACACGACCAATCAAGCAAGAAAACAAACAAACAGAAAACTATCAAAAAAAAGTCTCACAAACACTCAGCAAAAAGCAGTCACAAAAACAAACAGGAACAATCAAGCAAGAAAAAAAACAAACAGAAAACTATCAAACAAAAAGTCTCACAAACACTTAGCAAAAATCACTTTCAAATATCTTCTAACAAACACTAGATCACACAGTACACAAATCTGACAAATACAAATCACAATGCAATTAACAACGGAACAAAAGCACCTTGCTATATGGGAAGGGAAACAAATGGATGTACTTTTGCAATTGAAGTGCATTTGTGTGTGTCTATTTATGCTGTCTGCGTAGTTCTCAAATTTGCCCTAGTCCATTTCCAATTTCACTGATTGTGCCGTTCCCGAGTTGCGAGCATGCGCACAGAGGTGCTGACATGGTCTGCTTCAAGCGCGCATGCGCGAGCCGGCCGGCCCTTCATTTGCATGGGGTCACGGCTCATTTCAATGTAACACGCCCACGTCCTTTCCAATTTGTATTACTCCGCCTTACGCCTCTGAAATAAAGTTACGCATGCGCAATTTTCTGCGTAAAAGCGACGAGAATAGGGTGATTGCGCGGCTACATTGCGCAAGTCTAGCGTAAAGGCGGTGCGCTACGCCGGTCCAATAATGCACAGATGTACCTGAATCTGGCCCTATGTTTTTAAAATGTGTTCTATATCTGGTATGAATACGTGGGTGTAAAATTTATTGCTATCACCTCATGCATTTTCCTGGTATAATACATAAATCACAGTACAAAACTGTGTAGACACTGACTGCTGTAAGCAAATAATAATGTCATAGCTTTTAGTACATTAATTGTTAACATTTGCTTTTTCAAACCAAAAAGTGACCTAATGTGTCAAGCCTACAGTTTAATGACTGCCATCATTCAGGATCTTGAGGTCCTTTTAAATGTATGTTATGAAGACAGGTTAGGTCTGTAAAATGTTCAGAATATGGCAACCAACCAAGAAACATAAATGCAGGTGCCCTAATAAAACAGAAACCTGTTTTTCAGTTTCAGATTTCAATAGTTCCTACAAGATGTTCTAATGCTTCTGTTAAGTTAGGTGTTGGAATTCATAAAAAAACAAATGACTCCCTCCTTAATCTGCAATAGGAAGCCTGTATGACGTTCAAATTTTCACAGAGGCCAAACAACGGCGGCCAGAACATAGTATTCCACACAGCCAAATATAACACAGGTCAAAAACAAAATATTCTGGTATCTAATAAATTAAAACATGGCAGCTACACTAATGCCTTGTACACACGATCAGAATTTCCGATGAAAAAAGTCAGACAGATTTTTTTCATCGGATATTCCGACTGTGTGTGTGCCCCATCGGACTTTTTTCTGTCGGAATTTAGAAAGAGAATGTGTTCTCTTTTTTTCTGACGGGAAAAAATTCTATTGGAAATTCAGTTTGTCTGTAGGGAACTCCAACAGAGAAAAAAACACGCATGCTCAGAATCAAGTCGACGCATGCTCGGAAGGTTTGAACATAATTTTTCTCGGCTCGTCAGAGTGTTGTACGTCACCACGTTCTTGATGGTCGGGATTTGGTGTGACAGTGTGTATGCAAGACAATTTGAACGAAATTCCGTCGGAAAAATTTGTCGGAGTCTATCCCGACGCAAAATCCGATTGTGTGTATAAGGCATAAGAGATGCCATGAAAATCATTAGGAAAAATTGGATACCACGTATCGCCCATTACTTACTGAATTAAACATTTCTTACTAACTATATAACCATTGCCCATTTTTGGTATCCATTGGAACATCTTAGGTTGGAATAGTTGTTTCATACTACAGTCTTCTTATTTCAGTCCCCCCCCCCCCCCTCTTTTTTCTATTTACAACCCTATCCATTTCCTCATGGTTATTACTTCTCTTATTTTCTCTTTCTTTGAAAACAGCTGCATTTTTAATGCAGCTACAAACTATGGGAACTACTGTAAAAGAAATTGTTATACTAGTAATGATGGCGATCAGTGACTTATAGCGGGGCTGCAATTTAACAGCGTACATTCTGATATTAACTGACACCTTTAAAACTTTGTGAGAACCAGTGATACCAATACAGTGATCAGTGCTAAAACTATGCACAGTCACTGTATTAATGATACTGTCTAGAAAAGGGTTAACGTTTCAGTAAAATCAGTTTGTATGTGCAGTAAAGCATGCTCGTTATACTCATTGTGGAATCTAAGGTGTTACTCCTCTGCATTGTGTAAAAAGGCTGTTTAATCCTGTGTTCTCTGATCCTCCCCTCCTTTCACTGTCCCCTAATAATTTCCTCATAACACAGAGTCTATGGAGGCAGGCTGCACATGTTTAGTTTGATGTATAATATAAGAGTTTTTTTGTTGGGTGGGGGGGAGTGTATGTGATCAGCACAGGGCCAACAAGCACTTGCCCGATAGGGGGGGTTAGGGGTGCAGGAAATTAATTTGCTTCTTGTATGTCCAACCTTAGAGGCCTGTCCTTACCATTAGTGCTAGACAGCCATTAAATGGACCCCAGAATATAACTTGAGGGCATAGCCCACTAAAGCAACGTCAATAGCTAGCAAAGTCAAAGCCGCAAATAAAGCTGTGACAAAATATCACAGAGTGGGTGGGTCGGTGTTCAACTTTTCTGTAAGCTGAACAGAGGTCAGTGTGACAGTAACCTTTTCCAGGGTTCAGGTTCACCCCCTCACCTCATATTCTTGTAAATAATCATGATGGAGCCACTTAACCTACCTGCATTGGATCAACACCCACTGTAATGCCATGCTTCCATTAGTCAATGCTTTCTTTCCCTAAATGGATTCAAGGGGTCTTCATTTTGGCTATAGATTGTTAAATACTGTCCTAGCTGTGGTATTAACTACATTTTTTTCTGTTTACTGCACAGCCATGTGAACTGATTGACTTAATACGTCAAACATGCCGTAAGTATCAAACGACTGTATATCTGATTATAATTATGCTAAGTTATGCATATGTCTCTCCATGCAATTGTCTGTCTTACCAGGTTGCTATTTAATAACATTATATAATTAAATGATATGACTCTAATTAACTAATGGTTACTTGACTATATTGTCATACTGGTTGTGCATGGACAAGCAAATTATATCCTCACAAAATTGACTATGCATCCTTGATGTTCATGGACACACGAGCACAGCTTACAGCATATATATGAGGAATGTGTTGCCTGCTAGTTCACATTTCTGCCTTGCAGCATTTAAGTAGAAAAATGTATGTGTAGCCCTATTTAAATATACGTGTGTAGATGATTCAATGATTGCCAATAAATGAACCAAAAAACTTGCATTTGCAGTATAGACCAAAGAAATATCTCTGTTAAAAATTGCACCAAGTAAAAATAACACCTCAAACAGTAAACATCAAATTTTGCATATTAAGTACATTAACACGTTAAAAGAAAGACCAAAAGAAATCGATGTATTTGATAGACTTGATCTCAAGATTCCGACCTAGATGTAACCCTCTAGATAGAAACTGAAGTGTCAGAAGCACCACCACCGATGATAGAGTGAGGCTTACCGGATAACAATGACCTGGAGAGGCATATACTCCCCAAGTCACAGGAGGCTTATAAGTCAGTCAACTCGATGAGTGCAGCTGGTTCTGAAACCGGCCGATACCTTGGCCACAGCAATCCCAGACACCAATAGAGCGAAAGACAGATGCTGTATTTTCATATGGAAGACAGAGGCTCAATGTCCATGTGTCATGCGTAATATAATGGAAAAAATTTGCGTAACGTAATAATGTTTGGGAGTAGTGTTTATTAAAATTGTAAAGTAAAACACTCACATTTCAGAAGAACATCTAAGGCCGCGTACACACAATCAAATCTATCTGCTGGAAACGGTCGGCCCGACCGTCCCAGCAGACAGATTTGATCGTGTGTACGGGTGAGCCGACAGATTTGGCCACCCGACAGATTTCAAAGCATGCTTTGAAATTTGTCGGCTGGGAACCCGTCGGCCCGATATGTCTGCTTGTTAGTACGCTAACCAGCAGACATATCTTCTCGGACATGCGTCTAATGGATTCGACGCATGCGCGGAAGTAATTCACTTCCTGGTGCGGTGATGTGGCGGCGTCAACGTCACCGCCACGTCACCGACACCTCAGCGCGCCATCTGCCGGCGGGGATTTTGGTTTGATCGCGTGTACACGATCAAATCAATACATCCCAGCAGCCAGATTTGTTCAAATCGGTCTGTCCGACCGATTTGAACAAATCTGTCTGCTCGTGTGTACAAGGCCTTAGGCATAACGTACATGCAGGTACATGAGCGATGTGTGTTGGTGGGTCCACCCGACGTGTTTCAACTAAACAGTCATCATCTGGGGTGGATCCACCAACACACATCGCTCATGTACCTGCCTGTACGATACGCACAGGATGATTATTAAAAAAAAAGACTCTAAAAAAGCCTTGGTATGTATGCAGAAAAGATCATGCACCAGTTGACATATAAATATATAAACTGGGGCTTGGAATGGAGATTCTAGTGAGAAATATGTGAACATATGCTACTTTTTCTCCTATGACAACATAGTGCACAGGGTATATGACATACCACCTAGCATAGCACATTCACATTTCATTGCTTAGAGAGGAGGTCACATTACTTTTTTTCATGTAAAAAAATGAAATGTAATAATTACAGTGCAGTTAAAAATGGTGATAAAACATCTTTGCAATCTTAAAGCTTATGTATAGGCAAAACATTTCTTTCTTTTTTTGTTTTTTTGGAAAGAATAAAGGTGGGTAAAATACTCGTTGGTTATTTTTTCCTGTCTTTGTACCATTGAGGATACTTCCTTACTTTTCTTGTTGTCACTGAAACAGGTGCGCCATGGAAAGGCTTAACCTCACCTTTTGTTCTTGTGAAACTCTAAGTCCTCGTACACACGATAGGTTAGCCAGAGGACAACGATGGACCATTTTCATCGGTCAAAACCGATCGTGTGTGGGCCCAAACTTGCTTTAAATTTAACCTATGGATTCCTAACCCTTAGGTCAAAACCGATCGTTAGTAGGCAGGACCATCGGTTAAAAATCCACACGTGCTCAGAATCAAGTCGACGCATGCTTGGAAGTATTGAACTTTATTTTTTTCAGCACGTCGTTGTGTTTTACGTCACCGCGTTCTGATACGATAATTTTTTTTAACTGATGGTGTGTAGGCACATCAGACCATCAGTCAGCTTCATCGGTTAACCTATGACAATGGTCCTTCAGACTGTTCTCATCGGATGGACTGATCGTGTGTACGAGGCTTAAGGGGCCGATTCACACGGGAACACAGTGCAGGAAAGGTGCGTTCCATCCACGGCATGAACACAAGTGCCATTACTTTTTAATGGCAACCCAAACGCATCTCACAAATGCAGCGTGTTTGCGGACACCAAACGTATAGTACCACAGTACCATGCGGTTTGGTGTTGAGTTATTTACAAAAATAGTACTACTTTTTGCATGTTCCAATGTGTTTGGCAGCCCATTTGATTTTATGGGCTGTCAAAACTGGAATGTAAGGGACATGCAGACCTTAAATCTTTGGTTTTGCCCTCACTTTCTGTCTCAGTAACAGTGGTCAACAGTGCAAATAGAGGGTTGAATCTCCCCAGAGGGACACAGGCTAATCCTTCCCTAATGTATCCAAAAAATAAAAATAAAATGTCTTTACATACATATACTGTAAATGGTGAAACAAATCAGAAAAAAAAAATTAAAGAGAAAAATCTTGTGTCACAAATGAGGAAAGAAGGAAGAAAGCAAATGATCCCATTGCATTCTAATTAGCAAATAATAAATACAATTAATTCATTTTTTTTTTTTTATGTATTCTAATATTAATCTACCTTTATTTCTCTTCCAGCTTGCTGCCAAGGTAAGAAAAGTTCAGCTTTTATACTTTGTAATGCCTAAGTAATTACAAATATGTTAGTAAAAGGGATGTGAAATATATTTGATAGAGTGACCTTTACAGGCCATTTAAAATACCATTCAGTCAAACTAATTATGGTAAAATTTCCCTTACTGTGCAAAATAAGAGTTGTAAAAATGTATGCAGGTTAGTTAAAGGGTAATTCCACTTTCATCGAAAAAAATGGCAAATAAGAAATGTTCATCTTTAATTTCATTCTTTTCCATCTATTGTGCTGTAATTTTTTTGTAAAATTAAATGCAATATGGCAACCTGGAAGCATTCGTATACCACTTGTATATGAAACACCCCCAGAAATCCAGAAATGTCATTGCCTGCTTGTGGATTGGCTCACAGATTTTTCCAGAAGTCAACACGAAGATACAAGTCAGATCTTAGGCATTCTCTGTAACAAAAGTTACATTTTTTGATGAGATGCAAAGGGTTAATAATAGACATGTGCAATTTTTTTTGTTACGAATATGTTTTCCGTCATTATTCGTTATTTTCGTTGATTCGTTAACCTACGAATAAACGAATGGTTTAGCGCAAATAATAACGAATAACGATATTTCCAAAAATAACGAATATGGAAAACTACGAAGATACGAAACTACTAAATGTAAAATAACAACACAACAAAAGAAAAAAGAAACGACAACATAGAAATAACGAAAATACCGAACACAAAAAAAAAATCATAATTACGAAAAATAAACGAAAATGCAAACTTACTAATATTCGAAGAACGAAAAAAAAACAACCGAAATGCCGAACAAAGAATAATAAACAAAAAGCAAAACTAACGAAAAACAAATTACGAATCTTCGGAAAACGGAAATGAAATAACGTAAATTCTTAAGTTTTTATCTGTGTTAGACTGCAGTGCATTCCATCCAGAGTCCAGGGTGTGTTTGGGTAGGTTGCACCCGTTTTGTGGATCTGTCAAGTCAATCGCAGTAAATTACGATGTTTTACAAAATTACGACGAGTAGTGTGTCGAATAAACGTAAAATGTATTTTAACAGAATTACAAATGCAAAAAATCTACAAAAGAACGTTGTTACAATCAAATGAAATTAGACACGAAAATACGAATGATCATAAAGCAACGAAGATTTATTTCTTACGAAAATACAAACGCGGCATGATGGAAAATATAATGTAAATACGAATATCAAAACAACGAAAAATAAATCAACGTAAAAACGAATGAACGAATAAATTCATTGTAAAAATACGAACGAGGCAGAATACAACATTTAACGAAAATACTAATCTCGAATCAACGAAAAATAAACTAACATAAAAAAACGGAAACGGAAAAAAAGTGTTACGAAAATACTAAAAAGAGTACGAATACGATAACTAACATCTTATGAAATTACGACTCGTTACGAATCACGATAAACGAACAGAAACTAAACAGAAATAAACAAAAAATGTTGTTGTGCACATGTCTAGTTAATAACTTCTGAAGGGGTGCAGACTCTGCATTTTCTGCATCAGAGTCCTGAAAGTGCACCAGTTGATTGATAATAAAGTCACTCCCTTTCAGATTCACTATACAGACAACAGATTAAATTTTCTTCAGGGCAGTAACAGATAGGACTCTGTAGCAAAGTTTCTTAAACTCCCTGCAATGTACATTGATTACACAGAGGGGATTTTTTTTTTTTTTCTCAACAAAAGTGAAGATTCTCTTTAAATTCAAGACATGCCCATGACATTCTTCCAAAAAACAAAAACAAATGATGTGATAGGTACTGCAGGGCAATTTGTTTCAACAGTAAAAATCCTTCCTAAATTTCAAAGACAGTAAGGCCTCGTACACACAAGGGGATATGTCCGCTGAAAAGGGTCCGATGGACCGTTTCAGCAGACATCTCCGCTCCTGTGTATGGGCTAGCGGACAGATTTCTCCACCCGACAGATTTCAAAGCATGCTTTGAAATCTATCCGGTGGGAATCTGTCCGCCCGACATGTCTGCTGGTTAGTACACTTACCAGCAGACATGTCGTCCCCCACCGCCGCCGCGCCGCCGCCGAATGGATTCGGCGCATGCGCGGAAGTGTTTAACTTCCTGGTGCGGTGACATGGCGGTGACGTGGCGGCATCAACGTCACCGCCGCGTCACCGCCACGTCACCGCGCCATCTGGCGGCGGGGAATTTGATCCGATGGTGTGTACACGCCATCAGATCAAACTCCCGATCGGACATATCCGATGGAAATGGTCCACGGACCGTTTTCATCGGATATGTCCGATCGTGTGTACGAGGCCTCAGACAACTCCTTGGATCAACATTTTGCCTTGTTAATATAATTATATTACATTATAAATATTACTAGCCATTAATAAATTCTGTAATTAAAAACACAGTTACTGGGGAGATCATTTCACATTTTCAATGCTCTTACAGTAAAGAACGCATTTAATTTGCAGAAGTTACACATTTTTTTCTATAGTCTTCAATGCCTCGTACACACGGCCGAATTTTCAGAGAAAAAAAGTCAGATGGGCTTTTTTCTAAGAAAGTCCGGCCGTGTGTAGCCTCCATCTGACTTTTTTTTCTGGAAGTCCGATGGATGTTAGCAAGAGAACCTGTTCTCTTTCTTTCCGTCAGACTTCCAAGGACTCACGGCGGACTTTTGCACGGTCAAAAGTCAGACCGTGTGTACAAGGCATAAGTGTCCCCTAGTGGGGACCTCAAAGCTCAATTGAACTTTGTTTTTAAATCAGCTTGAAAAATTCATGGTGCATAAAAACAAAACTTGTGGGAAGTTTCCTTTTTTTTTTTGTAAGAAAGCAGCCACAGTCAAAGTAAAACATCCTGCATGCACCGCTGAGCAGCCATCTCTCTGTAGCATTTGCTCTGTATGTGGGAGCTAAGCTGCTTAGTAAAATAACCTGGACAGCTTCAGTGCTACTGCTGTGAACCCTGAGGGTTAATTGCTGCACAGTTCTTCCAGCTTAAAAGGTAAGTTGGGTCTTGTGTGCTTCTTGGTAATAATAGAAAAATACTCCCTGATCAGAAACTCACATTAATAAAAATGTTAAAGTTTTTCCAAAGGATAAACAGTCAATGCTAAACTGCTTATTTGCTTTGTTTAGAAAAAGCTATGTGTCCTGCCTACCCAACAGAACTGGTCTTTGCTTTGGATATGGCCAATGGTATGACACCAGAAATCTTCACAAGGATGATAGAGATGGTCACATCACTTCTGAGCAACATTGCAATCAGGGAAAAAAACTGCCCCGTTGGGGCAAGAGTAGCAGTGGTGTCTTACAACACACATACCAAACATCTGATACGTTTTGCTGATTTCCACAACCAAGAACAGCTGTTATCAGCTGTGAAGGAAATAACTCTGGAAAGCTCTGGTCGTCGTGACATCGGAAACTGCATGAGATTTGTAGGCAGGAATATCTTCAAGAGATCTGTCCAAGGAGCCACTGTAAGAAAGATTGCAGTGTTTTTCAGCAATGGTCCTTCCGAAGATGTTGTTTCCATAAATACAGCAGTGATGGAATACAGTGCTCTTGGGATTATACCAGCAGTTATTGCGTTCACCCCTGCACCTGCTATCAAACGGTCCTTTTCGGTATGAATCCACATTGCATTTCTCAGTGTACCTATTGGCTATTATTATTTGAAAAGGAATTAATTGATTCATTTTTTAGGAAGATAATTATAATTTTTTTAGGGAGAATCAGTAAACTTTAGACTCACAGATGTTAATGTAAAGTGTACCTAAATCCAAGAAGAAAAATGTGGGTAAGCATTGTCACCAAGAGACGTGTTATTGGTAATCTGTAATATAATAAAAAAAAGGAGTGGAGGCTATAGCAGACATAGGAGTTGATTTACTAAAACTGGAGAGTGCGAAATCTGGTGCAGTTCTGCATAGTAACCAATCACCGTCCAGGTTTTTTGTCAAAGCTTAAAGGATAATTTCACCTTTTGGAGCATGTTACATGTTCCACCCGCCATGTCATTAATTCACAGTCCACTGTGAATGGGAAACTACAAGTCCCATCAGTCTTTGCGGCTGTCAGCTTGTAGTTTCAAAGAACTACCGTGGTGCTGTTGAGCACTCTGGTAGTCCATTGTCTTTTCCAGTCAGTGTGTTTATGTCTGCCCATATGAAGTCTTCAAGAACCCTACATGGCCCCTGCAATCTGCTGATTGGGGGGGCAATGCTTTCCATGCTCCAAGTGTAAAAAAAACAATAAATGCACATAAAAAGATGTGCATTTATTATTTTTGTTTTTAAAGTGAACTTAGAAACGGATTGGCTACCATGAACAGCTGCACCAGATTTTGAGCCCTCCAGTTTTAGTAAATCCGCTTCACAGGTTATGAAAAGAAGCTGGTCACAAAAGGGCAGCAATGAGTTTACCTAGGATCAAATTATATGTAGCTTGCTCAATAGTGTTTGGAGCACTTCAGCAAAATGCAATATTCTGTATGCCTCAAAACAAGAACACACAAAAATCTTATCTCCTGGTATTTCAATCATCCTTAGATAGGATCCATAAGGTGCACCCATATCTATATAACGAGATGTAGACTGTGTTTGGTCTGAACCACCCCACCAGATGCTCATGGAGCACCATGAATACTCAATAATGCAGAGATTCAAAGCAACTTAGCAGCAACTATCTGATATGTTAAACTGATTGCCATTGATTGCTTAAACTTTCACCAAGATTTAATCTTTATAGCCTTTATTATATACAAAAATCACCTTAATCAATGTACTTTTTTCATCACTTGTTAAAACCATTACTATTTTAGGGACAGATCAACTTTTTTTTGGTCCTAAGCATTTATAAATACAATAGTACAAAACAGACTGATTGTTATAAGGCTTCTTTATTCAAAACCTCATGTCATACCTTACAAAGTTCTGCATGATAATGGTTTTCAAAGATGTTCTATTCATACTAGAAGGTACTAAAGCAAACCTGTGATTTGGCCTCCCCACCAGCACATACTCACCTTTTCTTCATTCCCCTACATTTCCCGGGAGCACATAAGTCTGTCTGTGTCCTAACATGTGCCCACACTGGTCCAATACCGTTATGTGGGGCAAGAGCATGAGCACAGTCTGTAACTAGAGCGACTTAAGCTTATTTAATTCTTCTTTTCCTTAAATAATAAGTAGGTAGGATGTGGTCCCTGTATGTATTTAATTTTTTTCAATGGTATAGCCAGACTATTTTGTTAAAATTATTTATATGGTTTGAAACCTAATAAAATATTTATACTTTATTTTAATAGGTAGATGATACAGGAACTTTTAAATTGATTGATATTCCTCTAAGTGCTGATTATAAACCACTATTAAGAACGCTACAAGCCTGCACCCTTTGTTTTGGTAAGTATTACACCAGTAATTTGTATTAGAGGCTCATAGATCTCCCCTTTCCCCAAATATACTAAAATCCTGTAAGCCTGAATGCCTTGACCTATGTATGTGACAACGACAATTGTTTTAAAGGTTGGAAAGGGAAGGCAGACTTTTTCATGTCAGTATACTGTATTTTAGCCATCTGGCAAATATCAGACTTTATAGCTATTTAATTCACCCCTTCCACAAATTATTTTTCTTGAAATGTGTCTTGAAATTTGTGTATAATGCTTTCAAATCATTTGAAAAATGTACTACACTATATGCTATTTAAAAATTAAATAAAAATGTAAACTCCTTAAGTGCAAATCATCTTAATTTGCCTTATCATTTTAGAAGCAGTTATCAGATTCAGACCTCCAAATTTATCAGTGGGGGACTCTGAGACCAGGGTCTTCCTCAAACCATCCATCTTGTATGTGCGTACTGGCATTTGTAAAGTTTTTGAGGTGGCCCCTGGTGTTAGAGGACAGTATGTTCACAAATTCACTGTATAGTTAAATGACATAGACTAGCCTTCAGGTGTCTTCAGGGGTGCCTTGTAAAAAATACTTAGAAATTGCCCAAAAACTGTATGCAAGTTAGAGGGTGGATCAAGCCTGCCTATTAGTTACACAAAGCCACAGGTTTTCAACCTTCTAGCCGCCAGTGTCCTAACAAAAATTATAGTTGATAAGGAGGATGTTGGACACCTGCACAGCATCCTAGTTTGCCCCTCTCCTTCAGCACCAGGGTCAAATTAGTGAGGGAGAGAATCAGAGGTAGAAGAGAAACATAGGAATACTAAGCAGTACCAGTCTGTAAAGGTGTATTTGCTTTGCAAGAATAAATCACTGCTTATATTGGGTGTCCTAAGCATGTGGATGTTGCTACATTATGCAAAACTATTCATTTAGTTTTAGAATGGGTGCCTTGAGATTGTGTAGAATTTTACAAGGTACCTTGACTAAAAAAAGGTTGAGAAACACTGACATAGACAACCTGGTATTGTACTTTTTGTATACTTATTGAGTGTTATCATTATATAACTTACAAAACAAAGTTCAATTAAAAGCATCTTTTAAAAAAACTATATTTACCCTTTAATATTAGTATTTACAATTTGTACAGTAATTTCCCACAATTTTAGAGGATTCAATTGCTCTCCCAAGAATTGTAAAGTTTTTATAGATAACCTGAAACCTTTCTTGTTTGTTTTTATTAATTGATGTGTGACATATACATGTCATGCTGACCAATTCTGCAGGTTTTTACATGTACACCATTCATATCAATCTCTGTCCCCAAAGCAGCTTACAGTTTTATGTATTTTTTATAGTCAGACATCTATAGGGCCAGTATGGAAGAAAGACAGTTTGTTTATTATTATAATTTTGGGATGAAACTGCAAAATCTGAAGGAAACTCATGCAAACTTAGAAAGCAAAAATAAAGAGGAATTTATAAAAAAAACTGGAGCAGCCAGAATTTGAAGTAGCTGTTGATGACCACCAATCAGCTTCTATTTTTCATTTTTAAAGTTTAACTAAATAAGCTGAAGAAACAGTGGTTGCCACACACAACTGCTCTAGTTTGATTAAAGGGGTTGTAAAGGTAAATGTTTTTTCACCTTAATGCATCCTATGCATTAAGGTGAAAAAATATCCGACAGCACCGCCCCCCCCCAAGCCCCCGTTTTACTTACCTCACCCCTCATAAGTCCTGTGCGCGTCCCCGTCATCCTGTTCGGTTTCCAGCCTGGCCGTTGATTGGCTAGGTTAGACGGATTGATAGAAGCGCAGCCATTGGCTGGCGCTGCTGTCAATCACATCCAATGATACGGTTCCCCGGTAAGGCGGGGCCGAGTGATAAAGTTGGCGGCTATGGCCGCCGCTGTATCACGGGAGCGCGCTTGGTGGAAGAGCTTTCCACCATGCGAGGGACCTCGCATGAAGGTAGAAAGCTTTTGCGAGGAGGAGCTGAGACAGCCGCCGAGGGACCCCAGAAGACTGGGTTCAGGGACATCCTGTGCAAAACGAGCTGCACAGTGGATGTAAGTATAAAATGTTTGTTATTTTACCAAAAAAATTTATTTGACTTTAGTGTTCTTTTAAACGTCCCCATAGTGCAGATATTATTCCAAGTAGTAATTTATCCCATCACTTCAAAAGAAGTGTTATCATTCGGCCTAAACATTGATACTTCAATACATTCAAAGTAATGATGTGTTTAGAAAAACATAGATAAGAATTGCCCAGGGCAATTTTTGTCTGTCAAATTTGAACGTTGAACAATAAACACACAGTAGGAAAAGTAACAATGCCTTTACATTTTGGTTTTGGTAAGGAATTCTAAGTATATAATGTTCTGCAAAGTAACAATACAAATGGATTCTTACATCAATGAAGCCCAACCTTTTACTGGAGTGAAAACTCATATGACTAGGCTGAAGCTGTTCTCTCATAGACATATTATGAGTAAAACCAGCTCAAAATATTGACTGAAAAAGAACAAACAGCAATAAAATGGCTAGATATAGTTGCATAAATTATGAACATGCTGTTGTACCCATATCGATTCAGAAGAAACACTATCCATGTGGTCACTTGAAGTTGACATAAAAATTATGACAAATAATAAAAAATATTAATAACCATGCTATCAATCCCTTCTTGTTAGAATAATTCTTACAAACATTTTTTTCAAATAGATACTTCGTATTATAGCATCTTTGCAGTTTTGTTGACATAAATAGGTTTGGCCTTTTCAGTATAAATAATGGCTCTGCTGTTTATAACCAACTGTCACCCTTGCTTATACAGTCATTTTCAATTTCAGATAAATGTAAGCCAGATCCTCAATGTGTGAACAGACCTTTACTCCAGAGGCCTCCTATGGATATAGCATTTCTGCTGGATAGCTCATATAACATGAGGCAAGATAACTTTGCAGCAGCCAAAGGGTTTATTAGTACAATGGTCGACAAGCTTACTGTCTCAAGCACGGATGATCGGGTGGCTCTAGTAAGCAACACCCCCCCTAACTTTAGGCCAAGTAATAAAGCAAGCCCTCATGTTGAGTTTGATTTATCAACCTATGATAACAATCTACTCTTGAAGAAGCACCTATTGAATGTCAATCACCTGCAAGGCCCACCTGCTCTTGGCTTTACCTTACAATGGACAATTAAGAACATTATGTCCAAAGCATCAAATGCAAGGAAGCACAAGGCTATCATCATAATATTATCTGGAGAGACAAGTGAATGGGACAAACAAACACTTGCCCAAGCTTCCCTGAATGCCAAGTGTCAAGGGTATCCAATATTTTTGCTTTTCACGGGTAAAACATATAATGATACTGAATTAATGGGTCTTCCAAGCATTCCCGTGGATCATCACCTTCTGCAGCTCGGTAGAATTCACAAACCAGAGTTTGGATATGCTCTTGGATTTACCCATTCTTTTTTGAACTCCATAAGGCGTAAGTACTTTTGCAAAGAAACCAATAAATAAATATAAAATGTCTCCTCCGTTGCATATACAGTAATTTTATATTTATCAGACTACATAGAAGTATATCTAAAGGCAAAACTTTAGATTGTCAGTTTTGTTTGCTATCTGTATCCTATTGGGGAGATTTTTCTTTCTGTCCTGAGACACAGCATGAAGTCAGAAGATAGCTCTTCAAAATAAGGAGAAATAGCCTTTTATATAGTTGTCACCAGAACAAGTGTCCCTATTCAAAGATTCCTCTTCTATTCCTGTTCTGAGGAAAAGTTTATTTTTTTGGAGGGAGGGAGAATCACTTTATCCAGAATGCTAAAAGGTTTTTTTTTTAGATACAATTTAAAACAAAGTACCAATTTTAGGAAAGCAGTTATGTATTTTCACACATATGTTGTGTAGTAAGCTTTCTTATATAGCTTTAAACTAAATTTTTAGCAACCACACAATCCTGTTTCTAATTAACAAATCTGCGTTCAAATGTTCTAATCATTAAGCAGATCCAATTATAATAGAACACAAATGATTTATGTTGCATTAAGGCATAACTATATGAACATTTGCATGTGATTCAACCCCCTGGGCCCATGGTGAAAGAAAGGCCAAAAACGATCTACTACTACTGTAGTTTTAATACCAAATATGTATATATGCTTTCATGTCCCTTTCAACACACTAAATCATTTACATAACCTCAGAGCTAAACAGGAATGCCCGAGGTTTATTAGTATCTTGATGTTTTTCATCCTCTCTCTGATAATTACAATGATTTCCCAGTGCTAATTAAATTCTGTAAATACTGTTTTTTGTGTATAGGATCAATAAATAAATATCCACCACCGGAAATGAAATCGAAATGTTCTGCTATTGATAGTACCCGGAGGAAAAGGCTGTCGTAAGTATATAATTTTATATATTTTAGCTGTGTTTAAAGTTTTATATATTTTATATATTCACAGGGCATTAATGAGTTATTTTTTACTAAGATGAAAAGGAATTATAATTTTAAAATAGTAATATGTACAGTCAGTATATTTAATAATCAATTTAAAACATCTATTTATAAAATCTATGAAATGGTAAACAATAAGAGTGATATTGGTGGCAGCTGGTGTTCAATTTTTTCCGGAGGACGGCAAGCAAACCTGCCCCCCCGGACATGGCCTTACCTTAGGAGGATGATGGCGAGATGGTGGTGTTGGTGCTGGATCTGGGGTAGGGCTCCTGGAAGCTGGGAGAGGCTGTTGCTGCCCCTCCACCTGCTGCTACTTGCTACACATGGCCACAGCTTGCGGAGGGAAGAGCCAGGGTCATTGGTTCTCCTCCTGGCCGAACAGGAAGTGGGTCCTGAGATCAATACTGAGACCCACCTCCTGATAGGCTGGGGGAGAAGCAGTAAGACATTATGTCACACAGCTAGGTGGGCTCGGGGCCCAGTGCTCTGCACTCTAAGCCCATCCTTTTTAAAGCCAATTAGAGAGTCAGGCTATAATCATGTGCTTCAAAAAAAAAAAAAACACGCTGAAATGCATGTGTCCGACACCCTGCATAGAGATTAAGTGTCGGGCACATAGATCGGGGGGTGGATTAGTGGATCGCCACTGGTTGATATACTAAAGGCAAATAGACTGTTTACTTTGCAATGGAAGCTGCACTTTACAAGGGAATTTTCCCAAGAGTTTAGTGAATAAGGTGAAGTTCTGCTGACTTCCATCATCCAATTATGTGCAAGCCAAAATGCATTTTTTGCTTTCCTTGCGTGTGAATAAGTATTCTTTGCATAGTGAAACTTCAACACATACACTAAGCTCTGGGGCAACTTCCCTTGTGAATAGCCTATTTGCTTTAAGTAAATCATCCACAATGTGTGATAAAAATGATTGGTTTAGTATCATATAAATCATAGAGGGCTGTTTTGTAGGCATATGTTGACTCATGAGGCGGCGTACAGACGATCGGATATATCCGATGAAAACGGTCCGCGGACCATTTCCATCGGATATGTCCGATCGGGAGTTTGATCCGATGGCGTGTACACACCATCGGATCAAATTCCCCGCCGCCGGACGGCGCGGTGACGTAGTGGTGACGCGGCGGTGACGTTGCCGCCGCCGCGCCACCGCCACGTCACCGCACCAGGAAGTAAAACACTTCCGCGCATGCGCCGAATCCATTCGGCAGCGGCGCGGCGGTGGTGGGAGCCGACATGTCTGCTGGTAAGTGTACTAACCAGCAGACATGTCGGGCGGACAGATTCCCACCGGATAGATTTCAAAGCATGCTTTGAAATCTGTCGGGTGGAGAAATCTGTCCGCTAGCCCATACACACGAGCGGAGATGTCTGCTGAAACGGTCCATCGGACCGTTTTCAGCGGACATATCCCCTCGTGTGTACGCGGCCTTACTGTCCCTATAAAAAAAGATTTGGGTAAATATTTTTTATTAGTTTATATGCTTCTATGTTTCCTGTTTTCAAGGACTTTGCTAAGCTCAGGCTCTTGTGCATACATCCTGAGACTACTGTCCTGTTGTGTGGGTTCTGAGCCAGCTAGACATCTATGTACAATAATGGTTTAGTTCTCTGTCATAAGATCCTGTTATATATAAGTGCTGACAGGGAGCACTGGATGATTTCCTCTTGCTCTGTGTATAATGCTGCTCTTATTCTAAGGTGCAGTAATAATGGGGCAGGAGGATTGGCAGAGTTGTAGGTGTAGCGGAAATTTTTAGCCATTGAATGCTGGGAACGCATTGACTCCAAATTTAACTCCAGCTTAAAGCTTTGCCTCTTCAACACGAGTCAATACAATGAGTGTGTAGGTAGGACCTAAGTTGGGCACTGTGTATTGGGAGGAAATACTCGAACACATTGTATAGGGCACTAAGCCCTTTTAAATAACTCTTGCACAGTTGGTTTGCAGCAACAGATAAACTGTATATTAGCACTGATGTCAACAATCCAGAGAATATACAGACTCTCAGCATTTACAGTTTGTTACCAGAGGACAGCTTCTGTTATCAAAGATAGTGTCCCTTCTGGGCTTAGGGGAAGAATGTTCCTGCAGTCGTCACTGGAGTGTACATAATGGAGAAGGATTCTTTGCTGAGCTATCTCACCTTACCAGGAACCTGACCCTGAGCTATTCACTGTTTCACAAAAGTTGGCTCCTCTCCCTGCCATTCACTTGGCAGAAACATGCTAAAATGATGTGGAGCCATTTATTTAAAAGGTTACCTTACCCAAGATGGCTGCCAAATAGTACCTATGATTGCATCATGCTAAAAAGACAGATGCTCTTTCTGAGACATCAATGAAGTCCATGAGGGAGCAATTTCTCCTAACAAACGCTATTCCATCTGTATGATGGCACAGCACCACCTACTGCATGGAAGAAAACCTGCACCTGCCTACAAGTACGCACTAGCAGAAAGAGTATATTGGGTATGCAGTATTCTGGGTTAACTTAATGCTGATCTTGCACCCCACTGAAATGCTTTAAAAAAATGTAAATATGCAGTGAAAAAAGTTAGATAATATACTTACCGTTACTCAGGCTTTCTCCAGTGGTGTCTAAGTGAGGGTGATGTCATTTTGGGGGAAATCCCGGGAAATATTAGGAAGTCAATCATGCACTGTGCTTCAGCAGCTTCTCGCGAGATTTCAATTAATAAGCATTCCCTGGGATTCCCACGGCCAGAGGGTAACATGTACTATGGAAGCCAAGGGAAAAGTAAATATATTATCTAAAGTTTTTTCCACAAGTGTTTTTTTTTAAAGTTTAGTGCAATGTCTTAGCAAGAGGGTGTGGTTACACAAAATAAGCATACATTGCCTGCTTTGCAAAGGTCCACTTTAATGGGTTCTTCAGGCGCTGTAATGAAACAGCAAACAGTTAAGTTTCCTACTTTTCAGCTCAGCTGTGTAGCACAGACTCCCTAGGGGGCTGCTGAGTTGTTGGGTCCTCCTGCTGCACCTAGTGGTGACTCACCTTCAACCTAAACTCACTGACACACCAGAAGCGCACCTCCTTTACGATAGACCGGCGCAATGTAGAGGCGCAAGTACCGTATCCTTGTAGCATTTGCGCACAAATTTGCGCCGGTGCAACGTAAATCCCGAGGCGTAAGGCGGTGTAATTCAAATTAGGAAGGACGTGGGCGTGTTCCATTGAAATGAGCCGTGACCCCATGCAAATGAAGGGCCGGCCAGATTGCGCATGCGCGCATGAAGCAGACTATGGTCAGCACCTCTCTGTGCATGCTCAGAACTCGGCACGGCGCAATCAGTGAGATTGGAACTAGGCCCGGTCAACTTAGTGAGCTAGCACAGTGCTTAAATAGACCGAGAGAAACCGAGAGAAACGCCCTTCCATTGCAAAAGTACATCCATTTGTTTCCCTTACTACAGCAAGGTGCTTTTGTTCTGTTGTTTGTTAGGCCCCGTACACACGAGCAAATGAATCTGTTCAAATCGGTCTGACAGAACGATTTGATCAGATTTGTCTGCTGGCTGTTTTGGTTTGATCGCTGTACACACGATCAAAAGCAAAATCCCCGCCGGTAGACAGCGCGGTGACGTGGCGGTGACGTTGACGCCGCCACGTCACCGCACCAGGAAGTAAAACACGTCAAATCCATTCGACGCATGTGCGGGCAGATATGTCTGCTGGTTAGCGTACTAACCCACAGACATATCGGTCCGACGGGTTCCCAGCAGACAGATTTTAAAGCAGGCTTTAAAATCTGTCTGCTGGACAAATCGGTCTGCCCGTACACACGATCGAATCTGTCTGCTGAGACGGTCTGTCAGACCGTTTCCAGCAGATAGATTTGATCGTGTGTACGTGGCTTAGTGTTTGTTGGTTTGTGACGTGTCTTTGAGATTTTTGGTGAGTGTTTTGGAGAGTGATTTGGAAAGTGTTGTGTGAGTGAGAGGAAGCGAAAATTAAATTTTTCCTTGCGGGAGAAGGAAATAATTATCAGGACAATTACCTAATTGTCAAGGATTCTAAATATACCAGTACTGTGTGCCTACACAGAGGAGACCAACACTGTATGCAGTGAAATAAAAGGTGTTTATTTACAAGGTGAACAAGGTGAACAAAACAGGTGAAGACAACCAGTGCACAAATAACAACAAAGCATATATATAAGTCAAGGGGAAATGCCGTAATCATAAACAAAAAGCCAAGCCGAGGTCAAATACCAGGAGATCACAGAAGATGGGTGAGGACAGGACACAACGGAGCAGGGAGCGGATGGATGGACAGGCTGCGGGGCAGGAATCCAAGGGGAACAGGATCCAAGGTAAAGGGGAGAGCAGGAAGGGCAGTCCAGGATAAGGATCGGGTCCAGAAAGCAGGCTCAGGGTCAGAGTAACAGGCTCAGGATCAAGGTTGTAGACTGATACCAGGGCGAGGAGTGATTACACATGCCGGGTATTATAGAGGCGTGCTGATTGCATTCAGGTCACACCTGAACGCAGGAAGGGATGTGTGCTCCATACTGCCAAGAACCCCCCGCTGGTGGAGGCCAGTACTGCAGCCCAAATAACAGGCAGAATCACCAGCGGGGGGGACCTTTCCTGACACCAATATGGGCGATTCCTGCACGGCCCGGAGAGTGCCAACACCCCCCGGCCAGGAAGAGTCAGATTTTGCAGGACATCACCGACGAGGTGAATGCTTTGGGGGGTGAGACCCGGACACGCCAGGGGATGCAAAAGAAGATCAATGATTTCCGGTGTGTGGTCCGTGTGAAGCTGTCCAAGATTGCAGCACATGGCAGGGGCATTGGAGGGGGCCCACCATGCACTGTTAGGCTGACTGAGGAGGAGCGTGCGGTGGCCCAGACCTTCAACAGGCAGCAAGTGGAGGGGCTGCCTGGCTTCGACTCCATTGAGGAGGCCGTGAGGACAGGTAAGGTTTTTTTTTCTATCTGGTGTGTAGCATGTGTGGGGGGGGAAAGGGAATATGTGGCAAGTGTGTGGATCCTCCAACCTGTGAATGTTTTGTGTCATCCACAGATGTGCAGGAGGGTGCTGGGCCATCTGGCCTGTCCGCACCATCCCCGGGACAACAGTCTGAGGAAGACCCCCAGACAAGGCCGGAGTCCCCTGAGGAGGTTGAGGAGGAGGAGTTTGATTTGGAGGAGGAGGTCATGTCAGGGAATGACTTCATGTTAATTTTGGAGGAGTCTTCCCCTATGGCTGGCAGCAGCCAGGCCTCCATCAGGGGTAGCCCCTCCCACTCCTCCCCCAACAGGCTCCCCTTCTCCCCGGCCACAAGCCTCATCTGGAGGCAGGAAGGCGACCCACAAGACTAGGGGGTAGCCTTGGTTAGGGGGGTATTGTCTGGTTCGGGGGTCAGGTCATCACGTATGTCAATCTCCAGGCCCTTTCTCACTGCGAAGTTGTGCAGCATGCAACATGCACCGATGATCTGGCATACAAAGTATGGGGAATACAACAAGGTACCCCCAGACTTATCCAGACATCGGAAACATGACTTAAGGAGGCCAAAGGTGCGCTCCACCACTGCACGGGTACGTGCGTGTGCTTCATTGTATCTTTCCTCTCCTGGGGTTTGGGGGTTCCGGATAGGAGTCATGGGATGGGGTCCCAGTGCATATTCAGAGTCACCTGGAAGGGAAAAGACAGGAGGATGTTAGTAGTGCATGTGCCCCTTGTGATTTCTGCATCATGGGGGGGACAGTCATGCCTGACTCCCATGTCACTCACCAACCAGCCAGCTGTTCGAATTCTGTTGGGATGGGGCTATTATTGTATATGTAGCTGTCATGGCTGGATCCGGGGTGTTTGGCACGGACGTGCCATATGAGGCATTTGGCATCGACTATCACCTGTACGTTGATGGAATGCCAATGCTTTCGATTGCGGTATATGTGCTCTGTCTCACGGGGGGCTAGAGTGCCACATGTGTGCAATCAATGGCCCCCTTGGTGCGTGGGAATCTGGCAATTCAGTATAAATCTGTCATTGCCTTCAGCCGCAGGTCCTCCTGGGTGGGTTTGATGATTTGGTTGGCCATGCATCTGAGAATTACAGGGATAACCTGGTGCACACATCTGCTCATGGAGGATTGTGCCATCCAAGCCACCACTCCACTTGTACGCCGAAAAGAGCCACTGGCAAGGAAATGGAGGGTTGTGTTGGGCTGGTGATGTCCTCCTGCAGGGTTGTGGTTAATTCCAGGATGGCATGAGGGTTGAATCTGAAGATGCGATACACCTCAGAATCACTCATGCCAAAGATGTCTATGCGTGTGCGGTATATCCTCTCCCGTGCCCTCCTCCGTGCCCTCCTCCTTCTGCGCTCATCTAAAGTCAGTAGTATAGCTATGAGCAAGGATGCCCCTGGCATGTTGGCATACAGATTGTTGTCCTGCAAGTGTGGCTGCTCAGCTCGTCCCTAATGTTGTTGCTTTAGCTGATATGTAGATGGATTGTCCAATTTTAAACCTGCTTTTATAAGGACTAACTTTAGACCGGACGTGCAGTTGATACGCACAGCGCGTAGCCTGCACCGCACAAACTTACTTTTGTGGATCGCCGTATCTCCCTCATTTGCATATTTGCATAGCAAATCAATAGTGTGTCTAGCGCATCTTTGCGCGCACGATGCGCTGGTCTATCGAAATTACGTCGGTCGAAAAATTCTAGATTTCAGGTGTATATCGTTTTGAGGATACAGTGCATAGATACGCAGGCGCATATTTAGACTCATGAAACGCCGGCTTAAGTGCTTTGTGGATCTGGCCCAAAGCCTTTAACCACTTAATCATCGGGCCTATTCTGGCACTTTTCTCCTTCATGTAAAAATCACAATTTTTTTGCTAAAAAATTAATCAGAACCCCCAAACATTATATATTTTTTTTAGCAGACACCCTAGGGAATAAAATGGCGGTCATTGTAACTTTTTTTCTTGCACGGTATTTGCGCAATCATTTTTGAAACGCCTTTTTTTAGGAAAACAAACAGTTTCATGAATTAAAAAATATCAAAACAGTAAAGTTAGCCCAATTTTTTTGTATAATGTGAAAGATGATGTTACGCCGAGTAAATAGATACCTAACATGTCACGCTTTAAAATTGCGCACACTCATGGAATGGCACCAAACTTCGGTACTTAAAAATCTCCATAGGAGACGCTTTAATTTTTTTTACAGGTTACTATTTTTGAGTTACAGAGGAGGTCTAGTGCTAGAATTTTTGCTGACACTCTATCGCACGCGATGATATCTCACATGTGAGGTTTGAACGGTGCTGACATATGTGGGCGGGGCTTGCATGCGTGTTTGCTTCTGCATGCGAGGGACCAGGACAGGGGAGTTTAAAAATATATATATATATTTATTTATTATTTTATAATTTTTTTTTTTTTTTTTACACTTTGTTTTACATTACAAGGAATGCAAACATCCCTTGTTATAGGAATAGTGTGCGACAGGTCCTCTTTATGGAGAGATGCTGGGTCAATAAGACCCCACACCTCTCCTCCAGGCTGGAAAGCATTAGATCGTGAAATTTGTTTTACCGATCTAATGCATTCAGCCGCGATTGCGGCTGTGTTTACATTCCGGGTACTGGGCGTGACATCATAAGGTCGCACCTGGTCCTCCGACGATCATAGAGATGACTGTGACATTCTGGTCAGCAGTCATCTCTATGCTTCACCAACAAGAGCCAGTCGGTTCGCTCTCCGGGCCCCCGATGGCACGAGAGAGCCCGGAGAAGCACCGGATGGCAGCGGGAGGGGGGGATGTCCCCTCCCGCCACCTATAACAACGATCAAGCTGTGGAACCACCTATTTTATCGTTCTTATGGTGCACAGAATTGCCGGCTGAAGACGGCAATATCTGAATGATGCCTGTGGCTGCAGGCATCACTCAGATATCCCCGCACAAAGTGGAGGATGTCATATGTGTTAAGGAATATTTTTGTTGCAGCAGTATGGAAATACCAAACAATCTAATAAAAATCTCAAGAAACAGCTATAAATTACAACTTTGAATTAACTATAATTTTAAATGCTACTGGCCAGTATGGTCTAAGCACAGTCTGCTGAAAGCAGACAGCAAAGTATTTAAATAACAGGCAGAAAAGTAAAAAAATAGGTGGCCAAAAGGCCCCTTACTACTAGTCTCCCTATTCCCTTGAGGCCAGGCAAGAGGTTATCCTACACATAGGGCTCCCCTCTCAAGCCAGTGGCAGTTGGATTCATAGGTTTCTTCTGCTCTGGAGCTTTCAGTCCCCTCTGCAACACAGCACAACCAGGGGCGGACTGACAACTCATGGGGCCCCCGGGCAATAGAAGATCATGGGTCCCCCGGGCAATAGAAGATCATGGGGCCCCCGGGCAATAGAAGATCAAGGGGCCCCCGGGCTTACAGATGGCCACCACGCCAGGAGGCAGTGCAGAGGCGGGGCAGCTAAAATCTCAATTCTCACATCAAAAGCATGTCGGTATCGGACATAACAGGGACAGATGTAAAAAAAGCACAGATTTTTACATACTGTCCCTGGTTGTACTGAGCCTGGCAACCCTGATGGGGCCCCCTAGTGGCATGGGGCCCTCGGGCAGTGCCCGAGTGCACGAATGGTCAGTCCGCCCCTAAGCACAACAGATTTGTAGAATATCCAAAACAAATAATGTGATGCAAGACATGCAGGGTAGACAATCAGGAATGCCGTTCTGAAATTAACTTACTTTTATTTGGAAATATAAGTTAAAATGATTTTCTGTAGTGGGCAACATAATAGCTTTGTATGTTTTGTTTTTAAAAACAAAATCCAAAGGGTAACTCTTATTAAAGTAAAGAACTGGATGATTAGAAAGTAAGAGGTTTATGGAAATAAAGGCCACGGGCCTCAAAGAACTGATTTGAGTAGGTAGGTTATACTAGCCCTACAGAGAGTAATGTCTATAAATGCTACAAATGATCTAAGTTTTTACTTCAGTTACTGGATCATGTTCTGATTAATTCCCAAGCAATAATGAGCGAGTGTTTCCTTATCTCTATTGCTTATTACACATTATAATATTTACTCTGTGTTCATAAGGCTTTAAAGTGCTCATCTCCTGATACATCTGGAGATGAGACCCATGTGCATACACATTCTTAGTGCATGAGCGTGCAATCTCAGACCAAAGCATATCAAATTATGGTTGAGTAAAGCTTAGTACAAGTAAAAAACATTGGGTATAGTTTGTAGTTTCAAGTGATCTTTGAGGGGTTGTGTACAGCAGTGGAGGAAAGGAAGCAAAGGCACTGAAGTCTGCCTTCTATGCAGTGGAAGTGTTAAGCTGGCCAAAGATGAATAAAATTTCAAATCAAAACTCTTAGGAAAAGTCTTAGGAAAATTAGTATAAATATTCTAAGAACATTCAAATGTCATTCAAAAGATTTTGTTTGCTTTTAACATTTGATTTTGGAATGAATGGACCTTCCCAAATGAAAACCACATACACTGTTCAAAATGTGTTTGTTTGAGATACATTTTCCATCCTGCTTCTTTGAATTTTCTCATCACTGCGGTTGAAATCGAATATCAATTTAACCTTCTAATGATAAGAAAAGCAAACACACTTTCTTAGCACATTCTTTTACTAAGAATTTTTGTTTAAAATGCTACCCATCTATGGCCAGCTTTAGTTTAGGATTTCCTTTTATTTTTTTATTTATTTCAGGTACTTATATAGCACCGTCAATTTATGCAGCACTTTACATATACATTGTACATTCACTTCAGTCCCTACCCTCAAGGAGCTTATTTCCTTTAACAGAAGTTCAAAGAAACATCAGAATAATCAAATTGGATGATGTGAGCTATCATATCATCAACATATTGTTTCTTCACAGATCACATGAAGAAGAACTGGGAAGTGAACTGCACCACCGTGCATCAATAAATTGGATGGCCAAAGATGAAAGTGGTGACTTTAACAGCATGGAGCCGCTTTTGTCATTGACACTCGATCCAGTAAGCTCTCATAATCAAAGTGAACTACCCAACGTTTCTGGTAAGTGAACAGAACGGAATTTGAAATTGGATTGTACAGAAACTTAGGTCCAAAGACGTATTGTGCATTAGGAATAATACTAAATCATAAGTAAAACTCAATAACTTGAGCATGACCCTCATAACTTTTATTTGCATCCATGTATCTTTATTTATAACTTTTTTTTTTTTATCACCATTAGAATTATTAAACATAACATGTACCAGCAGATATAATATACTGACAAAATAAGTGGAGCTTATCTTAACCAAGCTCAGACACCAATAGCTGCATTGTGGGATAACAGCATGGTTGTTCCATGCTCTCCTATACCAGAAGTACACAGTATTTCTCAGGGCTCTGGTATCACATATGGACAATAGGGGAGTGCAGAAAAGGTAAAAAAGTGTCTCTTAGGTATTACTTTCCCAATATGTATGTACTGTATGTGTCTGCTGGCCTAACCACAATGCTAAACATCTTACTGGGATAGATAAAGAGCATGAATAGCCTCAGTGGGGTTGGGAATTAACACACACTGTATATATCAAAATTCATACTTTTATTTATTGATGTAAAATTAACAAATATATAATAATTAAGTAAGACTACAGGGCTGATCAGGTACCTGGCAGATTCTTAGGCCCAGATTCACAGAGCAATTACGCCTGTCTAACTGGTGTTAGACAGGAGTAATTTCAAATTTCACGTGCCGTATCACTAGTTTGAATCCTCAAACCATGATACAGCGGCTTCGGGCTTCGATCCGAGAGGCTTACGTCTTCGTAAGCCTTCGGATCTACACTGCGATATTTTTGCGGCCGCTGGGAGGAGTTTGCGTCGTTTTCATGCGTCCGGATATGCAAATTAGTTTTTACGGCGATCCACGAAGGTACGAGTGTCCCTCGCAATCGCCTACGTCATTTTTTGGCTACGTAATGTTAGAGGAGCTTTTTGCTGGTCTAACAGTGCGTAACCCATGTAAAGTATGGCCGTCGTTCCCGCGTCGATTTGAAAATAGTTTTATTTTTTTAATGTAACACGTTCGGGAATAGGAATGTACGTAAACGACGCTACTACGACGTGACGACATGTTTTCGCGCAATGCACGGCGGGAAATTTGCGAACGGAGCATGCGCAGTTCGATCGCCGTGGGAACGCGCCTATTTTAAATGCTTCACGCCCCCTACTCACGCAGATGGATTGCGACGGGAGAAATACACTACGCCGCCGTCATTTACTGGACAAAATCTACCTGGATTCCAAGTAGAGCCAGGTAAAAAACGGCGGCGTAGTGTATTTCTGAAACGCTACGAGAATCTAATTCTCTGTGAATCTGCCCCTTAGTATTTACCTAAAATATCTAGTATGCACATAGGCATACACACATACATAAACTCTATTGTACATGGATATCATTTCTCAACCTACAACAGAACAACAAGCAATATTAAAAAAAAATGGGTTGTAATATATGATAATAGCACAGACAGAACTGTATTGTATTGCTTATTAATCATCGATTTTCAGAGCACTTCTTTAAAGGAGTTGTAAAGGAAAAAAAATTTTGCCTAAAATTTATGGGCCAGATTCAGGTAGATGGGAGCATCTTTGCTCTGGAGTAACGCTTCTCATTTACGTTACTCTGGCGAAATTTTAGGAGCAAGTGCTGTTATTCATGAAGCACTTGCTCCTAAAGTTGCGACAGCGCATCGCAAATGAGCTGGCGGAATTCAAATTGGGCGGGTACGGGGCGTGTATTATTTAAACTAAGCGCGATCCCGCGGCGAACGTACTGCGCATGCGTCGAGTGTCAAAGCATCCCAGTGCGCATGCTCCAAATTCTGTCAGTGAACGTCAATGACGTCACATCCCCATTCATGAAAGTTTTACTCAAGCGACGCGATTTTTTTTTTTTCCGACGCGATGACGACGCCTATACTTAACATAGGATACTCCACTAGGGGGCTGCTTTATCTTTACGCCGCGTATCGCTTCCGGAAACGTCGGAAAGTCACTGCGTCGCGCCCGAATACGATCGTGAATTGCCGATTCCCGCTGATTAACATATTTTTTCAGCGTAAATCAGCGGGAACGCCCCCGGCGCCATTTTTAAATTAAAGTTGCGATGCGATGGCGAAATTCAATTGCGCTGATCGCATCGGAACTCCAACCCGGCGTTTCTTGTTTTCTGGTTACAGAAAACAGAAACGCCGGCTTAAAGTGAGTTAGGCTGGAGTATCACAGATACTCCAGCCTAACTCTACCTGAATCTGGCCCAATGTCTGCAAGGTAGACAGACAGAATAGTGTAATGATTCTGTTAACAAACGAGTAAATACCTATTAAATTCCTTCATCTATATCACCTCCGGCGTTCTAGTTTCTGTCCCCTCATTCACTTCCTGATTTGCGGTGCTCCATAGGCGTGCCCACAGGGTGTGCCGAGTGTGCCCAGGCACACCCTAATCATCCCTGCTGTGCTCTTTAACATACACGATGTCAGTGTATGTAACAGTCACTCAGTCGCAAATACAGCTGTGTACTGCGAGTAGGAGCCTGGGAGGAATGAGCAGGGAGGGAGTGAACTAGCCCCCACCTCCTCCACCTACTCCTGATCACTGGTTGCTATAGCCGCTTGGCGTATGGCAACCAGTGACGTCACTGCCCATGTTGCAAGCAGAGGAGGATTTCACTTCCTCCTCCGCGCTAGTGCTGCTGGGGAGTCATGCTGGTTCTCTCACCTCCGCTACAGTGATTGGCTTGCTGCTTGGCTGTGAGGTGTTTCTGTTCCCACAGCTGCGAGGCATCTCTCCCTCTTACTTCCTCCCCCCTCCTGCCCATCTCACACTAACTCACGACTGAAGTCCCCCCCCCCTCCTCCTTGGCTCGGATGTCAGGAGGGGGAGGAAAATGGACACACTGCAATCAACAGGAGGACGGGACATGCTGATCTGAGGTTGGTACACAATATTAATGCTTGGCACTTGCAGGAGAAGGAGACACAGAGACAGGGGGCAAGTTGTCAAAAAAGAATACTAGCAATGATTTTGGGGGATAAGAGCATGCTGTATGTGCTAGTAGGGCACTTTAGGAGGGAGGAGAAATCATTTTTTATTCAACCCCCTCTTCCAGCACAATTTCTCTCCCCTCCCAAAGTGTGCCCCAGATAAAGCATGCTCCTATCCCCCAAAATCACTGGCAGTATTCTTTTTTGACAACTTGCCCCCAGGGGTGCACTGACAACTCATGGGGCCCCTGGGCAATAGAAGATCATGGGGCCCCCTGTGTCCCCCACCCACACCTACACAAAGCCCTACCTACCTAAATCATGGGGCACACAGAAAGGCACATAGCAGGAACACAGGGTATGGGGCACACAGTAGGGTACAACACAAGGCACACGGGAAAGCACATCATGGGGCAAAGGGCACATCAGGGGGTACACAGCAGGGCACTGAGAACATCGAAGGGCATGGGGCACATCACAGGACACACAGCAGGGCACATCAGGTGGTACACAGCAGGGCACAGGGCACATCACAGGGCATGGGGCACACAGTAGGTCACATCACAGGGCACACAGTAGGGAACATCAAGGGTCACAGGGCACATTAGGCGGTACACAGCAGGGCACAGGGCATCACAGGGCACACAGTAGGTCACATCAGGTGGTACACAGCAGGGCATTGAGCACATAGCAGAGCAAAGGACACATCACTGGGCATGTGGCACACAGTATGGCACATCTGGGGGGTACACAGTAGGGCACATCACAGGACAAGGTTGGAGGAGAAGGGAGGAACGAGACGCTATCACCAAGGGAACTCCTGCGGTCCTGTTGGGGCTGAGCTCCCTACACCTGTACTGTTTCCCACGCCCCCCGCCCCCACAATGGCCGGCCATCATGGTACCTCCAGACAGAGACGTACCTAGAGCATTTGGCACCCAGGGCGGATTCTATATCTGGCACCCACACCCCCACTTTAAAATGTAA
Organism: Rana kukunoris; assembly: GCA_029574335.1. Classification (NCBI taxonomy): domain Eukaryota; kingdom Metazoa; phylum Chordata; class Amphibia; order Anura; family Ranidae; genus Rana; species Rana kukunoris. The sequence goes on from CM056053.1 coordinate 135,551,496, forward strand.
ACATACCACACTCCCCAATATCTCATTGTCACTATTTTGTACCCCCTCTTCACAACTGGACCCCTTTACATTACACAGCACCCTACACCTCTGGACCCCTTTACATTACACTGCACTCTGGACCCCTTTACAATACACAGCACTCTTCACCTCTGGACCCCTTTACATTACACAGCACCCTGCACCTCTGGACCCCTTTACATTACACAGCACCCTGCACCTCTGGACCCCTTTACATTACACAGCACCCTGCATCTCTGGACCCTTAACATTACACAGCACCCTGCACCTCTGGACCCCTACACATTACATAAACCCCCCAGCTTTGGACCCCCTGCATGTTGCACAGTCACCTCTCCCCCCTGCATGTTACACAGTCACCACCCCCTAGGTTTGGACCCGCCACATGCTACACAGTCACCTTTCCCCCCTGCACAGTCACCTCTCCCCAACTGCACAGTGACCTCCCCCCCCCCCTGCATACTACAGAGTAACCCCCCAGCATTTTGCACAGTCACCAACCCTTTCCCTCCCCTTCCTACCTGTCACTATTTTGTACCCCCCCTTAACATTACACAGCACCCTGCACCTCTGGACCCCTTTACATTACACAGCACCCTGCATCCCTGGACCCTTTACATTACACAGCACCCTGCACCTCTGGACCCCTTTACATTACACAGCACCCTGCACCTCTGGACCCCTTTACATTACACAGCACCCTGCATCTCTGGACCCCTTTACATTACACAGCACCCTGCATCTCTGGACCCCTTTACATTACACAGCACTCTGCACCTCTGGACCCCTACACATTACATAAACCCCCCAGCTTTGGACCCCCTGCATGTTGCACAGTCACCTTTTCCCCCCTGCATACTACAGAGTAACCCCCCCCCCCCCCAGCATTTTGCACAGTCACCAACCCTTTCCCTCCCCTTCCTACCTTACTCAAATACAGGGAGCGACACAGCAGTGCTGAACAGAGGGCGGGAAATACTGAAGTTAACTTTTCATAATAACAATGCTAATGATTGGTTGCTAGGACCACCTTTCAGCCCTTTCATTTGAATGGGATGAAACCATGTCAGTCTGCACCAAGAGCTGTGCATGCGCTACTTTACAAAACGCACAGCAACTGGATCGCATGGTACTGCTGATCATACATTCTGGTGCAGGCAAAAACACTGCATTTGCTACCTGCATTTGGGTAGTCATTGACCCCTTGGCACCGGCCACACACAAATATGCAGCTTCTCTGTGCCTAAGCCTTAGCACAGAGAGGTCACATATTTGAATGAATTGCGATCAGTAGTCAGCAAAAAAATGTCAAAAATCATCTTTTTGTGGGGGTGGGGGGGTGAACGTGTTTTTGATCTTTGGTTTGAGGTGCACACCCTAATTCAATAGGCTGCGCACGACTATGCGGTGCTCGTTCATGTAAGAACTACATTTCCCAGTATGCATTGCGGCACGCCCAGTAATTTAGACCTCCTTGAAGTCTCTAACGTAGAGAGTGTCCTGCCGCACAGATGTAGTTCCCAGGAGGGGGCGAGCACGTTACTGACCACCGCAGTAAAGCCTCTCTTCACGGTGGTCAGTAACAATCAGACAAGCAGGAAGTGAACAGAACAGAGAAGAAATAGAGCAACTTCTGAGCAAAAACTTACAATGAGAAAGTGAAAAGAGGAATGTCTGCAGGTAAAGGATGCTTATTATGAAAACATTTTTTTTTTTCTTTACAACCCCTTTAACACAATATCAAACCAGTTCGGCTGTTTTCACCGAATCACTAGTTTTAAATAGGGATTAGATTGCCAGTTTGAATTTTGCTTGTTCAGAGGTTCGGTAAATAGTTAAACTAAATGGATGATCTGTTGAGCAGAACCTCTGCCAACAGTGGGAAGTAAAACATGCAGCCTGGCTGGCCAAGAAAGGGGAATATGATTGTGTGCTTCAGTCCTCTATGCCAGTGGTCATCAACCCTGTCCTCAGGGCCCACCAACAGGCCAGGTTTGCACAATAACTGAAATACGTCACAGGTGATATCATTTTCTGCTCAGTGATTGCAGTATTATACTTCAAACTTCAGTAATGTTCGGTCAGTCTGCCCCAAACCGAACCCAGGAGGCTTCAGCTAATCAATATTTGTATTGTAAATAATATAAAAAACATCATTTACACATTTGGCAAACACTAAAAAGTTCAGCTTTTTTTGACAGTTGAGATAACTGTAAGGCCCTGTACACACGACCGAGTTTCTCGGCAGAATCCAGCGAGAAGCTCGCTGGGAGACATATTCTGCCAAGAAAATCGGTCGTGTGTACACTTTCGGCGAGCATCCCGTCGGGAAGCTCGTCGAGCCAAAAAGAGAGCATGCTCTTTTTCCTCGTTGTTCAATGAGGAAATTTGGCTCGACGACCTTTTCAACCGCTCATCGGGAACCTCGTCGGGCAGAACGATGAGTTTAGCCCGACGAGGTTCTCGGACGTGTGTACGAGGCCTTAGATTTCTTCAGTACTACTCAGTTTACTGACAAACTAGAGTGAATGCTGTTGTTGCTGTTGTTTTAGTTATGGGTGTATTCCTCAAGCAGAAAATATGGGATGCCAGCTGGATCTTTTGTTTATAATTAAAGAACACGCTCATTGGCCAAATAAATCTGTGCATTCACTGGTTCGAGTCTCCTTCACAACTGCTCACATCATATGTGGATTTTCTATTCTTGCACAAGAGATACTTTAGGAAAGATTACAGACCCTAATCAGTTTGAACTTGTGATTCAAAAGCGTACAAAGATCCCTACATAATTGTTGAGGTACTAACTCAATGTAAATGTAAATCGTACACTACTTTTGTTTTCTGCAAATAATAAACAGGGATTCTAGCATCCATACAAATTTTGCTTGAACCACAAGTTGATATCTTTATTCTTTTGAGGGAAGAAGATCAACTAGAGGCTGTCCTAAAAATAGATCAAATGATTAATCATTGATTTTAATCAGTGATTTATCATTAAATGTATGCTATGAAAGAACAGCATTAATTGATCCCACTTGATTGCCACCACATATCTGACCTTCATTAGGATTGCAATCAAATCTGTCTTTTGCTCATGCAGGGAACAAAAGCTTTAGGTTTGTTTAGACCCCCCCCCCCTTTCCCAACAACATATACTTATATTTCCTTCTCTCCCTCCCTGGGAGCTAAGAAAAAACAGAACTTCCAGATACGGAGGCGTGCGTATACAACTCCGTGTGACAGTGCTGGACCAATCATCCAAAAACAGTTTATCATGATGAGAAATGTGAATTCAATAGTATATATCTGTGCTTTTGTTTTTGTTTTTAAGTCCACGGTGGTGCAAAACCTAGAACAAAAAAAACCCTAAGTGAACAAAAAAATTATATGTAAAACACATACTAATAAGTGCACTTAAGGGTGTGCTTCAGTCCACCCCCCCCCCCCCCCAAAGGAGTAGAACCTCCTGTCGGGGACATAGGTTTACATGGTCTGACCCTGCTCTTCTAGGACAGCCAAAGCCATTCATCGAATACTAGGTCAGGGGAGCTCTCCCAAAGAGAGACCCCCCCCAGAGGCAGGAGAGGAACCTGAGAACCACACATCCTCCCCCTAGACGTCAGGGCAAGCCCAAGGATTCACACCCTTTATCCGTGAGAAAACACACACAAAAGTGACAAACAGAGGGAGAAAATAAATAAAAAATGAAGTGGCTGTGCAGATTGTGCACTAGCTGAGCCCTGAGGACAGTAGACATAAATAGCCTTCGGAATAAGCCAAAAGACCTAGCCCTAAAAGGCGCTGTGCAGAGGTAAAGCAAATTTGGTGCTGTGACCATTTGTTCTGTTTACAACAGTGGGGTCCCACACACAAGTGTGACTAAGAGCACCCCTAGGGCAACCACTCCCAGGGGGCACAGACACCGCAGACATTGTGCCCTCCCAGCCCATGGCCAGACAAGATAAAACAATCAAATCGGGAGGTAATGGGGTCTTCCAGATTTCCCAGAGGAATTACTCTCATGCCCCAACTGCCTGTGGGCGCCCAGTTTGTGTTACAGTCGGTACTAACCTTCCAAGCCCCCATGACAACACAGAACCTCCACTAGATCACTGATGAGAATAGATACTACACTTGATCTTAGCCAAAAGGCAGAGAATGCATGTTTGTATTATTAGTAATCAATGTTTAAAATATATTTATGATAATTTGATACAATTCATTAAAATAATTAGGGTAAATCCATTTATTTACAGGTAATGGAGAAGAAAGGTGAATATCTAATGGAATTTGAAGACAGAATGTTAGAAGAATACAGATTATGAAAAAAGATGAAACGGGTTAAGTCTCAGGACATCATGGTGCAGAAATCAATGTCCTCAAAATAGATTTTAAAATATTTTTATTTTTTTTATTTTTTATAGCAGGGCTGGACAGATTATAGTACCAAAATATCAAATGTTCCAATTACCTTTTTGAGCCTTTTCTCTTCTGACTAGAATGACTGACCCTACCATGTGTTCTGCAATTATTTGTATACCCCAGCTTCAAAAAATATGATTTATAGAAAAAAAAAATTGATAAAAAAAAATCGTAGTGTGTTTTAAAAATGCATTTTTTTTTCAAACCTATTTTGATTTTCATAATTTTGTGCTTACATGTTTCAGAATTGAAGGTAAAACATTGTCAGCAGTTTTGTTCTCAACTCTGCTGTCAGTGGAAACAACATACAGTGATTCAGTATACAATACTACAATATGTTAACTTTTAAGAAAGGATCTTAACATGTAATGTGATTTTCCTGTGCTACATAAAGAGTATAAACAGCTTAATGTGCCATCAGTGTGAAGAGACCCTGATACAAAGGTCTATTAAATAGGCTTCAAGTTTACCTGCATCTGAAAAAGTGTGTATTGGTGAATATCTGTGACAATCATTTACATATAGATTACTGTGACAAAATGCAAATTTTCCATATTATACTAAGTCATTGTCAATATGTCTTCAGTACAGATGATATGGTGGGGATTTCAAAAGCAGGTACTATGCCTGCTTCCGTACCAATCTGAGGACTGTACACAATCCCTAAAAAAAATAAAACTCCTACTACTTTTATATCAGGTACAGAGATAGAAGCATGTGCTGACTTCCATACTTAACACTTGATAAAATTGCAAACATTAGTACTGTAAACCATTATCGGCTTATACATACAATGGAATCATTTGAACTATACTAATTAAATATTTCAGATGAAGCTGGAGTGTGCTTTTGTATGCTTGCTATTTGCCTACTGAGCCAGTATGGGTGTGGGATCCTCCCCTGAATACCCATACTAAGGCATACTTGGTCCTCATGATTTGCCTAACTAGCATCACCAATAGCCTATTCCATAGCTTCCTAAGGCCTTATGGCAAAAATACCCTAAAAGCAGACACAGTACTTAACCAGTTGATAAGACCCCTTTCACATTGAAGTGTTTTTGAGGCGGTACAGCGCTAAAAATAGTGCTGCTATACCGCCTGAAAAACTCCTGCCCCATCAACCTCAATGTGAAAGCCCGAGGGCTTTCACACTGAGGCGATGCGCTGGCAGGAGATAAAAAAAATCTCCTGTCAGCAGCATCTTTGGAGCGGTGAGAGGAGCGGCATGTATACCACTCCTTCACCGCTCCTTCCAATTGAAAAGAATGGGAAACCGCGGCCTTAGCTGCTTTCACATTGGGCAGTGGAGCCGCGGTGGCGGTATAGCAGCACGATTTTTAGCGCAGCTATACCGTCGTATTTACCGCAGTATTTTGGCTGCTAGCGGTGCGGTTTTAACCTCCGCTAGCGTCTGAAAAAGGGTTAATATCGCCCACAATGCGCCTCTGTAGAGGCCCATTGCGGGCGTTACTACCGCGGTTTCCCATTGATTTCAATGAGAAGGAGCGGTAAACACATCGCTCCTATACCGCTGCAAAGATGCAGCTAGCAGGACTTTTGGAGCGGTCCTGCTAGCGCACCACTTCAGTGTGAAAGCCTTCAGGCTTTCACATTGAAGACTACAGGGCAGGTTTTTTTCAGACGGTATAGCAGCGCTAATTTTAGCGCTGTACCGCCTAAAAAAAACGCCTCAATGTGAAAGGGGCCTTACTGGACATATATACATACTTTGTAATCCCAATGGTGGGGGCACATGCTTTTGTTGCAAACAGATAGAGAACAGCATTTCCCTCCTTTCTGGTACATAGAGCCCCCCAAGATGCCCCACACTGATAAGGGCAGGGCAGGGCTGGCAAATCATAACTATCTTTTGTAAACCCAATTCACTACCCTGGGGACCTCTAGAATGTAGACTACCTAGGCACTTGCACTGCCTACTCTTAACTACAGGGTTTCCAACCCTAACAATGTCATCAATGTCTTGGCTAATTTGGAGAACTACACTGAATACCTCTGTGCCCCCACCCTACAAGTATAACTTTAATGAATACAGTTTATTGACAATGTTATCCTTCCTTCTCTTTCTAAGATCTGTCATCACATACCCAGGCTAGTGTAAATATTTCTTTGGCTGGGACTTAGTTAAATATGTGCAGGAGTTGAATTCTCTAGCAGCTAATAATCAGTTTTTATAGTTCATATTTGAGTGCAGTACAGAAGTCATTATTTGTGATTCCTAGAAATAAAGCCATTAATGCAAACAAGAATGTGTTGAAGATTTCTTCCAAGCTGTTCCCATGATCACTTCCCATCTCAACTGCAGATCTAACTGAACGCAAACTTGATGGTTTGGATGTCATAATGAGCATCAGCTTTCCGACAGATTTTAGGTACCCAAAAAGCATACATGTATACACATACATGTGTACCTGACAGAAATGGCATTCTTAAAGCGAACAAGGGCCTAAAACTATTGTTTGGCTAATAAAAAATAAAAAATGTTGCTAATTTTTTAACTAACAAAATAGCAAAAAGAACATCAATATATGTTATGAAAAAATGTGCATACATTATTTTCCAATGTGCAGAAATTTTTAGTGTGCAGCAATAGAAAACATATCTAAACATAAGTACAAAATATTATATTATGCAGCTAACTAGTCCGTAGACTTAGTGCCTGCATTCGTTTTTTTTTTTTTTCTTTCAGGCTTTTTTTAATTTTATTTTTACCTGTCGATCCTGAAAGTAGCACACTTCCTGTTTTAGGGTGACAACGCTCAGTCACTATACTGTATAAGGGAGCAGCACTGTCACCATAGGACAGGACTCCAGAAACCTCTCCACTCCTCTCCTCCTATAACATAGAGGAGAGGGGTTTTGTAGTCCTCAGAGATGATTGGGAACAATGCCTCGGATAAGACTGCAGAACAGGCAGAAAGCACACAAACATATCATCCGATATGATTTCTGGATCTGGATAAACAGGTTTATTTTTGCATTTATCCAACAGATATCACAAAACGTTTTCAGTGATATATTTAACAGACCCAAAAAAAGACGTTCATTGTTAAAGGAGTTGTAAAGGAAAACATTTTTTTTTTGCTGAAATTACTGTTTACAGGGTATAAAGACATAGGGCCAGATTCAGGTACAATTGCCCTGGCACAGGGTATCAGAGATACACTACGCCGCCGTATTTTATCTGGCTCTAAGACAAATTCAGGTAGATTTCGGCCCGTAAGGTACGGTGGCGTAGTGTATTTCTCGCGGCGGAATCGAAATACGCGATTAAGGGGCGTGAAGCATTCAAATTAGGCGCGTCCCCGCGGCGATCGAACTGCGCATGCTACGTTCAGAAATTTCCCGCCGTGCATTGCGCGAAATAACGTTGTTACGTAATTTTTTTTTGAGTAGCGTCGTTTACGTACATTCCTATTCCCGGACGACTTACGCAAAAAAAATATTGAAATTCGACGCGGGAACGACGGCCATACTTAACATGGGCCGTCTAACTATAGACCAGCTAATAGCTGGTATAACTTTACGCAGCAAAAAGATGGATGACTACAGATGCCGTAAGAGATTGCGAAGGACGATCGTAACTTCGTGGATCGCCGGAAAAAGCTCATTTGCATACCCCAACGTGGAAAACGACCCGAACTCCACCCAGCGGCCACAAAAAGATTGCAGCGTAGATCCGAAGGCGTACGAAGACGTAAGCCTGTCGGATCGAAGCCCGAAGCCGTCGAATCATGGTTTGAGGATTCAAACTAATGATACGACGCACGTAATTTGAAAGTACTCCGGTCTAACAGGAGATAGACCGGAGTAATGGCTCTGTGAATCTGGCCCAACATAGTTAACTGATTCCTTTAAAAAATTATTAAAAACAATAAAAATCAATCATATAATGTACCTACAGTTTTAGTTTAGTTTTTGCATGCCGTTTCCTGCTTCTGTGATGTACAGAGCCACAGAGCCAATACAGGGCAGTGATGGTTTGTAAAACTAAACTGATTGCTCAGGGGTTTTAGACACACAGTAATCACACCTCCTTGATTAGTGACCACAGAGAGAAAGCACCCAGTACTGTGGTTATAAGAAAACAGACAATCAGGAAGTGTGGAGATCAGAGAAGAATTACAGCAACTTGAGATCAAAAACGACATGAAAACAGTACTACATTAAGGTAAAGGAAGCTATTAAGATAAAAAAAAACCTTTACAAACCCTTTAAGGTTTATATAGCATGTATTAAATGTTTTCCAATGAAAGAAACATTTGGAAGCTCAAACTAATTCAACCAATCAGTTCACTAGGAAACAGTGATATCACTGTAGTATAGGTGCAAAAAATAGCTTGTGCCACTTTAGCTGCGTACTTCCACTTTTTTTCTACTCTTCCTTTCTTCATATTTAACCTACTCCTTATCTTGAGCTCTTTTACAAAAAAAATTCTCACCTATTAAAGTAACTAGACGATGCCCGTTACATATTTAGTGCTATGATACACTCTCAGAATCGTCGAACTTCCTCATACTTTAATTCATGAGTTTTTTGATTTATAACTTTGACTGTAAATGTTTGATTTGCACATTTCTAATGAATATCAAGTTGTACAAACTGCTGCGTACACGTCATATTATTTGTTATACATTCAGTAAACAAATTACTGGATCTGATATATTGGTCAGCGCAACAAAATGGCACTTTACATTGTATGTATATGCATTTAAGAGGTACATTTTAATGTGTGTAGCCAGATTGAAGGATTTCAGATTATCACCTAACTTTGTTCAATCCAGTACTAAAACATGGTCAATATATTAATTCTGGCTTATTTGTTACTGCAAAGGATACAGGCCCCTTGTGCTGGAACACAAAAAAAATTGTTAATTTTTAATAACTATCACAAAGAAATATGTTATTACGTTATATTCAGAGCTTTTTTTCTCAGAAAATAGGTGCAGGAACTCAACCACGACCCCGTTCAGATTTCACAAACAGTAGAAGGGTCTTAAAGGGGCATTAAATACCAGAATTGCGCTAATACAGAGTGCAGAGTTCAGGGGGGTTACACACAGAGTGAAGAGCTGGCACTTGTAAACACAGAAACCAGACTTCTGTGTTTACAAGTGATTGTGGTGAGCGGGCACCAAAGGGTCTAAGCCAAAGGTGGTGGAACTGAGTTCCCCCAAGTTCCCCCAGAAAAAAAGCCCTGGTTATATTATGTATGACTAATACATGCTATTAGTCATACATAATATAACGTAATAACATATTTCTTTGTGATAGTTACAAAAAATTAACAATTTTTTTTTGTCCACCTATGATCTATAAATCATGAAAAAAAAAAAAACGTTTTTCTTTTCATAGATGATGAGTTGATCTCATGGAACAGATGTTACTTTTGCAAATATCACAAAATCTAAAAAATTGGCAAGTGTTCTGTTTTTAAATTGTATGTGTCAAGATGTTTGTTGTAAAAAAGTATAATGTGACGTTTAAAATAAAGTCAGAAATGAATGCTGATTCCATTTCATTTTATTTCAACTTTGATTGGTTATGAGAGATAGCTGCAAAATGAACAAGATTTAGCACCATCCATTCAGGAAATTATGCAAGCCATCGTTTTTGCCCAGGATGTGGTTTAAATAAACTCTACTGCAACAATCACAACAAATGACTTCTACATGCATCTCTCTGGTCTCTGTCCACATACTACAGTCATTACAACATTTTGTTTTTGACATGGGTAACTCAAGATGATAAGTCCTCTGAGGTAGGACCAGAAATTTGCAAGGGGAGATCTCACTTCTGAAGTCTTAGGCCTTGTACACACGACGGGAAATATCCGCTGTAAACGGTCCCCGGACCGTTTACAGCGTATATTTGCGCCGGGATGTTTTGATCCGATGGCTGTACACACCATCGGATCAAATTCCCCGCCGGCGGACAGCGCGGTGACGCGGTGGTGACGTTGACGCCGCCACGTGACCGCCACGTCACCGCACCAGGAAGTAAACACTTCCGCGCGCATGCGTCGGATCCATTCACAGGATACGACGCATGTGCGGCAAGATATGTCCGCTGGTTTGCCGTACTAACCAGCGGACATATCTGCCAGCCAGCTATCCGGTGGAAATATTTCAAAGCATGCTTTGGAATTTTTCCGCCGGATGAATTCGGCAAAAAGCGTCCGTTTGCCCCTACACACGAGGGGATTTTTCCGCTGAAATGGTCCGTCGGACCATCTTCAGCGGATTTATTCCCTCGTGTGTACAAGGCCTAAAGGTATCCTCAAAAGACAGGTTTCTGCCACATTCATCTTCTTACAAAAAACCCTTCCCATGGAAGGCCTTACCTTAAAGGCAGCCTTTTGTGGTCATCAAATCTGTTGGACACATTTCTTGTTTTGCACAAGGACAAGGTGGTTATGAGGCCAATAACGTTCTTTTTGCATAAAGTGATCTCCTGCTTTCACCTTTTCTGTCCCAACCCAAAATATGCCCTACATTGATTGGATGTTGTCAATGCTGTCAGGGTCTACCTGAAAGCTACAGAATCTATTGGAAATAGAGTAAGACCCTTCTAATACTTGCTAAAAAACAAAACCCGCTATGCCTCTTACTAAATACCTTGGACTGTAATTTCCAAAAAGGGGCCATGGGTCTCAAGAAATGAGTCAGTACATCATATGAGGCAATCAGAATTGACCAATTTTCACATATATACCATAGTTGTGGACTCAAACTAAGTAATATATACCAATCTGGGGTTTTTTTTTCCACCAAAGAGTAGCAGAATACATTTGGCCTAAATTTATTTGCAAAAATTTATAATAGGAACAATGAAGTGTAATTTTTTTTTTTAAATCTGTATTTTTTCATTTATTTAGCAAAAAATAAAAAACACAGTGGTGAATAAATGGCACCAAAGAAAAGCTCTAGTTGTGTGAACAAAATTATAGAAATTTAGCTGGGTACAGAGTTGCATGACTGCGCAATTCTCAAAATGAGAAAGCGCTGAAAGATGAAAAATGGCCTAGGTAGGAAGGGGGTAAAGTGCCCAGTATTGAAGTGGTTAAAGATCTCTGGGTGCAGAGACCACTTCCCCAGGTCTAGACATTAGAAAATTCAACCAAATTGTGCACTCCCAGATTGTGGACTATTGAGAGGGATGAAATGTAAGATTCTGACAAAAAAGTATTCAATTTGATTATTTTAGGGATGCTGGGCTTCTGGTTCCTCCTTAAGCATTTAGATATACCACTGTTGTGGCATTGTCTGATTGTACTTTGACTGGGAGGTCCAATGTTGTAGACACAGTCTGATGGCTCTCAGATGCAGAATGTTGTTGGGTAGTTTTGACTCCTTTGGGGACCACAGAACGGAACAGTCAGTGGGGCAGATTCACAGAGAATTAGATTCTCGTAGAGTATCAGAAATACACTACGCTGCCGTTTTTTACCTGGCTCTACGTGGAATCCAGGTAGATTTTGTCCAGTAAACGACGGCGGCGTAGTGTATTTCTCCCGTCGCAATCCATCCGCGCGAGTAGGGGGCGTGAAGCATTTAAAATAGGCGCATTCCCACGGCAATCGAACTGCGCATGCTCCGTTCGCAAATTTCCTGCCGTGCATTGCGCGAAAACACGTCGTCACGTCGTAGTAGCGTCGTTTACGTACATTCCTATTCCCGAACGAGTTACGTTAAAAAAATATATATATTTTAAAATCGACGCGGGAACGACGGCCATACTTTACATGGGTTACGCACTGTTAGACCAGCAAAAAGCTCCTCTAACATTACGTAGCCAAAAAATGACGTAGGCGATTGCGAGGGACACTCGTACCTTCGTGGATCGCCGTAAAAAGTCATTTGCATATCCCGACGCATGAAAACGACGCAAACTCCTCCCAGTGGCCGCAAAAATATCGCAGCGTAGATCCGAAGGCTTACGAGGACGTAAGCCTCTCGGATCGAAGCCCGAAGCCGCCGTATCATGGTTTGAGGATTCAAACTAGTGATACGGCGCGCAAAATTTGAAATTACTCCTGTCTAACACCAGTTAGACAGGCGTAATTGCTTTATGAATTTGGGCCAGTAAGTTTTAAACTCCGCCCCAGCCTGTGTGGCTTTCATCTGTCGCTACCACAAAAACGAATGCCCCAATTCCAGGGACTGGAGATCCACGATTTCAGGGAGATCTTCATCTAACTAGACAGAAACATTGGGTAATGATTTGACTCTCTTGTTCCACACCTTGAGGATGCTGGACTGAAGGGATCTGGAGTGAAACTAGACAAAGAAAGATGCCATCATAAGGCCCAAAACCTTTCAGCAAATGTGTCTTGAGGGTCCAAGAGCTGGATCTTAGGGAGGCAACTATCTCCTGAAGGAGGAAGATTCTGGGCTGGGTTGGGTTGTGTCTAAGATTAGTTTCAAGTAAGAAAGATGAAGAGAAGGCTGGAATGTTGATTATCCAGCCAAAGGTTTGAAGAAACCAGATAGTCCTTGGTAAACTGGCAGACAAGGTCCTTTAGCAAGATGTCATCCCGGTAACCCTTAAAATCAATGCCCCCGGTTTGTAGAAAAGCCAGAGCAACAGGGCAAGTGCTTTTGTGAACACTCAGGCTGCAGAGGTGAGTCTGAATGGCAGAGCCACAGCTGGCAGCGTTGGTGTGATGGGAGGATGAGAATATGGAAATAGACATCTTGTATGTCTAATGATGCAAGCATTTCCTCTAGTCTGAGGGAATCAATGATACACTTTAAAAGGTTCCGTCTGGAACCTTTTTTTTTAGGGATTTTAGGTCCAGCATTTGGAGGATGTCCCATTTGATTTTGGCACTGTGAACAGGTTTGAATAGAAACCTTGAAATTAGTACAACCACTCCTTGTGCCTGTAGTTGGTGCAGGGAAGTCATCAAATGTTCCTTCTCTTGGTCCGACGCTGGCAGATTTGAAGGTAAAAAGCGAGGAGGGAGTAGAAATAGAAACTCTATCCACCTCTTTAAAATTAAAATTACAGAGTAGACACAAAAGTCTAGGATGTTCTGGATCCAGATGTCCCTCCACTGTGAGGAATGGGGGTATTCCTTCATTGTGAAAAGGCTTGGTAGGTCAGGGTTTGAAGCAATAGCAAGTGTTAAGCCCTAGTTTAGAGGTTGACACCTTGATAAACTGCTCTGGACCCTTAGGCTGGGGCAAAGGTTCATGTTCCAACAGGACAACAGCCCTAAGCACATAGCCAAGATAACAAAGGAGTGGCTACAGGACAAGGCTGTGAATACTTATGTACGTGTGATTTTTTTCATTTGTTATTTTTAAAAATTAGCAAAGTTTTCAAACTTCACATTGTGTCATTATGGGGTATTGTTTGCAGAATTTTGAGGAAAATAATGAATTTAATCCATTTTGGAATAAAGCTGTAACTTATGTGGATTTTTATTTTTTGAAAAAGTGAAGTGCTGTGAATACTTTCTGGATGCACTGTATGTTTGTCCCAAGCATAGCAAACAACTGAAATACACACATAGGGCCAGATTCAGGTAGAGTCACTGTCACTTTAAGCCGGCGTTTTTGTTTTCTGTAACCAGAAAACAAGAAACGCCGGGTTGAAGTTCCGATGCGAGCAGCGTAAATGAGTTTCGCCATCGCATCGTTACTTCAACTTAAAAATGACGCCGGAGGCGTTCCCGCTGATTTACGCTCAAAAAATATGTTAATGAGCGGAAATCGGCAATTCACGAGCGAATTCGGGCGCGACGCAGTGACGTTACGACGTTTCCGGAAGCGATACGCGGCGTATAGATAAAGCAGCCCCCTAGTGGAGTATCCTATGTTAGGTATAGGCGTCGTCATCGCGTCGAAAAAAAAAAAATGGTGTCGCTTGCGTAAAAAGTTCATGAATGGGAATGTGACATCATTGACGTTAATTCACAGAATTTGGAGCATGCGCACGGGGATGCTTTGACACTCGACGCATGCGCAGTACGTTCGCCGCGGGATCGCGCTTAGTTTAAATACTACACGCCCCGTACCCGCCCAATTTGAATTCCGCCGGCTCATTTGCGATACGCTGCCGCGAACTTTAGGAGCAAGTGCTTCATGAATGACAGCACTTGCTTCTAAAATTTCGGCAGCGTAACGTAAATGAGAAGCGTTACTCTGGAGCAAAGATGCTCCCATCTACCTGAATCTGGCCCATAGACTTTGTAATCCTGTTTAGCAAGTCTCAAGTCCTGTAAAATGAAGAACAACCAGCACACTGAAGATTTTTTCTAATACATTTTTGGTAATGTCTTTCTTATTAACATAAACATTGGATTAGGAGGGCTGCTGTATCATATCACAACTCCGGGGCCATATTTCTCCAGTTCCCTCCTTGTTTTCTAGCTTGCAGTACCATCACTGTGAAGCAGCACAAATGCCAAGCATATCAGAATGCTCTTGACAAATTGCATTCACTGGCTTCTAGATTCTTGCTTAAATAATTGGAAGGCAGCAGGGGCGGACTGACAACTCACGGGGCCCCCGGGCAATAGGAGATCCTGGGGCCCCCCTGTTTTCCCCACTGATCACCAATGTAAGGGACATTCTTCTCACTGATCACCAATGTAAGGGACATTCATCCCACTGACCACCAATGTAAGGGACATTCATCCCACTGATCACCAATGTAAGGGACATTCTTCCCACTGACCACCAATGTAAGGAACATTCTTCTCACTGATCACCAATGTAAGGGACATTCTTCTCACTGATCACCAATGTAAGGGACATTCTTCTCACTGATCACCAATGTAAGGAACATTCTTCTCACTGATCACCAATGTAAGGAACATTCTTCTCACTGATCACCAATGTAAGGGACATTCTTCTCGCTGATCACCAATCTAAGGGACATTCTTCACACTGATCACCAATGTAAGGACCATTCTTCTCACTGATCACCAATGTAAGGGACATTCTTCTCACTGATCACCAATGTAAGGGACATTCTTCTCACTGATCACCAATGTAAGGGACATTCTTCCCACTGATCACCAATGTAAGGGACATTCTTCCCACTGATCACCAATGTAAGGGACATTCTTCCCACTGATCACCAATGTAAGGGACATTCTTCCCACTGATCACCAATGTAAGGGACATTCTTCTCACTGATCACCAATGTAAGGACCATTCTTCTCACTGATCACCAATGTAAGGGACATTCTTCTCACTGATCACCAATGTAAGGGAGATTCTTCCCACTGATCACCCATGTAAGGGAGATTCTTCCCACTGATCACCAACGTAAGGGACATTCTTCCCACTGATCACCAATGTAAGGAACATTCTTCTCATGCCTGTAAAGTAGCACATTGTTCCTTACATTGGTGATCAGTGGGAAGAATGTCCCTTACATTGGTGATCAGTGGGAAGAATGTCCCTTACATTGGTGATCAGTGGGAAGAATGTCCCTTACATTGGTGATCAGTGGGAAGAATGTCCCTTACATTGGTGATCAGTGAGAAGAATGTCCCTTACATTGGTGATCAGCGGGAAGAATGTCCCTTACATTGGTGATCAGTGAGAAGAATGTCCCTTACATTGGTGATCAGTGAGAAGAATGTCCCTTACATTGGTGATCAGTGAGAAGAATGTCCCTTACATTGGTGATCAGTGAGAAGAATGTCCCTTACATTGGTGATCAGTGGGAAGAATGTCCCTTACATTGGTGGTCAGTGGGAAGAATGTCCCTTACATTGGTGATCAGTGGGAAGAATGTCCCTTACATTGGTGATGAGTGGGAAGAATGTCCCTTACATTGGTGATGAGTGGGAAGAATGTCCCTTACATTGATGATCAGTGGGAAGAATGTCCCTTACATTGGTGATCAGTAAGAAGAATGTCCCTTACATTGGTGATCGGTGAGAAGAATGTCCCTTACATTGATGATCAGTAAGGAACATTCTTAGTTTACAGATGACAGTGTTAGGGAAAAGCACTCAGTGTATACATTTCAGTGATATATATATAATAAACTCACTTAGCCTAGGTTCACACTGACCGTGGGAATGAAAGCTTGCGAGTTCAGCTAAACTTGCACGATTTCATACCCGCATGTCAGTGCGAGTTTGGTAGGCGAATTTCAGAGACATCTGTGCGGGTCGCTGCACAGATGTCTATGGAAATCGTACCCAGAAGTCGCCAAAAGCTGTACAGAAACTTATTTTGGGAATCAGTGCGATGCCACAAATGTGACATCGCACTGATTTGGGTAGTGCCATTGCCGGCATTTGCCACTGATTTGCCATGCGATTTGACAAGTCAAATCGCTCCAATGTGAACCAGGGCTACGTGCTATTCCCTATATATAACACTGATATCTATACACTGAGTAACATTCAGTGTACCAGATGTCAGTGTGCACTAGTGAATAGCACCTGCCACCTAGTAATGAGGCACAGCATAGGGCAAGAAGGAACACTCAGCACATGGCAATTTTTTTTTTATTACAACACAGACATTAATTACTGCTGTATTTGTATCACACTGACCTGCTGCTTCACACAAGGCAGGTCAGTGTGGGTGCCGTAGGGGAAGGGAAATTCCAAGATGACTCTGCTCAGCCTCTGCGTGCACTCTGCAGCCTCCAGCACCATTATCAGCTGTCCTCCGCGGCAGTGACGAATGGCCCCGCCTCTCGGCTGAATTCCCCAAGGGGGAGAGGTGGCCTGAGCGCCTGTTACTAAAACCATCCCGGCACGGATGACTGCTCATCTGTGATTGATGATCCATCCCGGCCAGCTCTCATATAGCCGCATCAACCAGGATTTGAAGGGTTTAACTGATTCCTCTGAGGTATCGTTTTGCAGATTTTTTTTTCCTGCTTATTAACCTGCGGGCACCTCCAGGGGCAGACTGAGCCGGCCCGGGCCCTCCCACCACGGGGCCCTCGGGCAGTGCCCGACTGACCGACTGGTCAGTCTGCCCCTGGAAGGCAGTTATGCTGCTTGAGATTTAGTTTAAAGGCTAAGGTGGCAGGGTTCATTGAAAACCTTCTAACATATACTAGAACATTCATAACTCATCAAGGAAAAAAGCATCTTATCTACACCCCCCTTGTTTGCAGTATACAGTTTCCTTTACATAGCACACCAATATACACAGTCAATGCCAACACAACAGGACAAGGATACATTTTTTTAAATTTATTTTCTTAAAGTGACAGTTATTTCTAATTATTTGAAAATTAGAATCAAATGACAAAATTTAAAATGTATATTCTTGCGGCAAAGCTTTGTGAACCTACAGTAATATCATTGATTAATAAATTAATTAATAAAGGCAGTGCTAAATAAAAAAAACAGTACTTAAATACCACATGATTAATAGCTTCTATACAGTGGATATAAAATGTCAGGTTTCTGCGATGTAAAAAAAATGAGGCAAAGTTAAATAATTTCAGAACATTTTACACCTTTAACCCCTTAAGGACCGCCGCATGTACATTTACGTCGGCAGAATGGCACAGACAGGCACATCAATGTATATATACGTGCCTGCCTTGACGTGGATCGGGGTCCGATCGGGACCCCCCCGGTACATGTGGCGGTCCGGTTTGCTGAAGGAGCGATCCGGGATGAGGGGGCGGCTGTTCGTTTTTGTCCGCCCCCTCCGGATCGCTCCCAGCCAATCCGGGCGCTCCCCTGCAGTGTCACTTCCTCCTCCTGTGTAAACACAGGAAGAGGGAAATTATGTGATCTCTGCTCTCAGCGTTTTTTTCAACCGCCGCTGAGGAGAGATCACATCACATAGTAAGTCTGCACAACACTACACTGACACCAGGACACGCAGCCACATTAACCCCTTGCGATCACCCCCCACCCCCTGTCACAGTGTCACTGAATGCAGTAATCATATATGTATGATTACTATATTTAGTGTCAGTGTGACAGTCAGTTAGTGTTAGGTTCAGGGTAGCCCCCGTACCCCCCCTAATAAAGTTTTAACCCCTTGATCACCGCCCTAGTTAACCCTTTCACTCCCTATTGCCAGCGTCACTAACCAATCATTTTTCTGATTGCTGTATTAGTGCCGCTGTTCCCGCTAGGTAGCTTTTTTTTTTATTGCGATTTTTTTTTTACTAAAGACATGTGGCTAAATACATTTTGGCCTAAATGTTTGACTAAAATTTTGTTTATTTTACTTTTCTTAAAACAAAAAGTAAAAAATATAGTTTTTTTTTCAAAAATGTCGCTCTATTTTTGTATATAGCGCAAAAAATAAAAATCGCAGAGGCGATCAAATACCACCAAAAGAAAGCTCTATTTGTGGGAAGAAAAGGACGCAAATTTTGTTTGGGAGCCACGTCGCACGACTGCGCAATTGTCAGTTAAAGCGACGCAGTGCCGAATCGCAAAAAGGGCCTGGTGCTTTACCTGCATTTTGGTCCGGGTCTTAAGTGGTTAATGTGAGCTATAAACTGTACAACTCAAAAAATAAAATACTGTTTTTCTTCAGCTGGAACAGGGGCCCTAGTCAAGGTAGAGGGAATTATGAACAGTTTCAAATACCAGTCAATATTGGCACAAAACCTTCAGGCTTTGGCTAGAAAGCTGAACATGGAGAGGAATGAAAAATAGAATAAATTGTGCTAAAATCAACTAATGTGTAATACCAATACAGTACAACAATGTATAATATATGTAAGGTGGGTGTGCTATGCAAGGTACGCCTGTGCTTAGTACGCCCACCCCCCCCCACAAAAACCACCACACTTGCACGCACACAAAATTGGTTTAATACGCACGCACTTTGGCCATGCGGTCTCCTAAAAGAGAGGCGAAGGACCTACGGGGCTGGCTTGGTGGGTCGGGCCCCCTCACTCCCTCATAGGGGGAGTCCCTCTGCCCCGATGGGGTCCTGTTGGGCCCCAGTTGGGCTCCCAAGTGGAGCAGGTAGGGCGGGGTGAGTGGGAGGCCCCCCCTCACACCCGCCATTGCCACCGGGGGCATGGAGAAGGATGGCGATTGCCTCCGGGGGGAGGGTCTGCCTACTCCCAACTCCTGCAGTCCGGCTCCTCTCTCTCGAGTTCACGCACAAAATACACTTTAAAAAAAAAAAAAATATATATATGTAAGAGGTCCCAATGATTGACGTAGAATCCACAGATCTTGTCATTGCCACGTTTATGCCACTCACACTGATAAAATGGATCAGATTGGGAATCAGTAACACGCTCCCACACAACTCAAATGTTGCACATAAGGGAATTAGTCTGTGTATCCGTTACACCGCTAACAACAAAGGCAAGGATCAAGTCAGGATGCAGATTCCACCAGCACTCAGATCACAGTCACAGAATATGCAGGGAGAGAAAAAAAAAAAAACTACATGGCATAATATTGTATGGATAAGGTATGCAGCTAACAAAGGCAGTGATAGCACTCATGAATCCTCAGGCTATAAGATAAGTTTTCCACTCAGTACGCTGGGCTCCTCATTCGGAAGATCCAAAGGTCCCGTCACTGTAAGCTCCTCCCTCACGCTTTACGTCACTCGTCACGTGACTTATTCATGGGTAATTGCGTGACCATAGATAGCCGAGCTTATATAGCCATCTATACATCCGCAAAAGCGGAAATAAGCCAACGGAGGATACTGATAGTTACATCATTGCTGGTAAAGCATCAATAAAAAACTAAGTATGTGCACCATACATTTAATACATCTGTGTAATCCTTTAATATAAAACGTTTTTTCTTTTTCTTTTTTCCACCTCAGACTAAACCACAGCAAGAGACCTACTCATGGTTTTATTCAATAGTTCTGTTTCTACTTTGGTTTTCGCATCATATGTGGAGTTCATAATGTTGATTTATATCTTTAGTGTGTTTTTTTTTTATAGAAAATTAAACATTCTCAGTGAGGATAATTCCCATCCACCTTCCTATCCCCCTCCACCCCGTCCCTCCCCTCGGCCTCTCTGTTGACCTCTTTATTAACCGTTTTCGCCTTCTCTATCTCTTACGAAAACTACCCCCTCACGTTATATCCCCCTCACGTTACATTATATTAGGCCTCCATCATCTCTGCGTAATCCATCTTGAGCTTAAATTCTTTCCAGTTTTTCCATTTCTCTTCAAAATCCGCCCATGTTTCCCCGTCTCTAAATCTTAGGTATTCGTTGTTGTAAATTTCATCTATTTTGTTGGACCACCCTCTTAATTTAGGTCTCTCTAATTGTTTCCAACTACCAGAAATTTGACTCTTTGCTGCATTTAAGAACTCTGGGATTAATGTCCTCAGGTATTTTTTAGTTGACATTCGGGCCCCATGTAAAATACAGACCCAGAAATCATCCGGGAGGTCCACGTTTGATATTTCTCAGATTTTTTGTCTGATTTCCGCCCAGAATATTCTAATTTTGGGGCAAGTCCACCAGATGTGAGTCATTGTACCAATTTCACTGCAACCTCTCCAACATAGCCGCGTTCAAGTTCCTGAGGGCGTATGTACTTTGTCAGGTGTGAGGTACCATCGTACCAGACACTTGTAGTTCTGTTCCATTATATTATTGTTTACCGACGTCACATGCACTCTCTTTATTAACTGTCTAACCTCATATTAATTTACCGATGAACCAGTTTCCTCTTCCCATTTCTTGATGAATGGCAGTGTGCTTTGTAATTTTGAGACATTCAGGATTTTATATATCTTTGAGATTGTCCCCTTTTCAGTCTTTTCTACACATAATTTTTCAAAAGGCCGAAGGTTTGTTTCGAATCTAATGGGCTGTGGGAGACTCTCAAAAAAATGTCTTAATTGTGCGTACCGCCATTTGTCAATCAAAATAGTTTCTTTCCTATTTTTTCAATTCCAGCAGTGTTAGTAACTTATTTTGCTCCATAAGATCTTTTAATTGGGTATTATCATTCCTGATCCATTTACCAAACCTTTTTTCGTCTCCTGGTGGGAAGAATTGTGTATCCTTTAAAGGTATAAAAGGTGAGTTATAGTCCCATTTATCTTTCTTATGGATCCGATCCCAAAGTTTTAGTGCGTGTCTTGTAATGTCGTGAACTTCGGAACTTAATCCTCTATACTGTGCCGGAACCCAAATAAATTTTCCCAGTGCTATTTTGCTCAATTTGTTTTCCATGGATAACCAACTTTTTTCTACATTATTTTTTGCCCAGTCTACTATTCGTGAAAGAACAATTGAGTGGTAGTACTTTCTTATGTCTGGTGCCCCTAACCCCCCCTGTGTCTTATCTTTAGTCAGCAGTGTTAGTTTATTACGTGTTTTTTTCCCCCTCCAAATAAATTTGAGAAACATTGACTGAAGTTTTTTGAAAAAGGTTTGTGATATTGGGATTGGGAGCAAAAAATATTTATTCTCCCAGTCCATGATAGTTGTCCTGGTGCAATTCTATTGAGGTCGTCTTTAAACTCATTTAATAATGGAATATAATTGATCTTATAAAGAGTCTCCCTGGAAGTTGCTAATCTGATTCCCAAATATTTTAGTTCTTTTTTCCAACTAAATGGGAAATCTTCCTGTAGAGCGCTTCTTTCTTTTTTAGTGATGTTAATACTCAATATTTCTGATTTGGTCGGATTTATCTTAAAGTTAGAAATCCTACCAAATTCTTTTATTGTTTTAATTATATTAGGCAAAGTTGTCCTGGGATTTGGTGACCGCGATATTGTGTCAATCTCGCTCCCTTTCTCAGCGAGATTGACCACCTACGAGCCCCATCGTGGGAGCCAGCCCCGAGCTGGCTTGCCGCGATAGAGACAAAGCCGTCATAGAAGCGACGGGGATCCGACGTGGATTCCCGCCAATTCTACACGTGGGCGGCGTTTGGTATGAATCCTGAGGGGGAACTCCCCGCCGGATTTTTAAATAAAAATCTGCATGGGTTCCCACCTCAGGAGCATACCGGGCCCTTAGGTCTGTTATTGGTTGTAAGGAGACCCCCCTACGCCAAAAAAATGGCGTGGGGGTCCCCCCACAATCCATACCAGACCCGTATCCAAAGCACTCCGCCCAGCCGGCCGGTCAGGAAAGGAGTGGGGGTGAGCGAGCGCCCCCCCCTGAGCCATACCGGGCAGCATGCCCTCAACATGGGGGGTCAGGTGCTCTGGGGCAGGGGGACACACTGCGGCCCCCCCACCCCAGAGCACCCTGTCCCCATGTTGATGAGGACAGGGCCCCTTCCCGACAACCCTGGCCGTTGGTTGTCGGGGTATGCGGGCGGAAGGCTTATCGGAATCTGGGAGCCCCCTTTAATAAGGGGGCCCCCAGATACTGGCCCCCCACCCTAAGTGAATGAGTATGGGGTACATCGTACCCCTACCCATTCACCTGCAAGAAAAGTGTAAACACAAATAAACCACACAGGGTATTAAAATATTTTATTACTTGGCTGCCGGGGGGGTGGTCGCTTTGATAAAAGCGCCCCCCCGGCGGGCTTCCTCCGACATCTTCAGTGCTGCTGTTCTTCGCCGCCGTCTGGTTCTCTTCCGCCGCCGGTGGGGGGTTGGTTTTAAAAAAGCGCCCCCCCCGGCGGGCTTCCCTTGGCGTCTTCGGCGGGGGGGTGTGTGCCACTGTTCTTCGCCGCCGTCAGGTTCTCTTCCGCCGCCGGGGGGGGGGGCGCTTTTAAAAAAGCGCCCACCCCCCGACGGGCTTCTTCCGACGTCTTCGGCGGGGGCTGGTGTGCTTCTGTCGGCTTCTGTCTTCTTCTTGCTTCTTCTTCTGTCTTCTTGCTTCTTCTTCTGCTGTCTTTGCTTCTTCTTTCCTTTAGATGTTGACATGTCGCTTCCTTTTGCTGCAATGCCGGGTGCGGTGGCTCTCACCGACTTATATAGGCCACCTACGACGTCACAGTCCCATCATGCTCCGGTACCTACCCACGTAGGGGGGGGAGTTCCCCCTCAGGATTCATACCAAAACGCCACCCACGTGTAGAATTGGCGGGAATCCACGTCGGATCCCCGTTGCTTCTATGACACGCTCGCTGGAATGTGCTTTTACTATTCCAGCGAGTGTGAGATGTCGGCACCCTTTCGCCGAGAATCAGCGCGATGCTGTCGTGCTAAAAACACATTCTCGGCGGCAGGTACTGTTATCCCCTTGATGTCCACATTTCGTCTTATCTCTCTTAATAGGGGTTCTAATGCGAGAGTGAACAACAATGGGGATAATGGGCATCCCTGCCGTGTACCATTTTCTAATTCAAAGGGTTCTGAGATATTTCCATTAACTTTAATTCTTGCAGTCGGTCTGTTATATAAAGCTCTTATCCACCTTCTCATTCTGGGCCCTATTTCCATCGCCTCTAATGTATTCTGCATGAAGCCCCAGTCAACTCTGTCAAAACCCTTATCTGCGTCTATCGACAAGAGCAGTCCTGGGGCTCCACTTCTCCTGAGCTCCTCGATAATCTGGAGGGATCTAATTCCGTTGTCTCTTCCTTCTCTACCTGTAGTAAACCCTACTTGGTCTATGTGGACTACGTCTTTCATAATTTTTTTCAGCCAATTGGCAAGAATTTTTGAAAATATTTTCAAGTCGATGTTAAGGAGCGAGATTGGTCTATAACTGGAGCATAGAGTATATGCCCTCTTTAGGTATTACAGTTATTTAAAACTTCTAGGGCTTCTTTCCTCATTTCCCACTTCTCTCCTATCCCATTGAAGTAAGAGCATCATTTTGGGGTTAGAATGTAATTTATAGTTTAGTATTGTCAGTCCATCTGGGCCGGGGCTTTTACCGTTGGGCAATTCCTGAATAATTTTAAGTATTTCTTCTTCTGTTATAGGGGTTTCAAGACTAATAAGTTTATGTTCTGGAATTTTATTTAAATCTATTTCCTTCAGGTATGTTTTCATTTTCTCCTCCGTTAGTTTTACTTCTTCTTTGGTGTTATTCTTATTAATTGAATAAAGTTCCTCATAGAATTCCTGAAAGTTTTTGATAATATCTGAGGTTTTAAAACGTATTTCTCCCGTATTTGTATTCTCTCAATATAATTTGCAGATTTTTTTTTTAATATACTCACTAAATGTTTTCCTGCATTATTACCCCATTGATATCGTATCGTTCTTTGTTGATCATACTCAAAGCTATTCGGGATTCCTGTTCAATTAGTTCTCTCATTTCTTCTCTTTTAATACAAAGATTCAGTAGTAGGTCTTTTTGATCGGTTTCTTTATGTAGATGTTCTAGTTCAGTTATTTCTTTAATTAAATGTATTTTTTCTCTTTATTTCTTTTCTTTTTTTCAGCTCCCTCTTTTATTAGGATTCCCCTAATGTAAACCTTATGGGTTTCCCAGATTCTCGCTTCGGACATTCCCTCTGTACTGTTCTCCTCAAAAAACTGGTCCAGCTCCCTCCTTATTTTCTTCTCTACATCCTTGTCTAATAACAGTTCTTCATTCAGTCTCCAATTTATTTTCTCTTATTTTCTATCTCACCTATTTTAAGTTGAAGTGTAATAGGTGCATGGTCAGAAAATGTTGTGATTCCTATCTTGGTTTAGTTCACCTCACAATTGCAGCTTTTTTCATTTGTTTATTAATTGTGTGTTGTTTTTATTAATTGTTAGTAGTGCTGTAGTATTATCCTCATACAATTTGAACATGGAGAGGAACTTCATCTTTTAGTATGACAATGACCCAAACCATACATTCAAATCAACAAATGAATGGCTTCACCAGAAGAAGAATAAAGTTTTGGAATGGCCCAGCCAAGGCCCGGACCTGAATCTGATTAAAAAACTGTGGGGTGATCTGAAGAGGGGTGTGCACGAGATGCAATCGCAATCTGACAGATTTGGAGTGTTTTTGCAAAGAAGAGTGGGCAAATATTGGCAAGTCAAGATGTGCCATGCTGATGGACATTTTTACCTCACAGAAACCTGAAACCTTTTTATACCCATTGTAAGTGCAATCATATACAGTAAAACCTTGGTTTGAGAGTAACTTGGTTTGAGAGCGTTTTGCAAGACAAGCAAAATGTTTTAATAGATTTTGCCTTGATATACAAGCGATGTCTTGACATAAGAGTAGCGTCATGTGACAACTGAGTATAAAAAAGAAAGG
The DNA here is from genome assembly GCA_029574335.1 of Rana kukunoris. Classification (NCBI taxonomy): domain Eukaryota; kingdom Metazoa; phylum Chordata; class Amphibia; order Anura; family Ranidae; genus Rana; species Rana kukunoris. The sequence goes on from CM056053.1 coordinate 135,577,044, forward strand.
AGCCTCTAAGTGTAACAATATAGTTACATTTAATGAAGGTACAACATTTAGCAACTTATTGTTACACTTAGAGGTGCCTCTCTTCTCTTTTATACCCTGTAAAAAAAATGCTTTGATATACAAGTGCTTTGGATTACAAGCATGTTTCTGGAACAAATTATGCTTGCAATCCAAGGTTTTACTGTATAAATTAAAGAAAAAAGTCCAATACACAATCCGTGATAAATGACAACTTATATGTGGCAAGTAATACGTTAATTTCCAACAAAATGTGTAGGGCATGACTACAACGTAACGTCATCACACATGTCTGCTGACCAGAGCTTGGAGCCCAGACCAGCTAATTCAACCTGTTACACTGGAAGTGTTACCAGCGGTTTTACTCATTTGGGATGCGCGATTGTCTTAGCCCACTATGCACAAAGCTTTATAGGGGGTTCTGCCCATTTACATGTAGTTTTAGAAGTGGTGTTTTTTTTAATAAAATCTAATTTTAAATACTTCACTATGGGCATGCACTACTTTTATCTTTAATGGGGACTTCTGGGTCCCTTGTGACATCATTTCTGAGCTGGTTAGTCAGAAAGAGGCTTGGACCGCACGCCAGCTTCAGAGAAGCCATTGATATCTGCACAGGCTGTAGACACTGGTGCCAATGCATGAGCACAAATATGTGCGAGTGCAACTCCTTTTGTTGTGTTTTTAACACCAATCACATATTAAAATACTACACTATGGAACTTTTTAATCTTTTTAATCTTCCTGCTGAGTCACTTTCGCTACGAGCTTCTTACTCTAATGGAGGAATAAAGTGGCACTTCTCATCAGAGGGATCCCAGTAATTTGACCTACCTGTAACAAGGGGTCAAACACCTCAGGTGAGTGCAGATCCACCATTTGAGCACTAGCATTGAAGATTAAGAGAATCCAATCACTCAAGCAACTATTGGTTTTGGGAATTGATACACAGACTTTATCTAATTTGTTATCATATTTACGATTGTACAATCACCTTTATTTATATTTCTAGAGACAGAAAATAGAAAGCTACCTCCCCGTACTTGAGACTTTAAAGGCAGACTCCAAAAAAAATGGATAAGTTAAAAAGGTATAGAGAGTTTATTAGTACATAGTAAAAGACATTGGTGCATGTATCACCATACATTACATAAAACAGGAGAGGAAGTATAGGCTCATAAAGAGCTGGGTGGTAGCGTTGTATACTCCTTTTGTTGTGCCCAATGCGTTTCGGGAAAAGAGAGTATCCCTTCTTCAGGAGATTTAAATGAAAAGATCATAAATGTGGAATATTCTATAATAGAACATAACATCAGTCAAAAACACAAGTGGGCAAGGAAAGCACATACCATATATCAAATCAAGTAGAGCACGCATACATACCAAGATATGGGCCACGTTGGACAGTTAAAAACAATCAAAGGTCAAACTGCATCAGGTTGGGGAAGGTTCCCCAAGGTGAATCCCCTGGAATATCAGGGGGAGAAATCCCTTATCACTTGGGGATATCTGTGGTAAAACATGTCATCTCACAGTCTCACAGAGATACCCAAAAATGTCACAAATTTGTAATAGCGGCATCGGAATTCATTCTAACGCACATTTTCTCCTTTGACAGGTCCCACTTCCTACGGGTGCAGGGGGTGGCAATAGGGACTTTCTGCTCCCCCCTCTTATGCCAACCTGTACCTGGGGGAGCGGGAACATTCTTTCCTTTCAGATGACAAGCTGCAATCACTTACTGGGCATATCATTTTATGGTTCCATTATATAGATGATATACTGTTGATGTGGGAGGGCTCTCTGAATTCTCCTATCGCTGCCATAAACAGTAATACCTTTAATCTCAATTTCACCATGACCTATAGTGAAACAGCAATTACCTTTCTAGATGTCGCTATTACCAAAAATGAGGATGATGGTCTCGCCAGTGGGCTTTATCATAAGCCATGCCTCGAGTGCACATCCCCAGCTATTGGTGCCATCTATTCCATACAGTCAGTACCTAAAAGCTGAGGAAAAATTGCTCCACAGACAAAGCTGTTCTTCGTTCTGAAGCCAACCTCCTTTAGAGGGAGACTCCTTGAACGAGGACATTTTAAAAAAAAGCATTTAGACGTGCCTATGGGAATGTGAGACATGATTTACTTTTCTATAAGATAGTGATCAAAAATAAACTATCAGAATCATTAAAATTACAACAAATAACACAAGGCCATAAAAAAAAAATTGAAAAACACTGGCATCTTCTGCATATTGATCCCATCCTTAGCCCTCACATACCAAAAGCTGCAGCTATCACCTATCGCAGAGCTAGACACTATATTACCCAATGGTAATATTTACAAACCCAAACAATTTGCTGAAAAACCATAGGTGTTATCTACCTACTGACATGCCAACGTATCAGTTTTTATGTAGGGAAAGCAAAACTTCAGTTTTGGAAAAGGGCATACAGACACATCAACAGCATGACCACCAACAATTCAGATCTTCCCCTTGGAAGACATGTTAGAGATCACCACCAGAGCACCTTTTCCCGGATCCATTTTACAATCTTGGATCAGGTTCACCCGAACTCCAAGGGAGGAGATTTGAACAAACTCCTACTCCAAAGAGAGGTGCGTTGGATCGCTGAATTGGGGGCAACCCTGCCCCCGGGCCTCAATACCCAACTTAGCTGCCGTCCCTTCTTAGAAGGGTTTTCATTTGGGGGTTATAAAAAAGAATGCTATAACAGTCCAACACAACATATGAGTATGCCATGACATCAGAATTAATACTGTTACGCACTGTGTATGTTGCTGATGCAATTCAAATGCAGTATATGCTTTGGGTATTATGTGGTATTTATATGTCAATGATTGTATTTTGATTGTGTCCTATTTTGTATATCCTTTACAGCTAGCACCTAATGTACATTCTATGTCTCACTCCGGCTGGAGTTGAGGCACGTATGCCAATTTCTGACCCCTGGACGTCTCTGGACCATGTTTATGCATGGCCCATGTCATATGGAGGAGACATGTAATTGTTCTCCCCTCCTCTGCATGATGGGACACCTGTTCCCCTCCCTGTGCCTTGATCTATTCTTACCTGGCGCACAAGGGCCTCTCGTCTATGGCGGGTGGCTTTATGTGCAGTGTTGTGCTGTTTGAGGTGCACCCATGTTCCCCACGGGGTGTCCCTCTTGCTGTGCATTTACCGCCTTTACATGTGCACCGGTGTCTTTGAATTCATGACACCCTTCCGCTCTTCTTCTGTGGGGAGGTGCTGTGCACTGGCGGTCCGGGGGAGCCTATTGCAACCTCCAAGCTTTCCAATCTGGCATGCCCCACACTCAGCGTAACTGATGACGCAGTCGGAACGTGCTCATGCCCCAAGTGACAACACCGTGCACGCATGGGCGTTTTACAGCACATTGAGAGTGGCGTGTCTGCCTTATGCTGGACTACAGAGTGGGCAATTTTCTATAAGGTATAATTGCTATAAGGTAGATACCTTATCATAGAGCATCTCTCATTACGATTATGGACATCAATACTTGGCTAACACACTGCATATGGGTGGCACTGCCATACTGGCTTTCTATGCACCACACAGTGGAAACCTCTTAGTTAACCCATATGGTGGCCATGAATATTTCCTTCAGGATTGTTCAGTATAGATTCTGCAATCCGATGTAAATCCTGCATTCATGTATAGGATGTGGATGATCTATAATGATCTTGTTGTACCCCGTTTTTGTTAAATGACAGTACATGCAGGGACAATTTTCTATGTCCTCACTATTACTGATTCACATTTCAGGTGCGGGTAGATCTTATCAGTGATACAAACCTCCCTCTCTCCTACCTCTTGGAACTCCTCTCCTTTCCCCCCAATGTTGTCCCTCTCACTGGCTGAGGCCTGGGTGGTTCCCCACCCATTTTTCAGGTGATTAACTTTGATGGAACTGTCCTCACCTTATGCAGATTGACCTTTGATTCTTTTTAACTGTCCAATGTAGGCCATATCTTATGTATGCTCCACTGCAAGATTTTATATATGGTATGTGCTTTCCTTGCTCACTCATGTCTTTTTAACCGATGGTATGTTCTATCATAGAATGTTCCACACTTATGATCTTCTCATTTAAATTTTCCTGAAGAAGAGATTCACTGTTGTCAAAACATGTTGGGCACAGCAAGAAGAGGATACAACACTACCATCCAGCTCTTTATGAGCCTATACTTCCTCTCCTGTATTATGTATGGGCTGCTGTTCTGTTTCATGCAGGAAAAAGGTTCCTGCACCATTTTTGTGAATATCCGTTATGGCCAAGCAGACTGCATGTCCGTAACAGACATTCATGGACAGATGTAAAAATCATGGATTTTACACACTGTCCTTAAATTTAATGACTGTTGGCAACGCTGGTATGTGCAACTGAAATGGGGGGGGGGGGGCAACCCCCAGATAGAGTCATGCAGCATTTACTTGCCTGGTGCTATGTGGAGTCCCCGGCATTTGCTGTTCCCTGTGATTTTACAAAAATGGCACTCCCGGCATCCCTTTAGCTGTGCCTGAACTTGGCTTCCCTGTGGCAGCCACTGTAGCCTCTATGCACATACGGCATCAACTGCTTCCTTCCATACGTGCCTGTCCCTGTCAGCCACTGCTACTTCGATTCTTGAAGGGCATTTATCTAGACATACCTGGGCTGCATGTTGAACACCCTTGGTCTACACTGTCCGGTAAGTGGCTCCTTTAAACATTGACGCATGGTGGTGGATGCACGCTTTCTGCAGCAGGAAGTAGGAGTGCGGGGACACTTCTAGCAACATATTAGTTAATACATATAGGTTGTCATGTATCAAGGATAGTGTATTGTACTTTTTTCTTCACTTTACATGTTTGCACTTTACTTGTATGTTTATTGAGCATGAATTGTATGGTCGCACTTTATTTAATCTTTATTTATGTGTGGTATTTTTTGATTCTCAGTACTGTTTTTTTGGATTTAGCGCTGCTTTTTGGTATTTTTGGTTTATTAGCAATTGGTATCAAAATGGCATAGTGGCTGCTTTATCAAGACACAGTTGTGATCAAAAGTTTACATACCCTGGCAGAATTTATGATATTTTTTCCCATTTTTTAGAGAATATGAATGATAACACAAAAACTTTTCCTTCACTCATGGTTAGTGTTTGGCTAAAGCTATTTATTATCAAATCAACTGTGTTTACCCTTTTTAAATCATAATCACAACGGAAACTGCCCAAATGACCCTGATCAAAAGTTTACATACCCTAGTTCTTAATACTGTGTATTGCCCCCATTAACATCAATGACAGCTTGAAGTCTTTTGTGGTATTTGTGGATGAAGCTCTCAATCTTCTCAGATGATAAAGCTGCCCATTTCTCTTGGCAAAAAGCCTCCAGTTCCTGTAAATTCTTGGGCTGTCTTGCATGAACATGCGTGTTTGAGATCTCCCCAGAGTGGCTCAATGATATTGAGGTCAGGAGACTGAGATAGCCACTCCAGAACATTTATTTTATTCTACTGTAGCCAATGACAGTTCAACTTGGCCTTGTGTTTTGGATTATTGTCATGTCGGAATGTCTAAGTACTTCCCATATAAAGCTTCCTAGCTGATGAATGCAAATGTTCCTCCAGTATTTTTTTTGTAACATATTGCATTTATCTTGCCATCAATTTTGACCAACTTTCCTGTGCCTTTGTAGCACATACACCTCCAAAATATCACCTCTGTGTTTCACAGTAGGAATGGTGTACCTTTCATCATAGGCCTCCTCTCCAAATGTAGTGTTTATGGTTGTGTCCAAAAAGCTAAATTTTGGTCTCATCACTTCAAATGACTTTGTGCCAGAAGGTTTGAGGCTTGTCTCTGTGCTGTTTGGCGTATTGTAAGCGGGATACTTGGTAGCATTTGTGAAGTAATGGCTTTTTTCTGGCGACTAGAGAATGCAGCCCATCTGTCTTCAAGTGCCTCCTTATTGTGCATCTTGAAACAGCCACACCACATGTTTTCAGAAAGTCCTGTATTTCACCTGAGGTTATTTGTGGGTTTTTCTTTGAGTCCTGAACAATTTTCCTGGCAGTTGTGGCTGATTTTAGTTGGTCTACCTGACCGTGGTTTGGTTTCACAGAACCCCTAATTTTCCACTTCTTGATTAGACTTTGAACACTGCTGATTGGCATTCTCAATTCCTTAGATATCTTTTAATATCCCTTTCCTGTTTTATACAGTTCAACTACCCTTTTCCTGCATATCCTTTGACAATTCTTTTGCTTTCCCCATGACTCAGAATCCAGAAACATCAGTGCAGCACTGGATAAAAGATGCCAGGGTCTGTCAGGAGTCCAGAAACTCATTGAACTTTAAGGGCCCTTTCACACGGGTGGACGAACGGCCCGTTTTTCAAATGTCCGTTTACGGACTCACAATGCATCCCTATGGCATCCCGGACGTTAGCGGATGATGTATCCGCTAACATCCGTAATCATCCGCCTCCGTCAAGATCCGGTTTTTCGGACAGAAGAAAATCCGATTCCCCATAGGGGAGAGCGGGGACCGCCCTGTCTGCCGACAGTTCAGCAGGGATTTACGGATGATCCCCGCTGAGCAGACGGACACACGGGGCGGATCAATACGGATCCACTCCGTGTAAAAGAGCCCTTATACACACACACTAATTACAAGCAACCAGATCACAGGTGAGGATGGTTACCTTTAATAGCCATGCAAACCCCTTTGTGTCAACTTGTGTGCATGTTATCAGGCCAAAATCACCAGAATATGTAAACTTGTTATCAGGGTCAGTTAGTGTCAGGGTAGTTTCTGTTACCATTATGATTTAAAAAGAGTAAACACAGTTGATTGATATTAAATGGCTTTAGCCAAACACTAACCATGAGAGAAAGAATTGTTTTGTGCTATCATTCATATTCTCTGAAAAATGGCCACAAAATCATAAATTCTGACAGGGTATGTAAACTTATGAGCACAACTGTATATGTAAATACCTCATGGCGGATTTCTATTTTAAGATCATTCATAGCTCTGAATTATTCTCCTCAATAACAGCAGCAAAAAAACAAGTGATCAATTCAGTCTTTTTTTTTGTAATTACTGTTGGGCAACTCACTACCTTAGCTGGAAGTTTATTCTAAGTATCAACTACTCTGTTGGTAAAAAAATATTTTGAGGTCATGTCCCGTGTTCTTGATTTAGCGGCATTCACCCCCTTAATGTATGTATGTAAGGTTTCAATCATGTCTCCCCTTTCCTTTACTCCGTAAACATTCTCTCAAATGATGCCACACAAATTTAGTATACAGGTATTTTTGTTTTTAATATCAATGAGAACATTAGTGCAAAATGCATACTTTCATTCATACTCGTGTAAACAAGCATTCAAAGTATAAACTAACAAACAATTTAAATATCATGTATCCACCGTTTACAGCTTGTATACACAAAGGAATGAGAAAGCTGTTAATATATGCAGGGGTCATGTGGGGGAAGATAACATTTTCCAAAAGCTGTAATAAGCTTTTAGACATTCTGAATAATACTATGAACAGTTTGTATGGAGCAGGCTAATTGCAGAGCCATTTTATGTCACTGGCTGACATATTCTAGACTGGCAGCCCTGCTCAAGAGGCCTACAACTCAAGCCATGCATAGCAGGACTCAGCAGTTGTCATTGGTAACTATTAGTGCTTTAACATGCTCCAGCTTCTTTGAACTTTACTTCCACACTTTCACAATGCCATCCCTGGAGGCTGTTACTATAAAGCCTTGTGTGGTTTGGAAGGTGGCCATGTCCGTAATAATGTCATGATGTCCTGCTGGCAGTGACTCAGGTCCTCTCCGAGGGGCATCTTCACTTGGCCCCACTGTATGCTTACTCTGAATTTCCTACAAGTTAACGTGAACAAGTATAAAATTAGACAGAGGGTAATATACGGTATGTAAAACATTTTGCAAATCTGTAAATTTAGAAAACATAATTGTTATCAATTAAGAGGAACAACAGAATTTTAATTTAGCATGTGCAGATTAGGACGTTGATATAGGCTGCTGGCAAGAATAGAATCGTTCAAAGGTAATATAGCCATATTGACATAAAGACTGGACTCTGCTGCACCCCCGTGGAATTTTTTTTTTTTAATACCAGTTACTGAAGGTGCTGCTGATCTTCTTTTTTACAATTTACTAGAAATGGAGCAGACAGGATCCAGAGATAATTTAAATGGCAACCAATCACCTTCTATCTTTCATTTTCAAAGCTTAACTGAAGAATCTGAAACAGACAGGTCACTATGCACATCTAATCCAGATCCTGTCTGCTTCAGTTTTTGTAAATTTCACCCTTAGTATTTTTAATAAGGTGTGTGTATTTTTTTTCTAAAGTATAGATAATACATGATTCACAATCATGCTTTCATATTTCAATTTTGCAAAAGGCCGCAATCCATGCTGCAATAGAAAACACACGTCTGGCCATTAGAAACACTATGGGCCAGATTCAGGTAGAGTTACGCCGGCGTATCAGTGATACGCCAGCATAACTCACACTTTGAGCCGGCTTATCTGTTTTCTGTATGCAGAAAACAAGATACGCCGGTTTGTTGCAAAGATCCGACAGGCGTAATTGTATTACACCATCGGATCTTAAAGGCAGTTTTAAAATGGCCGCCGGGGGCGTTCCCGCTGATTTACGCCGAGAATATGTAAATTAGCGAGATACGACAATTCACAAACGTACGCGGGCCCGACGCAGTCACTTTATGACGTTTCCGTAAGGGGTTTCCCGGCGTAAAGATAAAGCAACAAAAAGCAGGCGCATCCTATGTTAAGTATGGCCATCGTGACCGCGTTGATTTGAAAAAGTTTAACGTTGTTTGCGTAACTCTTCCGTGAATGGGGATTGACGTCATTGACGTTCACTTCGAGAACACCTTCATAATTTGGAGCATGCGCACTGGGATACATTGACAGCCGGCGCATGCACAGTACGTTCGCCGCAGGATCGCGCATATTTTAAAAATACTACACGCCCCCTACCCGCCCAATTTAAATTCCGCCGGCCCATTTTCGCTACGCCGCCGCAACTTTAGGAGCAAGTGCTTTGTGAATACAGTACTTTCTCCTAAAGTTTTGGCGGAGTAACGTAAATGAGCAACGTTACGCCAGAATAAAGATTCGCCCATCTACCTGAATCTGGCCCTATATGGCCAAAAGTATATGGACCAATGCTTTCGAATTTCCAACAAGCTCATATAATTGTGATGGCCAGGTGTTTACAATTTCTTGGTCACACACTGCAAATTCTAGCACACTCAAGTAAAATAAAGTAGTTTACAATCGAAGTTTACCTAAAGCAAAAACTTTTTGATAGGACAAGAAGATTGGTAAAACTGTCAGGTTTTTGTTGTTGTCGGAGTCTATGTTAGGGAGATTTTCCTTCCCTATTTATCCTGTCCTGGTCTCAAGACAGACAGGGGGAGATTTACTAAAACTGGAGTCCAAAATCTGGTGTAGCTCTGCATAGAAGTCAATCAGGTTTCAGGTTTTGATGTCGAAGCTTAAGTGAACAAGCTGAAGTTAGAAGCCGATTGGCTATAATGCACAGCTGCACCAGATTCTGAGTGGTTCGGTTTTAGGCTGCTTTCACATTGAGCACTGCCGGGCATCAGCGGTAAAGCGCCGCTATTTTTACTGTAGTTTTTGTTGTGCTATTCGGTGCTTTTAACACCCACTAGCAGCTGAAAAAGGTTTAAACCCGCCCACCCACTTTGCCGGCGGCATTGCCCATTGATTTCAATGTGCAGGGGCGCTGTAGGAGCGGTATATACACTGCTCCTACAGCGGCCCAAAGATGCAGATAGCAGGACTTGTTTCACCGTCCTGCCAGCGCATTGCTCCAGTGTGATAGCCCTTGGACTTTCACATTGGAGTGAAAGGAGAGGCTCTTTCAAGGCGCTTTGCAGGCACTATTTTTAGCACTATAGCACCTGCAAAGTGCCTCAGTGTGAAAGCAGCCTTAGTAAATCTCTCCTACAGTGTTTGATCTGATGGTCCGAAAACATCCTACACAAAACTGAAATGAGGCTCTTTGCAAATACCCCCTGAACTAAAATAAGATTGAAAGGAAGTGCCTTAAACTGAAAAAAGTTGTCACCCATGGCAAAGAGAAGGAAACGCTTATGACCTGAAAAGATGAGAATGTGAAAATATGCATCTTTATTTTAAGGATGACAAGAAATCTGAGTAATATGAAGTTAATTGAACAAAGGCACTGAGAGCCTGGAGTCCACCCTGGAGGATGAATGATTTCTTTGGGTTTCAGAACTTCAATCCGGTTTGGTTGAAAGAATGGAAGAATAATCCCCTTTTCAACAATTTCTAAATGGTTGTCCAACCTACATGAAAACTACTTCACACACCCATGTGGGCCTTCCCAGATCTCTACAAAAGCCATCAGGTCTTCCCCCACCGCTGATTGACTAATGGGGGCCTTTCTATAAAGTATGTGGAAGAGGACTTAACCACAGATGTTGATGCTTTTAGTCCAGAACCTGACTTGGAGAAACTTTTCATAATGAAAATAATTAAATACAGTCATAGTCTACTTTAGGCTAAGCCCTGATGTTTATGCAAGAATCATACAATGCTAACTAGTGTGTCTGCCTCAGAAAAACTTTATTATTTGGATCATTGCCTGTTTAATTCTATGCGATTGCATCTGTGATGTTTATAGTGTGTGTCAAATGGTTATGTTTCAAACGAAACATTATTCTCCAATGTGTATGGTAGTGCAGATCCACAAATGCTTTAGACCATTGGTCAGGAGTCAGGAGACCTCATCACATTTGCTTAGCATGACAGGCTCCTACAATCAGATTGTATGAGGATTCCTTAAAACCTCCTCACACACAAGATCAATGTAAGGAGCCTTTCAATGTGCTTATTGTAACACCACCCTGGATTGTTATCACATGCTAGATCGAAAATGACACAATGACAAAAGGACTTATTGTGTTTGGCTTATTTTTCAATTAGAAACCCCAAGCAGGTGTTTAAAGTGATTCTATCTTACAAATGACCCCCGGATGCTCACTACCTAGATCTATATTTACGAGTTGGGTTTCTGGGTACAGAGCCGTGGTTCTACCCCCCCCCCCCCCCACCAACTTTACCTTCTCTGCTTTGTTTCCCCTTATTCCTTGCCTTTTTTTCTAACACCTCTATAAAATGGGGTTTGAATTTCGACTTTATAGTTAGGGTTAACTCTATTGTTCACCCTTGACAGATCATTGTTCACTAGGGAAGCTTGGGGTTGATGCCCGCATGATCAGATGGGATATGACATAGGTGTGGGCCACTAGACGCAGTGGCCTGTGTATGGTTTATTGTTATGCTACTGGATCTTAGCCCACTTTGATGGGTCATATTGGACAATTAAGGAGAGGCAAATTAGTCTCTCCAGTGACATGCTATTCCCTGAACAAGTTTTATATTGTACAATGAAAAGCTGAGATTCCCCCCCCCCCCTTTTTTTTGTTACTCTTTGTATACAAAACTTTAATAAAAACTATTGAAACATAAAGGTATTCTAAAGAATTTTTGTATAGATATAAAAAACCTTATAAAAAATGTATTCCCTTGTTTTATAAATGATCACATTCCTTATGTTCTCTTCTCAGCTGCATGAGAAGCTGGAGGAGAAGAAGCAGCAGTACACTTAACTTCCCAGTGAATGGCTGTGCAGGAGGGGGATGTCAGAACACGTTTGATTATTGGAGGAGAGCTGGCTGAGTTCCCAGCATAGCTAGGGAACTGACCACAATGTAATCTGCTTAGTGTGGTCAGGTTTTTTTTATAGGAAAGCAAAGAGGCTGGCAGGAACACTAGGGATTTCACACAAAGAAAGCAAAATAAAAATAACCGCATACTTTCTCAAATACATGGTACAGCAGGCACATTTCAGGAATATGAAATGTTGGGATAACAAAGCTTTAAATATGTGCATAAGCATGCACCTTTTCCTCAAGCTGTGTGTAAGCTATAAACCAAGCAGATATCCATGGAAACATGACTATGACTCATTTTTTTGCCTTCCTCTGTGACTTGAAACCAGAGTCTTAAATAGTCGTTGAGGTTGATTTATAAAAAGGCGTATATACTGTACTTTGCAAGTGCGGTTGCACTCTTTTTCCTCTAGAGCTTAGTGGTAAAGTTCTGCTGATTTCCCTCATCCAATCCTGTGCAAGCAAAAATGCTTTTTTTTTCCTTGTATTTGATTGGGTATTCATTACAAAGTGAAGCTTTACCACATCACATTTAGTAAGGAAAATTAGCGCATTCCCAAAGTGTCATTAACTTTCCATATTATAGTGATCACGCAAAAAGAAATCTCCAGGACCACAAACAAATTAGCTATTGGGAAACAAAGCTATTTCTTTTATGAAAGACAGAATTTAAATGCAGACAATGTTCTCCTCCTACATTAATTAATTAGTGAAGACATCACATTTTTCACTTAGCTTTTCAATATACTAAACACAAATTTTATTTGTATTTGTTTTAAAAAACAAAACAAAAACAAAACATGAAAACTGAAATACCATTGAGTAACTATTCAACCCCTTTAACGGTGAGCCGTAGGCGCATTAGCGCTGAAAAGCGATTTGGAAAGCTCTGCAACACAGGAGTTTTCAACCTCTTCTTTGGGGTTAAAAGCGCCCCACTAGTGGGCAAAAAGTGCTGCTAAAACAGTGCTAAAGCACCCTAAAAGAGTGCCACTTTTTTCCCCCTAGCGGAGCACTTTTATCCAAAGAAGGGGTCTAAGGCTCCATGCACACTGGAGCTAATAAACTGCAGTTTATTGGAGTTTGAGATTTTTTTTTTAAAGCCCATAAACTCCACTCTATGTTAGCCTATGTGTCCATGCACTCCTGGACGTTTTTCAGCTTTAACCACTTATGGACCGCCTACTGCATATATACGTCGGCAGAATGGCACGGCTGGGCACATCAACGTATATATACGTTGGTTTTAGTACCCAGCCGTGGGTCACGGGCGCGCACCCGCGGCGCGCACCCGTGACCCGGTCCGAAGCTCCAGGACCGGGTCCGCGGGACTCGCGGACCCGATCGCCGCTGCAGTGCGGCGATCCGTCCCTGGAGCTGAAGAACGGAGAGAGCCGTGTGTAAACACGGCTTCCACGTGATTCACTGTGGCCGCAGCATCGATGACGTCATCCCTGTTATCTGTTATAGGGGGACGTGATCGATGACGTCACACCTACAGCTGCACCCCCCTACAGTTGTAAACACACACAGGGAACACTCAAAGTCACAGCGCCCCATTGTGGTTAACTCCCAAACTGCAACTGTCATTTTCACAGTAAACAATGCAATTTAAATGCATTTTTTGCTGTGAAAATGACAATTGTCCCAAAAATGTGTCAAAATTGTCCGAAGTGTCCGCCATAATGTCGCAGTCAAGAAAAAAAATCGCTGATCGACGCTATTTGTAGTAAAAAAAAAAAATTTATAAAAATTCAATAAAACTATCCCTTATTTTGTAAACGCTATAAATTTTGCGAAAACTAACCGATAAATGCTTTTTGCGATTTTTTTTTACCAAAAATAGGTAGAAGAATACGTATCGGCCTAAACTGAGGAAAAAAATGTTTTTTTTGTATATATTTTTGGGGGGTATTTATTATAGAAAAAAGTAAAAAATATAGAATTTTTTTAAAATTGTCGCTCTATTTTTGTTTATAGCGCAAAAAATAAAAACCGCAGAGGTGATCAAATACCACCAAAAGAAAGCTCTATTTGTGAGGAAAAAAGGACGCCAATTTTGTTTGTGTTAAAACGACGCAGTGCCGAATCGCAAAAAGGGGCAAGGTCCTTTACCTGCATTTTGGTCCGGGTCTTAAGTGGTTAATGAGCAGTGGAGTTTATGGGCTTTTTTCTGAACGCTCAAAAAATCGCGCTCAAAGTGACGTTTTTTAACCTCAATAACGTTAAAAATGCCAAACGCTAATAAACGCTGAAAAACTTGGCTCACCAGCGTTTTTTGGCATTTTTGATCCATTAGAAAAAAAAAAGAAAAAACGCTAATAAACGCTATTGCAAAAACGTTAAAAAACATTGAAAGACTCCCTGCAAAGCTACTGGCAATTTTATAACATTATTTTAGTATCCAGTGTGCATGGAGCCTAAAAGTGGACCTCACATCAAATGCATTGACCTCCATTTAGCTAGTAAATAAATAGCACAAGAGTGCTATTCTCACCAGATTTGAGATTGTCTGCTTTTACAATCATCCAGTAAACATCACTGGACCTAAATGAGCAGGCTGGAAACCACAGGTCCAAGGTAAGTTGCACATCTTGGAAACAGTGTGGAGTTGCATAACTTCCTGTCTACGATGATATTATCACAGTAACAAATCAAACGCCTCTATACATTTCTTCCTTGGAACCTCCATAGATTAATCACTGTTGTAGCAGAGCATCCTAAAGAGAGCCGGTAAAAGTCCTATTCAGGGGTTTATACATCTCCCAGGCTCCTCTCATATACATTCAGGGATCTCTGATCCATGATCCAGTTTGGGTCTTGGTCACCTTCCCCAGGCTAATTTAAGCTCACCTGAGCCTGTGCTCTTGGCCGGGGAACCTCAGACAACTTCTGTCTAGGAGCGCAAAAGGTTGGTAAAAAACATATGTGGAAGCTGACAAGCTGTATGCTTGCTCAGCCTGGTAATTAGGATCTGTAAATATTGTATAGTTAGTTCCGAGACACAGCTAGGTTTTTGTTTGTCTATTTTTGTTCCTATTTGTTTTTTTTTGGAACACTGTATAGCACCTGTAAATAGACTTTGGGCCAGATTCTTAAAGAAGTTACGCCGGGGTATATGGAGATGCACGGCGTAAGTGTAAATTTGCGCCGGATTATCTATGCACCGTACCCACAGAACTAGATACGCACCAAAATAGGCTACTCCCGACCGGTGTAACTTGCCTACACCTGCACATCCTAGGTGCATATTTATGCCGGACGCATCTGGCAAACCCATTGATTTCCTATGCAAATATGCAAATGAGGGAGAAACGCCGATTCCCGAACATAGGCCCGTTCGGCGCAGGCTACGCGCGGTGTGCCTAAGCTGTTTGGCCGGCCTAAAGTTACCCCTCATAAAAGCAGGGGTAACTTTGCACCAGACTTGCTCAAGTCAGCTAGAGAGCAGCTTCAGCAGCACCGTTACAGGACAACACATGGCAGCCGTGGTCCTAGCACTACTAATGGGTCCCCCGCCACCAGGGCTGCCATCAGGGTGGTACAGGCAGTACACCTGTAAGGGAACCCCCTTGAAAAAAAATATATATATTATATTTTTATTTTTTTAGGGGTCCGGAGGCCACCAGGACCCCAGATGGAAACCCCCCTTTTTTTATATAAAAATAAATTACCAAATAAAGGGGGCTTTCCATCCGGGACCTCTGGGCCCTTTAATAATAATAATAATAATAATGATAATAATAATTATATATATATATTTTTGTCCGAAAGGCACTGGCCGTGAACTTGTTCTGCATACAGACAGCAGAACTTTTTCAGCCAACATTCACGAAACTATGTCGTTTTTCTGCTCTTTTGTCCGATGGAGCGTACAGACGGTTTGATTATACGACAAAACACGTCCATCAGAATATTCGATCATGTCTGCGATCCTTTAGTCTGTAGGGTTCAATATTGGGTTGGCTCACCCTTTGCAGCTATAAAAGCTTCAACTCTTCTGGGAAGGCCGTCCACAATGTTTAGGGGTGTGTCTATGGGAATGTTTGACCATTCTTCCAGAAGTGTATTTGTTAGGTCAGGCACTGATGTTGGATAAGAAGGCCCAGCTCACAGTCTCCGCTCTAATTCATCCCAAAGGTGTTGAGGTCAGGACTCTGTGCAGGCCAGTCCAGTTCCTCCACCCCAAACTCACTCATTTGTGTCTTTATGGTCCTTGCTTTGTGGACTGGTCCAAATTATTTGATGAAAGGGGGGTTATAGTGTGGGGTTGTTTTCAGGAGTTGGACTTGGCCCCTTAGTTCCATTGAAGGGAACACTTAAGGCGTCAGCATACCAAGACATTTTGGACAATTTTATGCTCCCAACTTTGTAGAAACAGTTTGGGGAGGGCCAATTCCTGTTCCAACATGACTGCTCACCATGGCACAAAGCAAGGTCCATAAAGACATGGATGAAAAAAAGAAAAGAAAGGAGGGCGCACCGACCTTGTGCATTACCACTTATACGTTTTAATATACACAAAATAAAAAGCAATGGTCCTACTTACAAACATTCAGTAGTAAGCGCATTAAAAACAGCTGAACCTGGACCTCACGGCACCTGCCAGTCAGACCCTAAACACCAATGTGGCTGACGCGTTTCTGGGGCGTACCCCCTTCTTCAAAGCCTAGGTGGTCTGCAATATTGCAGACCACCTAGGCTTTGAAGAAGGGGGTACGCCCCAGAAACGCGTCAGCCACATTGGTGTTTAGGGTCTGACTGGCAGGTGCCGTGAGGTCCAGGTTCAGCTGTTTTTAATGCGCTTACTACTGAATGTTTGTAAGTAGGACCATTGCTTTTTATTTTGTGTATATTAAAACGTATAAGTGGTAATGCACAAGGTCGGTGCGCCCTCCTTTCTTTTCTTTTTTTCATTTTAGCCATATGAACACCCTTTGTTCTGTGGAGGGCTGCAAGACTTAAGACTTTGCCTTTATACCATACTGATACACCCAGTTTGGCGATACACCAGAGCGCAGGAGGATTTTTGTAAGACATGGATGAGCAAGTTTGGGGTGGAGGAACTTGACTGGCCTGCACAGAGTCCTGACCTCTACTCGATAGAACACCTTCGAAATGAATTAGAGCAGAGACTGCAAGCCAGGCCTTCTTGTCCATCAAAAAAATATAAATAAAAATATATTAAAAAAATATATTAAAAAAAAAGAAAAAAGGGGGGGTTCCCACCCGGGCCCCTTACAGGTGTACTTCCTGTACCCCCCTGATGGCGGCCCTGGTCATAAGTCTCAGAGGGCTAACATCTCCTGGGTGTTAAAGTTTTTTTTCCTATTCTGCCTGTGGGGAACGGGAGCAGCCATCTCACAGCAAAAGTACCTTCCCTGGGGGGGGGAATAAAATTGGATGTACTTTTGCATCGGCCGGGCGCATGTCTGGGCGTAAGTTGGGCCAGTGTATCTCTGTAAGTTGGGCCGGCATAGTTGTGAGCATGCTCAGAAGGGAACGAATGTACTGAGCATGCTCCGTTCAAGATACGCCGGGCGTAAATCACTAGACCATTCATTTGCATAACGGCACACCCACTTCCACTTGCACTGGCTTACGCCGACTAAATTAAGTTAGGCCGGTGCAAGGTCAGGCACAAGTGCTTTGTGAATACTGTACTTGCCTCTCTGAGTTACGTCGGCGTAGTGTATCTGAGATACGCTACGCCCGCCTAAAGATAGGCAATTCTACCTGAATCTGGCCCTTTGTATATATCACAAATAAACACTGTACTGTCTGTAACTAATTCATTGGACTTGGTATCTGTGCCTGCTCATCCCAGGGAGCTTTTGTACCTGCTACCAGTCCCCCAGGTTACACTGTGAATAGCCAGGCAACACGTGACTCCTCACCTCTTTTGCTGACTAAATAATACATTTTGGCCACTAGATTGAGCTGCAAATTATAGGAAATAAGTATTTCTTTCTAATGATCATCAGTGCAATCTATTGCCCATAATGCAATACTTTTCTTATACACTCTATTCTATAAGAATAAATTAATATGACCTGGGGAGAAAATAGTAACATTCAATTCTGCCCCCATTCGCACAAAGTAAATGTGCATGCAGTTTTACAGGACTACCAGTTCTGTAAACTTTTAATAAACATACCCCTAGGAGTTCACAAAAAAATGGGAAAACTTATTGACTTAAGTATAAGCCTAGGGTGGGAAATGCAGCAGCTACTGTAAGTGGAAAAGAGGGTCAACAATGCCCATTTGCAGCCTCACTGTGCCCATCTGCATGCCTCACTGTGCCTCATGTACCCAATCTCCCGCTGTGTCGTGCAGTCTTAACTGCAGTGGGCGGACGTCCAGTGTAACAAAGCACCGCCTCCTCCTCGTCCGTGGTAGACAGAACACTGATTAAGTTTCCCAGCAATGAGTCACTGTTCCATCTATTACGAATGAGGAGGAGGTGGGGCTTTGTTACACTGGATGGCTGCCGTTTGACTGCACTGTGTCAACAGTGGGAGACTCGAGTATAAGCCGAAGGGTGTTTTATCAGCACAAAAAAATGTGCTGAAAAACTCGGCTTATACTCGAGTATATATGGTACTTTTATTTAACACTTTAGAATAATTGAATGCTCAATTCTCAGGCCGGATTCACACTTGTGCGGTGCAAATTTCAGCTCTCTTATCTCTGCAGGGAGATAACAGAAGTGTTCAGCAGATTAGCTCAATTTTAGCTGCGAATTTGGAGACCTGGGAGAAGTTACAGGGGAGAGGAGAGTGGGGGGGAAGTGTATTGGGCTGAATGAGAGAAATTCCTGAAGAGAACTGAACACATCTGCGAATCAGCTGCGTACCCATAAAAGATAATGGGCCTGAATTCGCACCTGAGCCGCACCGCAAGGCATAAAATCCGCACACATTTTTTCTGCAATGCGCAGTGCGAATGCATTGCACATATGTGAACCAGCCTCATTGAAAACAATGTATTTAAAAATGTTCTGCGTATTGGATGCGGTTGAAGCCGCAACCAATTCGCATAGGTGTGAATCCGGCCTCAGATGTTTGTTAACACAATTTTAGCATTGTTCAGACTTTGAAAATTCACATCTTTTCACATCAAACGCTCAATTTTAATGACCTTTACTATATTGCAAATATTCATATGCTTAACACACAAATAGCACCAAATAAATGCAGCCATATCTTATAATGATCATTTATAACAACTAGAAAAGATGACCTGTAGGAAAAATGTTAGGATTTTTCCACTGGAATAATGCCAGAAGCAAAAAAGGTTGGCTGGTTTACCCATCTGTTCTCTACTCACCCAACATTCACCCTGCAGGACTCTTCCTTGGAATACGGTTCTTTGAAATAAGTTTATTAAGAAAACTTGATTATTTATATTCTGATTTAAGTTTTGTATTAAGTAAACAATTACCTGAACAACTTCTGTGCCCTCAATTATCTTGCTGAAATAAGATACAGGTGGCGGATTATTGGCGCTTCCTGCAATTACGTACGATCTCTTTGGACAGGCTAGATTCCAAAATCTGAGGATCAAAGTCAAAAACAGAAATCGGTTACAAAAATCATAAAATACTTGCTCAGGATGCTTGCAGCATTAGCACATCATCTTACAGACCGAGGGAACGTTTTAGTAACAAATAATGTATGGTTGGTATTTAGCTTGATGGTTTCTTAAAGTGAAGCTAAACCCAGGACCTGCAGTCATTATAACGATTCTCCCACAGTACATGGGAAAGCACATATTTTAGCAAGTATAAACTGCTAAATACCTTTTCTCATCAGCAGTATATAGCAGTCTTGTGACTTTTACCAGTGTCTGGTTAAAGCTTGTAGAAGAAGTTTTCAATTGTCTGACTGTCCAATGAGGCTGTAGGACTCCTGATCCTCTTTCTGGACAGTGCTAATGGGTCCTGTGCCAATCACATGACCCTCCCAAGAAAAAAAATAAAAATAATCTAATACACACTAAACTGAGCATGTGCAAAGTGATTCCAAAGGCTCAGTCTTTTCACAAAATGGTTGGGGGACAGTGGAAGAACGGGAGTATCAGAGAAGACAGGATTAAACAACCTTTGTACACAACGCAGGGGATTAACCCCTTAACAAACATGCTTTACTGCATATACAGGCTGATTTTACCGTTATGGGTTTAGTAACATTTTAAATATGAAGCCAACAACATGCCCCTGGGATAAGGATACCTAGAACTTTACCTCATCTTCTACAGAGATACAGGAACATGGAAGGCGCCTGGGCTATAGTGAGTTCCAGAACCCCACCTATTCGGCAATCCATACATGTGAGTACCTCACTGGGATCCCCTCACTTAGCAATGTCAGGTCACAGGCACAGGAGAGCAAAAAGGCCAAATAGCATGCAGTCTGCAGATAGTCTAGAGCAGGGATCTCCAAACTACGGCCCTCCAGATGCTGTGGAACTACACTTCCCATGAGGTATTGTAAAACTCTGACATTCATAGACATGACTAAGCATGATGGGAATTGTAGTTCCTGAACACCTGGAGGGCCATAGTTTGGAGACTCCTGGTCTAGAGGAAACAAACCTCCTCCTCCTGATAGCTTCCCCCTGGTCCCGGAGCAATGTCCTATTACGAAGCGGATTCCATTATCAGACTCTGGCTGCCGCTTAGAAAAATAACATGTGACCTGTCTGAGAAAAAAATGATTTTCCTGCCACTTGTCAGGGCTGAGCTATTTGCAGCTCCGTTCTACGTGCTTAGGCTGCTCAGTTGACAAATAATTGTCAGAAATCATTGATCCTCCAGTGGCTCACCTGATTATCATTACCTGCTTGTCAGTCCTGCCAACATTCAGCCCATTCTGACTATTTAAACTGCTTTGTTCATTCCTTTCCTGCCTTTGCCTTGGTCAAACATATCTGGCGATTCTGTTCCTGTTAAAGACTTTGCCCAGCTGACGTCCCTTCCAGTTCCTGACCCTGTTCTGCTGCCTCCAACTACGTTGATCTCTGGTTTCCTGATTTACTGGCTTGTCTATCCGCTTTGGCTTCTGATACCTGGATATGTTTTGACTACGTTTACAGTTCTGTAACATTTTTACCATTATATTAAAAGGTGTGATTTATTTTTTACTACATTTTCTGTCTCAGTCTGATTCATGGTTCCTGACACCACTATGTCTGAATTCTTTGGAAAATTATCAACACTTCTAGAACCTTCGGTTTCTAGACGCCAAAACCACTACACATTAGAGCTGCACGATTCTTGCTAAAATGAGAATCACAATTTTTTTGCGACATAACATCATCTTTCACATTATAAATTATTTTTATTTTTTTTAACTAAAGTGCATTATTCCCCAAAATATTGCATACAAAGGACTTGGTGGATTTGGTGGTTCACGGCTTATGACAGACTTGGGCCTTGGAAGCCTGAACAAAATAAGCAGGGCAGGGAGAAAAGAGGTAGTCTAGCTTTTTATCTCATAAAGTGGCCATTATCTGTCTCAATACCTGTGGCATTATATATTTTCAATCTGCCAGAAACTATACATAAATTCCCAACAGTTTATCATTACTTTTTTTTTTTTATTCTCTATAGTGGGTGAACATGAATAGCAATATTCAAAGGTGGATCGCGAGGTGACAAGAGTCAGTGACATTTGATATAGGATATGAGTGTGTATGCATACGATAGTATTGGAAGGAGCAGAACTTTTGACATACAAAGCTCTTGGCAAAGCAGATCTTTTGGCAGAAAGACCTCAAATCTATCTGACATTTAAGGTCATTGCCAACATGTTATGCTTATCCCCTCTGTGTAATGGTTTTGCACAGAGCACCCCTGATCTTCCTCTTCTTGGGTCCCCCGCTGACGCACCATGCGATATGACAGTTCAAAATTGAATGACAAGTAGCACCCTATTTTCAACAATGGGACTGTTCAAATCATTGCAACTCAAGTTGCAGCGACTTTAAAAAAGGTTTCTGCGCTACTTTCGCCTTAAATTGATTTCTGTTAAAGTGGATGTAAACCCAAAAAATATATATTTAATGTTTTTATGTCGCAATGTACAGTATAAGATTTTCTATCATCTGTGCCCAGTCTTGCCACACAGAGTTAATCCAGCTCTGAGCAATCCTCTTATTATTCAGTGAAATAAAACGGACTTACAGAGAAAAACCTTAGTCCATTCCACCCCCTTGCTGTGAGTGACAGGTTATTTACATATATCATGCAGTAGCCTGGAGACAGTTATCTTTTATTTCCCACCCCCACTCCTTTTCTGAAGTCATGTGGTTACTGGACGTTCGTGATCATAGCAGAATTTAGTGTAAGGAATACACAGGAAAAAATGCATGTTGACAAGGGGAGTGTAGAGGAGGGCGAGGAGTCTACTGACATCACAACTCCACCCAGAGCTCCAGACAACAGATCCACCCACAGAATCTGCAGTTTTTCAGTTCTTTTAACAGACAGAGGGGAGACATTTGACAGGTAATGCAGGATATATCCTATATCCTATAATTTTATAGATCAGCACTATGGCAGTAGTTTAGAAAGGATGAGAGTGGGTTTACATCCACTTTAAATTCATTTGCCAGCTGCAATGAAATTGGAGATTCAAATCGCACTGATCTACGGCTTTGTAATCACGCTGAAGTAGCATGATTTCACAGCTACACTGGGCTTAAGTAGCTGTTTACACATACTAGGACTGGTTTACAAAAATAGATGAGAATGCTAACACAATAAAATGTGTGAACATTCACTTTAACTATCCAATCCTGTGCAGGTGAAGAAAGCAAACAGATATTTGTTTTTCATGTGATTTTCTAACTAAAGTCAATATTCACACAATTTATTTTGTGAAACATCTCAGCTCCCTTAGCCTCACTGGGATTTATTTACTAAAGCTAGAGAAGGCAAAATGAGTCACAATTTTGCATAGAAACCAATCAGCTTCCATTTTTTTTTTTTTGCCAAAGCTTAATTGAAGGTTAGAAGCGGATTGGTTTATATGAAGAATTGTGACTAATTTCTAGCTTTAGTAAATAAACCCAACTGTGTCTATTTATGTGCCTGCACAGATGGTTTGTGTATTGAACTCGTTTCATCATTAAGATAAGCTTCTAAAGCTTTTACATATGCATTTTAGGTGAAATATAAAGTCCAATTTTATATTTTGGCAGGTAACCAGTATAGCATGCTGGCTCCCTGCCTATAAGAAATCATCAATTCAATTACACACCTCAGATTAGGACCAACAGACAATGTTTAGACATATCTCTAGAGCTCAGATGTCTTTGCATACAGACAAAATTCTCTCCAGAGCAAATGCACGGAGATGGATATGGACACAATTATTATTTGCTATGGCCATGCCAAGAATATGGGAGAGAACAGTTGTCTGCAGAATTCTACTGGCCCTGGTTGTTTATTATTATACTGACAATTTAATGATCAGCCCTAATAAAAGTGCCGTAAGACCTTATCAATGCCCACAGATATAGCATGGCTGTTGCTTGAGCTGGCTAAATATCATTGTATTAAAGACTATTATATCTCTGTAGGCACTCTGCAACATGTGAAGACACTTTCTTGTCGACCAATTTGATGGGAAGGACAGAACATTCAGATAGGATTTTCTCAAATAACTTAGACTACTCTTTCAATATTACACCAATGCTAGTGTTTCTTTGATGCAAGTACCCTTGTCTGATACAGGAATGCATGTTTATACCCTGATTACATTGTCATTTTATCAAACCAACAACTTATTTGTCCAATGTATTATATTAAAGGGGTTATAAAGCGCTAAATAAAAAAACCTGTAAGGCAATGGCATAATGTGCTAGAATGCATCGGATACTAGCACATTATAAAATACTTTCCTTGAAACTAAGCCCTTATAGTGGTGCCCAGTCACCGCTGAGAGGGCTGACATCTTCACCTGGCCTTTCTTCCAGTTTTTTGGGCTCTGCCACTGAGTGGCCGGAGCCACACTGACGTCACTCATGCGCCTGCGTGCAGGGAGCCTTCGGTTCCAGCAGGTAACAAAACGGACTTTACTACCGCTTTAAGGGGCAACCAAGTTAGCGCTTCTGCACAAACTAAATTGATATTATAATTAACTTGCCTTTCACGTTGCCATTTTATCTTATATTGTATCTTGTTTTTATTTAACTGATTGCCGACAGCCCGCCGTCATATTACGGTGGGACGGTGGCACTGCTGGGCGAGAGCACGTAGCTCTACGTCCTATCTTTTTCGGCCACTAGGGGGCACGCGCGCGCCGCCGGCGGCCTGCGCGCACGCCCCTCGCGCACCCCCGAGTCCCGCGCGCGCCGGGAACGCGCGCGCGTTCGTTACAGAGCGGGGAACGGGAGGTATGTGTGTAAACACATTCCTCTCGTTCCTGTCAGCGGGGGAAACGCTGATCTCCCGTTCATACAATGTATGAACGGAAGATCAGTGATTCCCCCTAGCGAGTCAACCCCCCCCCCATACAGTTAGAACACACCAGGAACATACTTAACCCCTTCCCCGCCCCCTAGTGTTAACCCCTTCACTGCCAATGGCATTTTTATAGTAATCCAATGCATTTTTATAGCATTGATCGCTATAAAAATGCCAATGGTCCCAAAAATGTGTCAAAAGTGTCCGATGTGTCTGCCATAATATCGCAGTACCGAAAAAAAACGCTGATCGCCGCCATTACTAGTAAAAAAAAAATATTAATAAAAATGGCATAAAACTACCCCCGCTATAAATTTTGCGCTAACCAATCAATAAACGATAATTGCGATTTTTTTTTAATGAAAAATATGTAGAAGAATACGTATCGGCCTAAACCGAGGAAAAAAAATGTTTTTTAATTTCTTTTTTGGGGATATTTATTATAGCAAAATCTAAAAAATATTGCATTTTTTCCAAAATAGTCGCTCTATTTTTGTTTATAGCGCAAAAAATAAAAACCGCAGAGATGATCAAATACCACCAAAAGAAAGCTCTATTTGTGGGAAAAAAAGGACGCCAATTTTGTTTGGGAGCTACGTCGCACAACCACGCAATTGTCAGTTAAAGCGACGCAGTGCCGAATCACAAAAAGTGCTCTGGTCTTTGGACAGCAATATGGTCCGGGGCTAAAGTGGTTAACACGTACTGGATGTCATAAGTTTGCTCCTATCTAATAAATGGTCCTGAAATGAAGTATTGCTTACCTAATTTTCATGTCAGATCCTGCAGTCAATAATATAGGGTTTCCATCTGCTGGACTGCAGTAAATCCCGTGAACACTGTGAGGTGAGGGCTGTTAATAAAGAAAACAATTATCACTACAACGTATCACATCACAAAAATAATGGTTGATGGTCATGTAATCTTTCTTGACGGTATGTTGTTGTAGGATGGAACCTGATAAAAAGCTTTTCTGTGTCTCAGAACATATGCAACATAATATTTTGTATGTTATTTTTATAGTTACAGTATAAAAAGATGCACTGAAGTGTAATCTGCAAACAAGAGTTTCTCCTTAGGATAGGTTGCTACACACCACCAAAAAAATGGGTTATTGTGCCAAAGCTGTATGTTTTAGTTATTAGTTAAGTCTTGATACAATAGAAAAAAACAACTCAGGCGGCGTACACACGTACGAGAACCTCGACGGGTGGAAAACATAATTCCGCCCGTCGAGGCTCTCGGCCGGCCGTCGAAATCGGCGACCCGCCCGTCGGGAATGGCAACCAGCCATTCATCCAGGCGGGCCGTCGAGCAAATAGAGAGCCTGCTCTCTATTCGCTCAACGGTATTCCCGACGGGCGGGGCAAGCCAGGAGCGTACACACGGCCGAGGTTCTCGCTGGAATGCAGCTCCCAGCGAGGTTCTCGCTGGTTTCTAGCGAGAACCTCGGTCGTGTGTACGCCACCTAACAGTATTTAGGAACACCTATCTGAGCTCAAGTGTGGTTTAACCACTTGCCGACCAGCCGCCACAGTTTTACTGTGGCAGAATGGCACGGCTGGGAGAAGCAACGTTAACTTACATTGTTGGTCACTAGGTGCGCAGACGATCGCTCGTGATAGAGCGAGAATCGGGATCTGTGTGAGTAAACACACGGATCCCGGTTCTTTCAGTCGAGAGGAGACTGAGCGCGTGTTTCTCCAATGTAAGAACACTGATCTCTCTCTTCCCCTAGTTAGTCCCATCCCCCCTACAGTTAGAACACAGTTAACCCCTTGATCGTCCCCTAGTGTTTATACCTTCCGTGCCAGTGACATTTATACAGTAATCAGTGTATTTTTATAGCACTAATCGCTGTATAGTTGTCTTCCCATCACCATTACTTTGTTCATACAGCAAAAAAATACTTTTGCAGGGGGAAGCATGTGACTTGCTTCCATCTTTTATGTGACAACCCTGGTGCTTGGTGATTGGCCCAAAACTGTCACACGTGGGCGGAAAGAGAATCCTCTGTTTTGCATAAGCTACAGCTACTGAGACTAATACCGCGTACACACGATCGCAATTTCCGAAAACAAAACCGTGGATTTTTTTTTCGACAGAATGTTGGCTCAAACTTGTGTTGCATACACACGGTCACACAAATGTTGACTGAAATTCCGAACGTCAAGAACGCGGTGACGTACAAAACTACGACGAGCCTTAAAAAAAGTTCAATGATTCCGAGCATGCGTCAAATTGATTCCGAGCATACGTAGGATTTTTGTGCGTAAGGAATTGCATACAGATGATCGGAATTTCCGACTGGAACTTTTGTCGTGGAAAAAATAGAGAACCAGCTCTCAAACATTTGTTGTCGGAAATTCCGACAGCAAATGTCCATTGGAGCCTACACGTGGTCTGAATTTCCGACCAAAAGCTCACATCAGACATTTGTTGTTGGAAATGCTGATCGTGTTTGTACGTGCCATTGGAGCATGCACTAGGCTTTCTGAAGGGCTTAACTAAATGCCAAGGGAGTGAATAAAAGGTTAGTATGTGCTGAGAGGAGGATGTTATCAAGAAAAGGGAAATTAGCAAAGCACAGATTTGCTTTAAGTATTTTATTAACAAGGTTTATATGCAATGTCTTTTAAGAAAGGAACTAGCCTTCCTGTCTTGTGTAAAACGAAATTATATAAAGGGTTGTTATAATACAACACTGGTCATAGTGAATTATATTAAACAAAGGAATTTGCTATGCATGCTTTCTGGTCCAGCATTAACAGCAGCTAATAGCAGACGTTTTTTTTCTTAATTGTTATAAAGGACAGGTTGTGCTCAAATGTATAATAATTGGTCTTTTTGGAATTTGTAATTGACGATTAATAAAATATTCCTATACAGTGCAAAGTAAAAACCAACTAGAACAACTAAAAAGAAGAGAAAAAAAAAACTTTTGAATTTCAAAGCTTGTATACCTAAACTGTTACTGCCAAGGTGCTGTTTTAGAACAGACTTCGGAAACTCTTCGACACCTTTCACACTGCTAGCGTGGCCGAGTTTGCGGCACTTTATCGTCGTTCTAGCGGTGCTTTTCGGACGCTAGCAGCCTAGGAAAGGGTTAATAGAGCTCGAAATGCGCCTCTGCTTTGCAGGCACTTCGGTAGCGGTGCCTATTCATTGCAATGGACAAAATAGGCTGCTTGCAGCCTTTTTTGTAACGTCCTGCAAGCGCACAGCCCCAGCGTGAAAGCACTCTGGCTCTCACACTGGGGCTGCAGGGAAGGCATTTTTCAGGCACCTTACAGGCGCTATTTTTTAGCCCAAAAGCACCTGAAAAACGCCTCAGTGTGAAAGGGGTCTTACTGTCTGGAATTATTCATTAAAGCAGAGTTCAACCCAGAAGTGGAACTTCCGCTCATCTGTTTCCTCCCCTCCTGCGGTGCAACATTTGGCACCTTTTGGGGGAGAGGATACCCATCTTTCACACTGTCCCCACTTCCAGGAGCCTGCACCTTGGGCCCTTGATTTTCGCCGCTGGGCTCCCTCCTCTTTCCCCCGCCCTCGGGCCAATAGAAATGATAAGTGGAGCCTCATGCATGTGCAGTAGGGTTCCCGGCATGAAGCCGTAGGGCTACACTGCAGGGTTCCCTTACCCCCAATGTCAGTGGCAGCACCAGACAGCTGCTATTTTCACATGTATTGGATGAAGACATTTTAGTAAAACTTTTTTGCATTGGAGATCGTGTCCCTTTCATTTATACACACACACACACACACACACACACCCTCTAAAGTACCTGAAAAAAGCTTGAGTGCTTTCACACTGGGGCACTGGCAGGGCTTCAAGAAAAGTCCTGCCGGCAGCTTCGTTGCAGCGCTTTAGGAGCGGTGAACTGCAGCGGCGCTTTGTGGGCTCATTTAATCCTTTTTCGGCTGCTAGCGGGATTTAAAAACACCCCGCTAGCGGATGAAAAATGCAGCAAAAACAATGGTAAACCGCTGCCTGGGTGCTGCGAGTGTGAAATCACTCTAAGTGAAAACCCAAAATTCTGTATCTCAGAAAATTAGAATAGTGTGCAGATGTCTGATATTACAGGCTCATGGTGTCACACTCTAATCAGCTAATTAACGCAAAACACCTGTAAAGGATTCCTGAGCCTTTAATGCCGCGTACACACGGTTGTTTTTTGCGATGAAAAAAAACGACGGTTTTTAAAACGTCATTTAAATTGATCGTGTGTGGGCAAAACGTTGTTTTTTGTCTTAAAAAAAACGACCAAAAAAAAATTCCAACATGCTTGAATTTTTTGTGTCGTTTTTCAAAACGTCGTTTTTTGTTTCACAAAAAGTCACCGTGTGTAGCAAAAACGTTGTTTAAAACGACGTTTTTCAACCCGCGCATGCCCAGAAGCTAGTTATGAAGCGAGCTTCAATGGAAAAGAGTGGTGAACGTAACCTCGCTTTTTGTGAAAAAAACGATGGTGTGTATGCAACATCGTCTTTGAAAAGTGACGTTTCAAAAACGTTGTTTTTACTTCACAGAAAACGTCGTTTTTTTCATCACAAAAAATGATCGTGTGTACGTGGCATAAGGCTGCATTCACACCCTAAGCGATTCAAAGTCGCGAAATTTTACATC
The DNA here is from genome assembly GCA_029574335.1 of Rana kukunoris. Lineage (NCBI taxonomy): Eukaryota > Metazoa > Chordata > Amphibia > Anura > Ranidae > Rana > Rana kukunoris. The sequence goes on from CM056053.1 coordinate 135,605,984, forward strand.
GTTTTTTTTCTGCGATTTTTTACTGCCCCAAAGAAGCTCATGTTCTTTTTTGAGCTTAAGCGTTTTTCAGGCGTTCAATGTGAATGCAGCCTAAATGGTCGTTTCTAAACCCTCTTTTTTTTGGGCGTTTTTGCATGTGGTTTTCATGCATTTGCGTTTTTTTCCTCTTTAAACACACTGGGGCAGATTCACGTAGATCGGCGCATTATCATTCCGGCGTAGCGCACCACTTTTCCGTTAGACTTGCGCAATCTAGCCGCGTAATCCGGCGATTCACGTAGCTTTTACGCAAGAGCTTGCGCAAACGTAAGGTTTTTTCCGTAGGCGTAAGGAGGAGTAATACAAATTGGGAGGGACGTGGGCGTGTTACATTGAAATGAGCCATGACCCCATGCAAATGAAGGGCCGGCCGACTCGCGCATGCGCGCGTGAAGGAAACCATGTCAGCTCCGTTGTGCGCATGCTCACAACTCGGGAGCGGCGCAATCATTGAAATTGGAAATGGACTAGGGCAATGTTGTGAACTACGCAGACAGCATAAATAGACACACACAAACGCCCTTCCATTGCAAAAGTACATCCCTTTGTGTCCCTTCCCATTGAATCAAGTGCTTTTGCTCTGTTGTTCGTTAGAGTGTGTTTTGTAGTTGTCAGATTAGTGTTCTGTGTGATCTTGTGCTTGTTGGTAGTTTTGTGAAAGTGTATTTTGATAAGTGTTTGAGACTGTTTGTTTGATTGATAGATTTCTGAGCGTTTGTTTTCTTGCTTTTTTTTTTCATCTGATTTTTTTGTGTGTGTTTCTTGCTGAGTGCTAGTGTGATTTTTGGCTGTTCTTTTTCTCTTTGTGTGTGTTCTTGTCTGATTGGTTGTGCTTGTATTTGTGACAGATTTTTGGTGACTGCTAGTGAGTTTGTTTGGAAGTATGACTGAGAGAAAAAGAAAGCTCAATTTTACTGTGGGGGAAAAAAGAATTCTTGCCCGGGCCATTACCGACTATGGGCGTTTTCTCCACGGCCCGCAGAGTGCCACCACCACCCCGGCCAGGAGGAGGGAGATCTTGGATAGGATCACGGAGCAGGTGAATTCATCGGGGGAGGGGGAGACACGGACCCGCTCTGGGATAGAAAAGAAAATAAATGACCTCCGGCGTGAGGTGAAAAAAAAACTGGCCGCAATAAATGCCCATGCCAGGGGCACAGGAGGGGGCCCACCATGCCGGGTTAGATTTTCAGAGACGGAGCGTGTGGTGGCCCTGACCTTTCACCGGCATGAAGTGGAGGGCCTGCCAGGCTTTGACACAAGTCCGGTCCCCGCGGTGCCAGGTAAGGTTTTTATTTCTCTCAGGTGTGTAGCATGTGTGGGGGAGGGGGTGAAAGGGAATATGTGGCAAGTGTGTGGATCCTCCAACCTGTGAATGTTTTGTGTCATCCACAGCTGTGCAGGAGGGTGCAGGGCCATCTGGACTGACCGCTCCAACCCCAGGACAGCAGCCTAATGAGGCCCCCCCAACAAGGCCAGAGTCCGCAGAGGAGGAACAAGAGGAGGGGGAGGATCATGCGGAGGACGATCATGAGGAGGAGCAGAATCATGAGGAGGAGGAGTCCATGGAAGGCACTGGCCCTTTGGTTTCTGCGGACTCTTCCCCTCTGGCTGCAAGAAGCCTGCCCTCCCTAAGGGTCAGCCCCCCCCCCTCCTCCCCCAACATGGCTCCCCTCACAAGGGCCTCCCCTTCTCCCCGGCCACAACCATCAGCTGGAGCCAGGAGGTCATCCCCAAGCACCAGGGGGGCGCCCAATCTCATGCCCGCCTGTCTGAGAAGGAACCTGGCCACCCAGACCCGCCTTCTGAGACAGCTCTGCCAGACTATGGGGCGGGTGGATCAGAGCCTGTCCTCCATTAATGATAGCCTGGGTAACCTGGACTCCCACTCCCGGGCCTCCACAACCTGCCTAAATGACCTGCAAACTACAGCAGCAGGCGTTGGGCAGGATGTGAGGGCCCTTACCCAGGCTATCCAGGGCAACACGGCAACACTTGGTGCTGCCCTGGACAGAATAGCCGTGGCCTTGGAGGGCAGGCCGCCAGGTGGGCAGATCTCAGGGGCTGCTCCTCCTTCCCCGGCTTTTCCCCTCCCCCATGCGTCTCCCCTGAGGGTCCGGGGCCGTGGCCGGGGGCGCCCCAGGCGTGGCTCAGGCAGAGGGCAATAATTTTTTTTTCCCCCTTTTGTTTGTTTTGAAAGCTTTTTTATTTTTGTTCTCTGTTTTTTTTTGTTTTTTCTAAGCATTTTTTTTTTACTATGCATTTTTTGTTTCTATGCATTTTTGTTTGTTTGACTTTTTTGGCATATTTTGGGTTGTGAATGATGTTTGAATGTGGGGGTGACATTCCTGCTGGAAAAGGGGTGTCACCCTCAATTTTGGTGGAGAAGGGTTCCCCAGGACCAGGGAGAAGTGATTCCCAGGTCCGTGTGAATGGTGTATGAATGTACAGTGACATAATTGGAGCCTTGACGTGGCGTTACTGCTCACCAGTCTTGCATGGTGGACTGGTGCCAATCCAATTTGATGAGGATGTGGGGTGTGTGTGCTAGGGACCATAGTGGTGTGCATGCATGCATTCTCATTGTGCCATGATTAATGTGTGTGTTTAACGTGCAAAGATGCATAATGTGAGCTGGCATGAGATGGGGTCATGAGATGGGGTTCCAGTTCATATGCAGAGTCACCTTGAAGGGAAAAGACAGGTGGATGTTAGTCATGCATGTGCCACTTGTGAGGTGTGCATCACGGGAGGGGATAGTCATGCCTGACTCCCATGTCACTCACCAACCAGCCAGCTGTCCCCATACATGTTCTGTTCGCAATCTGTGGGGATGGGGCTCTGATTGTATATGTAGCTGTCATGGGTGTCATGGGTAGTGCCATGTGTTGGGCTGCTGATGTCCTCCTGCAAGGTTGTGGTAATTCCACGATGGCATGAGGGGTGAATCTGAAGATGCGAGACACCTCAGAATCTCTCATGCCAAAGATGTCTATGCGTGTGTGATATATCAAGTGAAGAGTGAGGGGCTTGTATCAGATAAGAATATTGTATTAGATTAGATTAAATTGTAAATTTGATATAAGCCAAAAAAAAAAAAAAAAAAACCATCTCCCGTGCCCTCCTTAGTGCCATCCTCCGTGCCCTCATCCTTCTTTGTTCATCTAAAGTCAGTAGTATAGCTATGCGCGACGATGCCCCTGGCATGTTGGCATACAGATTGTTGGGCAACACGTGTGACTGCTGAACTCCTCACTAACAGTGTTGCTTTATCTGACAATTAGACTTTTTTTCAAAATTTAGACCAGCTTTTAGGTCCTCTAACTTTAGACAGAACATTTTGCAGTTGCGCACATCGCGTAGCCTGCGCAGCAACTGCGTTTTTTTGTGAATCCCCGTAACTCCCTCATTAGCATATTTGACTAGCAAATCAATGGTGTGTCTAGCGCAGTTTTGCGCGAAGGCAAGCGAAGGTCTAATTCAATTACGCCGGACCAAAAAACGTAGATTTCTGGCGTATATTGTTTTGTGAATCGCGTCCAACTATACGCACGCGCACATTTAGACTTACGCACGCGCAACAGCAGTTGCGCAGGCGTAATCGCTCTGTGAATCTGGGCCACTGTATATAGCTGGTTGCTAAGGAGTGGGATGATAAGCTGGCCGCCGTGTCCCTAACCACTGATTCATGCATACACACATACAGCGTATATAGCAAGCACATGGATATATTAAAATGTAGGCCACACACCACATGTATAATTAGTACAAATATGTAATTATCAAGCCTATAAAACACAATACATACCTGCAATTCTGAGAGTGGGGGAGCATTGCTAGCCCACAGAGTGAACCGTCTGTCCCCAGTCTCCATGTCCCACATAGAAACTTCATTGTTGCCTTGAACAGCTAGATTAAGATATCAAAAAAATGTCATTACTAGCCTGTTTTTTCCCATCGCTGTACTAAAGTCTACATGCATAAACATTACCCTAAATTATTTCCAAAATGATTATGCTTCAGGAAATGTTATTTTTAATACACGTGCCAATACTGTAAATGTATAATCAATACACCAATGTTATTCTTTAACCACTTGTCATCTGCCCACCGTCAAATGACGGCGGGCAGACGACTCCATTATCCTGACATCACGTCATATGACGTGATGTCCCTTTAAAGCCGCGGGCGGGCGGGCGGGCGGGCGCGCGCGCACCCGCCGCTCTGCGGGGATCCCGTGCGAGTGCCCGGCGGCAACGATCGCCGCCGGGCACACGCGATTGCTCAGTAACTGAGCGGGGACGTGGAGCTCTGTATGTAAACACAGAGCTGCACGTCCCTGTCAGGGAGAGAGGAGATCGATTGTGTCCCTTGTACATAGGGACACAATCGGTCACCTCCCCCAGTCACCCCCCCCTCCCCCCACAGTTAGAACACTCATAGGACACATATTTAACCCCTTCCCCGCCTCCTAGTGGTTAACCCCTTCACTGCCAGTCACATTTATACAGTAATCAATGCATATTTATAGCATTGTTCACTGTATAAATGTAAATGGTCCCAAAAATTTCAGAAAAGTGTCCGAAATGTCCGCCATAACGTCGCAGTCCCAATAAAAAAAATCGCAGATCGCCGCCATTAATAGTAAAAAAAAATGCCATAAACTATCCCCTATTTTGTAAACGCTATAAATTTTGCGCAAACCAATCGATAAACGCTTATTGCATTTTTTTTTTTACCAAAAATATGTAGAAGAATACGTATCGGCCTAAACTGAGGGAAAAAATTTTTTTTTTATATATTTTTTGGGTTATTTATTATAGCAAAAAGGAAACAATATTGCATTTTTTTTTTAAATTGACACTCCTATTTTTGTTTATAGCGCAAAAAATAAAAGCCGCAGAGGTGATCAAATACCACCAAAAGAAAGCTCTATTTGTGGGAAAAAAAGGACGCCAATTTTGTTTGGGAGCCACGTTGCACGACCGCGCAATTGTCAGTTAAAGCGACGCAGTGCCGGAAGCTTATATTTTGTCTGGGCAGGAAGGGGGTGTAGGTGCACAGTAGTTAAGTGGTTAAAATGTCAGAACACATGCCAGCATGTCAATTTCCATTAATGGCTGTCAAGTTAAGCCAGTCGTAGACAAATGGCTCAATTCCCCCATCAACACAATCAATGTTGATAGGGAAATCCCTCCTGTGGAGCTATTGTGTTATACCATCGGGAGGGGGGGGGGGGGGTGGTGTAAGCAATAAATTGAAAGAAAAAACTAACAAGCTGGTTTTATTTTGGAGAAATTGCAGGTATGAGATATCCACACAGGGCATCTGCCAAGCTTCAACAAAGCTTCAAATAAGCATCACTGAAGCATCACTAAAGCTTCACCAAAGCATCACCAAGGTTTCATTGAAGCACCCACGAAGCATCAAAAACACATCATAAAAGCAAGTTGAAGCGGTAGGCCCTTTAATGTTTTAATGCTTTACATGTCCTCTGCTAAGTCAGCTAGAGCCCAGAACTCAGCAGAGAGCATAGGTTATAGCTGTGACTCTAGCTGCAGACTAATAAAGTAAAGGCTACGACACATAAAATAATGGCCATGTCTTCTATGGATAAAAATATATTTTTTTTTTACTTCGACGTTAAACTTTAGTGAACTTGTCAATGTCAGTAATAGAACTGTGCTATTATACAGTACAGTAAATGCGATTAGACATTTAATTCCCAGCAGAGTGCAAGAGGACAACATATGTTCCCTTAACTCCAGAACAATGTTATGCTTGACCTTCTGATTGTATAAATGCCAAACTACATTCAGGAAATTAAAATCAAAAAGCATGAATGCCAGAGCATTTATTTGAAATTCACAGGAACTATTTAGACAGTTGATTTTCAAACATGACCTTGAAAAATCCACAGAGGTTTACTGGTTTTCTTAAAATGAAAGACAAGCAATTATTTAATCCTTAACGCCTTCATGGCTAGACTTTTTTTCATAGTCTTGTGTTGGAAAATGTTCTAGGCAAATTACTTTATTTTCACATTAACTGGCTTCTTCACAATAACCAGGGCTGGATTCAATTTAAGTAAGCCATAGACAGGTTTCATTGAGTTTAACAGTGCCAATATTTGTTCATCTTGTTCATCTTCTATATTAACCTCCCTGGCGGTATGATTATTTCAGATTTTAGGTGCTGAAAGCGGTACCATTATTTTGCATGGAAATTTGGCGTTTTACATTGTAGGCCTGTAATTCTTAGGAATAACTCACTTAAATCTGTCCAAACAAGAGTCTAGTAGACATTCCGGGTATGATAACGTTTGAAACACAAAATCATAAATTATAATTTAATAAATAATTATAACAAATTTCAGTGTTTTTGATTTGATTACATTATTGAATAATTTTATTATAATTATATTATTTATAATTATAATAAAAATTATTCAATAATGTAATCAAATCAAAAACACTGAAATTTGCTCAGTTGCAGAATTGTCGCTGTCATTACTTTCAGTGTTTGGTGACGAATTCCCCCACAAATCGATATCGCTTAATTCTACAAGTGATTCTAATTTATTATCGCTGTTTTATTTTTTTGACAGTAAAAGATTATCGCTGTTTTCTAGCTGCTCTAAAAGCCCTTTTGACATAAAGGGGACACTTTTGGTTTCTATGGACAATCTCCAGTTTCCAGGCAGAAAGAACAGTATTTATAATATAAAAGTGCATGCAGGACACTGGGCAGACCACTAGGGACAAAGGGGATGTGTAATTATTTTATACAGTACTGTAATCTTACAGTTTACAGTAATGTATGTGTACTAATTAAAGAAATTGAATTTGGCGCCAATCTCTGCCCCTGTGCATCGTAACGTCGCAGGGAATGGAGCTCGGCAGCACAGGGGCACTGTGTGAATCTAGCGAGGAGACAGCTCGCTCACACAGTGGGGAGGCATCGCAGGATGCAGGGACAAGGTAAGTAAACTTTTCTGGATACTGCGATGTGATCCTGAGTCGGACTCGGGGATACCGCTAATGGTACTGGATTTCCACCCCGAGCCAGACTCGGAATTACCACTAGGGAGGTTAAAATCTCAGTATTTTAACCACTTAAGGACCGCCTAACCCCGATATACGTTGGCAGAATGGCACAGCTGAGCAAAAGCACGTACAGGTACGTTGCCCTTTAAGCGCTCCGAGAAAGCAGCCCGAGTACCAAAGAAGTAAAAGTGGCCTCAATCAGGCTCCATCTAGGCCACACCCCCCAACATGTTTCACCCCACCCACAAAGCTTAGCCATAAAGGTGTAGCAGCATCCAAAACCTTTCCCATTAATAGCCTAGCTCCAATGTTCGTAGAAGTCGTAACTGCAGCTTTCATTAATGAATGGAGGCTGGGCAGATAATTGAAAGGTTTTCCCCTCCAAATCATAGATCCTCTTTTATTCATAGAAGCTGTAGCATGGCTCCTATAAATGGTGGATCTGGTTGAAAAGGGTGGCCATAGTCAAACAACTTCTTGAGTGCCTGTCACTACTCTCTGTTCTATTAACCCTCACTGCACTGGAAATTTATAGGGGGGGATTAAGGGAGGCGGTTTTCAAATAGCAGACTGTTAAAGTGGTTGTAAGCTTACATATACCCAGTGAAGTTACTGGCCTCAGGTGATAAACAGTGATGAAATAAATCCTCCTACATACAGTGCGGAAAATAAGTATTTGAACACCCTGCTATTTTGCAAGTTCTCCCACTTGGAAATCATGGAGGGGTCTGAAATTGTCATCGTAGGTGCATGTCCACTGTGAGAGACATAATCAAAAAAAAAAAAAAAACAGAAATCACAATGTATGAATTTTTAACTATTTATTTGTATGATACAGCTGCAAAGAAGTATTTGAACACCTGTCTATCAGCTAGAATTCTGACCCTCAAAGACCTGTTAGTCTGCCTTTAAAATGTCCACCTCCACTCCATTTATTATCCTAAATTAGATGCACCTGTTTGAGGTCATTAGCTGCATAAAGACACCTGTCCACCCCATACAATCAGTAAGAATCCAACTACTAACATGGCCAAGACCAAAGAGCTGTCCAAAGACACTAGAGACAAAATTGTACACCTCCACAAGGCTGGAAAGGGCTACGGGGAAATTGCCAAGCAGCTTGGTGAAAAAAGGTCCACTGTTGGAGCAATCATTAGAAAATGGAAGAAGCTAAACAATCTCCCTCGGACTGGGTCTCCATGCAAAATCTCACCTCGTGGGATCTCAATGATCCTAAGAAAGGTGAGAAATCAGCCCAGGACTACACGGGAGGAGCTGGTCAATGACCTGAAAAGAGGGGATACCACCGTTTCCAAGGTTACTGTTGGTAATACACTAAGACGTCATGGTTTGAAATCATGCATGGCACGGAAGGTTCCCCTGCTTAAACCAGCACATGTCAAGGCCCGTCTTAAGTTTGCCAATGACCATTTGGATGATCCAGAGGAGTCATGGGAGAAAGTCATGTGGTCAGATGAGACCAAAATAGAACTTTTTGGTCATAATTCCACTAACCGTGTTTGGAGGAAGAAGAATGATGAGTACCATCCCAAGAACACCATCCCTACTGTGAAGCATGGGGGTGGGAGCATCATGCTTTGGGGGTGTTTTTCTGCACATGGGACAGGGCGACTGCACTGTATTAAGGAGAGGATGACCGGGCCATGTATTGCGAGATTTTGGGCAACAACCTCCTTCCCTCAGTTAGAGCTTTGAAGATGGGTCGAGGCTGGGTCTTCCAACATGACAATGACCCAAAGCACACAGCCAGGATAACCAAGGAGTGGCTCTGTAAGAAGCATATCAAGGTTCTGGCGTGGCCTAGCCAGTCTCCAGACCTAAACCCAATAGAGAATCTTTGGAGGGAGCTCAAACTCTGTGTTTCTCAGCGATAGCCCAGAAACCTGACTGATCTAGAGAAGATCTGTGTGGAGGAGTGGGCCAAAATCCCTCCTCCAGTGTGTGCAAACCTGGTGAAAAACTACAAGAAATGTTTGACCTCTGTAATTGCAAACAAAGGCTACTGTACCAAATATTAACATTGATTTTCTCAGGTGTTCAAATACTTATTTGCAGCTGTATCATACAAATAAATAGTTAAAAAAATCATACATTGTGATTTCTGGAATATTTTTTTTGATTATGTCTCTCACAGTGGACATTCACCTACGATGACAATTTCAGACCCCTCCATGATTTCCAAGTGGGAGAACTTGCAAAATAGCAGGGTGTTCAAATACTTATTTTCCGCACTGTAAGTTGTACCTGTTTATCTACTGCTCTCACTTCCCTACATCCCTACAAAGTGCTGAATTTAAATCTTGTCTGAGAGTTCAAGAAAAAGGGGCAGAAAACTGAAGTTACACTTTGCAGATCTCAGTGAGGAGAGGTCCGAGAGCTGATTGGAGGTAAGAGACACCCCCCTTCACACAGCACACAGCGACAGGGGTGAGGCTGTTAATCAGCTGCAGCTCTCTCTCCTGTCACCATTCATTTATTGGTGTCAGGAAAACCAGAATCCAAAAGTGATTCATGCTGATAGCAGTGGAACGAAGCAGAAGACAGAAATTACACTCAGTGCTCTGGATGAAGACAAGTACACACTATATATTGATATGCTATGTTCATATTTCTTGAGGTTTACAAACACTTTAAAGTGATATTCATTAAAGTCTTGTTTTTTTCTTTCTTTTTTTTTTTTTTTATAAACAAAACATGTTATGCTTACCTACTATGTGGAATGGTTTTGTACAAAGCAGCCCTGATCCTCCTCTTTTTTTGGTCCCACACCGGCACTCCTTCCTCTTGCCAGGTGCCCCCAGAGCTCGGTGTGTTGTGTTCATTCACACACTCAGGCCCGCCCCTTCGTCTCCTGATTGGCTGACTGCCTGCGATTCACAGCAGCAGGAGCCAATGGCTCACACTGCTCTCAAAAGCCAATCTTGAGTGTGAGCCCCCAAAGAGGCAGAGAGAGAGTTCTGGATCGAAAGGGGGCTCAGATAAGTATTAGGGGGGATTCTGAACACAAAAGGATTTTTACCTTCATGCATAAAGATAAAAAACATTTTGCCTTTACAGCCACTTTAGGTAATGTCATTTGTGCTGTCTTTTGTTTTTGTTTTTTATTTCGACAGCACTTAGGCTTTAAAGAGGAAGTTAACCCTGAAAAAACCCTGCAAGACAAAGCCATAATGAACTAGTATGACTAGCATACTAGCTCATTATGCGTTACTTACCTTAGATCGAAGCCCACAAATCTGTCCTCCGGGTGTGTAGGTTTAGGAGATATTGCTAACACCTACAGGTAAGCCTTAATCTAGGCTTACCTGTAAGTGTAACTTGCAAAAGTGAGTTTACAACCACTTTAATGTCCTAATAATAACCACCCATGATAATTTTCAACAAAAAAATACTGCTGAGGAGAAAAGAAAGAGTTTCATCATACAGATGTTTTTAGTATTTAGATGAGTGATTTCTGAACTCTCCAGTCCTTACAAGCTTGTTCCAAAATGACAGCAGTTTCACATTTTATGAATTAAACCCACAACACAACATCCGTTTTGCATTTTACATCTGAACTGCAGAACAGAACAATTTGTAATCAATTCTAAAACAATCATGAAAAAACAGTTTGTTAGATGTTTTTTGCCCAGTGAGATAATCACTGGCTGGAAGTTTTGGTATTCTGTTCTTAGCCTGATCATCATGATCACAGGAAGACTCACTATTCAAAGGTTCTGCAATAAAGCTTCTCAATAGCACACATCACTATAAATAAAAGGTCTATTTGTCTATGTACAGTATTTCATTTAAGCTTTTGTTTAATAGCTGCCACTATCCAAGAAATGGCTATTGTTCACACCATCATACTGCCTGTGCGTTGAAAAATAAAAAGTTAGATCTATCAAGGGTTTGCTAATAAGTGTATCTCTGGCGGAAGCCAATGCGAAAATCTTTACTAGATGGTACATGGTCCCTCTTAAACTGGCCTCGATGTATCCTTCATACTCACCCTTATGCTTTAGAGGTTGCCAGGGAATAGGGTCCATGTTTCACACTTGGTGGGAATGTCCAAAGATTCGGGGTTATTGGAATAAGGTGTTTCACATTGTCAGACGAGTAACAGGGTGTAATGTGCATCAGTCTCCAGCAATCGCTCTATTGAATGGTCTAATCCCACAAATCTCGAAGGTTACCAGAAAACTGATTCTATTTATCCTGACAGGCGCCAGAATTACTATTGCAGCCGCATGGAAGAAACAGTCGGTCTCTATTCTACACATGAAGAGAAAAGTCACATGGATCATGGAGCAGGAAAAGAGAATTAGTTTAATGTTAGATAAAACCATTTTGTTTACTGAAACGTGGGAACCGTGGCTTAAGTACATGGGAATCCCCTATACTCCGGGGATACAGTAGTGGCTGTTGCTCCGGACTGATGCATAATCTTGGCAGGTGGGCTTACTCTTTCCTCTGAACTCTTTACTCTTCTCATCTCTATCTCCCCCCCCTTCTCTTCCTCCCCTTTTCCCCTTTTTGTTTTTCTCTCCTTTTCTTTTTTTTTTTTCTCTTAATTTTAGATTCAAGAAAACTAAACATAGTACATTACTTCTCATAATGTGATATTCTCACTTTGGGGATAATGGGTTCGGAAATACTCATTATATATCGGGTTTTTCTATTATAGTTAACCCTGGGTAGGATGTTGTCTTGGTTCTTTAGACAAATGTTAGATCAAGTTGCTTTTGGGGAGGTTGGGTAGAAGGGACAGGTCCACCTCTAGGATACAGAGTGATCCCAAGAGGGGTGTCGGAGAGGCAGAGATTGTCCTGGATACCCACCTTCTTGGGGTCTAGGAATGATTGGTCTACTACATCCCTCATTGCTTTAATATTCTGGATCAGACCATAGGATATATGAGATCTCGGGGGATTAGGGAGGTGATTTGGGACAAACTATATTACCTATGGGGTTCTGACTTATCTTAATAGTTCTCATTTCTCTTTGCAGTTCAATAAGTACTACCCTCTGAGGTTAAAAATGTTGGAAACGATAAACACTGAATGTACCTGTCTATTCTCAAATGTATGTTCAGCTGTAATATTTACTGTGTTATTTGGCGCATAGCTGTATATTTTATATTTTTTTTGTTTTGAAAATAAACTTAAACTTGAATGATAAAAAAATAAAAATAAAAAGTTCCACACTTTTTGCATATATACACCACAACGGCATCTTTGACCCACAATTTTTCCAGTTACTTCCTGGTTTCCAGGCCTAAGCAAACAAAATCATACATCCTAAGAGTCTTCAGGAGAGGCATTACTTAGCTCTGCACACCCTCCTGCCTGCATGCCTGATCTCATTGGAGATGGATTCCAGGAAGTAAATGCTACATGAATCATCTGCCCTTACTCAACATGATTGCGACCATAAATGATAAGGGGGTGTTTTTTCGAAGAGATTTTTCAGTAAAATAAAGCATGAACGCTTTGAATATTTGAATATTGAAGCATTTGTAGTAAACACGGCAGATGAGATCAGTGCTCTGTAAACAAGGTACATGTTGCATTATTTTTATAAAACGCAATCACAGGGGGACATTACATACATAACCAGAAAGGATAGTGTGAGAAATGAATAGTAATTAGGGCAGCCAGAGCAGAGGGGGAGAGCACAGACATGGAGACATGGAGCTGACAGGCAGGGAGGGAGGGGGGAGAGAGCACAGAGGAAAACATAGGACATAGCGGATGATGTAGGCACCTGATCTGACCAAGGTGTCAGGGCTCAGCAGCCATGTTACACCGTGGTCAGCGTACAGAGTGGAGGGTAGAAACTGGCAGAATTAGCCAGGTATTTCAGGTGATACAGGGGGCCAAATTACACAGCAAAAGCACTGTGTTGTATAACATGTTTTTAAGAAACAGGATCTTTATTTTATTTTTTTAGGTTTACAAATGCTTTAAGTTGTATATATGTGTGTATTGAGGACTTGTGACCTGCCTTTTTCCTTGTAAGAGAAAAATGGTGACAGGGGAATGATCTCCAGCTGATTGACAGCCTCAGCTCTGTTCCTGTGAAGGGGCATGTCCTTTCCCTCCAATCAGCTCTCAGACATCTCCTCACTGAGCTCTGCAGAGTGTAACTTCACCTCTCTGTCCCCTTCTTTTTTCTGAACTTTCAGACAAGCTTTTAAATTCAACAGTTTGAATGGATGTAGAAAAGAGAAGACTGCAGATAGACAGATTCAATGTATATGAAGGATTCGTTTTATCTCCGTCCAGTCACTTCACTAGGTATATGTAATGGTTTACAACCACTTTAAAAAAAAACAATACATTTTTATGTGTCCTGTTCACACTACAACGCTGCCTTAACCTGCGTTACGATAAAAAAAGCATAAATGTTGCATTTTAATGCGACGCATGTCAACGTAGTCTGAGAAAAAAATGTCTTCAACAAAACCAGTCCTTGGTGCCAAAAAAGTAGGGGCGCACTGATATAAAGAGCAATGTAACCATGCAGAGTAAAAATAATAATCTAATACTAATATCAAACATGAACACAGAAAATTACTTGTGAAATTCCATACAAATCTAACGGCAAACAGCACATACCTGCTATCACCCAAGACTGATACATTGTGTGCATGCTCAAAGGATGCATCAGTAGTCGCCGAATCCTTGCCCGTGCTGGATGAGTATGGCTGGAGATTGGTAACTGGAACCTCATATCCCAGCATGCCATGGTTCCACTGCTAGTGCCTTACAAAAAAAAAAAACATTTTGCAGCAATGAAATTAGAAACATTTACTATAGGCACAACCATTCATAGTGTACCTCACAAGAATACAGATTTTTCATTTTTATTTTTAATCCACACTTAAACATGATGTAAAAAAAATAAAATAATAATAATAATCTACGCAGGCACAGCTAAACAAAGTTGAAAATAATACTAGAAACATAGAGCGAATTCTGCACTGTGTATTAACCAGTGACTGAAATCCACAAAGTAAGCAAAAATTGAAGCCGGCCTACCCAGAAAAATGTATTTTATAGTATGTACAAACAATTTATGTTAAGATGAACTATAAGATTTTCTTCCTTTTGAAACCCCAAATGTGCCAGTCTAGAGCACCCCACACTCCTTATCCTTTAAGTGTGACAAAGATTTTCTAAGGAATTTAGCCAATATTGTGGGTACTCCACTTAAAGAGGAGCTCCAGTCTGCCCCCAAAAAATGTAATGTCAGCAGCTACAAATACGGTACCTGCTGTCTTTTAATATAAGGACGGTTACCTGTCCAGGGATCGAGCAATGTTGGCACACAAGCCGATTCTTCAATCGGGGGCAGGCACTGGCATCTTCACTAAGAGAAACCAGCAGTGAAGCCTTCAAGCTAAACAGCTGGTTTACTACTGCGCATGCGTGAGTTGCATTGTGCTTTCTGAATGTTTCTGCCATCTTTATGGGACTGGTGTGTGTCCCAGAAGGCAGCAAGGGGAAGGAGGAGGGGCCGGACATCCTCGAAGATCATCGCTGCAATCTTACCTGGAAGTGGGAGCGGGTACCTGTCAAAACTAGATTCCCCCCCCCCCCCCAAAAAAAAAGTGCCAAATGTGTCAGTGGAGGGGGAGGAGGGGTTGCAAACAAGCGGAGCTTCCCCTTTTGGGTGGAGCTACGCTTTAAGCAAAAAGTTGAATGAGTAAGACTTGTGTTCATTCCTTCTCCATTCACCTTCTTGTTTCAATAGCAGCCGCTTGCCCCATTTTATGTCCTAACGTCACAAGGAAAAGAAGGAAATATCTTCTTTTTACAGGGTCACAGACTGATGGAAAAACCTAAAGAAATTGTAACCCTTCCCTCATCTATCCAAAATGTCTATTGATTGGATTAAGGCTTTAAACGTTTTTGAAAAAGAAACAAAGAAAAGTTGTTTTACCAATACACAGCCAGCACTGATGAATGTCTACAGCAAAGGAAGTTATGAGTCCTAAGCGCAGGTCATGTTTTAAAGTCCAGGCATTAGTGTTAGATCTCAGGTCCCAGCCTACCAATGACCCATTAACTGTGGCATAGGCAAGCACAGACTGTGAGCCTGAATTGAACTGATGCATATCCACCACACAGCCATCTTCTTGTAGATCCAATGACCTAGATAATGAAAGAAAATAAAAACATTCAAAACCAAATAAAACACCCAACAATGGGCCAGAGAAAGAAATTGTAACATAAGATAAACTGTAGCCCAGAGAAGAAAACCTGTTGTGAAAATATGAAAGCTGAAATGTCGCTGTCATGGGTAAAGGAACAACTTTTAGGCCCGGATTCACATAGATCGATGCACATTTATGCACATTTTACTGTATTTCTTTTGCGCTACGCTGGCGCAGCGCGGAGAGGCAAGCATGGAATTCACAAAGCAAATGCTCCCAACTCTGCGCCAGTGTAGCGTATATTCGTAGGCGTAAGCCAGCGTAAGTGGAAGTAGGTGGAAGTGGGCTGGAAGTGGGCGTAATCCATGCTAATGAAGTATGACCCCATGCAAATGATGTGCCGGGCGCCAGACAAGTACTTAAAATGAACTGCGCATGCGTCAGGACATGGACGTATCCCTGTGCGCATGCGCACAACCACGTCGGAACAACTGCCTAAGATACGCCGGATCACTGTGTTTGCCATGAACGTAACCTACGCCCAGTTAGACCCATGTCGGCCCATATTCACAGACGTCCAATGTAAAATACATAGGCTTGTGTTCCCTGGTCCATACCTTTGCATGGGTTGTGCCTCATCTATGGGGAATAACTTTACATCGAACGTAAAACTTACACAAACTGCTTAAATCATGTTTCGGGCGCAAGTACGTTCGTGAATCGCCCTCATTTGCATATATGAATAGAAAATCAATGGGAAAGCCACATGCGTCCGGCGTAAATATGCGCCCACTCTACGCCGGCGTAGGCAAGTTACATCGGTGGGATGAAGTCCGTTTTTAGGCGTATCTAAGTGTGTGGGCACGGCGCACAGATACGACGGCGCATATGTACTTACGCGGCGTATCTGGAGCTTTATTTTCATACATAAGGCTCAATTATGAAATCCAATATAAGACTGTTTATTTAAAAAAAAAACAAGAGTTAATACATTTGTTTTATAGGTGGCTCTGTTGCCACCTTCCTGCACCACAAACCTTGAATGAAAAACCAAAGGATCCGGGCTAAAAGTACAATAGCCAGCACAGCATATTCATCTATCTGCACTGTATAGAGTGGATGGAGAAATCTCGTATATCTTTTTCATTCAGCCTGCAGGTTCATCTGTAGGGCCAGCTTTAGTGTGCCTGAAGGCACCTGCTCTTCTTGCCCATTAAAGGGATTCCATTTTTTATTTTTCATTTTCTTAAATGCATAAATATGAAAGAACTTGTCTGGATGCTATAGGAAACAAACAGTTCTACTATTTGGTGTTAAATAAATAAAACCTAGGTCTGTTGACATAAGAGACTAGTCAAGGTTGAGTCTGAAGCAAATATTATGTCCACTGCAACAGCATTAATGTAACACTCCAGGTTTAATTTTACATTTAATTTCCATTACAGAACAATGCAGATTTTCTGTGTGCTGTAATAAACTGTAGTAATATTAGCTACATACAGTAAGCAGGGATTTCCCGGCTGTTGCCAGAATTAAAAGAGAGTCAAGCTAAGTGCTTCTCTGATTAACCGCTTGCCGACCAGCCGCCGGCAGGTCGGCTCGGCTGTGCAAAATCACATAATATAACGTGATTTTGCATTTCAGCCACTAGGGGCGCACCCCTTGCTCGCTCCTGGTGCCACCAGGCACCCGCGATCACTCGTTACAGAGCGAGAACCGGGAGCTGTGTGTGTAAACACACAGCTCCTGGTCCTGTCAGGGGGAGAAATGACTAATCGCATGATTGTACACTGTATGAACAGCGATCTGTAATTTCCCCTAGTCAGTCCCACCCCCTTTAGTTAGAACACACCTAGGGAACATAATTAACCCCTTCTGCACCCCCTAGTGTTAACCCCTTAACTGTCAGTGACACTTTTACAGTAATCAACGCATTTTTATAGCACTGATCGCTATAAAAAATGCCAATGGTCCCAAAAATTTGTCTAAAGTGTCCACCATAAGGTCGCAGTACCGATAAAAATCGCAGATCGCCACCATTACTAGTAAAAAAAAACATAATAAAAATGCCAAAAATCTATCCTCTATTTTGTATACGCTATAACCTTTGCGCAAACCAATCAATAAACGCTAAAGCCCTGTACACACGATAGGTCAAACCGATGAGAACGGTCTGATGGATTTTTCCATCGGTTAACTGATAATACTGACTGATGGTCAGTCGTGCCTACACACCATTGGTTAAAAAAACGATCGCGTCAGAACGTGGTGACGTAAAACACAACTACGTGCTGAAAAAAATGAAGTTCAATGCTTCCAAGCATACGTCGAAATGATTTTGAGCATGCGTGGATTTTTAACCGATGGTCGTGCCTACAAACTATCGTTTTTTTGCTATCGGTTAGGTATACATTGGTTAAATTTAAAACAAGTTTGCTTGGATGGATAAATAACCGATGGTGCCCACACGTGTGTACGCGGCCTTATTGCGTTTTTTTTTTAACGAAAAATATGTAGAAGAATATGTATCGGCCTAAAGTGAGGAAAAAAATGTAGTTCCCATTAGGCCGTGATGTAGCAAGAATGAATGCGCACCGCAAACCAGGAAGTCAGTGAGTATACTGATTCAGGAGTGACGGAGGTGACTAAAACACCTCGATTACAACAGGTATCAAACTAGTTATAATGCAAAACATTACTTTTTACTTCATCAGCTACTGTCAGTCTTTCATTTAAGAGGAAAATATTTTTGTCTTTACAACCCCTTTAAGTCAGCCATAGATTGACAGAATCTCGGCTGGTTCAGAAGGGACCGGCCGAGATTTGATCCATCAATGGGCAGACTGTACCCAAATCGATCCACCCTGTCTGATTTATTTTTTTACTATATAGCTGCTAAAGCCACTTGCAGTAATAATTGTGCTCTGCCATGCTGATAATAGAGGAACGAAGCAGCATAAAGACACAGGATTTAGGGCTTTGGACAGAGACAAGAAAACACTACAGATATGTGCGCCTAGGTCAAATTTCATGAATCAAGTTTACATCCACTTTAAAGGAGTTCTCTAAGCTAAAACTTTTAACCCCCGCTGTGCCCGGGCTGTAAAACTATACAAAATAAACTTTCACTTACCTGCCTACGATCTCCCGTTATTCCGGGATCGCCGCCCGTGCACCGGTCCCTGCCAGCTTCCTCTTCCTGGGGGTCGGTGACTCATCCTGCGCTCAGCCTATCAGCGGCAGCAGCAATGTCCCGCCGCGACCGCTGATAGGCTGAGCGCAGGATGAGTCACCGACCCCCAGGAAGAGGAAGCTGACAGGGACCGGTGCACGGGCGGCGATACCAGAATAACGGGAGATCGTAGGCAGGTAAGTGAAAGTTTATTTTGTATAGTTTTACAGCCCGGGCACAGCGGGGGTTAAAAGTTTTAGCTTGGAGAACTCCTTTAAATGTAATAGCTGGAGGATATGCTAAGCAGGGTACTTCTTAGTATGCTGTATCTACCCAATTTCCTTCTTTATGAGTGTAAATCATTTGTAACGCACAGGAGGATGACATTATTTGTAAATTTTGAATTTAAAAATGATGATCAATTCTAAAACATTCTTACCTGCTTTGCAGTGGATGAATTTTTGGAGACTTGGGTGGTTTCGAGGTTTCAATCCCAAGAAGTTGGATATTGCCATTATCAGATGCCACAGCCAAGTAATGCGATCCCTGGCAAAATGTTAGTGTTTTGACATGCCCACCGATGCGAGAATAAGTCAATATTGACCTAAGAAAATAGGAATTTCAATATTCATAGCAGCCAGGTCAGCAGGCATGAGCAACACAAAAGAACACAATTGCTGGATGCAAACATAATACAACTATAAAGCATGCAAGATTGCTATTTGCTTTGTTTAAACCATTTCAATGCAGCATTTACTAATTTATAGATATGCACAATGAATGCTAGAGGTTAAGGTGGAAATCAAGTAACTTATTTTATTTTTATTTTTATCCAGAGAGTTGTGACAGAGACGGGAAAAAATAAAACAGTATTAATCTCAAGAATAAAAAAATTCTTTGATGTGGTTGCTGCATTATATATTTTTTTTTGCTTTTATTGTCACCTGGTGATACAGCCAGATACACACTTCCGGTCTTAGGGTGGCTCCTCTATCTATGGAGGAGCAACTAAGCCAACCTTGGACAGCAGAACTGTCATACATACCTCAATTTTTTTTAACTGACCAGTGTGTGATTTGATCAAAGCGGCCAATTCCACAATCAAATAGCCATAACTTCATTTTCGATCAATTCAGACTCAATTGTGCCAAATATGCTGATTGGCAGCACTGAGATGCTTTGTTCATGAATATTATTGTACTTCAAACAATCAGATTATAGTAAATACAGGTATTTAGGATGGAAGTTTCAGGAAAAAAACATTTTTTAAATGAACAACTTTAAATTAAAATAAGGGTCAGTGCCCCTCAATGCAGCCTGATTAGTGCTTGTCTGCAGCCTCCGCATCTCCCATCAATGCAGCATGATCAATGCCCATCTGCAGCCTCAATGCAGCCTGATCAATGCCCACCTGCAGCCTCAATGCAGCCTGATCAATGCCCATCTGCAGCCTCAATGCAGCCTGATCAATGCCCATCTGCAGCCTCAATGCAGTATGATCAATGCCCATCTGCAGCCTCAATGCAGCCTGATCAATGCCCATCTGCAGCCTCAATGCAGTATGATCAATGCCCATCTGCAGCCCATCTCCCATCAATGCAGCCTGATTATTGACCATTTTTAGCCTCAATGCTCATCTGCAGCCTCCCCATCTCATAAATGCAGCTTAAACAGTGCAGGAAATCACGAGCCGTCATCTCCTGTTTACTCTGCTCTCAGTCGGCAGTCACACATACACATTCCAGCCTCCACCATCGGCATTGGACCAGCTCCTGTGATAGACAGAAAACTGGTCCAAAGCCAGTGGTGGAAATTTGTGCGTGACGTGAGAGCCGAGTAAACAGGACATGATGGTTTGGTGAATTCAGGCGGTGCTCGTCCCTCTCCTTCCCCTCCAAGGTACACTATCGGCGTAGAACACGCACCCGTGATTTGCCCCCTATTTTTCAGGGGGGGAAGTGCATGTTATATGCCGATAAATACGGTAGATGCAACTGATAACTTATAATTTATTGTATCCACAGGGAATCCATTTCCTTGTGTGTGGCATATCGACTAAGTGGGTTGTCAACTATAGATCGATTATTCCTATTAGGAGAGATCGATCAGAAAAGAAATTCAAGCGTGTATGGTCGCCTATGGATCTACTAGTAGATTTAGATGGACTTTACATAAGTAACTCACAAATCAAAGCCAAACTCCTGCTAAAACATTTGAAACAGTTACAGCAACAGTATTTTTTTCCTGTTGGGATACAGGTTTTAACCAACTTAATAAAATCTGATCCTTGTAAGCACCCCTGTCAGTGTTATGGTTAATGTTTTATCTCAACCCTCTAGCTTCCACTTCTGTGGGATAGCTTGGTCTATTAAAGGAAGCTGAAAAATAACAGCAGGATTAGCAGGTAAACAATCTACGTTACAGGAGGAAAAAACACTGCTATGTTAATGCCATTGGCAGACTGCATCATATACAGAATGCAGTTAGATTTTTTGCCTTTAGTACCAATTTAAAATAACTCTATGGTCTGTTTAGACCCCTAATATCTCACCAACCCCCCCCCCCCCCCCAACAGGGCTGATAAAAAAAAAAAAGAAGAGAGAATTGTGATAAATAAGGAAATGTAAAATTGTAAAAATAATGTAAATAAAATAAAAAAACACTGGACACCATCCGCCCCCCCTCATTTGTTAAAAAAATAAAAAAAATAATTTCACACACATATATATACACACACATATATTGGTTGCACTACAAAAACACAATGAAAAATGCATCATGCAGCAGCACTAATGTGAACTTTTGCTCAAAGTGATTGTAAACCCTTACATATACCCAGTGAAGTGACTGGCCTCAGATGATACACAGAGCTTAAACAAATCCTTCTACATAAAGTTACATCTGTTTATCTGCAGAAATCTGTCCTGTACATCCATTCAAAGTACAGAATTTACACATGAGGAAAATTATTTAGAGAGCATTACAGAAATATAGTTCATGAGATAAGTACTGCTTGATCTGGCCAGTTTCAGCAGTTCAGAAGGAAACATGCTTTCTTGATCGTACATCACGGGACACAGAGCGCATAGTCATTACATATGGGTTATATGGAGTACCTTCAGGTGTGGACACTGGTGTAATCAACTTCACAGGAAGTTCCTCCCTATATAACCCCCTCCCACTGAGAGTGCTTTAGTTTTTCCGCCAGTGTCTTAGGTGTTGGTCACGTCTAGCTGTCCCTCGGAGGTCTCGGGACCCAGGATAGCTAGCCGGATCCGTCCGAAGTGCTTCAGAGCCAAGATGTACGGTACCCGGGCCCTGCTGGAGTGGGGTTTTGCCTATAATGCCTCTCCTTGGAGGGCTGGATTCTGGGCTCCAGTGCTTTAGTCTCTTCCAAGAACTAAAAGTTACTGATGCCAGGATGCTATATAGGTCCAGGGGTGTGGGTTCCTTAACACAGGACCCCGGTCCCTGAAGGTCCAAGACAATACCCACGGAGATGGGGGAAGGCTGGGCCTCTTGCATTTTGCAATACCCTGCGGCGTGGAGCAGGTAAGAGGGAACCTGCGGGACTTGGTTCGACAGTAGGTATCCCCCTGGGGGTTCTGGGTTGGCTAATGGTATGCTTGTGCATCAGCCACTATCTCCACTATGTCTGTTGAGGCAGGATGGGATTCTAATGTTTACCCAGATAACATGTAGATATATGTATACTTGTGTAAGTTATATATTTGCTACTCACCCCAGGTCTGCCTGTTAACACTGATACTGCAACCCCACATGTTTTAAAGAGGAAATTGCTGGTTAAAACTCCTGTTTCTTAGGAAGCCCATGGGGACAGCTTCCTCGCTGTGTGTGCACTACAATAAGATTAGTGCTTACCTGGTGTCTGTTGGTGCTGCATAACGCTGGTCCATGTTGTTCCTCTGCTCTGCTTCCTCCATGCGGGTTCAGCGTGGTGCGCACGATCGTGCGCGCGATCGTACGCGCGTGTGTGCGCGCGCGTACGCGCGTGTGTGCGCGCGCATACGCGCGCGCGTGCACGCCGCCTTTTATAACATCGGCGTGCGTCGGGGGGGCGGGCCAGCAGCGTCAGGGTCTGTATAAAAAAAAAAAAAAAAAACTTTTCTCTGGCTGGTCTTTACCTCCTGGAGGCAGAGGAAGAAAGGATACAGAGCGTGCAGCTGGGTCTTTTGGCCACACAGGGACACCTAGTGGCGGTTTTGTGGATCTTCAGGTCTAGGACTTAGATCCACTATTGACCAGAAAAAAAAAAAAAAAAAAGTTTTTTTGCTTAAAGGGACTCAGCCTTAGATCCAGCAGTATCTGAGTCTACCTTGGACTCCGGCTAACGGGCATTGGTGTGTCAATACTCACAGGCTTCCTCGGTATTGCCACCTCCCAGGCGGGTAAAAAAAAAAAAAATTTTTGAAAAAAAAAAAAAAAAAAAAAAGAGAAAAAGAGAGAAATTAGTTCTTTTTCATTTTTCTCATACCTGCCCTCACATTGGTTATTCCTAGCTGCAACAGTCAGGTGTTGGCTACAGGGGTGACCCAAGGTTGTACAATGGCTCCAAAGGGATCTGGACCAGCCAAGGCTGCTAAAGGTGCCAAAAAAGCAAAAGGGGTCTCCATCGGGGTCAGAGGATTTGGGCCAGGCTTCTACGGCCCCACCCTCGCCAGTCAGGACACCGAGTGGCATAGTACAAGAGCCATTGGGGGGGCTGGGGGCAGAGGCGGCCCCCGATCCACCCATTCCCGTTTACGTGACGGAAGAAATGCTAGCAGCCACCATGAGTGGGCTAGAGAAAAGGTTAACTGCGTTACTTTCCCGTCCTTGCCCAAGTAGCAAGCGGGCTAGATCCCCCTCACCCAGTGTGGGGTTTTCAGATGCGGAGGTCTCCTCTTCAGAGGAACGGGACCCACAAGGGGATCACGCAGACCCAAGTCCCGACGGTTCAGACAGGGAAAATTCCACTATAGATGAATACTTTTCGGCCTCGCAAGCGGAGAGCCTGTGGATCCAGTCTTTGACAGATATGGTTCGCACTGCACTGCCGGAGGTATCCTCATTGGGTTCTTTAAAGGCCCCATTAACTGGTGCATCTTTTCCAATGCACCCCCTTCTGCGGAACGTGATTTACCAAGATTGGGCTCGACCTGATAGAATCTTTGTCCCTCCTAAAAGATTCTCTATTCTCTACCCTATGGAAGAGGAATATGTAAAGAAATGGGCTCTTCCTACAGTGGACGCAGCCATTTCCTGCGTGAATAAATCCCTGACTTGTCCGGTTGAAAATGTCCATATGTTCAAGGATCCGGTCGACAAGAAATTCGAGACCCTACTGAAAGCAACTTTCACCTCAGTAGGTGCCATGGTTCAGCCAGCAGTAGCAGCCATTGGTGTTTGTCAGGCCTTGAAGGATCAGGCAAAACATATATTGAAGGACATGCCGGCTCAGCATACTCAAGAATTAGCAGAATTCCCTAGGGCTCTCTGCTTTGCAGTAGATGCTATTAAGGACTCCATCCAACAGGCATCCCGTTCATCTCTACTGGTGGTTCACATGCGTCGTCTTTTGTGGCTAAAGAACTGGTCAGCAGAGGCACCCTGCAAAAAGCTTCTAGCAGGGTTTCCCTTTCATGGGGGAAGACTATTCGGGGAAGACCTAGATAAATATATCCACACCATATCAAGTGGAAAAAGTACTTCCTTGCCGGTCAAGAAAAGACCGCGTGGGCCCACGTTTAAACGACAGGCCATGGTAGGCTCGGCCCCTTCGACTTCCCGTCAGTATCGACGGCCTCTTGGGCGGTCAACAGCTAATAGCCGCCCACAGGGACAAGCTGCGGCAAACAAGAGGCCCTGGTCTCGCAAGCCGGCTAAATCAGTCATCAAATCAGATTCATGAAGGGGCGCCCCCACTCTCTTGGGTGGGGGGAAGACTTCAGTTTTTCTCCGAAGTCTGGAAGGCCAGAATTCCCGACTCTTGGGTTCGGTCCGTAGTAGCCTCAGGCTACAAACTAGAGTTTCGAGAAATCCCCCCTCCTCATTTTCAGGGGTCAAGTCTTCCAAGCGACCCATTAAAGAGGGCCTCTCTCGTAAAGGCGTTGGATCGCCTCTTGCTCCAAGGAGTAATTGTAGAAGTACCAACCCAAGAAAGGGGTCTGGGATTCTACTCCAACCTTTTTTGTAATACCAAAACCCAATGGCGACGTCAGGCCTATATTAGACCTCAAACGCCTAAATCGCTTTCTAAGGATTCAGACCTTCCGTATGGACTCCATACGTTCAGTGACAACCAGCCTGCATCAGGGCGACTTCCTAGCATCTATAGACATAAAGGATGCATATCTGCATGTGCCGATTTACCCAGCACATCACAAGTTTCTTCGTTTTACGATAAACCAAAGTCATTACCAGTTCGTAGCCCTCCCTTTCGGGTTGGCAACAGCTCCACGGGTATTCACAAAGGTGTTAGCCCCGGTACTAGCTGTCCTAAGGACAGAAGGCATCTTGGTCCTAGCATACCTGGACGATCTCCTGGTTATCGACAGTTCAGCCTCCAACCTCAATCATGCAGTAGTCCGCACAGTGCGGCATCTAGAAGAGTTCGGATGGATTGTGAACCAAGAAAAATCAAGGTTACAACCCACAAGACAGTTGGAATATCTAGGCTTTCGGTTAGATACAGAATGCCAGAGGGTATTTTTACCTCAAAAGAAGATCAGGTCGTTAATTCAAACGATTCAAATAGTCTTAGGCAAAAAGAAGCCGACTATTCGCCTATGCATGCGACTGCTGGGAAAGATGGTGGCCGCCTTCGAAGCAGCGCCCTATGCCCAGATCCATACCAGAATTCTGCAAGCAGCTATTCTCTCTGCTTGGAACAAGTCCATACAGACATTAGACCGTCCATTAGTTCTTTCCCCAGGAGTCAGGCACAGCCTGTACTGGTGGCTGATCCCTCAAAAATTATCAAAAGGGAAAACCTTTTGCCCCATCTCGTGGAAAATAGTAACCACAGATGCCAGCCTAACAGGTTGGGGGGCAATCTTAGGAAAACTGACCCAGCAGGGACAGTGGTCAGAGGCAGAAAGTCTGCTTCCCATCAATGTCCTAGAGATCAGAGCTGCTCGGTTGGCCCTGGTCGCCTGGACGCTTCCCCTGCAGGGTCTGCCAGTAAGGATACAGTCCGACAATGCCACGGCGGTGGCATACATAAACCACCAGGGGGGCACAAGGAGCCTAGCGGCTCAAAGGGAAGTAAACCTGATTTTCTCATGGGCCGAAGCCCATGTACCCTGCATCTCAGCAGTGTTCATCCCAGGGATAGACAATTCTCAAGCAGATTTTTTGAGTCGTCAACAGTTACTCCCGGGAGAGTGGTCTCTTCACCCCCAGGTATTCCAAGAGATTTGCCAAAGATTCGGAGTTCCCGATGTGGACATCATGGCAACAAGATTCAACAAGAAATTGGACAAATTCGTATCCCGAGCCAGGGACCCCTCGGCCTACGGGACCGATGCGTTGGTTTGCCCCTGGCACCAGTTTTCTCTCCTGTGTGCGTTCCCTCCACTACAGATGATTCCCCGCCTTCTACGAAGGATCAGGGTGGAGCGCAGGCCGGTGATCCTGGTGGCCCCAGCCTGGCCCAGAAGGGCTTGGTACGCACTCATCGTGAGGATGTCAGTAAGGGCACCGTGGCCACTCCCCCTGCGCCCAGATCTGCTGTCTCAGGGCCCGATCTACCACCCTGCTTCACAGCAGCTAAATTTGATGGCTTGGCGGCTGAATCCCTAATTCTTAAGGGCAGAGGCCTCTCAGCCCAGGTCATATCTACGCTAATTCAAGCTAGGAAACCAGTTTCTAGAAATATCTATTACAGAGTCTGGAAGAACTATGTGGAGTGGTGCGAGTCTCAAGGAGGGCATCCTCGCAAGTTTTTTATTGACAGGATCTTGCGATTCCTACAGGTTGGCGTTGACAAGGGGTTAGCTCTTAGTACTCTAAAGGGGCAGGTGTCTGCCTTAGCGATATGGTTTCAAAGGCCTTTGGCCACACATTCGCTTGTGAAAACCTTTTTGCAGGGGGTCTTGCATGTAAATCCCCCTATTAGAGCTCCCCTCTGCCCCTGGAATTTAAATCTGGTCTTGTCAGCTTTACAAAGGCAGCCGTTTGAACCTCTGACAGAAATCCCTCTTGTGCTGCTAACCCGAAAATTGATTTTCTTGGTGGCTATGGCTTCGGCCAGAAGGGTCTCCGAGCTGGCAGCCTTGTCTTGCAGGGAACCGTACCTGATTCTGCATAAGGACAGAGTGGTTCTGCGGCCACAGCCTTCTTTCCTTCCTAAGGTCATATCCAGTTTTCACTTGAATCAGGACCTAGTCCTACCATCCTTCTTTCCTACTCCCCAGTCCAGAGAGGAAAGATTGCTTCATACTTTGGACGTGGTCCGAGCCATGAGGGTCTATCTCAAGGCTACAGAAAAGATTAGGAAAACAGATGTGCTTTTCATTTTTCCGGAGGGCCCCAAGAAGGGTCAGCCGGCTGCCAAGTCTTCCTTGGCTAGGTGGATTAAGCAGCTGATTTTTCAGGCCTATGGTCTGAAGCGCGTTCCACCGCCCTTATCAGTTAAAGCCCATTCTACGAGGGCCATGAGTGCCTCTTGGGCGGCACACCATCAGATCTCTATGGCACAGGTTTGCAAAGCAGCAACCTGGTCTTCCGTACATACGTTTACTAAATTCTATAAGTTGGACGTCACAAAGGCTGCGGACGCAGCATTTGGGCAGGCGGTCCTACGGGCAGCAGTATAGAATCCTCTGGCCCGGTTCACGCCCCCTTTTTTCTGTTGGTGGAGCTATTTTACCTCCTGATATAGTTTCTGTTTGGCTATTTTTGGCCTTACGGTCTCCCTCCCTTCATAGAGCATTGCTTTGGGACATCCCATATGTAATGACTATGCGCTCTGTGTCCCGTGATGTACGATCAAGAAAAAGGGATTTTTAATAACAGCTTACCTGTAAAATCCTTTTCTTGGAGTACATCACGGGACACAGAGCTCCCACCCCTCTTTGTGGGAACATTGTGTAACCTCAGAGAAATTGCTTGCTACAAAACTAAAGCACTCTCAGTGGGAGGGGGTTATATAGGGAGGAACTTCCTGTGAAGTTGATTACACCAGTGTCCACACCTGAAGGTACTCCATATAACCCATATGTAATGACTATGCGCTCTGTGTCCCGTGATGTACTCCAAGAAAAGGATTTTACAGGTAAGCTGTTATTAAAAATCCCTTTATATTACACATGAGGTCCTAAGAGAGGAGTCAGCTGATTATACCTTGTGGTTGTGGTTTTTCCCTCCATCTTCTGACTGTTCCAGATTTTTACTGTTCCATCATTTGAGCAGGTGGCAAAAATAGAATGTTCATCAGAGACCCGAATTCTGTTTACTGGGCCCTTGTGTTCATGTAAGTGTGCCACCAACAAGCCTTTAGGATGCCACCCTGAGAGGACAACAAGCACATATATATATATTTCTCAGTACCCAAACACTAGTAATTAAATAACTAAAATATGATTCAGTAACATTGCTAAAATAATTTTGTGGGCCTGACGAAGGGTTCTTGCATAGCTATAAAACATCAAGAAATGATATGTTCTTTAAAATGTTTGCCCTCTGCAATAATATTAAGGTATGCGATGAGAGCCAATAGTTATTACAGCTGCCTGTTAATTAAAGTGTTACCAATATATGTCACTATATCTGCTCTCCCACAGCACACGCACAGAAATATCATTTTTTTGTAAATATAAACTGCTAAATACCCTTTCTCATCAGCAGTATATAGCAGTTTTGTGACTTCTATCAGTGTCTGGTTAAAGCAGGAGGAGGAGTTGTCATTCTACTCCGGCTGTCATATGAGTCTGCAAGACCCATGACCCTCTTGTCTAGACAGTGGTGATTGGCCCTGTGCTGATCACATGCACCCTCCCAAGAAAAGAAAAAAAAAACTCTAGCAATAAACACCAAACTGAGCATGTGCAGAGTGACTCCAAATGCTCTGTCTTATCATGAGACTGTTTAGGGACAGTGAAAGAAGATGAGGATCAGAGAAGACAGGATCAAACAGCCTTTTTACACAATGTGGATGATTAACCCCTTAAGTTTCATTGTGCGTATAACAAGCATACTTTACCGCATATACATACTGATTTTACTGTTGTGGGTTTAGTAACACTTTAAAGTTTTGTGAGTGATGGAAATATATTGATCAACAAAAAGAACCTGACAGGTCTAACTTTTGGGCTTAGATAAATTAATATAGATCCAGCATCTACCTTACCACGGTATACCTGGTGTGTTCTCTACATACCTGTTGGTGGTGGTTTACTCTCCCACTCAGCACTTTCCATCATGCACTTGGCTAATCTCTCAGCATTGCACTGCTCCCGCTTTTGCTGGACCAGCTGTTGAAGTTCAATTTTACAAGTGGTCATTCGGATCTGGAAAGCCGACGGTTGAGATGTGCTTGTGTAGATCTGCAAGGTGGGGCGCCTTGACTGGATTCCCGTTCCTTCTGCTGACTGTTGAAGAATGTAAAAATTGGGACATATTTGGTTAGTTGCTTAAGATATATTATTTTTGAACATTTCTAATGTGGAATGCCAACTAAGGTGTACTACTAAAAAGGAAGGAAACTCTGCATGAAGCACCATTTGTGGCTTCAACAGAGCTGCTATCTTTATTAATGCAGGTAAAACAGTCCTTTAACTCTAATTAGAGTACCAGATTTAAAAAAATGCGGTCTGCTGTCCAAAATTGGCTGTTGTATAAGGCAACAGAAGGCGAAAAAAATGAGATCTAACAACTTTTTTTGTGGAAGTGCTGAATAAGATGCTATGCGTTTGAAAACATCTCCACTAGGGGGCGTGTCTAGACATGGAGGAGTGAAGACGCGTGTCTCCTCAGCTCCGTCCTCTGCCGCAGGTATACCACCGCTGAAAGGGAGCATTTCGCCCGAGATCACCGCTGGACATGTCCCTAAGGAGCAGGACATCCTCCCAGCCGCTACTGTCTGACAGATCCCGGCAAGCACAGCTAGAATCTTTCTTCCCAGAGCAGAGCGGGAGAGGCCGCGAAGCTTCCAAGATGGCGCTGACCGGGAAGACTCCGAAGGCACCCAAGGCTGCGCAGAGCTCCGTTACACGGTGGCAGCAGACAGCCTGCTCTCCCATCCCATCTCCGCTGCTGGTGAGTGAATCGGCTCCCCCAGTCTCCCCAGGCTCTATTGCCTCCACAGATGACAATCCGGCTGGCATGGATCCCCTAACTGACATAGATATCAGGCGCCATATTCTTTCCCTGCCAACTAAGGCAGATCTCGAGCGTTTTGCTGACCGGGTCGAGAAGGCCCTTAAGGAGGACATTGCTCAACTTCAAGCTGATACCACACATCCAGGAGGTAGGGTGGAAACCCTAGAACAGTGGTTTGAGGAGGCTCTCCCTATCATTTCCTCACTTCAGGAGGTCTGTGCTACTCAGGGAAGCCAGATCGAGGCCCTACTTTGCCAATTGGACGACGCTGAAAATCGCAGTCGCAGGGCCAATATCAGGATCCGCGGGCTCCCTGAAGCCACTGGCCCTAAGGACATTATCCCCACTCTGGAAGGTGTTTTTAAGGAAATATTGGGGCTCCTGGCCTCCGCTAGCATTGAAATCGCCGAGCTCACTGGGCCTTGAAACCTCCTTCTCAAGATGCAGAAAATCCGCGGGATATAATTTGCAAGCTGCACAAATTTACGTTGAAGGACCGCATCATGCAGAAGATGAGAGGAAAACCCTATTTTGAATTTGATGGTGCTCGTTTAGTTTTTTACCAGGATTTATCTAGGCGCACCCTCATTCAGCGGAGGGCACTTTGCCCCCTCCTGGAGGCTGTCCAAGGTGCAGGCCTGTCTTATAGGTGGGGATTCCCCTTCTGCCTCCAGGCCACCAGGGATGGGAGGACAATCTCGCTTCGTAATAAAGATGACCTGCCTCGCTTTCTGACCTCATTGGACCTTGAACCAGTGGACTTTCCGATTTCCGATTGGCGGGGCTCTCCGGACTTCGGATCTACCAGATTGCCTACGCCACAGCCATGGCAATCCGCCAAAAGGCAGACCCGCAGACGCAACCGAGGCCGAGATGACCCCAACTGACGGGCAGGTCCCTCCTCATCGAGAGACGGATGATCTCCCCCCTTGCTGATAAGATGTGCTGTTGATCTACCCTGCTTCCCTTGGCTGAGGAGCCTGAGACTTCCCTTACTGTCGGATGTTTTCTCCTCTACCCATTTTAGCCTTGTTCAGCTTAATGATTTAGTAGCTTCTTTCTGCAAGAAGGTTCACCTTATTTCTCCCTCCTACCGCATTTAGTCAGGTGCGGAGGACGGGGATGGGGTCCGCCTCACCTTCTTCCTATGTTGGTTCACGTTCCCCCCGTAGGCTGCCCCTTTTTGGGCACTGATCCCCATTGGGATCTGGAGCTGTGTTCTAGATCCCCTCCCCCCCTGGGGATGGGATCTCTGAGCCGGCTCATAGTTGTTTTTCGAGCCTGCGTGGCTTCGGACGCCGTGCTCCTACAGCTTTTTTTTTTCTTTTCTCTTTTTTGGCTTTTGCATTGTTTGTTTTTCTTATATGTCTGTCTTCCGCTTTTCATGTATTTTCTTTCTCCCTTTCTGTTTTTTCCTCTTCCAGGTCACTGCTACTGCTCAGGATTCCGCACCACGCGAACCGCCGTCTCCGCTGTGTCGACTGGTCTCCCTACTTACTCATGGCAACGCTACAGGTGAGCTTGTATAATGTCAGGGGTCTCTGCTCTCCCCACAAGCGTAACAAGCTATGGTGGGAGCTGAAACGGTTAAAAGCCCAGGTGGTTCTCCTCCAGGAGACGCATTTCACATCACAATCCCTTCCTAAACTCCCGTCCCACCTCTTCTACCAATGGTTTGTTAGCACTTCCCCGGTAGCCAAATCTAGAGGGACAGCCATTGCTGTCCATAAATCCTTCCAGCCCTCCGACCAAAGCTGGGACCCCCAGGGTAGATACGTTTTTGTGAAAGGCAGGATCGCAGGTCAGACCTACACGTTTGCGTCGGTATATGCTCCGAACACTGGCCAGCTTACTTTTATTGACGATGTCTTGAACCGCTTAGCTGACTTTAGAGAAGGCTTCTTGATCTTGGGAGGTGACTTTAATGTCAGCCCAGAACCCTCCCTGGACACGTCCCATGCGAGACCCCCTCATTCCTACGCCTTTCTCCGACACTTTCGCAAGACAGTTCAGTCCCACTTTCTATTTGACAGTTGGAGGACGCTCCACCCCTCTGGACGCGATTATACGTACTACTCCAAAGTCCACGACGTCTACACGTGTATTGACCACATCTACGTAGATCGTAATGTTTTAGAACTTCTTCAAACTGCTTCTATAGGTAACATCTCCATCTCGGACCATGCCCCGACTGCGATATCTCTTACTCTGCCTCAGGGCCTGCAGAAGGCCTGGACATGGCGCCTTAACGACAACTTGCTAGACGACCTAACTGCGGTGACGGAAGTGACTAATACGCCAACTCATTACTTCGACGAAAATCCTGTGGGCGAGCTGTCTGAGGGAGTGGTCTGGGAGGCCCACAAGGCCGTGGTCAGAGGGGCTTTGATTTCCCAGGGAACTAGGATTAAAAAGGAACGTAGAGCGGACTTCGTTAGGGTACATGCCGCTCTTCAACAGGCTGAGCTCCGTCACAAAGCTACTGGGGGTCCAGAAGCGCTGAACACATTGCTGGAAATGAGAGAGCTTTTTTTGCGATTGCTTGATCGCCAGACCCGTAGGCGTTTTTTGTCTCATAAATATTATGAGCAAGGCAACAAATGCGGGCGGATGCTGGCCCGTGCCCTGCGGAGGAGACAGGCGCACTCCTTTGTGCACCAGTTGCGTTCTCCTTCCGGGGCCCAGGTCATGCAATCCTCCAAGATCGCGGCGGGGTTCCGTGACTACTACGAAGCGCTTTATAACTTGGACTCAGGCCTCTCTCGTAGCACAATTCGCGACTATTTAGAGGCAGCCAACTGCTCACGGAAGACCAATCCTTCGACCTAGAACTCCCGTTCACGGTGGCTGAGCTTGGGGCCATAGTAAAGTCTATACCGAACGGGAAGAGCCCGGGCCCTGACGGGTTCACTAAAACTTACTATACAACTTTTTTTTCCCACCTGGCAACTCCTATGTGCAATAATTTTAACTCTCTGGCTGCGGGTGGGAGTATTCCCCCCGAAGCTCTTCTGGCCCATATTACTGTGCTCCCGAAGGACGGCAAAGATCCCGCTGTCCCTCAGAGCTACCGTCCAATTTCCCTCCTTAACCTAGACGTAAAAATTTTAGCAAAGCTACTGGCCAATAGGCTTAAAGACATTATTCCTGGTATCGTTTACCTGGACCAGACGGGCTTCATTGCGGGGAGGGAGGCTAGGGACAATTCCCTTAGAGCAGTGCACCTTATACATTGGGCTCGCAGCTGCCCTTCCCAGCACCCTTATATTGTCATATCAACTGATGCCGAGAAGGCTTTCGACCGGGTGGACTGGTCTTATTTGACCGCGGTCCTCCGGTCGTTGCGCCTAGGCCCTCGGATGCTGGCCTTTATTTTGGCATTGTACTCCTCGCCTTGCGCCCAAGTTAAGGTGAATGGTACCCTCTTGTCCCGATTCCCCATTCGTAACGGAACTCGACAGGGGTGTCCCCTCTCACCCCTCCTGTTCGCACTAACGCTGGAGCCGTTCCTCCGCACTGTGCGTGCCAACCCTGACATTAGTGGGCCTTTTAGTCGGCAACACCGAACACAAACTCTCGGCCTACGCCGATGATATTTTGTTTCATCTTTCAGAGCCTCTACTTTCCCTAACTGTCCTGCTGAGGGAGCTTGAGCTCTTTGGCTCACTCTATAACTTTAAGATAAACTTTTCAAAGTCGGAAATTTTACCTATATGTTTACTACCCCCAATGCGTTCATCCCTCCGCGAGGCCTTTCCCTTTGCCTGGGCCACATCGTCCATACGATATTTGGGAGTAAGACTTACGGACCGCTTCGACACCTTATACTCTGCTAACTACCCCCCATTGCTGGAAGCGGTCCGGGCTGACTTATCGCAGTGGACACGCACAGCTTTCACGTGGCTGGGTCGTGTGAACATTGTAAAAATGAACTTTCTACCTCGCGTACTCTTTTACTTACAGATGCTTCCACTTCCCCTGCCTAGACATTTTTTTAATGGACTGTCCAAAATGCTGACTGATTTCATTTGGAATGCCCGTAAGCCCAGAATAGCAATGCGTCTGCTGCATTGGCCGAAGCGAGAGGGCGAACTGGGAGTCCCTGACATTCGGCAGTATTATAGAGCTATAGCACTTCAGAGGATACTCAACTGGCGATTTCATGCTCACTCGAAGCTATGGGTTTCATTGGAAAACTATTTGGCTGGCAGGAATCTGTCTTATGCACCCTGGCTGCCCCAGGTATACAGGGGGCTGTCTGAGATTACCTCCCCTCTGACGGCCCATATGCTGTCGGAGTGGGACCGGACCAATTTGCTGTTGCGGCTGGCACCCCCTGTGTCCCCTCTGGCTCCTCTAGGTGGGTTCCTCTGGTTCCCCCCGGGTGAACGTATAGGCTTTTTTGGGCCCTGGGTAGATGATGGATACGCC
Source organism: Rana kukunoris (assembly GCA_029574335.1). Lineage (NCBI taxonomy): Eukaryota > Metazoa > Chordata > Amphibia > Anura > Ranidae > Rana > Rana kukunoris. Next base: position 135,640,155 of record CM056053.1, read on the forward strand.
AGCTGTGGTAGACTCATGAAGGAGGGTAAGCTTCTGGACTCCGACACCTTACCCACAGGCCCACGCAGCACGCGTCTGAACTTCTGGAAATATAGGCAACTACATCACTTTTTTCAGGTTCATGGCCACTCAATTCAAGACCCCTCCTCTCTCACCCCATTTGAACGCCTTTTTGCTGCGGACGAACCGACCCCTCACCTCGTGTCGGAACTTTACCGCCTCCTGGGTGCGGCTACCCCCTCGCCCACTCCACCATATGTTCGACGGTGGGAAACGAACCTAGAGCTGACTTTTACTGACCAACAGCTATCCCATTTATACTACCTTACCCACTCGTCCTCAGTAGACTCTAGGACTCAGGAGACAAATTTTAAGGTGTTAACTAGGTGGTAACGGGTACCTGCAGATCTGGCCCGTATCTACTCTTCGGCGTCAGGGGAGTGCTGGAGGGGTTGTGGATGCCGGGGTACGCTGTTTCATGTCTGGTGGGACTGCCCCCTAATTAAGCCCTTTTGGGAGGACCTGAGGAGCCAGATAGAGTTAGTGACCGGCATAGATGTTCCTCTCTCCCCGAAACATTTCCTTTTCCATGTCCCTCCGGTACCACTCACCCAATACAAAAATAGTGTGCTTCCTCATCTTCTGAATGTTGCACGACGCTTAATCCCGATCCATTGGAAGACGCCCAGGATTTCCACACGGGCAGAATGGATTACAGGTGTGAATCTGGTACGTGAGGCCGAGGACTGGGCTGCTACTTGTGGGGGGACAGGGGAGCGTTTCCGTGCTGTTGGACACCCTTGTCTGAATATATTTCAGACCCGGTTCTTGTGCCCTTGAGCCTGGATGCCGCTCTACTGGAATTAGCAGACCCTACGCTTAAGACCCTTAGGCTGGCTAGAATACGGGAGACAGCGACCTGACCTACTGGTGTTGGCTGTGTATCCGGAGGCTTCGGAGCTACATTGCGGAGCGCTCGGTGCGGACTTTGAAGATGCTCACTCTCAATATGCATGTAACCTGGTCCTTGAGATCTTTCTCTTCTATTTTTCTACTCATCTGCTTTCCTTCCCTTCTCTTTCCATTTCTGCTCTCCGCTGAGAGCTTTGTATCTTCCTATCCTACACCCCCCTCCTTTATGTCTTGTGTTTCCCTGTAGGTGATTACTGTAAATGCATGTTAACCTGTTGGGGGAGGCAGATTCAGATAGCCTCACCACTCACAGGACAGCCTCATGTCTCTTTGGGAGCTGATGTTCCCGTCTGAGTGTAAAATTGCATGTTTGGTCGGCCTGGGCATGTGTCGTGGAGTGGGGTGGTCAGATGGAGGCAATTTGCACCCCCCCCCCTTATTTCCCGGCGCAGACCGCTAGGCTGGCCCCTCACTGACACCCTCTTGATGTTGGTATCTGCACCCTCCCCTCAAACCCAACTACCCCACCACCTACCCTCTGCCCCCCCCCCCCTTCTTAGTTTTAATGTGTCAGCCCTTTGTAAACTCATAGTTCTGTTTTCCTTTGTTTACATATGCTCTTAGGTCATGCTTGTACATGTTGATAAGATGGCCCATCGCTGTCTGTTTTCTGACCCTGCGTGGTCGATAGTTCTGCGCTTTATGTTTCACTTGGCATGTCATGTCCTTGGTTGTCACTTAATAAAAGCTGATTACACTAAAACATCTCCACTATACCAGACTCACTGTAAAGGGCAAGTGTGGTTCCACAAAAATTCAACATCCAACATCCCAATATCCTTGCCTTTCTCATAAGAACAGTAAATGTACACGATATTACCAAAATTAACCACTTAAGGACCGCCTCCTGCAGATATACGTAGTCAGAATGGCACGGCTGGGCACAAGCATGTACCTGTACGTCCTCTTTAAGTGCCCAGCCGTGGGGTCGCGGGCGCGCGGATCCGATTGCCGCTGGAGTCCGCCGATGGGTCCCCGGAGCTGAAGATCGGGGAGAGCTGTGTGTAAACACAGCTTCCCCATTCTTCACTGTGGCGCTGTCATTGATCGTGTGTTCCCTGATATAGGGAAACACAACCAATGATGTCACACGTCCAGCCCCATCCCGCCCCCCTACAGTTAGAAACACAGATGAGGTCACACTTAACCCCTTCAGCGCCCCCTAGTGGTTAACTCCCAAACTGCAATTGTTATTTTCACAGTAAACAATGCATTTTAATGCATTTTTTGCTGTGAAAATGACAATGGTCTCAAAAATGTGTCAAAATTGTCCGATGTGTCCGCCATAATGTCGCAGTCATGAAAAGAAAAAAAATCGCTGATCCCCTATTTTGTAAATGCTATACATTTTGCGCAAACCAATCCTTTACCAAAAAAAGGTAGAAGAATACGTATCGGCCTAAACTGAGGAAAACATTTTTTTCAAAATTGGCACTCTATTTTTGTTTATAGCTCAAAATACCACCAAAAGAAAGCACCAAAAAGGACGCACATTTTGTTTGGGAGCAACGTCACATGACTGCGCAATTGTCAGTTAAAGCGACGCAGTGCCGAATTGCAGAAATTGCCATGGTCCTCTACCTGCCTGAAAGTCCGGTTCTTAAGTGGTTAACAAATATGATCTCCAGTCATATTTTTTTTTTTTTTTTTAAAGTCAGTAGCTACAAAAACTGTAGCTGCTGACTTTTAAGAAACAGACACTCGTCTGACCCACAGTCCAGCCCTGTTCTCACCTGAGCTGTTTGTTTTATATGACTTCTTTCCCCTGCACTGGAATCTCAACTGTGGGGACCCGGCTGCGACAGCTTGCAGCTTCACAGCCAGGTACCCACTGCGCATGTGCAAGCCGCGCTGCACATTCCGATTGGTCCCACAGTCTTTTGGAACCTGGTAGAAGGGGAGGCACAATTCCGGATCCTTCCTGTCAAAACTAGGTACATGCCCCCCGAAAAAGTGCCATTTCCTTAAGGGGGAGAGAAGGCCTTAAAGGCGGAACTTAATCTTTTGGGTGGAGCTCCAGTTTAAATTTATAAAACATTCCTTTGGATTCTTGAAGCTTTTACATACTAATATGTGAATGTTATATTTATATTAGTTATATTTGATGGCCTGTTTTGTACAGGTTTTACTTTTTTTATATTCCCTACCTGCGGAGAGGAAGACAATGGAGCATTAATTGCTGCAGAAGATTCTGAGCGAAGAGGTCTTTGGGTCTCCTGCTCAGCTGGAGGCAGAGTTCGTGTTACAGCCGGATTCATGTTTGCTGGCTCCATGGCACCAAACATGCTCTTCCATTCTTCATTCACATTGGAATCTTGCTTCACATGCTTTCGAGCTACAGACAGAATACATTAACAACATTTATCACAATGCACTTGAAAAAAGAAAGTCAGAATCTGATTGCTTTATAGTGACCCAAAAAAAAAAATCCTAAGAAACATTATCAAATAAGCTCAAAAATGTAACTTTATAGCAAAACTGCACCTGTAATTATGTAAACTCACATTGAAACCCAAATTGTATTACCGGTACTTGTTTAAAAATGCAACTCAATTCAGGAATCTCTGACAGCACAGTCACTTTCTTGACTTTACTTTTCTGCACTACAGAAATGTTTTTTATTGGGATTTTATGTGATAGACCATAACAAACTGGCACATATATGTGAAGTGGAAGGAAAATGATAAATGGTTTTCAAATGTATTTTTTTTTTTTATAAATACCTGAAAAGTGTGGCGTGTATTTCTAATCAGCCCCCCTGAGTCAATACTTTGTAGAACCGCCTTTCGCTGCAATGAAACAGGTTGGACTTGATGGACTTGTGGTTGATGGACACCTTACCAACTATGGGCCAGATTCAGGTAGATGGGCGTTTCTTTACTTTGGATTTACGTTACTCCGCCGACACTTTCGGCGCAAGTACTGTTATTCACATAGCACTTGCTCCTAAACTTGCGCCGGAGTAACGAAAATGCGCTGGCGTAACCCGACGCAAGTGGAAGTGGGTGTGATCATATGTAAATGATGGGCGGAGCCCAGCGCATCAACCACGGAGCATGCGCAGTGAGTGAGGCTCCACTCGTCCCCTTGTGCGCATGCTCACAACTTCCGTCGGCACCACTTCACGGGAAACGTCATCGCAATGCGTTCCGTTGGGCGTTTAAATGCGCCCGTAGATGCGCCATTCTGGCATTAAAGTATATCCTGTTCCCCCTCCCCGCAGTGAAGTTACTTTTGTTCTGAGATGGCTGCTCCCGTTCCCCGCAAACACACAGGAGAAAGCTGAACTTTAAAGGCCAGGAGCTGTCAGCCGTCATCTCGGCTATGGAGACCTATGAGGTCTTCCTCCATGGCTGTAAAAGTTGACAGACAAGCAGGGACAGAGGTGTTGTCCTGCAAGTGGGGGTGCTCAGCTAGCTCTTATCGTCGGTAACGCTGCTGTAGCGGCTCTCCTGCTGACCTGTGGCTGTCTGGAGTAAAGATAAAGCAGCTATTTGTAGAAATAACTTTGCGACGGATGGACGACATATGCGCGGCGCATGTAGCCAGCGTATGGTGCTAATCCTTTCGTGAATTGGGAAAAATCCCTCATTTGCATATTTTCAGGGGAAATCAATTGGCGCGACTGATGCGCCAAACGAAACTATGCGCTGACGATACTCTGGCGTCGGAAAGTTAAGCCAGTCGGAAATGGCCCGTTTTCTGGCGCATCTAGGTTGGTGGGTACGGCCGCGGAGATACAACGGCGCATCTTCACAGTTACGCAGCGCATATCGAAATACTCCAGCGCAAGTGTTGCTGAATCTGGCCCTATGTAACTATGTACAGCTAAAAGTCTTTTTGGGTATGTCTCTAACAGCTTTGCACTAGGGATCGTCCGATATGTTTTTACGGTGCCGATACGATACAGACAGCTGATATTGTCTGCCGATAATTTTTACATTTAAAAAAAAAAAAATGTTACACTTTTTTTTATCACTGTTATTGCTGTCACAAGGAATGTAAACATCCATTGTGACAGAAATAGGCAGTGACAGGTAAACCCCAAACCCCTCCACTGCAGTTAAAAATATTTAAAATGTCAAGATCGGCATTTTTGAATACTTTATATTTTTTTAAACTGGTGCCTTTAAAATGCCAGTAATCTGGGAAGTGATGTCATGACATAGCTTTTAGGTTACTACATCCAAGATCCAAACGAAGCATCGACTTTTTTTGGGTCTTCAGCCAGCCGGCGGACATGCCGGCTGGTTTCTCGGGCCTTTCGGTGGGACGGGAGAGCATGGGCAAGTGGCAGAAGGTGGGGGGATGCCCCTCCCACTGCTTGAAATAAGAGCCGAGCGGCTTCTGAGCCCCATCGGTTGTTATTACAATAAAGCCGACTGTCCACTCCAAAGAATGGTGCCAGGGTGATGCCTGCAGCTGCAGGCATCACACCAGTAAAATCCCTTGAAGCAATATTAGTAATATCGGGTACGTTTGTACCTGATACTTTAAAAAAAGTTAATATTGGCCGCCGATAAATCGGTCGATCCCTACTTTGCACATCTAAAGAATGGAATCTTTGCCCATTCTTCTTTGCGAAATAGGTCAAGCTCTGTCAGATTGGATGAAGAGCATCTGTGAACAGCAATTTTCAAGACTTGCCATAGATTGTCAATTGGATTTAGGTCTGGACTTTGGGCCATTCCAACACATGAATGTGCTTTTATCTAAACGATTCCATTGTAGCTCTGGTTGTATGTTTAGGGTCGTTGTCCTGCTAGAAGGTGAACCTCTGCCACAGGTTTTCTTCTAAGATTTTCCTGTATTTGCCTCCATCCATCTTCCTATCAACTCTGACCAGCTTCCCCGTTCCTGCTGAAGAAAAGCATCCCACAACATGATGCTGCCACCACCAGGTGGGGATGGTGTTCAGGGTATTGTGCAGTGTTAGTTTTCTGTCACACAGAGCGTTTTGCTTTTAGGTCAAAAAGTTCAATATTGGTCTCATCTGACCAAAGCACAATTTTCCACGTTTGCCGTGTCCCCCACAAGGCTTCTCGCAAACTGCAAACAGGACTTCTTATGGCTTGCTTTCAACAATGGCTTTCTTATTGCCACTCTTCCATAAAGGCCAGATTTGTGGAGTACATGACTAATAGTTGTCCTGTGGACAGATTCTGCCACCTGAACTGTGGATCTCTGCAGCTCCTCCAATTACCATGTGCCTCTTGGCTGCTTCTCTGATTAATTTTCTCCTTGCCCAGCCTGGCAGTTTAGGTGGACGGGAAGAAAAATAAAGTAGAGTTGGCGCTGTTCCTACGGAGCCAAATGCTCCATAAAAGAGGCTCCAAGTGTAATGCCGTGTACATACGATCATTTTTCAGCATGAAAAGAACTTTGTTTTTCAAAAACGTAATTTAAAATGATCGTGTGTGGGCTACAAACAATTTTTCAGGTTCTGAAAAACTACAAAACATAATTTTTTCGAACATGCTGCATTTTTTGATGTAGTTTTTCGGGTTGTAAAAAATGATCGCGTGTGGGCTAAAACGACGTTCATAATGGAGTAAGCACATTCGTGATGATAGTGTAGTATCGTTTTATACTTTATTTAAATAAACTAAAAATGGGTACTCAAACGTAGACAAAAACAGTATGGCATATAATGCTGACAAAAGTCTGATGCCTGGAAACGATGGGACGATGATAGTGTGTTCTACCGGTTTCGTCAAAGTAACAATTTAATTATAGGAAGTAAGATTTATGTCTGCAAAATCTGGGGGTCCTTTCTCTCCTATGTATGGGCTATTACTGGACTAACATCATCAGCGCAGGGGGGGGGGGTACACAGTGGCCTATGGTGTGAAGGCACCAGACCCTAAGAAGGGGTGAAAAAGTTGGTGAGTGCGGGGTGTATAAGAGCACGGATTGCAGTGATCACCGCAAACAAGAGCACAAAGCACTTTTAGAATCACTCAGCACTTGGCAATTGGATTTGTTTACTTCCAATAAGGACATTATATTGCACTGAAAAACAAAACAAAAAATATATATTTTATTTTTCAGCACATCTCTTAAAGGGTTAACATAGTTACCCTAATGCAAGGCTCGACAAAATCTGGGCGCCAGGTCGTAATTGGGACAAGAAATTGTGACCTGGCGCCCACGCCTGCCGGTGATTGAGGCCGCGGCCACAATTACCACCCCTACGGGCCCGCCGCGATCGGATCCTGTGTCTCCGTGCGCCCCCACCTCCACCGCCGTGCGATCGCGGCGGGCACGCGACGGCCGGTAATTTAGGCCGCGGCTTTGCAGCCTTGTGAAGGCCCAAGCTTCCTTCTGTGGCCTGGCGCCATCTGGTGGTGGCCGTCGGCATTACAAGTAAAACAGCAGTTCTAATGTGTGTTTTTTTTTACTGTTTTCACTGCCATCTCCTTTCCTCTAATTAGAACCCCCAAACATTATGTATATTTTTTTATTCTAACACCCTAGAGAATAAAATGGCGATTGTTGCAATACTTTCTGTCACACCGTATTTGCGCAGCGGTCTTACAAGTGCACTTTTTTAAATTAAAAAATAGGACAACAGTAAAGTTATCCCAATTTTTTTATATCGTGAAAGATAATGTTACGCCGAGTAAATTGATACCCAACATGGCACGCTTCAAAATTGCGTCCGCTCGTGGAATGCCGACAAACTTTTACCCTTTAAAATCTCCATAGGCGACGTTTAAAAAATTCTACAAGTTGCATGTTTTGAGTTACAGAGGAGATCTAGAGCTAGAATGATTGCTCTCACTCTAACGATCGCGGCGATACCTCACATGTGTGGTTTTAATACTGACTTCATATGCGTATGTGTTTGCTTCTGCGCGCAAGCTTGGCGGGATGGTGCGCGTTTTCTGGCTCCTAACTTTTTTAGCTGGCTCCTAGATTCCAAGCAAATTTGTCAAACCCTACCCTAATGGTACAGGATTTTCACGTTTTGCACATTTTCTTTACCTAGCAGTGTTTACACAATAGCACTTTAATTTGCACAGCACTGTGATATATATTTTATGTAATTTTATTTTCATAGCTGCATTTATGATATATACTGTGGAATCATTCTAGTAGTTTACATGGGCACTTGGCACTTTGGATCGTTTAGCACTTTGTGTATATTTTGCACACTGCACCTTACACTTGGAGCCTCTTTTATGGAGCATTTGGCTTCGTAGGACCAGCGCCAACTCTACTTTCTTTTTCTTCTCAACACTTTCTTGCTCCACTTCGGTGGAAGCAATTAGTAGAGGCAGCTGTCCAATGATCACCTTCAACCATACCTAGTCCAATACCAAATATCTTTGCTGTCACTGGTGTTTTTAAATATACTTGCACGGATTTATTTTAACACACAGTTTAGATGAACAGCCATGTTTGATAGGCAGTTGTGCTATACTCTTTCCATTTTCAGATGATGGATTGAACAGTGCTCTGTGAGATGTTTAAAGCGTGGGATATTTTTTTATAACCTAACCCTGCTTAAACCACTTCAGCCCCAGAAGGATTTACCCCCTTAATGACCAGGCCATTTTTTGCATCACTTTAATTGACAATTGCGCGGGCATTCAACGTTGTACCCAAAAAAAAGTGATGCCCTTTTTTCCTCCACAAATAGAGCTTTCTTTTGGTGGTATTTGATCACCTCTGCGGTTTTAATTTTTTGCACTATAAACAAAAAAATAGCAACAATTTAGATTTTTTTTTTACTTTCTGCTATATTACACATCCAGATTCTTTTTTTTGAAAAATCAAAAAATATGCACTGATCAATGTATAAATGACACTGGACAAGAAAGGGTTAACACTAGGGGCGATCAAGGGGTTAACTGTTTCCTGGGTGTGTTTAACTATGTGGGAGATGGGCTCACTGGGACACACAGAGATCGCTGCTCCTGATTACTAGCAACAGCCAATCTCAGAGTAGTCTCATGTCAGGCATATCCCATTCTGCCTCTCTGTACCACGATTGCTCGTGGCCGGTGCACATCGAGTCCGCTGGACCCTCACGCTTGCTCCCCCCGTTCCCACACGTCCACACTATCTCATGCACAGACTGACGTACAGGTACATCCGTTTGCGCAGCCGAGCCACCTTGCCGTAGTATATATGTGAAAGGCGGTCGGCAAGTGGTTAAACTTCTCCACAACTTTATCACCGACCTGCCTGGTGTGTTCCTTGGCCTTCATGATGTTGTCTGTTCACTAAGGTTCTCTAACAAACCTCTGAGGGCTTCACAGAACAGCTGTATTTATACAGAGAATAAAATACACACAGGTAAGCGCTATTTTTTTCTAAATAGGTGGCTTCTGAGGGAAAATTGGTTCCACTAGATTTTAGTTAGTGGTATTTAACTCCTTGCCGACCAGCCGCCGAAACCCGTAGCTCTACGTCGGCACTTCTGCGGCCGCTAGGGGGGGCGTGCGCGCCGGCGGCGGCTGGTGCGCACGTCCCCCGCTCGCCCCCGAGTCCTGTGCGCGTGCCCGGCGGGCACGATTGCCACTGGGCACACGCGATCGCTCGTTACAGAGCGGGGACCGGGAGCTATGTGTGTAAACACATAGCTTCCGGTCCTGTCAGTGGGGGAAACGCTGATCTTCTGTTCATACAATGTATGAACAGAAGATCAGTGATTTCCCCTAGTGAGTCCACCCCCCCATACAGTTAGAACACACCCAGGAACACACTTAACCCCTTCCCCACCCCCTAGTGTTAACCCCTTCACTGCCAATGGCATTTTTATAGTAATCCAATGCATTTTTATAGCATTGATCGCGAAAAAAATGCCAATGGTCCTAAAAATGTGTCCGAAGTGTCCGCCATAAGGGCGCAGTACTGAAAAAAAACGCTGATCGCCGCCTTTACTAGTAAAAAAAAATAATAATAAAAATGCCATAAAACTACCCCCTATAAGGGCGCAGTACTGAAAAAAAAACGCTGATCGCCGCCATTACTAGTAAAAAAAAATAATAATAAAAATGCCATAAAACTACCCCCTACCCTACCCGCTATAACTTTTGTGCAAACCAATCAATAAACGCTAATTGCGATTTTTTTTTTAACGAAAAATATGTAGAAGAATACGTATCGGCCTAAACTGAGGAAAAAAAAACGTTTTTTTATATATTTTTGGGAGATATTTATTACAGAAAAAAGTAAAAAATATTGATTTTTTTTCAAAATAGTCGCTCTATTTTTGTTTATAGCGCAAAAAATAAAAACCACAGAAATGATCAAATACCACCAAAAGAAAGCTCTATTTGTGGGAAAAAAAGGACGCCAATTTTGTTTGGGAGTCACGTCACACGACCGCACAATTGTCAGTTAAAGCGATGCAGTGCCGAGTCGCAAAAAGTGCTCTGGTTATTGGGCAGCAATATGGTACGGGGGTTAAGTGGTTAAGTAAAGGGGGCTGAATACAAATGCATGTCACACTTTTCACATATTTAATTGTAAAAAATGTAGAAAAAATCCCAATAAATTACATTTAAGTTTTTAGTTGTAACATGACAAAAAAGGGATTTTTAAATACAGCTTACCTGTAAAATCCTTTTCTTGGAGTACATCACGGGACACAGAGCGGCATATTCATTACTATATGGGTTATATGGAGTACCTTCAGGTGTGGACACTGGCAATCTCAAACAGGAAGTCCCCTCCCTATATAACCCCCTCCCCTAGAGGGAGTCCCTCAGTTTTGTAGCAAGCAGTATGCCTCCCAAAATGTTTCCCCAAAAGAGGGGTGGGAGCTCTGTGTCCCGTGATGTACTCCAAGAAAAGGATTTTACAGGTAAGCTGTATTTAAAAATCCCTTTTTCTTTCTCGTACATCACAGGACACAGAGCGGCATATTCATTACTATATGGGATGTCCGAAAGCAATGCTTTAATGAGGGGAGGGAGACATCTTCCAAAGAAGGATTCAATTTAGAGGTATACTCAAATAATAATAATAATTCCAACTTAGTCAAGAAAAAACTTTTTTTTTTTTTCTTTTTTTTTTACAACCAAGGGTGCCTCTGATCCCGAGGATCTTAAACTGCAGCCTGTAGTACTGCCTGTCCAAAGGCAGAATCCGCATTCCTTCTCACGTCTAGTTGATAAAACTTTGTAAACGTGTGGACTGATGACCACGTCGCCGCCTTGCATATCTGAGCCATAGAGATCTGATGGTGTGCTGCCCAGGAGGCGCCCATGGCCCTGGTAGAATGGGCCTTTACCGACAAAGGAGGAGGCAACCTCTTCAAACCGTAGGCTTGAATGATTAATTGTCTAATCCATCTCGAGATGGTGGATTTTGCAGCTGCCTGCCCCTTCTTGGGGCCATCTGGTAGAACGAACAACACATCTGTTTTCCGGATCTTTTCTGTAGCTTTAAGATAGGCCTTCATGGCCCGGACAATATCCAAGGTATGCAGCAACCCCTCCTTTCTAGATGTGGGTTTCGGAAAGAAGGATGGAAGTACCAAATCCTGGTTCAAGTGAAAATTGGATATAACCTTTGGTAGAAAGGAAGGATGGGGCCGGAGAACTGCCCTGTCCTTATGTAGAACGAGATATGGTTCCTTACACGATAAGGCTGCTAATTCTGACACTCTCCTGGCCGAAACTATGGCGACCAAGAAAACCAACTTTCTTGTCAGTAAAACTAAAGGAATCTCAGCCAACGGCTCAAAGGGTTGTTTCTGTAGAGTGGACAGGACAAGATTTAAGTCCCATGGACAAATTGGTGACTTGACAGGAGGATTAATACGAAAGACCCCCTGTATGAAGGTCTTTGCCAGCGAGTGGGTGGCCAGCGGCCTCTGAAACCACACTGACAGAGCTGAAATCTGTCCCTTGATTGTGCTTAATGCCAGGCCTTTATCCACTCCTAGCTGGAGAAAACTTAACACCCTATCAATGGTATATTTGCGGGAATTCCATATTTTGGATTCACACCAGCCTACGTAGTTCCTCCACACCCTGTAATAAATCACCCTGGAGGCCGGCTTTCTAGCCCTAATCAGGGTAGGAATTACCTGCCTAGACAGACCTCTACCCCTGAGAATCAGGGATTCAGCCTCCAGGCCGTCAAATTTAGACGTTGTAATGTAGGGTGGAGGATCGGGCCTTGTGAGAGTAGGTCTGGTCGTAGAGGAAGAGTCCAAGGGTCTCCTACTGCCATCTTCAGGACTAGTGAGTACCATGTCCTCCGGGGCCAAGCTGGAGCTACTAGAATGACCGGCTTGTGCTCCACTCTGATCCTGCGCAACAGGCGAGGAAGTAACTGTAGCGGAGGGAATGCATATAGAAGTTTGAATTGATGCCAAGGGCAAACCAACGCATCGGTTCCGCAGGCCATAGGGTCCCTCGCTCGAGACACGAACCTGTCTAGTTTCTTGTTGAACCTGGATGCCATTATATCTACGTCTGGCATTCCCCACCTCTGGCAGATTGTCTGAAAGACCTGGGGATGCAGAGACCACTCCCCTGGCAACAGACTCTGGCGACTTAAGAAGTCTGCCTGCAGGTTGTCCACTCCGGGAATGAATATCGCCGAAATGCAGGGTACATGAACCTCTGCCCACTGAAAAATCAAGCTCACCTCCCTCTGAGCGGCCTGACTCCTGGTTCCCCCTTGGTGGTTTATGTATGCCACCGCTGTGGCATTGTCTGACTGGATTCTCACCGGGAACCCCTGTAATCTGCAGGTCCATGCCAGAAGGGCTAGGCGAGCAGCTCTGATCTCCAAGATATTGATGGGGAGCTGCCTCTCTGTTTTCACCCAAGTTCCCTGGCGAGAGAACCCCTCGAAGACCGCCCCCCAGCCTGCCAGGCTGGCGTCTGTGGTAACTACCTTCCAGACAACAGGGCTGAAGGATCTTCCCTTTAGAAGATTCTGAGGGTTCAACCACCAGGCCAGGCTTTGTCGGACCCTTGATGATAGCGTCAAAGGGGACTCTAAGGCATGTGCTTTCTTGCCCCAGGCTGCTAGAATGGCTGCCTGTAGGACGCGAGTGTGGATCTGAGCGTATGGTACTGCCTCGAACGTGGCCACTAGCTTGCCTAGTAATCGCATACACAGGCGAATAGTTGGTTTTTTCTTGCTTAGAACCAACTGAACCAACCCCTTGATAGCCTCGATCTTTACAAGGGGCAGGAACACCCTTTGCTGTTCTGTGTCTAACCTCATGCCGAGGTATTCCAACTGCTTTGTAGGTTGGAACGCTGACTTTTCCCGGTTTAGGACCCAGCCGAATCCTTCGAGGTACCGAACCGTGAGGTTTACTGCCTGTTGCAGACACGGCCGTGAGTGATCTATGATTAAAAGGTCGTCCAAGTACGCTAGGACTGTGACCCCTTGGATCCTTAAATTGGCCAGAACTGGGGCTAGGATCTTCGTGAATACCCGGGGGGCCGTGGCCAGCCCGAAGGGGAGCGCCCTGAATTGGAAGTGTCGCTGCCCCACCGCAAAGCGTAAAAATCTTTGATGCGACTGAAAGATTGGTACATGAAGGTAAGCATCCTTTATGTCTATGGAGGCCAGAAAATCGTCCCTCTGAAGCGCGGCGGCTGCTGACCGGATGGATTCCATCCGGAAGGAACGAACCCTTAGGTAACCGTTTAACCTCTTTAGGTCCAAGATTGGCCTGACATCGCTGTTGGGCTTTGGTATGACAAAGAGATTGGAATAGAAACCTAGCCCTTGCTCTTGGGCTGGCACCTCTATTATTACGTCCTGGCAAAGCAGGTGATCCAAAGCTGCCAGCATTGAGGCCTTCCTTGCTGGATCCTTTGGTAGCCTTGACTCTTGAAAATGAGGCGGAGGAAAGTTTAGAAACTCCAGTCTGTAGCCTGCGGTTACAGACGCCCGGACCCATTTGTCGGGGATCTTGGCTTCCCAAACTTCTGAGAAGAAACAAAGCCTTCCCCCCACCCGCGAGAGTGGGGGCGCCCCTTCATAAGGCAGACTTAGGGGCTGTCTTTGTCGGCTTGCGATACCGTGGCCTCTTACCCCCAGGGGCCTGTCCCTGCGATCTACTGTTAACGTTGGATCGTGCAGGCGGCCGTCGATACTGTCTGGAATTTGAGGGCCCTGAGACAGGAAAGAGCTGCCTTTTAAATGTAGGACCCCGGAATGTCTTTTTGACCGGTAAAAGGGTACTTTTGCCACTTGAAATAGTCTGAATGTATTTATCCAGATCCTCCCCGAAGAGTCGTCCTCCATGGAAGGGAAACCCTGCCAGAAGCTTTTTGCATGGGGGCTCCGCCGCCCAGTTCTTCAACCATAAGAGCCTTCTCATGTGCACCAAAAATAGTGATAAACGAGAGGCCTGCTGGATGGAATCCTTTATAGCATCTACAGCAAAACACAGAGCTCTGGGAATGTCAGAAAACTCTTCTGCTTGTTGGGTAGGCATGTCCTTTAACATTTCTTTTGTCTGGTCCTTTAACGCCTGACAAACTCCAATTGCAGCCACAGCTGGCTGTACCACTGCTCCTGCCGTAGCAAAGGATGCTTTTAAAAGTGTCTCTAACCGTTTATCAACCGGATCTTTAAACATATGTATGTTTTCCACCGGGCAAGTTAGTGATTTATTCACACATGAGATGGCTGCATCCACCACTGGGAGCCTCCACCTCTTGGAGAATTTTTCCTCCATGGGGTAAATGACCGCAAATCTCTTCGGTGGCAGAAAAATCCTGTCCGGCCGTACCCAATCCCGAAAGATCAATTCCTCCAAGAGAGGATGGACCGGAAAAACTGCGTTGCTTAACGGAGCTTTCAAAGAGCCCAGAGAGGATACCGGAGGAACCTGAGGCTCTGGCAATGGTAAACTAAATGCCGAGCGGACCATGTCCGTCAAAGACTGTACCCACAGTCTCTCTGTCTGGGAGTCTGAAAATGGTTCCTCAGAGGTAGATCCCTCAATCCCTGAACCCTCTTGGTTCAGGTCTAGTTGATCCTCCTGCGATTCCAATTCCTCCGGAGAGAGAATCTCAGCATCTGAGGATACACCTCTTGGTGATGGGGATCTAACCCGTTTCTTGCCAGGAATAGCTCTAGCGATCAATGCTGCTATTCTCTCTTCTAGCCCCCCTAGGGATACGGCTAGCATCTCCTCTGTGATAAACACAGGGCTGGGCTGATCTGGGCCAGCCTCCGCACCAGACCCCCCTAATGGCTCATCCAAGGCGCCCTTTATGGGAATAAGTTGCGGGGAAAGTATCGGCATATCATCAGAATCAGAGGGGGAACCCCTTTGTTTTTTGGTCTTTTTTGTACCCTTTGACCCCGAACCTTTGGAAGCCATAATACAAAATCGAGGGACTCCGCCAACAACAACAGACTGTAGTGGCCAGGAGTACAAAACTAGAGCTTAGGGGACAATAGATCACTAATGCCCAAAAACTGATGGGGCCCCGTATGTTTTTTTTTTTTTAATATATATAAGTCTCTTTCTTTTTTTTTTTTTTTCAAACATACAGTGACCCCAAACTTAGTTTGCCAGCCTCCAACCTGCTGCAAAAAGGGGAATTTCTTGGCTTAACAAAAAAGGCATTGGAACAAAGTCCAGCATGTACTACCCCTCTTCCGCCACCGGGAGTCACTGTTCCGCCGCTCTGCGTCCTCTCCCTCTGAGATCAGCCTCAGACTGAGCACTGACAATGCCTGCTGATCTATAACAGCACAAGGCGCGCCCCTGTATGACGCTGCAGGCACGCCCCCCCCCCGCCCTCCTCTCCGAACGGCGCGAAAAACGTCTATAAGACGTGCGCGCGCGCGCGCGCGTATGCCGGAGCAGGAGGAACATGGAGGAGCCGCGCTGCTGGAGACCCAGGACTGCAGAATCAGGCGGCAGATTCAAACCCCCGGCCAGGTAGGACTCTTCAAAAGGCCCCATAGGGATCCTTACCAGTCCTAGGAAGAAAGCAGCAGGTAGCTAGCAACACCATTCTTAGACAGGGGAACCTAGTGATGGGGGAAAAGGGATCATCCTGTCTTTCTCAGACATAGTGAGCAAGGTTGCCAATGCAGAGCATACTTAGGCTACCCCCCTTTTAGGTTACCCCGGAGAGCCTGCTGTCGAACCAAGTCCCGCAGGCTCCCCTCTTACCTGCTCCATGCTGCAGGATGTTTGTCCAGCAAAACGATCCAATCTTCTCCCATCTCCGTGGGTAGCGTAGTAGACCTTCAGGCCCTGGGGTCCTATGAAGGTACCCACTGTCCTGGACCTATATAGCACCCTGGCAAACAGGAACTTATGGTTTTTACAAACTCCAAGTCCTGGGCCCAGGGTCCAGCCCTCCAAAGAGGAGCATTATAGGCAAAACCCCACGGTTTGGGGCCCGGGTACTGTCCACTTTGGCACTGAGGCTCCTTGGACAGATCCGGTTAGCCCGCCCTTAATCCCAAGGATGTGGAGCAAAGCTATTCCGTGACCAACACCTAAGACACTGGCGAAAAAACTGAGGGACTCCCTCTAGGGGAGGGGGTTATATAGGGAGGGGACTTCCTGTTTGAGATTGCCAGTGTCCACACCTGAAGGTACTCCATATAACCCATATAGTAATGAATATGCCGCTCTGTGTCCCGTGATGTACGAGAAAGAAATGTGGAATCTTGTCATGATATGTGCATTTCTTCTAGAAACTGAGCCTCTGTGCATAGGCTTCCTGTAATAAATACTGATGACTTCTGGTTTCTCTCCTTGTGCCGGGTGACTGTTCTTGTATCCCCCCTTCCCTCCTGTATCTACAGGCATGTGGAAGGTGCACCTGCTGGGTTCTTCACTTAGCACTGTTTTCTGCATAAACTGTACAGTACAGTGATGATGTCACTGCTATTTTTACAGAATAATAATTGGATTTGCAAAGGTATTTGGTGAACACAAACTGTTTTTATATCCTTGGTGGCAACTGAGGAATATACTGTATTTAAATTAGGGTTTTTGTGCACAGGGGTAATATTTGAGCATACTGTATATTTAAAGTTCATGTGTCTCCAGCTGCCTAAAAAATAACACGTGTAATGGATTCAAATTACTGTATACACTCGAGTATAAGCCGATCCGAGTATAAGCCGAGGCACCTAATTTTATCACCAAAAAATGGGAAAACGTATTGACTCGAGTATAAGCCTAGGGTGAGAATGCAGCAGCTACTGTAAGCGGAAAACAGGGTCAACAATGCCCATTTGCACGCCTCACTGTGCCCATTTTCAACCTCACTGTGCCTATTTACAACCTCACTGTGCCCATTGCAGCGTACCTGAAATTCTTGACAGGCTGCGCTGCGGGCGTCCATTTTTAAAAACTTGCGGTTTCCTCCTGGTCCCGTCCCGTTCCGTAATAGTCGTTGACACTGTGTTTAGTGTTCCGCCTATCATGGACGTTCTTTCATTCTCGGACTCAGTTTCCCAGGAGCCACTGTGTTCAGTGTTCCGCCAATCACAGACGTTCTTTCATCCATCAACAAGAGAAGGTCCGTGATAGGCGGAACACTGAACACAGTGTCAAACGCCTATCACGAAACGGGACGGGACCAGGAGGAAGGCGCAAGTTTTAAAAATTGGACGCTCAAGGTACACTGACTCAAGTATAAGCGGAGAGGGGTATTTTCAGCCCTAAAAAAAGGGCTGAAAAACGTAGCTTATACTCGAGTATATACGGTAGTCTCTTTCTCCTTCTTCATAGCCAATATTCCATGAATATATGGCTACCTTCCCATCTTATTGCTGTGTATTTGTGTGAAAAAAATTAGTGTATAATTGTCAATGAAAACTATTACATCTAACCAACTAGAAAACTTCCCAGAAGGATCTCGACTTCATTGGAAACCCCATTTTATCTTTCACTGACCGCTTATGTGACATGAGTTGATTAATTACTTACTGCGTTTATCTTCAGTGTCTAACTTTGTTTTTCCAAGATCAGCGTGTCTTCCACTGATGCCCAGCCTTTGTAACTCAATCACCCCTTTGATGATACTATCATGCATGTGACTCTGATCAGCTACATTCGCCTTGGCTTTGTTAGACTTTAACATAAAATCTTTCAAGGCTAAAAGCTTATCTTCCTCTTCTTCCGTCATCCCCTGGAATTGAGAAAATAAGGTGCATAAGAAAAATCCCAAAGTATGACTTTGGTCATGGTAAAATGTCTATCATCTCAGGGACACACAGGAAACTATTGGCTATGCCGCAGCATGCAACATTTTATTGCAGCGCACAGTGCCAAATCGCACAGCAATGTACAGGAAAATAGCGCATTACACTGTTATACACTGTCAAAAAATAAAATGTACATTTGTACACATTAAATAAACTTAATACATAACAAAAAAACAACAACAAAAAAGGGAGCCGTGTGATGTAGTAATAAGAGTACACATAGCCCCATTAACGGCCAAAAAGTCAACTAACCCCAGGAGACAAATTCCAACCTTTATAGGGACATGCATAGTAGTCAGAGTATATATGAACTGGGTCACATCCTGCCAATAGCTACTAATATGAAGGCACTCCCAAAAGATATGGGCAAATCCTGCAGGGTCGCTTGAACACCTCCAATAGCAAGAAGAGGAACTAGGGTAGATACGATGTAGTCTTTGCGGTGTAAAATAAATTCTGTGCACCATTTTAAATTGGATCAACTTGTCTTGGAATGGGCTGTCCCAGAGATCCTCCCAGTCTTCATTATCCAATTCCTGCTTCTCCGAGCATAAATTATATTTTTAAAGAAATGATCATCTCTCAGAGGAAACATGACATGTACACATATCTTTATCTGCCTTTAAGATATAGCCTGTCAAGCCTAAATAACAGTGCAAAGGCAACCAAACAACATTCATCATACAGTATCTGTGAACAGTGAATGGTGATTTTTCTAAGAGAGACCCCAAAAAAAGACCAATAAAAAAAGAGAAAGGTTAAAGTAATATTAAAAAGGCAAGGTTTTTGTTTGTTTTTTAAATAACAAACATTATACTTACCTTCTCTGTGCAATGGTTTTGCAAAGAGCAGCCCGATCCTCCTCTTCTTGGTTCCCCCGCTAGCGCTCATGGCCCATCCCTCCTACCAAGTGACCCCAGAGCAAACAGCTTGCAATGGGGCAGCCTAGCGGGCATGCTCCTAAACCTCTGCTCTGCTTGTCCATTCACACACAGAGCCTTGGCTCGGCCCCGCCCCCTCTCTTTCCTCATTGGCTCAATGGCTTATTGGCTCACTGGCTGTGATTGTCTCAGCCAATGAGGAGAGAGAGTATTTTTACCTCCATGCATAAAACTTCTACTACAAAATTTAGCACTTGACATGGTCATACCTGTGATAAAAGTTTCTTCAAGAGCTGAGCAATAGCTGGATCTTCAGGAGGAGGACACTCGAGAAAAGTGCCGTTCCTCTTTTTCTGGCGTATCTGGAGATGTCTAAAGAGGCTTGCAATATCCTTTGATCGCAGGGCATAGTCAAAAATTGAACGGCTTACAGGCTCTTTCAGCACACTCAGTAGAACAATTTCTTTATCTATCTGTTAGGAATAAGGAGGGTTATTACAAAGGATATAAACAAGTTTTAAAAAAGAAAAAGGACTTATGTTGGGTGACAGTAGGTTCATACTTTCTTAACCCCTTATGGACCGCCGCATGTACATTTACGTCGGCAGAATGGCACAAGCAGGCACATCAACGTATATATACGTTGCTGCCTTGACGTGGGTCGGGGGTCCGATCGGGACCCCCCCCCCCCCCCCGGTACATGCAGCGGTCCCCGTGGCTGTACGAGCGATCCGGGACGAGGGGGTGGCTACTCGTTTTTGTCCGCCCCCTCCAGATTGCTCCCAGCCAATGCGCACGCTCCTCTGCTCTGTAAACACAGGAAGGGGGAAGTGATGTGATCTCTGCTCTCTGCGTTTTTTTCAACTGCCGCTGAGGAGAGATCACATCGCACAGTAAGTCTGCACAACACTACACCGACACACACTACACATAGTCACATTAACCCCTTGCGATCACCCCCACCCCTCCCCTGTCACAGTGTCACTGAATGCAGTAATCATATATGTATGATTACTGTATTTAGTGTCAGTGTGACAGTCAGTTAGTGTTAGGTTCAGGGTAGCCCCTGTACCCCCCCCAATAAAGTTTTAACCCCTTGATCACCGCCCTAGTTAACCCTTTCACTCCCTATTGCCAGCGTCACTAAGCGATCATTTTTCTGATCGCTGTATTAGTGTCGCTGTTCTAAATAAATTTTGGCCTAAATGTTTGACTAAAATTTAGTTTATTTGATTTTTCTTATAACAAAAAATGTCGCTCTATTTTTGTATATAGCGCAAAAAAAAAAAAAATCGCAGAGGCGATCAAATACCACCAAAAGAAAGCTCTACTTGTGGGAAGAAAAGGGGCGCAAATTTTGTTTGGGAGCCACGTCGCACGACCGCGCAATTGTCTGTTAAAGTGACGCAGTGCCGAATCGCAAAAAGGGGCCTGCATTTTGGTCTGGGTCTTAAGTGGTTAAAGTGTACCCAATGCCAAAAGCATTTTTATAGAGTAGAGAATGGTTTAAACCATCTGTGTCACCTTGGGGAAGGGACCCTGTGCAACCCCAAAACACTGATGATTTTACAAATACTTGCTAATCCTTATTGTTCAACAGTGTGCTGGTGACTTCACTTTTTTTGCTATAGATCAAACCTCTGACGAATATTTTTTTTTTTGCCCTATTAGGGAGATTTTCTTTTATTTTCAGTCTTAAGACACAATAGAAAGTGAAAAGAGACCTTTACAAAGTAAAGGAAATCCTTTCCGTTTCCAGAACAAGTGTACTCATTAGAAAACCAATGATTCCCTAAAACAATTACTGTTAAAGTGTTACTAAAGCCATAAAAAGTACAATCTGTCTGTATATATGCAGTAAAGCATGCTAGTTATACTCACTGCGGAACCTAAGGGGTTAATGCTCTGCATTGTGTAATAAGGCTGTTTGATCCGGTCTTCTCTGAACCTCCATTTTCTTAACTGTCCCCAATCCCTCTCCTGATAGAACAGAGCCCTAGGAGGCACTCTGCACATGCTCAGTTTGGTTTGTATTGCTAGAGAGTTTTTTTGGGAGGGGGAGGTGCATGTAATCAGCACAGGGCCAATCAGCACTGTCCAGACAGAGGGTCAAGGGTCATGCAGCCTCATAGAGAAGTCAAAAGTGAATGAAAACTCCCCCTATAAGCTTTAACCATTACTTGGCCTGACACTGTTAGAAGTCACAAGGTTGCTATATATTACTGATGAGAAAATGTATTTAGCAGTTTATATTTACACAATTATTGAATGTCAATGTTCTGTGGATTGTGGGAGACTAGATATAGTTAATGCAGGGTCCTGGCTTTAGTAACACTTTAAGGCGTGAATTTGGTGATAACTGTTTCAGTTGCTAGTGAACTTTTAAGCCCTCAAATTGCTGCTGTTATAGCTGATTACATGTGCAGCCACATGATGACAACAGATCTATATAGAGCAGCCTTTCTCAACCTTTTTACCGCTGGGGAACCCTAAAAATTATTTTCAGGTCTCAGGGAACACCTGATAAAAACCCATTCATTGGGGGTCAGTGGGAACAATGCCCCTTACTTTGGTGGTCAGTGAAAAGAATGCCCTTTTTTACAGAAGTGGTAAGAATGCCCCACTTACAGAAAACTATGAAGACCATTGGTGTAATACCACTGGCTCCTCCAAGTGGAATTGGCTCAGAACAATGTAGGCACCATCAAACAGGAGCTAAATCAGCCACAGCTCAAGGAACCCCTAGCCACCTCTGGAGGAACCCTAGGGTTCCACGGAACCCTGGTTGAGAATGGCTGATATAGAGGCTATGGGCCAGATTCAGGTAGATGGGAGCATCTTTGCTCTGTAACGCTTCTCATTTACGTTACTCTGCCGAAATTTTAGGAGCAAGTGCTGTTATTCATGAAGCGATTGCTCCTAAAGTTGCGGCAGCGCATCGCAAATGAGCCGGCGGAATTCAAATTGGGCGGGTACGGGGCGTGTATTATTTAAACTAAGCGTGATCCCGTGGCGAACGTACTGCGCATGCGTCGAGTGTCAATGCATCCCAGTGCGCATGCTCCAAATTCTGTCAGTGAACGTCAATGACGTCACATCCCCATTCATGAACGTTTTACGCAAGCGACGCGATTATTATTTTTTTCGACGCGATGACGACGGCTATACTTAACATAGGATACTCCGCTAGGGGGCTGCTTTATCTTTACGCCGCGTATCGCTTACGGAAACGTCGGAAAGTCACTGCGTCACGCCCGAATACGATCGTGAATTGCCGATTCCCACTGATTAACATATTTTTTCGCCGTAAATCAGCGGGAACGCCCCCGGCGCCATTTTTAAATTAAAGTTGCGATGCGATGGCGAAATTCAATTGCGCCGATCGCATCGGAACTCCAACCCGGCGTTTCTTGTTTTCTGGTTACAGAAAACAGAAACGCCGGCTTAAAGTGACAGTTAGGCTGGAGTATCACAGATACTCCAGCCTAACTCTACCTGAATATGGCCCTAAGAGGGCTTCAGCTGTAATTGTAAGAGGTTTTAGTTTTGCTTTAAGTCCACATGTAAAATGCCCCCTGTCGTAAGAATGGTAAAGTAGAAGTAAAGACAACCCTTTACTTCTTGTCACATTGGGGAGATTTTCCTTTACGTTCTCTACAAGAAGTGAGAGGAAATCCCTTCAAGGTTAGTGTCCCTATTGGTGTTTCCCTCTATTTCTCCCTCTATTCCTATTCTAGTGACAACCCAAAATTTGGGATTTTCTTTTACCTTTACTCTCAGTAATAATGGTAAACAAGATAAACAGATATGTCTCCTCTCCCCTGACAGAACAGGGATTTGTGTGTTTACACACACAAATCCCTGTGCTGGCTCTTGTGCACGCGATCGTGCGTGCCGGGAAATATTATTCTATTATATTTTAATAAACATTTTAGTACACCATTTGGTTCAGAATTTTTTTCAAGTATTCCTCCTCTAAAACCTAGGTGCGACTTATGGTCAGGTGTGTCTTATGGAGCTAAAAATACGGTAAGTTCATTTTTTGCAGAAGAGACATACCGTGTTTCCCCCGAAAATAAGACGTACTCCGAAAATAAGCCGTAGCGGGATTTCGACACAAGATCGAAATATAAGACACCCCTCCGAAAATAAGACGTAGCGATGTAGTGTCGAATCTCCGAAAATAAGACGTGGCGAATCTCCGATAATAAGACGTAGTGTCGTATGCGTAACGGCGCGGCGCGGCGCGGAGCGGGAAACAACACGTGATAGGCGTACAGTACTGTACTGGAACTGAAGTGAGGGGAAGAACGCTGTGTAAAGCTGTAAAGCTTCTCCCAGCATTGACCAGCAAACCCCTCGCTCACCCCACACAAACACCAGGGGATAGGGGGAAAAGCTGCTACTGAGCCCAAAGAGATCACCCCAGCTCCACTTTGCTCCACATCAGCTTTGCTGGCCTATCTTTCTGTACAGCCAGACAAGATGAGTGCAAAGAGAAGAAGTTGGATATCCGAATGGTCCAAAAATGGCGTGCAGAATACGATAATCTCAGTCTACAGGTGGACAGAGGAAATGCTAAGAAGCGCAAGTGTGGTTCAGGTAGGCAACCTTTATTTTCTGTAATAAAAATAAGACACCCCCCGAAAATAAGCCATAGTGTGATTTCTTGAGGAAAAAAAAATATAAGACGGTGTCTTATTTTCGGGGAAACACGGTAGCATGTCTCTTCTGGAATAAAAAGCTACCAACTTGCAATTTTTTTAAAACGTAAGTTTAGTCCACATAAAAATATGCAACCCCACCATTTTACTTCCTAGGGCAGTGGTTCTCAACCCTCTTGTGCCGTGACCCCTTGATAAAATTTCCCAAGTTGTGGGGACCGCTAAAGGTAAAATGATTTCCGTAGCGTAGATTGTCAGCACCCAAGGCAAGACAAGTAATTTGTGCCCCTAACCCATGAACATTTAGCACTCCCTGAGTCCCTTTCTACCCGTACAGTATTAAAACCCCTTATGGTACATTTTGGGATGTAGAACTCTTTCTCTTTGATCTTCTTCTTTCTTTCCCTTTTATGTCTCTATCCTAATTTTTATTTTATTTTTCCTATCCCTCTCTAGCCATTTTTCTTGTGCTTTCTCTTACTTTTTCTTTGTTCCTCCCCCTCTTTTCCTCTCCCTTCCATGTATTCTCTATTTTTAGTTCTGATCAGCCAACTTGGATGCTCTTGATCAAGGTCATCTGCTGATCTGAGAACTGTAGTGGAGACTTTTAATGGCAACTATAATCACAGGTAGTGTTACTCAGTCTCCGACTTTGTGGTGTCTCGTAGCAGTGACACCTATGCTGAAATCAGGAGATAGGGTCTCCTCCAGCCCCTCCCACTTCACATTACTCACCAATCTGCTGACCTCTAGTCTCTGCCCCCCAGCCATGCAGTGAACTGAATGGGCAGCTGCGAAGAGGCTTAGTTGGCGGCCGTGGGTTCCAGGAACAGCCCAGCTGGGCGTCTGCAAAAAAGGCTGGAAGAGCAGTGTGGGCTCAGAAACAGCCCAGGATTCCATGACCCCTGGCAAATCATCATTCGACCCCCAGGTTGAGAACCACTGCCCTAGGACCTCTGCTTAAAAAAAAAAATCTCATATTTGGGGATTCCAAGTAGTTTTCTAGCAAAAAAATATATTTTTATAAGTAGGGAAAGAATGTCAAAATTGGTCAGGACTGGAACTCGTTAACAGCAGGTGTGTTTCAGGATCTCCAGATTGCTGACATAATGAGAGTCAGAAGCCAGCACAATACAACAAAGCCTAAAGGAAAACCTGAATTACAGAATAGGTAGGTTATGTTCCCTGTATGCATTTCAAGGTTTCATTTTCATATTTGATTGGAGTGAACATTTTAGTAAGTGACAACACGTCTTGGTTAATCTGTAAACGGGAGGATGTAAATGACTCAACAGAAAATACAAGCAACTGAAAGTTAAAAGTATATACACAATGTGGTATTGTTCTGCATGGCCCTTACCTGAATTATAGGCTGAGAAATGAAAGGATGAAGGTACGGCATCAATTTACAGTAAACGTCAGCAATATTTAACTGTTGAGCCACTGTAGTAATAAACCCCACAGCTCCATAACGTATCCACAAATTTGGATGGCACAGAAACGGAGCTGCAAATATAAAGTTAAAATAAATATTCTAAGAGAACCACACGTTAATTTCATATACTCCAATATAAAACATCTAAATTGTGTCTGAGGGCATTTGTGTATAGTCTTTGATCTGAAGGTTTCATTTCTAAAACCTTTTTTGATGGATTAGTTAGTTGAATTTCACACTGGAATCTTTTATTTTAGAGAGACTCCATCCTTTATTCCATCAGTTAGGAATGTTTGAACACCCAGTAATGGTTGCAGTATTGCTGCAACTGAAAATGAAATGGCCAGTTAACTCATACGTGATAGTTCAGTTACAGGAAGGGCCTGGTGGCCTAGGTCTTGTCTATATTCCCATAGCACACATTCCTGGAAACAAGGCTCATCAATATTGGGTGCTGTAGCAACTACCAGCTGGTTACTTGAAACATCACAGATAAATGCAAATATTCGCCAGCATACCAAGAATCCTCAAATATCTAAAGGCTTTTATTGCAGAAAGATCACATCACAAGAACAGGTGCAAAATTTTGGAGCTGTGCAGGACCCCTTCGTCAGGCATGTGATCATCACATACCTGACGAAGGGGTCCTGAGCAGCTTCGAAACGTTAGACCTGTTCTTGTGATGTTATCTTTCTGCAATAAAAGCCTTTAGATATTTGAGGATCCTTGGTGTGCTGGTGGCCTATTTGAACTGCTAGCATCCCTATCAGCACACTGTTTGTACTTTAACCACTTGACAACCAGGCCTATGTTGGCATTTCTTTCCTTCATGTAAAAATCTCATTTTCTTTTTGCTAGAAAATTAATCAGAACCCCCAAACATTATATATATTTTTTTTAGCAGACACACTAGGGCAGTGATGGCGAACCTTGGCACCCCAGATGTTTTGGAACTACATTTCCCATGATGCTCTACTACACTGCATGAGCATCATTGGAAATGTAGTTCCAATACATCTGGGTTGCCAAGGTTCGCCATCACTGCACTAGGGAACAAAATGGAGGTCATTGCAACTTTTTTTCTCGCATCGGTATTTGCGCAATAATTTTTGAAAAAAAAAAATGCAGTTAATTGATGCTCACTGACATTGTATACACATGTGTAAACTACAAGAGCTGAAACATTTGCAGGTAAACAAAATATATATATATATATATATATATATTCTTTATCTTACCAATGTCGCAAGAGAATTCATAAATGTGGGGTTTCTGAAGGAGGCCCAGTTGGCACATGCAAGTGAGAGCATTGAGAGCCTTAAATATCACAAACTCTTCCACATCGCTCAACCCTTGCTGAAGAAGTGGCTTTAAGATAGAAGAACTCTGCCACCCTACATACGCTGCAACACCTGTGAAAAAGAAAAGAAAAGAGAAACACAAAATTAACAAGGTTGTGCAATCCAGGTACAAATCATTGTACAAGTCCTTCTCAAGAACATTCCATTGAGCTATAGTTAGACGATTACACAACACCAAATATTGACCGTTCTGAAGCAAAGACCCGAAGGCATGTACAGAACAGAATGTATGACAGTGCCCTTCCATCGGTCACTGACTGAGCATGATGAACAGTGAAAAATCTGGCCAGCCTTATATAAGCTGTTCAATAGCAAGACCCGCCACAATCTTCCTCAGGATTCAGAAATGTGTTAGTGGTTTATACACAGTGAAAGCTTTTCACCACCAAAAAGATCTGTTAAAGCTAAAGCAGCCGCCATGGACACATTCAGGCCCACCCTCCTTGTCGCCACACGTATGCATTACGTGGTAGGCAAGTGGTTAAAGATAAAAATAAAACATAAAAACCGCAGAGGTGATCAAATACCACCAAAAGAAAGCTCTATTTGTGGGGAAAAAAGGACGTCAATTTTGTTTGGGAGCCACGTCGCACGACCACGCAATTGTCTGTTAAAGCGACGCAGTGCCGAATCGTGGCGCCATCGGATCACAAAACACACAACAATATTGATTTTCAAAAGAAAATTCTTTGAAAGTTTGACCATGTATGGCCAGCCTTAGAAACAAACACATAAGTGTTTACATCAGATTTTTTAAATATGTGTATATGGCGGCTTGCTTTATTTTATATATTTTTTTAACAGCTACATACCTACAATGCTGTCAAAAAATGCTCCTCTAAGGTGCCAGTCATTTTTATCATTGAGAAAAGTGATCATATGGGAGAGAAGAACATCATTGGCTTTTTGTCGCCCAAAAAACACACAAAGCCTGGTGATTCCATTTTCCATTAATGTCTGCTTTACTATGTTCTCTGGGTCACTGAGCAACGTCACCACCTTTTGCTGGACCATCTCATGTAAAGCCTGCAGTTCTGAGGATACAAAAATAATGGTGAGTGTTAATGCCAACATCTGTGCAGTCAAGTACATTGTTACAGTTTAAAACATGTATATATAGAGAGAAACTTCCAAGCAAACATGTTTGTAGTATTTCCCATATGCTTGATAATGACAGTCTAAAGCTGGCTGATGAGCAGAAACAGTCGGGCAGATCACAACTTAACAATCACTGATAAAGATAATGGGCCAGATTCTCAGCGGCGATACGCCGGAGTATCTCAGATACCCCGTCGTATCGCCGTTTTTTTTGCCTCGTATCTATGCGAGTGATGCTTAGCATCACTTTTGCATAGATACGCTGCAACATCCGACAAGTGTAAAACCATTACACTTGCGGATCGTAGGTGTAATGACAACTCCGGCCACTAGGTGGCCTTTATGTTGTTTTCTCATTTGCCTATGCAAATGAGGCTAGTACGCGGATTCCCGATCGTTTTTACGCCGCCCCGTCGTCGCGTACGTCGTTTTCGTCCGCGTAAGGTTACCCCAGCTTCTATGTGGAGTAACCTTACGAAGTTCCGTCGGGTGCCGTCGGATGCCATGTTACGTATGGCGTCGGGTCAGCGTCGGCTTTTTCCGTCGCTTACGTAGTTTTACTAACTCGTTTGCGAATAGGGAGTTGCGTAAATGACGCTCACGCCGTTTTGACGTCGGTTTCAACTACGCTTTCCGACGTGAGCTGGAGCATGCGCACTGGGCTTTTTCCCCGGCCGGCGCATGCGCAGTTCGTTCGACGCGGGGGCGCACTTCATTTAAATACAAGCCGCCTCATTTGAATTACGCGGGCTTACGCTGGGCCATTTTCGCTACGCCAACGCAAACGACGGAGCAAATGCTTAGGGAATACGGCACTTGCTCTAGTACGATGCGGCGGCGTAGTGTAAATGGCTTACGCTACGCTGGCGAATTTCTTCGAGAATCTGGCCCAATGTACCTATCCGAGTAATAAAATTAAATTTTTATTATTATTTTTAAAGTAAAAGGGCAACATAAAACTAGTTTGATATTTGACACTGTTTTTGATAAACGAACGCATCAATATCTGGTTTGATGCATGTAGTAGCAATTCTTAATGAATTCTCAAGGTGCTCATCAGATATTCTGGTTTTTATTTTACCCTTCGTGTGCTTCATCCTTGAAAATAGTTACTCACAAATATAGGTGCTGCTGAAAACTGGTGACACGAATAAGGCATGATTTTGAAGAGTGGGATATTTTTCTTTGGCAAGATAAAACATATAATAGTCCAGTAAAGAGACACTGTCACATTTTTCTTGGGCTGCATGTGTTTACTAAGTGTAAACGCATTTTTACAAATGTTAAAAAATAAAATAAAAAAATGACCCTCTATAGAGCAGGGATATGCAATTAGCGGACCTACAGCTGTCCCATGAGGCATAGCAAGACTCTGACAGCCACAAGCATGACACCCAGAGGCATGATGGGACTTGTAGTTTTGCAACAGCTGGAGGTCCGCTAGTTGCATATCCCTGCTCTAGAGGGTAATGGGACATGCAAGCATGACACAACTGCCCTCATGAGTCTATGATCCATAATACATAGGGTGTGATGATGCAACCCCTCTAGTCGATTTGAAATATGAAAGAGCCGTTCGTACCTTTGCCGAGACCACAGCCGTACTTGCTGTAAAACAAACATCTGAATGAAAAGCACAGCAACAAGGTGCCCAATGGTCTAAAATTTTTCTTTATTATTGATCCATCAGAAAAAAAATATATACAAATACACAGATAAGTCTTGTTTAAACTACAGAATAAAGCTGAGTACACACAGACCAAATGTCGGGAGATGACGGCAAGTTAAAAAAAAAAATGCCCTACATTCAGTCCTACATTTGCCCACTTTCTGTCGGACGAGCATGCTGGGAAACCAGCATCTGACCAACTCCCGATCAGAACACAACAGCTCAGTGGGGAACTAATCTCACATGGTTAGTAAAGCAGCTCCGACCAGAGCTGAAAGCTTTTTTTTTCGTTCAAACCGAAAACAAAATTAATATGATGTACCCGGCTTAAGGCAGGGAGGCGTACAGCAGACACTTCCAACAGCAGCCAATAAACAACATTTTATAACAAACCTAAATCATATTTTCCCATCAATTCGGCAGGATTCTCATCCGATATGTACTGGCACATAAAGAGACCCACCACATGTTCTCCAGAATGTCAGTGCCAAAAAAATAAAGTGTATCCAATGTCATGGATTAGTACCTGTAAAGGGGCCCCATTAATGGAAATAATGTGGTTCAACTACATATAGACGTGGAATTCAAGAGAGAATGTAGACTATGCAGTGATCACGTAAAAAGATGGCCAAACACAGTTAGGCCTCGTACACACG
The DNA here is from genome assembly GCA_029574335.1 of Rana kukunoris. Classification (NCBI taxonomy): domain Eukaryota; kingdom Metazoa; phylum Chordata; class Amphibia; order Anura; family Ranidae; genus Rana; species Rana kukunoris. The sequence goes on from CM056053.1 coordinate 135,670,072, forward strand.
GTATGAAAATCAGAAGGGAAAAGTCTGAAGACGAGCTGTCTTCGGATTTTCAGATCGTTAGTACGGTGCATTCGACAGACGATTTGCATTTAACATCAGACAAAAGCTGGATATGCAGGCTATAAAAATTTTGTCGGACTCAACTTCTGATTTTCGGATAGTCAGTACAGAAATTTGTCACACAAAAGTCAAAAGTACAAACACGCATGTTCGGAATCAAGGAAAGACTGGGAAGAGTTATCTTGTAAACTACTGTTTGTAATCTAGAATTGACATTTGTAACGTGGCAATTGATGAAATGTCAAAATTCTCATCTTCTTTAATTAGATAATAATGAAGGTGCTTTGCATGTAGTTATGCCAAAATGTATTTTAAAAGGCATTTGATTGTACGGTCGGAAAATCGTGAATCAACGCTCGCCAAACTCCTACTAACACGAAATTAGCAGAAGGGGCCCAAAGGGTGGCGCTTGAGAAATGAACTTCCTTTTTATAACTCTCATAGTACGTCACTACGTTCGTGTTTCTCAAACGACAATTTGCGGATAGTTAGTATGCCAGTATGCTACAAAATTTGGCTGACTTTTGATCAGTGTTTGGCTAGCTTTAGACATAAAACGTAAATGTGAGTTTAATCATAGTGAGTCAGCATTTTTCTACATGTTACAGATTAGACAACAGCTAATGAAACTGCCTTTTGTGTGGAAGGACATTTTACATACCAGAGAGTTCGCCCTTGGGCAACTTCAAGAAAGTGGAAGAATTGAAAAGCAAACGATATAAACTATTTTCCAGAAAGTATCTTAGCTGATATTAACCCCCTCCCTCCTCTTTATATACATGAACTTTTTATAATAAAGTTCTAATTGCTTCTAGGCTGTTCCCCTGATGGTTCTTAGAAGCGCATAAGGTGGGACTAGTCAACCATTAAATCTTTTTGAAGAAATGTAAACAATTCCCACAGTATGGTTCTTACTTGCTAAATAATAATAACTCCTTGGTCTAAATTGTTCCGTGGCGCTTTGGTTGCAATGTCAAAGTCTGGGGAAAAAAGCTGCACAAAATCGGGAAAAGTCTCACTGCCTGTGCCGGTTCAGCAGAGAAAGACTGAATTTCAATCCATGCATGGGCACTAAGGTTGTACAGAAGTTGATCTACTGATTAACTTCTGTAGAATCGGCCTGTTGGATTTTCCACACTCGATTAGTGCTGCAGGCTATAGCCTGCAATGCTAATCTGTTTATTATGAAGGTGGGGGAGCCTCCTCACTGTCAGAATAAAATGTTGCAGCAGATTTCCTCACCTAGCTTGAATGAATCAAAGAATATAACAATTTGTCATCAATGAGAGGCATATTAGCATACCATTATACAAAATACCTACATGATCTGGAAAACTTACATCACAAATACACCTGCTATACATCATAATCATTTTATGCTTAGGCACTGTCACCATTATCAGTGAACGTAAAGGAAAACCCCACATTTTAAGTTTTCATCAATGGAAACACTAGTTCTGGTGACAACCAGTGATTTCCTTACTTTGAAAGGATTTCTTTTCACTTCCTGTTCGGGCTCTGGGACAGGAAGTGAAGGGAAGTGTCCCCAATGGGAGAGCAAAAGTGTGCTAAATCCCCTGCGGAAATAGGGACACCCACCAGAGGCTCTCATCCATCTGTACTTTATGCAATATGAAAAAATAAAATAAAAATGTTGGTTGGAGTTGTGCTTTACGGTCACTAAAAGGCACCTCTTATGTCTGCATCCCCTACTGCATAACAGACACACAACAGCACAGGAAAAAAAAAGATCTTGTTGGTTCATGTATGCTGGCCTTTCTTAACCTTTTTACATTTGAGGATTCATTTTAAGGTCCTGGGAACCCCTGCTAAGGATGCTTATACCTACAGTATACCTAGCATATTTGACACCCAGGGCAGATCATGTTTATGCATCCATCTGCTCTACACAACAGAATTTTCAGTAAAAATCTTAAAATTAAATAAATAATAATAACAAAAAGGTAACACAAACAGTCAAAACTTTGGCATCCTCTAACTTTAGTGGTCAGTGTAGGCATGCCCTCTTGCACTAGTGGTCAGTGTAGGCATGCCCTCTTGCACTAATGGTCAGTGTAGGTTAGGAGATCAATTTTCTACTGCCCAAGGAACCCCTTGCAACCTCAGGTTGAGAAGAGCTAATGTAAGCAAGGCGTATACTGTCTCTTAACCACTTAAGACCCGGACCATTACGCAGGTAAAGGACCTGGCCAGTTTTTGCCATTCGGCACTGCGTCGTTTTAACTGACAATTGCGCAGTCATGCGATGTGGCTCCCAAACAAAATTGGCATCCTTTTTTTCCCACAAATAGAGCGTTCTTTTGGTGGTATTTGATCACCTTAGCGTTTTTTATTTTTTACGCTATAAACAAAAATAGAGCGACAATTTAAAAAAATATATCAATATTTTTTACTTTTTTCTATAATAAATACCCCCAAAAAATATATAAAAACAATTTTTTTCTCAGTTTAGGCCGATACGTATTCTTGTACATATTTTTGGGGGAAAAAAATCGCAATAAGCGTTTAACGATTGGTTTGCGCAAAATTTATAGCGTTTACAAAATAGGGGATAGTTTTATAGCATTTTTATTAATATTTTTTTTATTACTTCTAATGGCGGTGATCAGCGATTTTTTTCATGACTGCGGCATTATGACGGACATATCGGACAATTTTGACACATTTTTGGGACCATTGTCATTTTCACAGCAAAAATGCTATACAAATGCATTGTTTACTGTGAAAATGACAATTGCAGTTTAGGATTTAACCACTAGGGGGCCCTGTAGGGGTTATGTTTGACCTCATATGTGTTTCTAACTGTAGGGGGGTCACTGATTGCCTTTCCCTATATCAGGGAACAGACGATCAGTGACATTGCCACTGTGAAGAAGGGGGAAGGTGTGTTTACACACACCTCTCCCTTTTCTTCAGCTCCTGTGACCGATCGTGGGACACCAGCGGCGGTCGGGTCCGCGGCTCCCATGACCGCAGAGCTTTGGACCCATGGCTGGGCACTTAAAGGGGACGTACATGTACATGCCTGTGCCCAGCCGTGCCATTCTGCTGACGTAAATGTGCAGGAGGCGGTCCTTAAAGGAGCATTAAAGGTTTGTTTTTTATTAGATCAATTGATTGCTGTAAGCTAGAGCATTTAAATATCACTTACATCGTTTTTCCTTTTGACCTTTAAAATACAGTAATCCAGGTTTGAAAATGCCATTTCCTGTCTCTCCTCTTCTTGCTTTCCACCAGCATCTGAGCCGTTTTGCATGGTGGAAAGCAGAATGTGCTCACCCCCTGCCTGGACTACAGCCCTGCGTGAAGATGCTCTTTTATCCCTCACAGGCATGGAGGCTAAGCCTAATGGGAACTGTAGTTGCCATTAGGCCGTGATGTAGCAAGAATGAATGCGCACCATAAACCAGGAAGTCAGTGAGAATAACGATTCAGGAGTGACAGAGGTGAATAAAACAGCTCGATTTCAACAGGTATCAAACTAGTTATAATGCAAAAGATTACTTTTTACTTTATCAGCTACTGTCAGACTTTAATTTAAGAGGAATTTTTTTTTGTCTTTACAACCCCTTTAAGTGGTTAAAGACCCAACCCCTGACCTACTTATATTCATCTTCACAGTGCTCACATCCTTGATTGCAACTGAAATGATGTGCTTTCAGTCTTGGGGGAGTATGTGAGCTCTTTCCATGAGCCTAATTCTCAGCAAGGTGCCAGGGTCTATTTAATAAGCTGCACATTGTTGGTACACTTTTTCCACTGCCTTTTTACGTTTTATTGTCATAGCAGAAATCATAATGAAAATGAAAACCATAGATCATCCGTAGTTTATTCCATTCTCTTGTGTCTGAGACAGACAAAGCCATAATGCAGACCTACCTGTGTCATAGCTCTCATTGGGGTGTGATGCCTCATCCAGCTCCTCACTAGGATCATTCTCCATGTTCAAATTCTTCAGCTGCACCAACTCCAAAAACCTTAGCGCAGTTTCTGCTAGTAAAGCTATGTTCTCTATAGTAAATAAAGAGCACAGGCAGTTATTACAAAACATATAAACTACATTGAAAATAAGACCTGAAAACACAAGGAACATGTTGAAACCACAATCACAAAATAATACAAAAGTAATAAAACAGCAAGTAAAAGAAAGAACAAAATGTTAACAGAACAAATATACAGTATATTTCTAGAACTCCAATTTCTGAACTGTGTATAGACATACAAGAGTGTACAATGAAAAGCAGAAGTGTTGAGCCTTGCCTTTTATATATCTAGTGGTGCACTAAATAAATATGACCAAGTGTATTAGGCAACACATGTCCCATTTAAAGGGTCACTAAAAGGAAAAAAATTTTTTGCTATAATGACTGTTTACAGGGTATAGAGACATAAAAGTTAACCGATTCCTTTTAAAAATGATTAAAAATAGATAAAAATCAATCATATAATGTACCCGCAGTTTAGTTCACTTTTAAACTGGTTTCATGTTTCTGTGAAGTAGGGAGACACACAGAACAAAAAGAAACAAATCCAGGGCAGTGTTTTGTTTTTAAAATGAATCTGAATGGTTCTGAGGAGTTTTAGACACAGAGGCCCAGATTTACAGAGCAATTACGCCTGTCTAACTAGTGTTAGACAGGAGTAATTTCAAATTTCGCGCGCCGTATCACTAGTTTGAATCCTCAAACCATGATACGGCGGCTTCGGGCTTCGATCCGAGAGGCTTACGTCTTCGTAAGCCTTCGGATCTACGCTGCGATATTTTTGCGGCCGCTGGGAGGAGTTCGCGTCGTTTTAATGCGTCGGGATATGCAAATGTGTTTTTACGGCGATCCACGAAGATACGAGCGGTCTTCGCAATCGCTTACGTCTGTTTTTTTTTACGTACTGTTAGACCAGCTTTTTGCTGGTCTAACGGTGCGTAGCCCATGTTAAGTATGGCCGTCGTTTCCGCGTCGAATTTAATTTTTTTTTTTTTTTTTGCGTAACTCGTTCGGGAATAGAAATGTCCGTAAACGACGCTACTCAAACAACGAATGACGTAACGACGTGATTTCGCGCAATGCACGGCGGGAAATTTGCGAACGGAGCATGCGCAGTTCGATCGCCGCGGGAACGCGCCTATTTCAAATCCTTCACGCCCCCTACTCGCGTAGATGGATTGCGACGGGAGAAATACACTACGCCGCCGTCGTTTACTGGACAAAATCTACCTGGATTCCACGTAGAGCCAGGTAAAAAACGGCGGCGTAGTGTATTTCTGATACCCTACGAGAATCCAATTCTCTCTGAATCTGGGCCAGAGTAATGACACCTCTTTGATCATGGACCACAGTGAAAAGCTGCCATGAGATTTTTCATAAGGAGCCAGACAAGCAGTAAGTGTGGAGATCAGAGCAGAATTACAGCAACGTCAAAGCAAAAAACGAACAATGAGGACATGAAACCAGGACTGCAGTAAAGTAAGGGAAGCTAATTAGCTAAAAAAAAAAAAAAAATCTCCATTAAAAGTATGAAGTCCTGTACAGTAAATATTGTTTGCTGCTTCAGGTTCCATTTACACACTTGATTTTTGTTCATTGACAAGAGTTGCGTTCAGGCAGCTTGTCTTGAATAAGTTGTCATTGCACCTTTGTTCCTCCCATCAGAACCTGGTGCTTTTTTTAACCAGTTGACTGGGAATTGACATCATTACTTTGACATTCTATACCGGGGTTATGGCTGCAGCTTCATGCCATAACTCCGCTATTTTATTTTCCCTCAGGCGGCAGGCTTTCAGATAAAAGTGATCCCAGCGGGTCAATCTCTCATGACAGTGGCCCTTTAACCACTTCAGCCCCAGAATATTTTACCCCCTTACTGACTAGAGGACTTTTAAAATTTAACTCGCTTTAACTGAAAATTGTGCTCTGTACCCAAACAAAATTGACGTCCTTTTTTTCCCACAAATAGAGCTTTCTTTTCGTGGCTTTTATTTTTTGCGCTATAAACAAAAGAACAGTGACAATTTTGAAAAAAAAAAACACACTGGGCCAGATTCCCATAGAATTGACGCTGACGTAGCGTAAGCCATTTACACTACGCCACCGCAATTTAACTGAGCAAGTGCCGTATTCCCAAAGCACTTGCTCCGTAAATTGCGGCGGCGTAGTGTAAATGGCTCTACGTATCCCCGCGTAATTCAAAGGGGGCGGCTTGTATTTAAATTAAGCGCGCCCCCGCGTCGATCGAACTGCGCATGCGCCGGCCTCAAAAATAGCCCAGTGCGCATGCTCCAGCTCACGTCGGTAAAAGTAAATGAAACCGACGTGAGCGTCGTTTACGTAAATCTCTATTCGCGAACGACTTAGTAAAACAACGTAACCGACGGAAAAAGACGGCGCTGACCCGACACCATACTTAACATGGCATACGACGGAACTTCATAAGGTTACCCCTCATATAGCAGGGGTAGCCTTACGCGTACGGAAACGACGTAAACTACGACGGGGCGGCGTAAAAACGTTCGGTAATCGTCGGATTAGGCTCATTTGCATAGGCAAATGAGAAATCAACGTACAGGCCACCTAGCGGCCAGCGATGTCATTACGTCTCCGATCCGACGGTGTAATTGTTTTTACATCTGTCGGATCTTCACTGTATCTATGCGCAAGTGATTCTAGGAATCACACGCATAGATACCCAGTAAAAAAAAGAGAGATACGATGGTGTTTCCTACGAAACGCCGGCGTATCTCTTTTGAGAATCTGGCCCACTATCTTTTAGATTTTGCTATAATAAAAGTATCCCAATTTTTTTTTCCCCCAAAAAAACTAATTTTTTCCTCGGTTTAGGCCAATATGTATTCTTCTACATACTTTAAAAAAAAAAAAAATCGGAATAATTATATATTGATTGGTTTGCGCAAAGGTTATAGTGCCTACAAAATAGGGGATAGAATTATGGCATTTTTATTATTATTATTTTTTTACTAGTAATGGTGGCGATCTGCAATTTTTTATCAGGACTGCAATATTATGGCAAACAGATCGTCACTTTTGACACATTTTTGGGACCATTGACAATTTTACAAAATGCACCGCTAACTGTAAAAATGTCACTGGCAGGGAAGGGGTTAACACTAGGGGGCGATCAAGGGTTTAACTGTGTTCCCTCTGCATGTTCTAACTGAAAGAGGGATGTGATTTACTAGGGGAAATGACAGATCACTGTTCATACATTGTATGAACATACAGTCATGTTAACACACACACACACAAATCCCAGTTCTCACTGCGTTTCGAGCGATCGCAGGTACTGGGTCATCGGGCCTACCGGGCACCCACATCGGCTCCAGGGGCGAGCAGCAGGCGCGAAGCGACGCAACATAACGTTGTTTCGTCAACCCGAGCCATGCTGCGGCAGTAAAACTGCGACGGATGGTCAGCAAGTGGTTAAAGTAAACCGGAATTGTTTGGGGCCACACATAAAATTCACTAACTCTAAGGGCAGCTAATGAAAAAAAAAAATTAATGAGAACTGATATAGATAATGTACAGTGCTTTGATAAAGTATTCATACCCCTTGGAATTTTCCACATTTTGTCATGTTACAACCAAAACCGTAAATGTATTTTATTGGGATTTCATGTGATCGACCAACACAAAGTGGAACATAATTGCGAAGTGGAAGGAAAATTATAAATGTTTTTTTAGTTTTTTTTTTTACAAACAAATATCTGAAAAGTGTGGCATGCATTTGTATTCAGCCCCCTGATATCCCTAACAAAAATCTGGAGGAACCAATTGCCTTCAATAGTAAATAGAGTCAACCTGTGTGCAATATAATCTCAGTAGAAATACAGCTGTTCTGGGAAGCCTTTAGGTTTGTTAGAGAATCAGACAGGTCGGTGATAAAGTTGTTGAGAAGTTTAAACCAGGGTTAGGTTATAAAACAAATATCCCAAGCTTTGAAAATCTCACAAAACAGTGTTTAGTCCATCATCCGAAAATGGAAAAAGAGTATGGCACAACTGCAAACCTACCAAAACATGGGCGTCCACCTAAACTGGCATGCAGGTGCAATGAAAGCATCAATCAGAGAAGCAACCAGGAGGCCCATGGTAACTCTGGAGGAGCCGCAGAGACCCACAGATCAGGTGGGAGAATCTGTCCACAGGACAACTATTAGTCATGCACTCCACAAATCTGGCCTTTATGGAAGAGTGGCAAAAAGAAAGCCATTGTTGAAAGAAAGCCATTAGAAGTCCAATTTGCAAGACAAAATGTGGGAGGCACAGCAAACGTGGAAGAAGGTGCTCTGGTCATAAGAGATCAAAATGAACTTTTTGGCCTAAAAGCAAAAACGTTATGTGTGGGGGAAAACGAACACTGCACATCACCATCTTCACCAGGGACAAGGAAGCTGGTCAGAGTTGATGGGAAGATGGATGGAGCCAAATACAGGGCAATACAGGGCAATATTAGACTTGGGCGGAGGTTCACCTTCCAGCAGGACAATGACCCTAAACATACAGCCAGAGCTACAATGGAATGGTTTTGATCAAAGCATATTCATGTGTTAGAATGGCCCAGTCAAAGTCCAGACCTAAATCCAATTAAGAATCTGTGGCAAGTCTTAAAAATTGCAGTTCACAGACACTCTCTGTCCAATCTGACAGAGCTTGAGCAATTTTGCATAGAAGAATTGGCAAACAATTTCACTCTAGATGTGCAAATTTGGTAGAGACATCCCCAAAAAAAGACTTGCAGCTGTAATTGCAATGAAAGATGGTTCTACAAAGTATTGGCTCAGGGGGGCCGACTACAAATGCACGCCACACTTTTCACATATTAGTTAAAATTTTTGAAAACCATTTATCATCATTTTCCTGCCACTTCAAAATTACTTACCACTTTGTGTTGGTCTACAATATAAAATCCCAATAAAATACATTAACGTTTTTGACACTGTACCTATCTGAGTAATTAAACATTTTTTTTATTTTTTTATTATTATTATAAAAAGTAAGAGGACAACCTAAAACTAGTAAGATCTTTCACACTGTTTTTGATAAACACATCAATATCTGGTTCCACAGATATAGTAGCAATTCTCAATGAGTTCTCAAGGTGCTCATCAGTCATTTTTATTCTAATTTTGGTCTTTCCGCGCTTCATTCTTCAAAAAAAGTTGTTCACAAATAAACGTGCTGCCAAAAACTGATGACATGAATAAGGGTCCTTTCACACGGAGCGGACCATTTTTGTGTCCACTCCGTGTGTCCGTCGGCTCAGCGGGGATCATCCGTAATCCCCGCTAAGCTGTCGGCGGACAGGGCGGTCCCCGCACACTGTGCAGAGACCGCCCTGTCTTTCCTCCACTCTACCCTATGGGGAATCGGATGAATACGGACCGTGTGTCCGTATTCATCCGATCCGATCTGCCAGACGGAAGAAAAATAGGGTTTTCTTCCGTCCGAAAAACCGGATCTTTACGGACGCGGATCTTTGCGGACTTGTAAAAAACGGACGAACGGTGCGTGTGAAAGGACCCTAAGACCTGATTGTGAAATGTGGCATTTGTATTTGGGAACAAGTCCAAGTAAAGAGAATTTTTTTCTTTGGCCGCATGTGTTCAGTAAGTGTAAATGTATTTTTACAAAAAAAGAAAATTTTGTTGGGTGGCATTCACAGCCATCTTGGGATGTGGGCCACAGGTTGGACACCCATGATCTGCTCTGGGTCAGTGAATTGAAGTATAGATGCAATAGGGTCTGCATTACAGCCATGCATGTGGCATTGGAAGGTCAGCAATTCTAGTGTATTTGTTACTCTCATGACAGGTTTAAATTAACCACTTCAGACCCGCGCTATAGCCGAATGACGGCTACAGCGCGGGTCTGAATATCCAACCCGCCGTCTTTTGACAGCCGCCCCTTTGGGCGTTCCCAGTGCACGCTCCAGAGCGCGCTGCGGGGAAGCCCTGTGTTGGCCGTGTTCCTTGGACACAGCCAATCACAGATCGCGGCGAACGGGCAATAAAAGTGGCCGTTTGCGATGAGATCTGTGCGGCGAATGAGAGATGATCTCATATGTAAACATATGAGATCATCTCTCATTGCCGTTTTACACAGAGACAGCGTCCTGTCTCTGGAGAGGAGGAGGCCGATCTGTGTTCCTTGTACATAGGGACACATATCGGTCACCCCCCTCCCCCCACAGTTAGAACACACCTAGGATACACATTTAACCCCTTCCTCACCCCCTAGTGTTAACCCCTTCAATGCCAGTCACATTTATACAGTAATTAGTGCATATTTATAGCACTGATCGCAGTATAAATGTGAATGGCGCCAAAAGTGTCCGATGTGTCCGCCATAACGTCGCAGTACCAATAAAAATCGCAGATCGCCGCCATTTTTAGTAAAAAAAAATTATAATAAAAAATAATAATTCTGTCCCCTATTTTGTAAGCGCTATAACTTTTGCGCAAACCAGTCGCTTATTGCAATTTTTTTTTTTTTACAAAAAATATGTAGAAGAATACGTATCGCCCTAAACTGAGAAAAAACATTTTTTTTTTTTTAAATTGGGATATTTATTATAGCAACAAGTAAAAAATATTGTATTTTTTTCCAAAATTGTCGCTCTTTTTTGTTTATAGCGCAAAAAATAAAAACCGCGGAGGCGATCAAATACCATCAAAAGAAAGCTCTACTTGTGGGGAAAAAAGGACGTCAATTTTTTTTGGGAGTCACGTCGCACGATCACGCAATTGTCAGTTAAAGCGGCGCAGTGCCGGAAGCTGAAATTTCACCTGGGCAGGGGGGGGGTATATGTGCCCAGTAAGCAAATGGTTAACCAGATTAATTAAGAAGAAGAAATTTGTTGATTGCATAATAAGAACTAGCATGAGATTCTTCCTTCTGATCAGATGCAGAGTCATTTTCATGCAGGAAAGATTTGTTGTTTTCTAGTTTCCGTATTTGCTCACAAAAGGTGAATATTTTCTCTGTATTTAGCTGACTTTGGAGAGGATTTTGTTTGTTTGCACTGAGATAACAGACTGTGGTTATACATAAAATGTTCCTGGTGTCTAATGAGGGCATATTAGAGGAAAGTTCCCAAGCCTGTCCTCACATCCCAGCAACACTGCATGTCATGCGGGTCACCTCACATGTGCAAAGAATTATTGGTAGAACAAGAGAACAAGTTGTCTTAAAGTGTCATGTGATAATCACAATATGACTGCATTAATGTAGCTACATAAGATACACCCTGTTCACTAACAGTACTGTCAGTGAATGACCACTGTCACAAGAAAATTGGATACCACATTGAGAATGACTTTTGCCTTAAAATGTTAAAATGTTAATATACCACCATTAGTTGCAATAAAGACTTTAAAAGGCTGTGTGCAAGCACAATATCACACTTATGTAATTGTGGAGGTTACAAATGGCCAACTGATTGTTTTTAATATATAAAATCAAAGTGCCGCACTCTACTCAGTACCAAAGAACATTTTCAATGTTCCATATTATACCAAACAAGTATATAATGCAATATATTCCTGTTCATATACAGTTGCGCTCCTAAGTTTACATACCCTGGCAGAATTTATGATTTTTTGGACATTTTTCAGAGAATATAAATAACACAAAAACTTTTTTCACTCATGGTTAGTGTTTGGCTGAGCCATTTATTATCAATCAACTATGTTTACTCTTTTTAAATCATAATGGCAATAGAAACTACCCAAATGATCCTGATCAAAAGTTTACATACCCCAGTTCTTAATACCGTGTATTGCCCCCTTTAACATCAATGACAGCTCAAAGTCTTCATTGTCAGATGGTAAAGCTGCCCATTCCTCTTGGCAAAAAGCCTCCAGTTCCTGTAAAATCTTGGGCTGTCTTCCATGAACGGCACGTTTGAGATCTCCCCAGAGTAGCTCAATGATATTGAGGTCAGGAGACTGAGATGGCCACTCCAGATCCTTCACTTTATTCTGCTGTAGCCAATGACGGGTCAAAATGGCCTTGTGTTTTGGATCATTGTTATGTTGGAATGTCCAAGTACGTCCCATGCGCAGCTTTCTGGCTGATGAATGCAAATGTTTTTTGATAACCTACTGCATTCATCTTGCCGTCAATTTTGATCAAATTTCCTGTACCTTTGTAACCCACACATCCTCAAAACATCAGCGATCCACCTCCGTGTTTCACAGTAGGAATGGTGTACCTTTCATCATAGGTCTTGTTGACTTCTCTCCAAATGTAGCGTTTATGGTTGTGGCCAAAAAGCTAAATTTTGGTCTCATCACTCCAAATGACTTTGTGCCAGAAGGTTTGAGGCTTGTCTCTGTGCTGTTTGGCATATTGTAAGCGGGATACTTTGTGGCATTTGCATAGTAATGGCTTTCTTTTGGTGACTCGACCATGCAGCCCATCTTTCTTCAAGTGCCTCGTTATTTTGCATCTTGAAACCACATGTTTTCAGAGAGTCCTGTGTTTCACCTGAAGTTATTTGTGGGTTTTTCTTTCCATCCCAAAAAAAATTCTGGCAGTTGTGGCTGAAATTTTAGTTGGTCTATCTGACCATGGTTTGGTTTTAACAGAACTCCCTTAAAGCGGAGTTTCACCCTAAAAAACAATTTTTACCATGCCATCCAGCATACTAGCGTCAGCTACAGTATGCCTTTATTTTATTTTTTTGCGCTGTACTTACAGTTTAATCCATTCGCTTGTTTCAGGCTACCGCGGGGGAAAAGGCATTCCTATCAAGAGGGGAATATGATTGACGGCCGGCTATGGCGCGTCACGCATTCCGAAAATAGCCGGAGTAGGACTCGGCTCTTCACGGCGCCTGCGCACAGACTAGGAGCTGACTGCGCAGGCGCCGTGAAGAGCCGAGTCCTACTCCGGCTATTTTTGGAACGCGTGACGCGCCATAGCTGGCCGTCAATCATGTTCCCCTTTTGATAGGAACGCCTATTTCCTGCCCGGAGTCTGAAACGAAACAAAAGGATTAAACTGTAAGTACAGCACAGAAAAAAAAATAAAGGCATACTGTAGCTCACGCTAGTATGCTGAATGTCAGTGGAGACAAAGATTTTTTTTTTTTTTTTAGGGTGAACCCCCTCTTTAATTTTCCACTTCTTGATTAGAGTTGTCCTGATTGGCAGTCCCAATTTTTTGGATATCTTTTTATATCCCTTTCCTGTTTTATACCGTTCAACTACCTTTTCCCACAGATCATTTGACAATTATTTTGCTTTCCCCATGACTCAGAATCCAGAAACATCAGTGCAGCACTGGATGAAAGATGCAAGGGTCTGTCAGAAGACCAGAAACTCATTGACCTTTTATACTCACACACTAATTACAAGAAAACAGATCACAGGTGAGGATGGTTACCTTTTAATAGCCATTCAAATCCCTTTGTGTCAACTTGTGTGCATGTTATCAGGCCAAAAATCACCGCTCCGCTCCCTCCCCGGGCCAGCATCCTCATTGCTACTGTGAGCACCCGGCCGTGACAGTTTTCGGCTTCACGGCCGGGCACCCACTGCGCATGCGTGAGCGGCACTGTTCATGCGCACACTGCACGGCTCGGCGCTGCGCCGTCCCATTGGACAGGCGATTGCCTAGGACCTGTCAGTGTCCTAGGCCATCGCCTACAGGGAAGAGCTGCAATAAGGCGATTAAGCTTAATCACCTTACCAGCCCCTCGATGGAAGGAGGAAGTGGGACAGGAAGTCCCACTCCTCCTGAAGCCCCCACTCCCCCCCCCAAAAAAATTACATGCTAAATGTGGCATGTAAGGGGGTGAGGAATGGGATAAGCGGAATTCCATTTTTGGGTGGAACTCCGCTTTAAATAAAAGTTTTTTTTTTTTTTCAAAACTGTTGCTCTTTTTTTGTTTATAGCGCAAAAAATAAAAGACTGCAGCGGTGATCAAATACCCCCAAAAGAAAGCTCTATTTGTGGAGAAGAAATTATGTTTTTATTTGAGTACAGCGTTGCACTACCGCGTAATTGTCAGCTAAAGCGAAGTGGGTGAATCCACTTGGGGCTAAAGTAGTTAATAGGCAGTCTACAGTATGGGCTGTTTTTTTGTGTTTAATTTTTTCCTTCTGATCAGATCCAAAATAATTTCCATATAGAAAAGCTTTGTTGTTTTCTAGTTTCTGTATTTGCTCACAAAAGGTAAATATGTCCTGTGTATTTTGATGACTTTGGAGAGGATTTTGTTTGTTTGCACTGACATAACATGCCTGGTATCTAATGAAGTCATCTTAGAGCAGTGTTAACAAGCCTGTACTCTCACATACGAAATAATGAGTCTAGGCAATGTAATTTAGTAACCCGTTTGGATTTCCACAATACACAAATCGATAGTAGAACAAACTGTCTGAAAGGGTCTTGTGATGACCGCAAACTGCACCAACGTGAGTCAACTTACATATGCAAAGATGGAGTAATTAGAGTCTGAGGTGATTTAGTCACATGTGTCGATATTCATTCACAATATATGAACCAGCTGTCTTAAAGGATCATGCGATAACCATAATATGACTGTACATAAGTTTCTACTATTCACAAAATACAAGGCAATGTGTGAATGGACAAGAGTAGAGGAGGGGCTAATAACACTTATTGTGAATAAATCACAAAGACTGGATGGATTACACCTTAGGCGGCGTACAGACGATCGGATATATCCGATGAAAACGGTCCGCGGACCATTTCCATCGGATATGTCCGATCGGGAGTTTGATCCGATGGCGTGTACACACCATCGGATCAAATTCCCCGCCGCCGGACGGCGCGGTGACGTAGTGGTGACGCGGCGGTGACGTTGACGCCGCCGCGTCACCGCCACGTCACCGCACCAGGAAGTAAAACACTTCCGCGCATGCGCCGAATCCATTCGGCAGCGGCGCGGCGGTGGTGGGAGCCGACATGTCTGCTGGTAAGTGTACTAACCAGCAGACATGTCGGGCGGACAGATTCCCACCGGATAGATTTCAAAGCATGCTTTGAAATCTGTCGGGTGGAGAAATCTGTCCGCTAGCCCATACACACGAGCGGAGATGTCTGCTGAAACGGTCCATCGGACCGTTTTCAGCGGACATATCCCCTCGTGTGTACGCGGCCTAAGAGTTCTCAAATAACTTAGCTATGTTATAGTCAGACCATTATTTATATATTTTAAGGAAAGTTTATTGACTGGAATGGTGCCAGCTGATTGGCGAAAAGCAAACGTGGTATCAATAATCAAAAAAGGGCCAAGATATATTCCTGGAAACTACAAACCAATCAGCCTAACATCTATCAATCATCCCATGTATAGAAAACACCAGAATCTCACCAACATTAAAACCGCTTTGAAAACTATGATGAATAATAAAGATATTGATTGTGGAAAGATTATCCAACAAGGGATAGGGAATTCCGGTCATAAATAAAACTGACTACTTTACAGAAGCATAAAGGCTTTTGTCAGACCCATAGACATATGTAAAACTCTCCAAGGATCCAATAGACAGTTTCAGAACAGGTGTTAAAAGTATTAGTCCATCAGGCCACAGAATAAGTTATAAATAAAAATGAGGCCACATTTTTGGTTAAGGAATTCTTTTCAGTCCCATATTTCTAATATTTTCCAAAAGGTACACAAAAACAAAAAAGTCAGAATCCCCCAGGAAGACCAACAGTGGCTTCTATGGGTAGTATTACTAGTTGATTATCATTGTATATGGATGTATTAAGGTGAAAAAACACAAGGGTTTACAACCCATTTAACTCACCAGATCAATATCTCAGGAGTTGTATTGACTTGATGCTATACTCTGATTAGAAAGTGTTTTTCCTTTAATTTTTTTGAGCAGTGTATATTTTTTTTATATGTATTTATATTCTATGATATTGTACACCTCTAGCTACGAATATATATTAAAATTATATGACTTCCTTAGTTTAATTTGGACTCCCCCAATATGGGGCTGGCCCTTTGATCTTCACCAAGATGGCACCTACCATTTACCCTATTTTGGGCTACAGTAAAATGGTGATGCCAGCCGGTTTTGAGCTTCCCCATATGCAGGCCGGAGCATATTTATTCTGCTGCAGCGCAGTACTTGATAGGCTTGATAAAGGGGTAATACTGCCCCAAAACACATTGCCAAGCCCTCTCATGTCATCATGCTCTCCAATTGTCCAGCTTCTGCCCTGAATTTTCTGTGTAGTTTACAGCAGTGGTCATCAACCCTGTCCTAAGGGCCCACTAACAGGCCAGGTTTTATGTATTACCTTGGGGAGATGCAGACTAGAATACTGCAATCACTGAGCAGCAAATGATATCACCTGTGATGTATTTCAGTTATCTTGCAAACCTGGCCTGTTAGTGGGCCCTGGGGATAGGGTTGATGACCACTGGTTTACAGCATTCCTTGCTGATAAAGGACAAGAAGCTATCTACGGGGGACTCTAGACTCGGCGTGGACAGGCTGCCACCTGCTGGTTTGGATATGCGCTTTTAGGAACTCACATATTGAGACTGCACACCTGTCTTTTATTTCTTTATATCTGGTTTATAAATCTGCTATACTAAGTCAGGGGCGCTTGTGTGTGTCTCTCTCTCTTTTTGTGCTTCTATATGATAACAACAATAGCATGTGAACTATTGGAAAAAATGATAGGAAACCAATTTAGGAATTTGATGATGAAAGTAGGATCATAATTAGTAGTAACCAGCATGGACTTATGAAGAACCGTTCTTGCCAGACCAATCTGCTAATACTCTGAGGAGGTGAGCTGTAATTTGGATAGAGGAAGGACTGCGAACATGTTGATTTTGCTAAGGTATTTGATATACTACCCCAAAAATGCTTAATTTACAAGTTGAGGTCTGTTGGAATTGACGAGATCATATGTACCTGAACAGAGAACTGGTTGCAGGAGCGTGTCCAAAGTGTAGTGAGTAAAGTGGATGTCCGCTCAAAAAAAAATATTAAAATCCAGCAGCTACAAATACTGCAGCTGCTGACTTTTAACCACTTCCCTACGGCCGTACGACTATATACGGCCGCAGGGTGGTTGTAATTCTCTAGGGCGCCGTGTTTTCACGGCAGCCCCTTTCGTCGTTCCCAGCACGCGCTCCAGAGCACGCAGCGGGAAACTTCTGTGCTGGCCGTGTCCCTTGGACACAGCCAATCACAAATCGCCGTGAACGGCCAATCAGAGTGGCCGTTTGCGATGCGATGTGTGCGACGAATGAGAGATGATCTCATATGTAAACATATGAGATCATTTCTCATTGCCGGCTCTCACAATGACAGCGTCCTGTCAGGGAGAGAGGAGACCGATCTGTGTCTCTTGTACATAGGGACACAGATCGGTCACCCCCCCTCCCCCCACAGTTAGAACACTATACAGGATACACATTTAACCCCTTCCTCACCCCCTAGTGTTAACCCCTTCCCTGCCAGTCAAATTTATGCAGTATAAATGTGAATGGTGCCAAAAATGTGTCAAAAGTGTCCGATGTGTCAGCCATGATGTCGCAGTAAAAATCGCAGATCGCCGACATTACTAGTAAAAAAAAAAAATAATAAAAAATAATAATTCTGTCCCTTATTTTGTAGGCGCTATAACTTTTGCGCAAACCAGTCGCTTATTGCGATTTTTTTTTTTACCAAAAATATGTAGAAGAATACGTATCGGCCTAGACTGAATTTTTTTTTTAAATTGGGCTATTTTTTATAGCAACAAGTAAAAAATATTGTATTTTTTTTCAAAATTGTCGTCCTTTTTTGTTTTTAGCGCAAAAAATAAAAACCGCAGAGGTGACCAAATACCACCAAAAGAAAGCTCTATTTCTGGCGAAAAAAGGACGCCAATTTTGTTTGGGAGCCACGTCGCACGACCGCGCAATTGTCAGTTAAAGCGACGCAGTGCCGCAAGCTGAAATTTCACCTGGTCAGGAAGGGGGTATACATGCCCAGTAAGGAAGTGGTTAATATCAGGACACTTACCTGTCCTGGAGTCCAGCGGCGTCCGCAGCAAAATGAGGCCCATTTCACACGGTCGGGCCAATCAGGTCCGCCTGTCAGTTTTGTCGGCGGACCTGAACGGCCGCTCCATGCAATCCTATGGAGCGTCGGATATCGGCGGAGACTTGTCCGCTGACATCCGACCTGCCAAAAATCAGACGGATGGTGATACGTCCCCATCTGTCCATGGCGGATGGGTTCGGGTGAGACATGCTGTCTGTTTTCATCAGATCTCTCCATAGGAGACAGCGGCGCTGCACAAGCCCCTCCCCGCTCAGTGAGAAAAGAAGAAGGACTCGTCATTCTCCCGCTGAGCTGGCTGACTCCGCCTCGTGTGAAAGAGGCCCAAGAGTGCAAATTATGTTTAGCTTACAAGACAAGAAGCCACTTTGCTCAGCTGGTCACAAAAGCAGTAGAAAAAAAAAAGTAATTGTAAAGCACATAATCCTTTTAAATTACAGACAGTGAAGAACAGCTGGTAAAGCAAACATGCAAACCAGACTGATTACAATGTTTACATTTTGGTGGTGGCCTCTGTTTGTTTACATCCATCATCACAGCAAGTCTCGCCGTCTTGGCTACATGTGAGCATTACACTCCCATAGATTATAGGAATACTTACCTTTTAGGAGTTTTGATCTTTCTTTTTCTCCATATGACTGTTGCTTCAAGATCTGTGCCAGAGTTAAGGACAGGATCTGTGTGGTGCAATTATAGCAAATCAATGCCTCTTTCTCACACAGATCCCACCTCCACTCAGCACTAGAAGTAGAGATTTGAAAAAAGTGCAAAGATCTAAACAAATGAGCATCTCTGTGATCTCCAAGGCTATTAGTGTGATTTTAGGGTAGCGAGCAGTGAGCCATCTTCCGAATTTTCGAAAAAAAGCATAGAACGCAAAAAAATGGAACGGAATAGAATAGAACAGAAAATAAAAAAATAGAATAGAAAAAATAGAATAGAATGAATATATTCGTCGTCCAAATTTCAAAAAAGAATATAAAAAGAATAGGACACCAAAGCAAAATAGAATAGAAAAAAAATGAATTCTAATAGACTGGAAAACAAAAGAATAAAATAGACAATAAAGAATATAGCCGTCTTCCAAAATTCAAATAGAAAAGCATAGAAAAAATTATAGCTGAATGAATGAAAAACTTATATAGCACAGCACATGCAAACTTAATCGCCTCTGGGCGCTCAAGATAGCTGTCTTCCAAAATTCTAAAAGAATAGAAAATAAAGGAAAAGAATAAACTAAAATGGAATATAATAGAAAATAAAAGAATAGAAAAAAATTGAATAGATTAGAATTCTAATAGAATAGAATAAAAAAATAAATAGCCGTGTTTCTAAATTCAAACTTCAAAAAGAATAGAAAAGATAAAAACAATAGAATTTAATAGAAAATAAAAGAATAGAAATGAAAAAGGAATAGAATAGAAACTAATAAAACAATAGAATAGAAAAACAATAGAAAATAAAAGAATAGAATTGAAAAAGGAATAGACTAGAAAATAAAAGCATAGATTTGAAAAAGGAATAGAATAGTATAGACTAGAAAATAAGAAAATAAAATTAAAAATTAAATAAAAAGAATATAGCCGTCTTCCGAAATTCAAATAGAATGGCATAGAAATAATTATAGTCTTCCAAAATTCTAAAAGAATAGAAAATAAAAGAATAGAAAATAAAGAAAAAGAAAAAAAACAGATAAAATACATAGAATACAATAGAAAATAAAAGGAAAAAAAATTGAATAAATTAGAATTCTAATAGAATAGAATAAAAAAATATGTTTCTAAATTCAAGTTTCAAAAAGAATAAAAAAGATAAAACAATAGAATAGAATAGAAAATAAAACAATAGAAATTAAAAGAATAGAATTGAAAAAGGAATATAAAATAGAAAAGAATAAAACACTATGATTTTACTATTACATATGTGGGCGACAGGTGTTTTTACTATAGGGGGGACAGGTGTAGGGGGGCAGTGTTCCAAAGAGAACACTAGGGTGACATTGCTTGCTGGGACTTGTAGTGACATAACATGAGGGTGGCAGTGCATGCAGGAACTTGTAGTTCCATAGAGAACACTAGGGTAGCGGTGCATGCTGGGACTTGTAATGCCATATATGTTGCTAGGATGGTAGTGCTTGCTGGGACTTGTAGTTCCATAGATAACACTGGGTTGGCAGTGCTTGCTGGGACTTGTAGTGCCACATATGTTGCTAGTATGGCAGTGCTTAAGCCCTGTTTAAGTTTAAGCCTTGAGGGGGCTCCCTCTCGGCGAACTCCTGGCATGTGTCCCGCAGGAAGGAATGTGTATCAGGCAGCTTGGCGCTCTGGTAGACGGTGTGCAGGCAGCGGGAAGCTTTGGGGACATAAAACACAGAGGTCAGCCGAGGTACGGCGGTCAGCACAAGGTCACCATATTCACTCCGTGCTCACCTGAATGAAGCGGCCTCCAAGCGCGGCACACAGCCGTCAACCCACGGTACATGTCTGCTACACTCTAACCGTACACACCGGGAGGACCGCCACTTCAGATGACGTCGGCTTCCCCCTGCCTGCATGCTGTCTACCAGAGAACCGAGTTGCCTGATACCCACTGCGGGACACATGCCGGGAGTTCGCCTAGAGGAAGCTGCAACCCTATTGCCCCTCAGCTGGACAGAGAACACCGCTGTAAAGCACATAATGGTTGTAAACACATTGCACGTGTTTTCAAAGCCGGCCACCTACCTCAGACATCTGCTTCAGCATATCTCCTCCCAGTTTTACTCTGGTTTTCCTCCCATCGTGTCAGCCGCTGCCGTGCCGCTCTCTTCCTGCTCCATCCCCGCTGCCACTGCTAATCACTTTCCTGGCCAAGACCCCG
Organism: Rana kukunoris; assembly: GCA_029574335.1. Lineage (NCBI taxonomy): Eukaryota > Metazoa > Chordata > Amphibia > Anura > Ranidae > Rana > Rana kukunoris. The sequence goes on from CM056053.1 coordinate 135,691,072, forward strand.
CAACCCGCCCTTTAGCAGAAGCACCCGTCACTGATTAAAGCCCAGGCGCCAGGGTGAAATTTCTAGTCGCAATGGTGACCTGGCGCCTGGGATTTGTCGAGCCCTGATGTATAACCATAGAAAATGTGCAGCCATCATTAGCTTGTACTCACCTGCATATGCTAGTCTCACAATAGTGGCTTCATCTTGAGCTAGATGGGCTATGCCAGGTAAGATGTACTCTGGGTAAATATTGATATCATTCCTCGGTACCTCCTTTACCAGGGCTAACACTTTGGTCAATGTCCTTACAGCCTCGGCCTTCACCCTGGGAACAGAGTCATTACTAAAGTGAAGTAGATATGGAGTGATGCGATTTAGTAGAATCTCAACACTTAGACGTGGCGCGAGGTGAAGAATAAGTTCTAGGGCAGCCAGTTTCGAGTCACAATACTTTAGTGTCTGCAAACAGGAGGTAATTACTGAGACCAAGATAAGGAGGCCATGTTCTTTGGTCTCACCCTCGGTTTTTTCACTCTGGTCGTCTCCACACAAGTTATTGATGATATTATCCAAATCCTTCCGGATAACCAGGATGCGTTCATCAGCAGAGTTAAAGGTTTCTTTAGCAAACTGGGCCATGTAAGGCTGCAGAAAGGAGTAGAATATTTCAGGGAATGCATTGCCCTTCTGTTGTTTGAGGTAATCTTCTGCTGCCAATCGCTTTTCAGGCTCACGACAGATCATTTGTGTGACCTTTCGAAGACAATAAAGAGACACATTACTCTATGTACGATCTATGATATACACCAGTTGTCAGGTCTACACTCTTGTATTTTTGCTTTGAATCTACAAACAATAAAGTGAATCAAACAATCTGTCAGCTGTAGCAGAATAATAATTTAACCACTTCAATACAGGGCACTTTTACCCCCTTCCTGCCCAAGCCATGTTTCAGCTTTCAGCGCTGTCACATTTTGAATGACAATTGCACGGTCATGCAAGGCTGTACCCCAAATGATTTTTTTTTTTTAATTCCCCACAAATAGAGCTTTCTTTTGGTGGTATGTGATCACCTCTGCGTTTTTTATTCCTTGCACTATAAACAAAAGAAGAAGGACAAGTTTGAAAAAACATAATATTTATATTTTTTTGCTATAATAAATATCCAATTTAAAAAAAGGCCAATATGTATTCTTCTACATATTTTTGTTAAGTAAAAAAAAAAAAAAAAAACGCAATAAGCGTATATTGATTGCTTTGGGCAAAAGTTATAGTGGCTACAAGATAGGGAATAGTTTTATAGCATTTTTAATATTCTTTTTTTTTTTTTTATTAGTAATGGTGGCGATCTGCGATTTTTATCGTGATTGCGATATTGCAGCGGACACTTTAAAAAAAAAAAATGTTGGGACCATTCATATTTATACAGAGATCCCTGCTATAAAAATGCATTGATTACTGTATAAATATGACTGTCAGGGAAGGGGTTAACACTAGGGGCCAATCAAGGGGTTAAATGTGTTCCCTAGGGAGTCATTGTTACTGTGGGGGGAGGGGACTGACTGGGGAGGAGACCAATCGGTGTTCCTATGTACAAAGGACACACCATCAGTCTCCTCTCCCTGACAGGACATGGATCTGTGTGTTTACACACAGATCCACGGTCCTGCTCAGTTACTGGGCAATCGCGGGTGCCCAGCGGACATCGTGGCCGCCAGGCACGCGCATCGGTTCCCCTAGTGGCTCGGAAAGACGTCATATGACGTCCGACCAGAACGAGAGCCTTATTGTCCTGCCATCATATGATGGCGGGCGGTAGGCTAGTGGTAAAGAAGGGCTCCACACATACTTAGGTGTGGTCTTGGTCCAACAAAAACATTTGATTTTTCAGCTCTCTGTAGCGCTGATTTGCCAGATATTGTGAATGGAGCTGTTCAGTAAAAGGTTGGTTGCTAAATATCTCGCTAAAAAAAAAAACAACCATCTGCACTCTACAATCTGGTCAATCAATCAAATCCAAACCCTTTGCAAGGCAGCCCTGTCATCTCAGGCCGCGCACACACGATCAGACCGGACCAAAAATCCGATCAGACCAGAATGCGGTGACATAGAACACAACGACGTGCTGAAAAAACGAAGTTCAATGCTTCCAAGCATGCATCGACTTGATTCTGAGCATGCACTGGTTTTTGGTCCGATGCTTTGGTCCGATAACCATCGAACCTGTCCGACGGACAGATTTTTGAAGCAGGTTTTAAAACTTTGGTCCGACGGACAACGGTCCGTTGGGCCGTACACACCATCAAACTGGTCCGATGAAACTGGTCTGCAGACCAGTTTCATCGAACCGGTCTGATCGTGTGTACGCGGCCTTAGACTGTTCTTCTCACACAGAGCTAACCAAGCTCAAAGGACTCTTGTATGGACTCACAAAGCATTTTTTTTTTTTTTTGTATAATGTTTTTTATTTTAAAGTTATAGATTACAACAGTTACAGTATGTCAGATGACAACAACTAAGAATGAGATACAGCATTGAAATACAGATTAATGCAATAATAATTGAACTGTTGTAGGAGTTGTAGCATTATACAGATATAACTAAACATAAATAAAAACAATTACTAATAAATAGGGAATGGAAACTAATGGAGGGAAGGGAGAGGGTAGTGGTGTTTCGAAGGTGGATTTCACTTATTTTATTTCACTATAATCCATGAAAGGGTATCAATACCATGACATGAGAACTCTTGAGTCAATCACATAGCATTTTTATATACTACAACCTGCGCCACTATTCATTGCATTTTTCTTGGTCAATCAGTTGTCTACATTATATCCTCATTTTGGGGTGGATTTACCAAAAGCAAAACAGAATGTGTGCTTTGCAGTCCAAGTTGCACTCTGAAAGTGCAGCTGTTGCAGAGTACAGTACATGAGGGAAATGTCTGCTGACTTCCATTATCCAATTATGTGCTAGCAAAAATTGATTTTTTTTATTGGCTAAGGACTAACTTCCGAAACGCGTAGGTTATTTTACAGCTTAGATGTATTTAACAAAGAAATACTATTTTCAATGTCATCCTGAGTGCCGACCATCACTTTCCTTATTCAAAAACCACTTTAAATTTTGAAAATATAAGATACTATAGGTTTACAATTTAACCACTTTAGCCCCGGACCATATTGCTGTCCAATGACCAAAGCACTTTTTGCGATTCGGCACTGCGTCGCTTTAACTGACAATTGCGTGGTCATGCGACGTGGCTCCCAAACAAAATTGGTGTCCTTTTTTTCCCACAAATAGAGCTTTCTTTTGGTGGTATTTGATCATCTCTGCGGTTTTTATTTTTTGCGCTATAAACAAAAATAGAGCGACAATTTTGAAAAAAATTCAATATTTTTTACTTTTTGCTATAATAAATATTCCCCAAAAATATATAAAACAAATTTTTTTTCCTCAGTTTAGGCCGATACGTATTCTTCTACATATTTTTCGTAAAAAAAAAAAAAAAAAATCGCAATAAGCGTTTATTGATTTGTTTGCGCAAAAGTTATAGCGTTTACAAAATAGGGGGTCGTTTTATGGCATTTTTATTAATATTTTTTTTTTTTTTACTAGTAATGGCGGCGATCAGCATTTTTTTTTCAGTACTGCGACATTATGGCGGGAACTTTGGACACTTTTGACACATTTTTGGGGCCATTGGCATTTTTATAGCGATCAATGCTATAAAAATGCATTGTATTACTATAAAAATGCCATTGGCAGTGAAGGGGTTAACGCTAGGGGCAGGGAAGGGGTTAAGTGTGTTCCTGGGTGTGTTCTAACTGTATGGGGTTGGACTCACTAGGGGAAATCACTGATCTTCCGTTCATACATTGTATGAACAGGAGATCAGCGTTTCCCCCGCTGACAGGACCGAGAGCTTTGTGTTTACAAACAAAGCTCCCGGTCCCCGCTCTGTAACGAACGAGCGCACGTGCCCGGCGGCGATCGTACCCGCCGGGCACGCGCGTGGGACTCGGGGGCGAGCGGGGACGCACATGGCCCCCTAGCGGCCGCTAAAGAGCGGACGTATAGCTACAGGCTCTCGCCCAGCAGTGCCACCGTCCCGCAGTAATATGACGGCGGGCGGTCGGCATCTAGTTAAAAGGGGTTGTAAAGATTTGTTTTTTATTTAGAAAATAAAAAAACAAACCTTTACAACCCTTTTAAATAGGAACATCAATATAACCTGATTACTAACTAAGGGCCGATTCAAACGATTGCGTTGTGTTAACAACATTGTGTTAAAGCAGCCTAATAGTGTGCCTACCGCATCAAAATGTGTGCATTACTGCAACATAACAATATGAATTGGCTTTTAGGAATCCTTTGCCTAGGACTTACCAGTTGTCTGATACAGCCATCTTCAATCTTGCCCAACACTTGATCTGGTAAAAACTGTCCTTTTTTGTAAGCTAAAAGCTGTGACAAGTCAAATAAGGGCACTCCTTCTGTGAACAGTTCTGCTATTACACACCCTGCCAAAGAAAAACACAATTAATCAGCATATTAAAAAAAAATTTTATTATTGCTGCAATTATTAAAATTGAACAACTCATTTTCTAGTAACAATTTGGAATCATGTCACTGGGGTTGGAGGTTTACATTTCAGTTTATTGAACTGTATATTTCAATAAAGTGTGTTTTGATACCGGTCCCTATAACCTTTCCAGTTGTTTGCGTTTTACATGCTTGGTTTGGGCCAGTGGTAGCCACACACACATGACACTTTATATCTAATGCATAGGATCTTTGTGCGGGGAGGTTTATGTATTGTGTTGTACCTCAACATACCTACTTCAATACTGGGCACTTTTGCCCCCTTCCTTCCCAGACCAATTTTCAGCTATCAACGCTCTCGCATTTTCAAGGACAATTGCGCGGTCATGCCACGCTGTACCCAAATGACATTTTTATAATTTTGTTCACACAAATAGAACTCTCTTTTCGTGGTATTTATTCCAGATTTTTTGCGATATAAGCGAAAAAAGAGCAAAAATTTGGAGAAAAAAAATAATTTAAAAGAAATCCAATAAAATCAAATTTTGCACTCTTTAATAATCCTGATTTCCCCCCTGGAATGGAGAACCGCTCCCTCCACCCCCTTAATGCCCCCAGACCCCTACTTGCCACGGATTGCTTCCATGGCACTGTATTTAAAGATCTTACTGCCCTTAGGTCGGATTCCAACACTCCGGACCTACCCCTTTGGACTTACTTTCAGGTGAGGAGTTATCTAAATCGTGACTTCAGGAGAAATAACTTCAGTAGGGAGCTTACGGAGATGGAGTCGGTGTGCCTGGCGGGCGAGCCCATGCAAAGATCAACCTCGGCCTCTTATGCGTGGTTACGAGATCAACCGGTAAGTGGAGATGACAGGTTCAGAGAGAGATGGTCACAAGCTCTGGACATGCCGATTTCGAACTCCCAATGGAGAAATTCCTGCATTCTTGCCCATAAGTGCTCATTGAGCACCAGAACGCAGGAAACTCTACACTCTTGGTTCCCGCAGACGTCTGATACATGCTGGAGATGTGGAAAGGATAGGGGCACCCTCCTCCACATTTGGTGGCAATGCCCTTTGATTGCCTCTTTTTGGCAAACAGTATGTAAATTTATTCGGACGATCACCAAGATGAGGCTTGATGCTGCGTGTTGCCTCCTACACATCTCGAATGTGTCTTACCATGACTACAGGAATTCATTATCTAAGCACCTTCTAAATGCTGCTAAGGCCCTTGTACCCCTGTTTTGGAAGTCTACCCGGGTCCCAACGATCCGCGACTGGCTGTCCAGAGTAACGGAAACCTATAACATGGAAGAGACTGTAGCTCAAACCTCAGACCACACTGAAAAATTCTTCCAAACCTGGTCCCCCTGGATCCAATTTAAATTTTCATCAGCCTACGAACAGGCACTGTCTGCGGTCCAGACCACCTAGATTAAAGGTTGATACCTTTTCTCACATACTACGACCACCAGGCACTCTGTTGGAGCTACCACCTACCCCTCCCCTTCCTTGCCCATATCCCCCCCACCCTTTTCATACTTTATCCCTTCTCCATCTGTTCTTCTTCTTAACTACTTTCTTATCACACTGACACTGTCGGATGGTTCTGCTATAGACGTTTATCTAATGTATTACAATTCTTACGCTTTGCAAAGAACACTTGCACCATGTAAAAAAATTATCTCCATTTGGATTTATATCTCATCATCACCAAACGCAACTGTTGCTTTTGGAAATTCTTGATGGAACATCGTGTGTTAACCCTCTCTTTTTTTTTTTGCTTATACTTTGTAATGTGCATGTGTGGGAGCTGCGACTCCCAATTTCAACCTTCCTGACTATTCTTTCAATAAACTGGATGTTATAAAAAAAAAAAAAAAATGTTGTCATAAATTTAAGCCAAAATGTATTCTGCTACATGTCTTAGGTAAAAAAAAATCCCGTTAAGGGCCCTTTCACACGAGCGGGCCTGCCAGTTTTTTAGGTGGACCTGCACAGGCACTCCGTGCTCCTCTATGGGGATATGCCCGCTGACATCCGACCCACTCCGATCCCCCAAAGTGTGGCGGAGGAAAACCTTACTTTTCCTTCCATCTGGCAGATCGGATCGGGTGACAAACGGACTCTACGGTCCATCGTCATCCCATCACCCATACGGGAAGGGCAGCGCTCTGACAGGTCGGTCCCTGCACAGTGTCACCTGCCTAATTAGTGGGGATCGACGGCGTGGACAGCCCCGTGTGAAAGGGCCCTAAGTGTATAATAATTGGTTTGTGTAATTACAGACATATGTACGCAGATGATCACGGACATATGTGTGCAGATGATCATTCAGACATACGATTTTACTATTATATATGTGGGCGACAGGTGTTTTTACTATGGGGGGACAGGTGTAGGGGGGCAGTGTTTTGGGGACATTATTTTGGAGATTTGTGTGTTTACATTGTGTGGGGACACTGTGCCAGTGATCAGTGTGTAAAAAGCTGTAAAAACAGCTCATACTCACTGATCACCGGCCGGCTGCAGAGATACACTCTTCTCTCCTCACTGACGACTTTTGTGTGAGGAGAGGAGAGCTGATCGCCTAGCAACCGGCTTTCTACATCACATGACGAATATGAGTAGACACAGCTGTCATGTGTTTAGGAGGGCCAATCATAGAGCCTTCCTACCGATCGGAGATGCGTCGTGTCCGGGTGACACGAGCACATCGAGATTGGGCACGCGTGCGCACAATCCCCCTCCTTCTGAGGGACATTCCTGAGGGCCACTCAGAAGGAGAAAGCACTCACCTGGCAGTATATGTGCAGTGGCCGGGTGGGAAGTAGATACAGTATCTGCAGCAGCCTTCCAAACCCTCCTGTCATAGCTGAACGCTAAGCATGTTCTGAGAGGTGAGCTCCAAAACTTTTAGCGCTCCTTTACACCAAACGTGAATGAAAATTAATGGGAAAACCACACAGATTTCACTTGCAGGGACATCAGTTTTCATGTGCATTTAAGAGATTTTGTATGTACATTAAATATGTGCCCTGTTCAAACCCATGTTGATTTCATGTCAGTTTTTTTTTTTTCGTTCAAAAAATGCATACAAGTGGCAGATTCCTGTGCAGAAAATCTGCATGTTGTGGTGTAAACAGGGCACAACCATTGTTTTCTTTGAGCCCTTGCAAAACGCATGCAGAAAAACTGACGTCTCTTCACTGTGGTGTGAACAAGGCCTGAAGCCTTGTTCCTTTTGGTCTACCACCATGATGACACCAGCCTCACTGGGCAGTAGAAATACAGAGGAGGTAGGAAAATACAGAAAAGCTTTTATCAGCATGTGCCAGGAAGGTAACTGTGCCATTTGCTTGTGTTCTCAAGCAAACTGTCAAACCATCAAATGGCTGGTGTCATAACTGATCACTGGAGCAGCATTATGGCGGTTAGAGATTAAACAGAGATGGCAGCTTCCTTGGCTGGAAATGATAGGAGGGTTTAGATCTGCTTTAACACAGTTTGCCCCCTTTACATTTATTGACTGTTTCATAGACTGAACAACAATGTATAAATGTTATTGCTCCTCTGACTTTACACATGTCCAGCCATATAACCACTATTTATACAATTTGACAGTTTGTGCATGCTCAATATAAGTACCTGCAGAGAAGATATCCATAGCTCGCTTAAGATCTCCTCGAGTTCGTTGGTTGTTGTTCGTCAGGTCAACCAGAGGTGTAGAAGGATCCTCTGAGGAAAAAGTAGTCCCATCCACAAACCTCTCTGGGGCTATATAACAAGTTCTTCTACGGGAAGTATCAAAGAAGTAATTAAAATCTGCAGGGTTATCTTCTGGAAGATATGTTGGCTTGAAACTTGCAAAGTCTGTGAGAAGGACCCAGTTCCAACTGGTAACCATTACATTTTCGGTCTTGATATCTCCATGACACACGCCAGATTTGTGTGCCTGGTCCACAGCTGTTAGGATCTGGAATGCAATCCATCGCTTCTCAATGTTGTTTAGAAAAGGCCGGGTGCTTATACGGTCATACAGGTTGTCTCTGACATATTGTCTAAAAAGTAGAGCAGCTTTTTCATTCAGGGTAAACTTCTGAAAAGGGAGGCAGTTCTGCGACGAACAAAGTCGAATTTTCAACTCCTCAAGTTCCTGCTTATAATTGGTGAGTGGTAGAGATGGATCTTGGATAGCAAATACTTTGACCACAACCAAACCTTCTCGGTGCTTGGCCCGAGCGACCTTAAAGAACCGCGTACTTCCCAGGCTCTTGTCATACTCAAAATCATGGATATCGGAAAAATAGCTATCCACAGACAAGATCTGAGATGGGGCAATTCCTGCTAACTGATTGCCCATGATGCATTCACTTTTTTCATCTGTAGCCTGATGAAACTACAAGATATCTGAAAAAAAAAAGAAAGATATATTCCTTTTTGTAAAGCTGTTTAATAGGAGATTTAATATTTTAAAGGAGAACATAAATACTAAAACAAGAACTACTGCACAGCATGTCAGCAAGTTGGCAAGAGAGATAGGTATTTACATTCTTCTTTTATAGACATAGCTTGCCTGGCAAACTTCAGTGGAGCAGCAGGAAACGCTTCACTGCCTAGTTCCCTTACAAGGAATGGGTGGCGGGCAGCACCCAGGATTCAATCCGAAGATTGGCTGGGGTGCCGACATTGCGGGCTCCCTGGACAGGTAAGTGCCCTAATATTAAAGGTCAGCAGCTGCAGTATTTGTAGCTGCTGACTTTTACTCTTTTTTTTAGGCAGGAACTCCTTTAAGGATGCAGCTTATCCCCCCTTATACTTACCTGAGCCTGATGTCCATCCAGTGCTGTACACGAGTGCAGCATCACTGCCTCTCTCTCCTCACTGGCACAGAGGCAGCAGCAGGAGCTATTGGCTCCTGCTGCTGTCAATGACAGCCAGTGAGGAGGGAGCAGGTGTCAGGCCGAGCCGCACTCTGTGTGTCAATGGACACACAGAGAAAGGCTTGGGAGCAAGCCCACAAAAGTACCACCATAGCTTGCTAACTTCCTAAGCCTCTTACTAAATACCTGTGGTGATTGCCGCTGGACTCACACAAAGCGTGCCCAGCAGCGATCACTGATGATAATCGGTGGCTGGGCGGACAGCCATGGGTAGGTGTGGCTGCCGCCAACCTGTCACTGAAGTGTACGGGGTCAGTGGTTGAAGCAAGCCGCTCACAGGAGGCTGACACAGCTGAAGAAACCACTGATTCTGGACATTGTCAGCTCAATTTGCAGTGGTAACTTAAAAACATAAAATATGCTGGACGGCCGTACTCCAAAAATTCACCTTTTATTTGATAAAATAGACAGAGGTCCAAAACATCCACATGTACCAACAAGTATAGCTGACGTGTTTCACACCAACAGGTGCTTAGTCATGCTGTTGGTGTGAAATGCGTCAGCTACACTTGTTGGTACATGTGGATGTTTTGTACCTCTGTCTTTTATCAAATAAAAGGTGAATTTTTGGAGTGCGGCCGTCCAGCATATTTTACGTTTTCCATAATACCCCATTCACACGGGACAGATTAGGGGTACACAAGTCCATTTACACCTGGCAATCCATACCGATGACTTGATCTTCCAATCAGGTCCACCTGCAAAACTGACAGGCGGACCTGATCAGAACAGCCGCATTTATTAGCACATGTTGTGACACAAACTATCGCATTGCAATGTACAGAACTGAGTGAATTGTCACTGGTGACATTTCAATAAAGTCTTAACTCAAAAATCAACAGTAAACAGTGCGACGAGCCAGAACCATTCCGAGTGCGACGGGCCGTGCGTTCAACGCATTTGCTGGTGTGAACAAGTCCTAAGTCACCGACCCAGCTGAGGTCTGCCTTGCTTCACTCTTTACGGTCTATTCCAGTGTTTCTCAACTCCAGTCCTCAAGGCGTCCTAACAGGTCACATTTTCAGGATTTCCCTCAGATGAAACAGCTGTGGTAATTTCTAAGGCAGTGAAAGTGATCAAATCACCTGTGCAAAATAATGGAAAGCCTGAAAACATGACCTGTTGGGGTGCCTTGAGGACTGGAGTTGAGTAACACTGATCTATTCTATGACAGCAGCTAAGACTAATCTAAGCACACAGCCAGGCCATTATCAGTATTACATAGCCGATCACCCAATAATGTCAGTCAGGAGGACCCCCAGCAATGTCCTCCTGTGACCCCCCCAACACACTCCTACTACAGAGGGGTACAGCTGTCCCAGCACAGACACTGATCGGGCTGTCACGTGACCTGTGTTGTGCTTTTATGTCCGGCGCTGTCATGGACAATACACACGTCTATAAGGCTGGGGAAGCGCACTGCGGCTTTATTATAAAGGACTGAGCAAACAAGTCCCGTCATACCTTACACGCCGCTCCACTTCCGGCTTTTATATCCCGTTATACCGGGCGACGGCCCTCTACTCCGGAAGCTCTTGGAAAATGTAGTGTAAATAGTCAGTACACGCCCCTGTCGGCATGAGTCAACGCCTATTTCCTGATTCACGACCAATTGGCGCTGCACAAGTAAGAGACCAATAGCAGCGTGCCTCTGATTCCCAGTAAATCAGCTGGTTTGGGTTTAGCTGAGCGAGCTGTGATTGGTGGTCCTGTAAGGACCGGGTTTTGATTGGTTAATGTGTGCTGAGAGGATGTTGAAAGTTCCATTCTCTGTATAAATACATTGTAGCGGCTTGTCAGCTGAGAGAATGTTATTACTGAAATTACCGCTCCTGTGTGAGACCCTGTCACCACCCCACATGCACAATAAATTACAGTATAGCTAAACTTTTATTTTAGTTTTGAATAGAGTGGAGCTGGATTAGAACACCTGTCTGTTTTTATTTCTGTCTGTATCCCCCTCTCTCTTTGTCGTTTACCATTATCATTGAAAGTAAAAGAAAATCCCACATTTTGGGTTGTCCCCAGGATAAGGTGACCAGATTTTTAAAATGAAATCCGGGGACATATTTTTTTTTTTTACTAGTAATGGCGGCAATCAGCGACTCTCTGCACATAGCCGCCCGCCTCAGAGCCTGTCAAGTCTTATTCTTCAGGCCTGGCTACTACTGGGTGGGGAGCGGAGGAAAACACTCCGCCAGGGAAGGCAAGGAGATAAGCAGGCAGGCAGCTGGCCGGGATTTGAGCCAAGGCAGAAGAACATGCGAGCGGAGCTGATTGGGCATGCACCCGAAATTGAAGAAATATTCCCTCCAGTGGCGGCTGGTGCTCAAAATTTTTGGGGGGGCGCAAAGGAAAAAGAAATTGCAGTCTCACTGTGCCCAAATGCAGCCACTGTTCCATGCCATCAAACGCAGCCACTGTGCCATCAATTTGCACCACTGTGCCATGCCATCAAATGCAGCCACCATGCCATTAAACGCAGTCACTGTGCCATGCCATCAAATGCAGTCACTGTGCCATTAATTCGCACCACTGTGCCATGCCATTAAACGCAGTCACTGTGCCATCCATTGTCACCACTGTGCCATGCCATTAAACGCAGTCACTACTGTGCCATGCCATTAAACGCAGCCACTGTGCCATCCATTGTCACCACTGTGCCATGCCATTAAACGCAGCCACTGTGCCATCCATTGTCACCACTGTGCCATGCCATTAAACGCAGCCACTGTGCAACCCATTGTTACCACTGTGCCATGCCATTAAACGCAGCCACTGTGCCATCAATTGTCACCACTGTGCCCTTTAATGGTCGCCGCTGTGCCAATGGTCGCCGCTGTGCCAATTGTCCCCACTGTGCCCTGTAAATTGCTTCATCCCCCCGCCCGGCACTTACCTTTACTGGAGTCAGGCATCCACGTCCCACGATGTCTTCTCCCGCCGTCGATGACTGACAGGCGTCTTAGCCAATCAGGTTATCGGTAGCCAGAACCGGCCAACCTGATTGGCTGAGACGCCTGTCATCTTATCCAAGGGGCGTACAGTCTGTGCGCTCCGAGAATAAGCTCCCGGGACCCGAGGGCTGTATTGGGAAAGCCTATCAGAGCTGTTGGCTTTGATAGACATTTCCGTACAGCCAACCAGCTGGCGTTATTCAGATGGCCGGACATGAGCGCCGACCATCTGAATAACAGCGGCAGCGGCGATAATAACATAGATTCGTGCAATGCATGAATCTATGTTATTAGACTCAGTGGCGGTGAGAGCCAGAGGGGGTGACGCTCCAGCGCCCTCTATGGACGAACCGCCACTGATTCCCTCCGCTCTGACCAGCACATGACCATCAGAAAGGGGCACAGATAATGGAAATAAATAGACCCCCCCTAAGCTAGTATGAGCAGGGGTTTGTAATTCTGATTTTTTTTTTTTCATTCTGCACTGACTGTCTTTGAAATTGCCCCAGCACCTGTTCAAATCCAATCGGGGGACAAAACCAGGGATGTCTGGTCACCCTACCCCAGGAGAGTAATAGAGGGTAAATCTTCCAATGGGGACACTAGCTCTGGTGACACAGTGTTCTAAAAAAAATCCTGGACTTATGAAAAGTCTCGACCACATCACTTCCGGTGCGGCTACGTCAGCAAACAGATATTCTTGGGGCTTTTCCACGAATGTGCGACTTCACCGCTGCTTTAGTGCACATGTGCAGGCGCAATTTTCGGGTCCAGACATATTATAGACCCGAGCGGGTATGCGAGTGGGCAGAGCGGCAGTTTGTTTAAACTCGTCATCGGCAGCACAGTGTCCAGCCTAACACGCACCTAGGCTGTTCTTTCTACTAACCCGTTGTCACGTACCTTACCAGAGGCCAAAGTGCTGAAAGGGCTTCCCTTGCGACTCGAGTGCAGAACGCCCCCTGGAGGTGAGACAGGGGACGCGATGCCCAGGGGTGCAGGAGTTGCCGGCTGAGACTTGCTGGAGCGATGCCAGAGAACAGATGAGCACCAGGATATGTAGTCCGGCAGGAGTACCACGGAAGTACCAATAGATTGGCAGGAAACCCAGGGGCGGAGTCAGGAGCCAAGCCGAGGTCATACACGGGAAGCAGGAAGTAACTGGAACAGGTCAGGAGGCAAGCCGAGGTCATACACTGGAGGCAGGAAGTAACTGGAACAGGTCAGGAGGCAAGCCAAGGTCATACACAGAAAGCAGGAACAAGGAATCAGCATCAGGTCAAGGACTGAAGATCATGCAGCAGTTTGGTGACTGCTGCAACCAGGTTTAAATAGGCACTGACGCCTGGAGTCCCGCCCGTATTGCGTGCGTAAGGGTGCGCGCGCGTGCACAGTAAAGAACAGCATATTCACTGTGTTGTTGCCCGTATGCGCGCGCATGCGCCTGGTGCTCGTATTTGCGGGCATTGTGCTCGTATGCGCGCGCATGCGCCTTGTGCTCGTATTCGCGGGCATTGTGCTTGTATGTGCGCGCATGACAGGTCTGCCAGTTCTTTCACGGCCAATTCTCTGACACCCGTACTGAAGGTACTCCAAGCACCGCTCTTTCCTTCGGTACGGGTTAGTAGAAAGAACAGCCTAGGGACAGGACGTGGTGCTGCCAATGACGAGTTTAAACAAATCGCCGCTCCTCCTACCCGCTCAGGTCTTCAATTTTTCTGGACCCCAAAATTACATCCGCGCATGTGCGATAAAAGCAGCAGTGAAGTCACGCATGCGCGGTAAAGCCCCGCGAACAGCTGTTTGCTGACGTAGCAAACAGCATGGATTTCCTGTCACTTCCTGTTTGTCTATGAAACAGGAATTGAAGGGAAAGCTCTGCAATGGGATGCATATGGTAAAAAAAAACTGACGAGGTCATAACCTTCCTTTACTCTATCCAAAATAAAAAGTTTGCTTGTGGTTCTACTTTAACCGCTACTGCAGTAGGGCGGCCTGGCTGTGCAAAATCACGTATCTGTATGTAGCACTACCGCTGAAAGAGCTGCTGGTTTAGATTTGGACCTGCACTCTGCCTGTCAACCCCCTCAAGTTTGGCTCGATCCCCACCAGCATCCCCCTGTATGCTCTCCGCTCTGAGATGTTTTCAGAATCAGGCAGCAGCCCCTCCCTCTCTGCTCTCTGTCTGACAATGTGTGTGACAAGTGTCCTCAGTTCAGCACAGAGGCCGCTCTCCGCTCTACAGTGTCCAGTGTCGTCATCCCCCCACTTTTCAGGGGAGCAGCAGCGCCTGCTGCACTTGTGACTGGGCCCTTAGTTGCATTCGGCAGCAGCAGCCTTAATGCTTGCTCACACGTAAAGTGTATGTGGGGGGATGGTAAAACCATGTGGTTGAGTCATGGGTTTACCACCCCCAATAAAGGCAGCAATCAAAAGTTGTACACATACCATAACAGGAATTAACCCCCGTGTTGCTTTTGGTGCGTGTGAACCGCTTGTCAATTGCCACCAACTATGGTAGGGCTTATAACTCCTTTGGTGCAGGGGGCGCGCAGGCAGCTCATGCATGGGAGCTGGAGCAATTTAGGCCCGCACTGTAGCCGCCTTGCGGCTATTGTGTGGGCAGGAAGAGGTTTAGTATGCCAAGCATTTGAGAGTGAATAGATTCCACTGGCCAGGATATTGATTTCTTCTTACCATTGGAATCTTTTTACAATCAAATGCACCCAAACACTTCCAGTATTTAGGCATGTTCAGCATTTTCAGCCCCTCTTCTGAACATGCCTTTGGTGGGGGGGGGGAGTTTTGGCCTGTAAACACTCATTCAGGGCTGCCATCAGGAATCATGGGGCCCCTTACACAGCTTCGGGCATGGGCCCCCTGGAGCAGAGAACTGGGGGGGGGGGGGTGATGCCGCCTCAAATTGAGAAACGGGGTGGCTGCCGCGAATTGGGAAGCAGGGGGTGCCGCTGCTAATTGAGAAGCGGGCGGGCCGTGAATTGAGAAGCAGGGGTTGCCACGAATTGGCAGGTTGCCATGGGGACCTCTGGGCCCCTTACAAAAAAAAAATGAAAATGTGTGTGTATATATATATATATATATATATATATATATATATATATATATATATATATATAAAAAGGGGGTAGCCATCCCGGGCCCTTTAATAAAAAGAAATAAAAAAAAATATATATTTTTTTATATAAGAAATAAAAGGGGGAGTTGCCATCTGGGCCCTTTAATAAAAAGAAATAAAAAAAAATATAAAAAAAATATATAAAAAAAAGGGGGGGTTGCCACCCGGGCCCTGGGGACGGCTTTGATTGGACACAACCATCATGTGATCAGGAGGGTGGATCACAGAGACTTCCTGCTGATCTGAGATGTGTCTTCCCCGAGTGCATAGGGAACGCGTGCACGATCCCCCTCCTTCTGAGGGAAGTTTCTGAACGTACACTTAGAAGGAGATAGCGCCTGCCCGGTCGTATATGTACAGTGGCCGGATGGGAAGTGGTTAAAGAATTATTTTTTTTAAAAATAAGGGGTATTTTTAAACATTCTATTATAGGGTACCTTTACAACAAAAATAAATAAATAAATGACTGGCCCACCTCTCTGGGCCCTGCTCTTGTAGCAGCCCCATGGTGGTTTAAGCCTATGGCCGTTCGCACTGGTAGTTGTAGTGGTCCAGCAGCTGAACTGAACCAAAAAAGCAGGAATACTGTATCTTTTTGGACCCCCAACTACTGTGATCTACTGTGATCGACAGGGCCGGATTTCAGACAAGGCCACCGAGACCAGGCCTCGGGGCGGCAGTGGGTGAAGGGGTGGCTCCGCCTCTCATCTCTCTGCCCGCTCCGCTCATCCTCCCTTCCCTCACTCATGGGAACGCTGCAAAGTCTCGGCAGTGGGTGAAGGGGTGGGGGCGGCTCCGCCTATCCTCGCCGCCCTCACTCACGGGCACAGTCTCCTCCCGCCCACACTCATGGGCACACTGTATAGTCCCAGCTCCACCATTACTGCCACTGATACCTGTGGCAGGCGCAGCACTATGAAGTGCCTCATGCGCTGTGGCATTAGAAGAATTGTGATATCTCTGACTTTTCAGTCCAACAAGACTGTCTATTACTCTGAAATTCCTCTTGTGCCGTTCTATGGAAGCAGTAGGCTTAAAGAGTACACCAAATGCTTAAAATAACTTCTTTATTAACTTCACCCCTCTTCATATATAATGCTGCTGTTTTGCATCAGACAGTCCATGTACAAAAACATGTGATGAATAAAGTATAACAGAAAGTGGTGGTTCAAATATTCAATCTTGTCATTTTAACATAAGATGGTGGATAGATTTCTTTCTTCAGTATTTACTCGATTAACTAGATCAGTATACAGTTCTAACCACACTATTTACAATAAGAACATATATATATAACTGTGTCACATACCTATTTTTAGCCCCTGGCTTCCATAAAACACAACTTTGTGTCTGTTCTGCTCTGCTCTCTGTCTCCATGTGGCTTTCTGTCTCTGTGTGGAATAATCTAGCAGCTCATGGAGTATTAGGAACCTCCCAGACAGAGTGTTTGTACAGCTGGCTGTGACTGGTTAAGACTCTGCTCAATGTGAGATTGGCGGTGCATACTAGCTGATTATGCCTTTTGCCTTTCAGGTGAGGAAAAACAAAAATTTCAATAGCGGGTATACAACCGCTTTAAGATTAAAACAGGAACTTGCATTGTCAGGATGGAAGCAGCTGCTTGCTAAATAGATGATGTATGTCTTATCCTGATAAGGGAGGTCCCTCCTATGCCCCCAATTTATCGTCTTTACAAACTGTATACATAATGTACTCTGTGTTCAATAAACTAGAGAAACTCTGATACACTTCCTAACTCATTCATATGTGTGTTTATTTGGGTTCCTCTCTGAGATCTGACGGGTCACTGAAGTGTTATTTTGCATTACCTAAGAATACACCTGGGTGGTTATATTACATATCCTTCCCATCAGCCTCTGCTTAAAAAATATATAATGTCTGGGGGTTCTAAGTAATTTTCAAGCAAAAAATATTTTTTACATGTATGAGAGAAATGTCAGAATTGGCCCGATGGGTAAGTTGTTAAAAAAAAATGTATGTAGAAGCTTTATTTAAAGAGAAACATAAGTATTATTTATAAAATTAGCATGTTTAATCATTAATCATTGTGGCTTTACAATCCAGCATAGGGTCAGGCATTTCTGGGTTACTCATTAGTACATCTGAGACACTGCCAATGTAGCAGAGCCTCTAAAACTAGCTTATAAGGACCTGCCCCAAACTATTGTCGCTCTCCCTATCTCCCTATCCATTGTATTCTTTATGTACTGTACCAGGTTAGGGTTTTGTTTTCCAGTTTAAAAAAAAAGTACATTTAAATATTTACACTACACTTCTCCCGGGCAGGGCGCCCTTCTCTCTTTGTTTTTCTATTGTTCTTTTTTTATGTAATGTCTGCTAACTTCTGCCTATGTAGAAAGTCAATTATTTTAGGCCCTTTTTTTATCTTTATTAAAGAAGTGAAGTTGCATGCCAGTTTCTCAGTAGCATTGTCTACTACACCTGCTTTGTAAAAAAAAAATCCAATTATTTCTTAACTTTAAACTCAGTAGGCGTGACGAAGGCTTCACTGTGAAATCCTAACCTGATTGTCTGGTTTTAAACTTATTTTAAAAACTACCCAGGCACAGAGACTCTTTAGCATGTGGTCGAGGAGCACAGTATTAAATGAGCTAGCAAAACTGGATTAATATATATAGGTCACGACTGGGAATTTGCTTGATCTTATTACTTAACCAGAGGCTGCAATTACCGGTTCCAGCGTCAGGAATTCAGCAATGCCAGCTTTCACCTACCTTATACAGTACCCTTTTCGATGGCGGAAGCATTTATCATTCGGAGGAGAAGCTTCAGAAGAGCAGGTAACAACTTGAATGCATTGAATTTTTAATTTTTATTTATAATCGGAAATATTTGTCTAAAAATCATCCAGTGTGTGATTTTATCTGTCTCTCTGGTGTTGAAATCACACAGGGGAACATTAACTTAGATTTGTGTAGTCGTGGATATGTGGGTTCTATTATTATTTTTATTATTAATATTTTTTTTTTCAGGCTTTATATAGTGCCAACAGTTAGCGCAGTGCTTTACAACAAGAGGGCAGACAGTTCAATCACATGACAATTTAATACAGGAGGAATCTAAATTGTTGTTGATGGACTTTTAAATGTTTTAATATAGTGGTAGACAAATCTTTATATCAGCACAGTTCTTAGTTTTGTCGTAAGAACAAATATGGCTAATATTCTTTTCTTTAAGCTGATTATTTTCTTATTTTATTTACATTTTTTTTAACTATTTATTCAATTAACAGTTATATTTTGTGTTATTTTTTCCCCACAAAACAGCAAAAGAAGCTGATTATTTTCACATAGTATAGTATATCCCCAAAAACTTTTAAAAACTAAATTTTTCTTTGCTCAACTGTATGTGGTTCTAACACATAGTTGTATAATACATGTAGCCTCTTCATAACACTAAGGAGACAGGAGGAGGTATTCCAACTAGGAGGCTGATTTACTAAAGGGGTTTTGAATCCTTACACAATAAACTGCGTGAATATTCAGTTCAAGTGACATTAACCACTTAAGGACCGCCTAACGCCGATATACGTCGGCAGAATGGCACTGCTGGGCACAGGCACCTGTACGTTGCCTTTAAGAGCCTAGCCGAGGGACGCGTGTGCGTCGCCGGCGGCGCACTCTCGACCCATTTCGAAGCTCCGTGACCATGCCTGCGGGTCCCACGATTGGGTCACAGGAGCTGAAGAACGGGGAGAGATGTGTGTAAACACACCTTCCCCATTCTTCTGTGTGGCAGTGTCACTGATCGTCTGTTCCCTGTTATAGGGAACGACGATCAGTGACATCACACCTACAGCTACGCCTCCCTACAGTAAGAATCACTCCCTTAGGGCATACTTAACCCCTTAGCGCCCCCTAGTGGTTAACCTGTTCACTGCCATTGCCATTTTTATAGCACTTTTCGCTGTGATAATGACAATGGTCCCAAAAATGTGTCAAAAGTGTCCTATGTGTCCGCCATAATGTGGCAGTCACGAAAAAAACGCTGATCGCCGCCATTACTAGTAAAAAAATATATTTATTTTTTTACCAAAAATGAGTAGAAGAATACGTATCGGCCTAAACTAAAGGGGAAAAAAATATATTTTTGTTTATATTTGGGGATATTTATTATAGAAAAAAGTAAAAAAATATTGCATTTTTTTCAAAATTGTCGCTATATTTTTGTTTATAGCGCAAAAAATAAAAACCACAGAGGTGATCAAATACCACCAAAAGAAAGCTCTATTTGTGGAAAAAAAAGGACGCCAATTTTGTTTGGGAGCCACATCGCACAACCGTGCAATTGTCAGTTAAAGCGACGCAATGCGGAATCGCAAATGGGGGCAATTTCCGGGTCTTAAGTTGTTAAACTCTGATTTAAAAAAATTTGATTCACGTATGTATTTTATCATTTTAATAAGTACCCTCTATTGCTTCTCCCAAATCTTCAAATTTCTTTGTTTTTTTGATGCTGTAAGCCAAATTCCTAGAGGGTGTCTATGTTCAATCTCCACGGTCCCACCATGTTTACGAACATAGCCACCTTCTCTTGCTCATTCCCTATATTGACTATAGACTATGGGATCTGTAGTGTGTATAGAGCAGTGCGCATGACAGCAACTAACGCACACTGTTTGTTTCGAACAAAAATGAGAGGAAAAATTTTAAGTTCAGGAGCTCACAGAGGATGGTACAAAAAGGCAGAGAAACACAGTAAGAAATTATTTGAAGAAAAATAGATTAACCCCTTAGCGCCAGCGCCTCCCAATGCTTTAAGAGGTTTCAGATGCCGGGAGACAGAGGCGGACATTTCATACATGATTGGCTGTCACATCGGTCATATGATCGGAAAGCTCCTGATAACAGGTAGCGATCGAGAGTTTTCCAATTTCATGCCTTGTTGCTAGATCGATCCATACATTGGACACTTGCTAACAGCATAACACTTTAACCACCTTTAACCACCTCCATATAGTAAAATTATGGGCACAAGGTTGCTCTCTTGTTCAAGTACAACATTATATGAAGCCCTGCGGCGATTGACATCACACTGGGACACTTCCCATCTTGGTAAAGAGCCGATGGCGAGGCTCTTTTTCTTATGTGATCAGCAGTGTCCAATCACAGCTGATCACATGTAAACAAGGAAGTGCTGCTTGTAAGCTTTCCTCTCCTCATACTTGGAGCATGTTAGCAGATAAGAGCTGATCAGCAGCATTTCCTCACAGGAAAGTGCCCTGATTATCAGTGCAGCCCCAACAGTGCCCAGAAGTGATGCCAATCAGTACCCAGCAGCCATGCCAATCAGTGCCCATCAGTGATGCCAATCAGTGCTCATCAGTAGTGCCGCCTATCAGTGCCCATCAGTACTGCATATAAGTGCCTCCTCATCAGTGCTGTCTCATCAGTGCCACCTTATCAGTGCCCATCAGTGCAGAAGAAAAGTACTTATTTACCAAATTTTCAAAGAAACTAAGAAAAACATATTTTTTTCAACATTTTCTGTCTTTTTTCGTTTGTTTTAGCAAAAAACAAAAAACCTAGTGGTGGTTTAATACCACCAAAAGGAAGTTTCCATATGTCTCAAAATTGTCATTTGGGTACAGCATTGCATGATTGCTCAATTGTCATTCAAAGTGTGACATCGCTGAAAGCTGAAAATTGGCCTGGGCAGGAAGAAGGTAAAAGTGCCCAGCATTAAAGTAGGCATTTTTTTCATTTGGATACCTGACCCCTGTCAGATTTTTTTCTGACATCTGTGTCCCATTGTGGAGATTTCCCTTCACTTCCTGCCCCATAGCCAAACAGGAAGTGTGAGGAAATCCCTGCAAATAAAGGGAATTGATAAAGGTTGGGGTTTATCTAAAATGACTATGCAGACAAGTGGCCCCAGTAGGTTAAAAAAATAATACATTTGAAAAAATATTGCTTAATTTGTGTGTTGTACCGGTAAGCCATTTGTGGAACTTCAACCAACCGATCCAGCCATGCTCCCCTTGTTATAATTCCACTATCCTGCCTTGTTGGTAGGTCTATTCATACATTGGAACTTACTAACAGCATAACAGGAGCAAGCACTCTCTCTTGTTCAAAAACTGCACATGTGCATGTGCAGCTCAGCTTACAGTGTTGGACCAGTCTCTGCACATGTGCAGGAGTGATGTTATCCCCTGAGAGCCAATGAAGAGGCCAGAAGACCTGCATTTAGAAGAGGATGCTGATGCAGGACCGTTGGACAGGTACGTTTTAAAATGTCAAGAAACCCACATCTTAAAAAAACATTTATTAAATGGTGTTTAGTGCCCCCCTGGGTCTACTGGGAACAGGGAGGTACCTCCAGAGATAGGGGGCAAGCTTACATTCACCCTAGGGCTGGGTCCATGGCTATAATGGGAAGATAAAACAGAATTTGGGCACCAGACACTTTATATATTTTCAATGCTTTAATAAGGAACTTGAAAGAAATAGTAGGAAAGAGGGTTAGGGGAGGTTTCAGATACCATTTGCAGATCATTTGCAGATCACTTACAGTCCAGATACCATTTACAGACACTTACAATCCAAAGGTAAAAGAGCTTCCTCTTTTAGCAGATCTTGACTACGTGTATAGGCCTCTCACACAGACCTAGCAGCCGGTAGAACTCCTGGATAAGCCTCTCTCACAGACTTAGCAGCCAGTAGCACTCTTGGATAAACCTCTCTCACAGACTTAGCAGCCAGGAGCTAATTACTATGGTTTAGAATAGATTGTAGAATAGGAGACAGCTTTACAGTGTCAGAACCTTTAAGCCATCCGACAACACTGTAAGGGTAGTTCAGATATAGGTGCATCCTCCAAATGAGTCACCAGGCCCTCCTAAGAGACCAGCCTTCATCCTGGCTCTCTCCAGCAAGGGTCCTCCCCTGGATCTTCTCAGCTTGGCTCAACTTCTTCCACACAGGAAAGACACCCTAAGTACCACCACTGGCTTAGCAGGCCCCAGACAGGCTTCTGGGCCTACTTGCAGAACTTGCAGCAGCACAACCTCAGGCTAGGAGGGCCCTGAGGTAATGAATCACGCCAGAGCACATAGCTCTGCCCAATACATACCCCTTCCCAGAATGCACAACTGCAGGAACTATTCTGGAAAAAATAATGTTCATTACATAGCTCAACCTAGTCGTAATTATCATACTGACATGTGGTGCCAGTGACACCTACTGGCAACAGTGAGAAATGCACAACTCAGTCAAGTTTAGAACAGAACCAATAAACTATACAATCAAATCTGAGCTTCAGCCAAAAACTAAATTTACACTATAGCCCATATTTTAGGAACAAGGGGCTACAGGTGTATTACTGTACATGCTGTTCATACTCATTCAGTCACTATGAGATTTGTTTTCTGTATTCTGAAAAAAAAAACCTGGTTGATCCTGCTGTTTTCTGTCTCCACCTTATGTCCAAGTCCCCAATGCAGCTAGGGATTTTGCAGCTGTGGTGACAATTCTGCACATGCTCAGTTTTCAGTGAGTTTCTGTGCTGAGCATTTCCTCCCTATCACATCTGAGCACCCATGTGACTATAGAGTCACACATGTGGGCATATCCGCAGTGGTAAATTACAGCCTACTTCCTCTCTCCTTTATGCCCACTAACCAGCTAAAAGCAACAGGGGCGAAATATTACATGAAGATTAATGGTAGCTTCACCTCCCTGGTATTCTAAGACCTAGGCTGGAGGGGTGTGACACAGCCTGTGACTGGCAGGAATCCGCCCACACCATGTTATTTAAATAATAAAGATTTAATTTCAAATATATATTTGTTCAATTGACAATTTAACCACTTAAGACCCGGGCCATTATGCAGGTTAAGGACCTTGCCCCTTTTTGCCCCTGTGGCGCTTTAACTGACATTGCAGTGCGACGTGGCTCCCAAACAAAATCAGTGTCCAATTTTTTCCCACAAATAGAGCTTTCTTTTGGTGGTATTTGACCACCTCTGCAGTTTTTATTTTTTGCACTATAAACAAAAATAGAGCGACAATTTTGAAAAGAATGCAATATTTTTTTACTTTTTGCTATAATAAATTTTCCCAAAAAATGTATAAAAAAAAAAACTTTTTTTTTCCCTCAGTTTAGGCCGATACGTAGTCTTCTTCTTATTTTTGGTAAAAAAAAATAACAATAAGCAAATAAGCATTTATTGATCAGCGATTTTTTCCGTGACTGCGACATTATGGCGGACACATCGGACACTTTTGACACATTTTTGGAACCATTGTCATTTTCACAGTGAAAAGTGCTATAAAAATGCATTGATTACTGTGAAAATGACAATGGCAGTGAAGGGGTTAACCACTAGGTGGCGCTAAGGGGTTAAAGGGGTTGTAAAGGTTTGTTTTTTATTTTCTAAATAGGTTACTTTAAGCTAGTGCATTGTTGGTTAACTTACCTTTTCCTTTGATTTCCCTTCTAAATGTTTTTTTTTCTTTGTTTTCTTTGTCTGAATTTCTCACCTCCTGTTCCTCCTCAGTAAGGTGTTCAGTAAGCTGTTCTAAATGACTTTCCACTGATTGGATGATGGGGGCAAGCTTACTGAGGAGAAACAGGAAGTGAGAAATTCAAACAAAGAAAAAAACATTTAGGGCCAGATTCACGTACCGGCCGCGTCGGCGTAGCGTATGTCATTTACACTACGCCGCCGCAACTTAAATGAGCAAGTGCCGTATTCTCAAAGCACTTGCTCAGTAAGTTGCGGCGGTGTAGTGTAAATGGCCCGGCGTATCCCCGCGTAAATTAAAGGGGGCGGCTTGTATTTAAATTAAGCGCGCCCCCGCCATCGAACTGCGCATGCACCGGCCGGGAAAAAAGCCCAGTGCGCATGCTCCAGCTCACGTCGAAAAACGTCACTGAAGCCGACGTGAGCGTTATTAACGTAAAGCCCTATTTGCGAACGACTTAGTAAAATTACGTAAACGACGGAAAAAGACGACGCTGTCCCGATGCCATACTTAACATGGCATACGATGGACCTTCGTAAAACGTACCCCCAGGGCCGATCCTTCCTATAGGCGCACTATGCAAGCCGCTTAGGGCCACGCAAAGCTGCAAAGGGCCCCAAAAATTACTAGAGGCACCGCCTGGTGAGAAGTAATTTTCGCACCCTCACCCGGCTTCTAAACTTGCTGGCTGAGTCATTTCCGGCAACAGAACACCCCCTCCCCCCGCTTCTCAAATTTCTTTAATGTGACATGTCACTGTCGTCGGATTTTGCTTAGGGCCCCAGGGAGGTCAGGATCGGCACTGTGTACCCCTCATATAGCAGGCGTAAGTTTACGCTTATGGAAACGACGTAAACGATGACGAGGCGGCGCAAAGACGTTCGGCAAAAGGCAAATGAGAAAACAACGTAAAAGCCACCTAGCGGCCGGCGTAACATTACACTTAAGATCCGACGGTGTAAGTGACTTACGCCAGTCGGATCTTAGTGTAAAACCGGCGTATCTTGTTTTGTGAACACAAAACAATGATACGCCGGCGGGATTTTCGAATTACGCCAGTGTATCTGCAGATACACCGGCGTAATTCTTTTGTGAATCTGGCCCCTAGAAGGGAAATTGAAGGAAAAGGTAAGTCAACCAACAATGCACGAGCTTAAATGAACCTATTTAGAAAATAAAAGACAAACCTTTACAACCCCTTTAAGCGTGCCCTAAGGGAGTGATTCTTACTGTAGGGGGCGTGGCTGTAGGCGTGAGGTCACTGATTAATCGTTCCCTATATCAGGGAACAGACGATCAGTGTCACTGCCACACAGAAGCCCGGAAAGGTGTGTTAACACACACCTCTCCCCATTCTTCAGCTCCTGTGACCCGATCAGGCTGCGATCAGGTCCGCGCGCGGTCACGGAGCTTCGGATACCACGCACAACCCACGTACCCATGTGCCGCCTTTAAGAGCCCAGCCGTGCCATTCTGCCGACGTATATGTGCAGGTCCTTAAGTGGTTAAAAAAAAAATTTGATATTATTTGTGTATTTTTATTCTGTATTCCAAATTTTTTTTTTGTAAACAGCAACAGAGGACTAGACGCTCCTCCTGCTTATGTTTCCCTGTTTTTATTAAAATAATTACAGTGCCATTACCCATATACAGGAATAGAACGGACAATGTAAATTAAACTGGGTGTGTTTAGTATCACTTTAAGCCTTTAGTTAATTTTTTACCTGCTGGGCTTTTTGTCTGCAAAGTCAATTTTATTCAAAAGGTGAACTTAGACTTTAAGTGGGAGTCAAGAGCTCTGTCACACTATTTTATATTGTACTTGAACAATGGAGATAAGTATTTCAGAAATTGTAATTGTATTTATAAACTCCCAATGAATTAAGTAGTAAGATGAGCAGTGATTACCGTATTCAAAAAAAATTCATCGGATAGCAAGTGGCTTATCAAAGTTCTTGTATTTTTTTTTTTTTTTTGTAGGGGGGTTAAATTAGGGGGAAAACTGCACTGCACAGCCAGAATGTAATTGCAAGCAGAACTTGGTAACCAGTAGTCATTTGTGACTCTCAATGCAAATATAGAAAATATGCAAAAAATGCCTTGTAATAAGCTGACCTTACTCCTGGCCACTGCCTCTATACCAATCTATTTACAAAGGGAATGAAATTGCTTCACAAAAGAGCAGTTTCATTTGGCGTAACTTCAATGAGAAGTTTGTTAATTACAAGCAATTACTATATATAGTGACAAAAATGTACACAGCGTTTTACATACTATACATTTCTGCATGTAAGCAATTTGCAATCTAAGGTCCCTGCCAAAATTACTTACACATACTAGGGCCAATTCAGACAAGTGGCAATTAACCTACTAGCATTTATTTTTAGTGTGGGAGTTAACCACATGCAATCTCCATGTACATAGTGTCCTGGTATGGATTCAAAATAAAGGTCCTCAGTGCTTCAATGCAGGCAGAGGTGCTAACCACAACCCCACTGTTCTA
The DNA here is from genome assembly GCA_029574335.1 of Rana kukunoris. Taxonomy (NCBI): domain Eukaryota; kingdom Metazoa; phylum Chordata; class Amphibia; order Anura; family Ranidae; genus Rana; species Rana kukunoris. The sequence goes on from CM056053.1 coordinate 135,717,658, forward strand.
TGTTATGAAGAACATTTTAAAGCGGTTGTATACCCGCACAAAAATACTGTAAGGCAAAGGCATAATGAAGACATGCCAAGGAGGAAATGTCAGCTCCCTCTGTGGTGACCGGGATCAGTTGCCCACACCTTGTTCTAAGGTAAGTATTTCATAATGAGCTAGTATACGGTGCATACTAGCTCATTATGAAATACTTACCTTAGAACGAGGCGTGGGCAACTGATCCCGGTTTTCCAGGTTTGTGGCTCCAGTGCTGTGAGTGACCGGAGCCGCGATGCCATCGTTCCCGCTCGTGCACACGGGATACTTCTTTCCGGCAGTATCTGCTGGACCTTCAGCTGGACCTTCACAATGTGCGGCGCTAATAACAAAAGAATTAAATTACATACCTGTCAGGATCGGCGGCTAAGGTGACCAGACACGTAGCTACACAAGGAAACTGAGACCAAACAAAGGATATATATATTAAGTGATATTTATTTACAGTGAGAATACACCAACAAACATACACAGCAACCAATGAAAACATAAACCACTCCAGCAAACAAGAATAACTAATACACCTAATAGCTAACTATATACAATATCTACAACAATAACTACAACAAGGGAAAAGGCAACAGGGATGCAAGGAAAAGGACACGGCTGGGGGCAAGAGCATGGAACAAGGCAAGAAGGATCAGGACAAGGACAGGTGGGCAGGTTGGCAGGCACAAGCTGGTAGCAGGAAGGGACCAGAATCTTGACGCACTGGGGGAAGGGAGGAGTAGCCTTACATATCCCAGCAGCTGGAGCCAGGTATGGCTGATCAGATCCTGCTGGTATTTGGGAGACACCTGCTGGTGGACACTGGAACTGCAGCAAACAGCGCAGAGCAGGATAGTGCCACCAGCAGGTGAACTTATTCCTAACAATACCGTATTTATCGGCGTATACCTCGCACTTTTTTCCCCTTAAAATCAGGGGAAAATCGTGGGTGCGCGATATATGTCGATCCCCGCTTCCCGCGCTGTGTTTGAACTCCGCCGCCGACATATACCAAGTGCAGTACACTCGGGTACACTTGGCCAGGCTCGGCTCCCCTCGCGGTCACGCCCTGTACCGCTTCCTAGCCTTTATGCGAGAGGAGCCGAGCGTGCCCGAGTGTACTGTGCTCGGTATATGTCGGCGGCATCGTTCAAACACAGCGCGGGAAGCGGGGATCGGTTCAGAGACAGCACGGGAGAGGCAGGGAGGACACCACCAAGGCCGCAGACGGACGCTGGACCGGACAAGGCTGCCGGGCATTCAAACTGTAAGTATTTTTTTTTCCCTAAAATAATATGAAGATAAATACGGTATATATATATATATATATATATATATATATATATATATATATATATAAAACAAAATACAGTGAACCAAAATATATATATATAAAAATATATATATCCTATGAAACAAAAGTAATATGTAACGTCCAAAATAAAGTGTAAGTGCTCTGTGTATTGAACAAAATCCTTAAGTATTATAACAAATAATAATAGTCCATTATAGCAGCGTTTCGTCCCAAGGACATCATCTGGGGTCCTTGGGATGAAACGCGTCGGAGGGACCCCACTGTAGCTACTACTTTGCATAAAGCACTTGTACATCCATCTAAATGTAAGTGTTCTTGCTACATTACATTTTCAACATTCAACACAGAGTTACGCTATCTGGATGTTTTTTTCTTCCTAATCTATGGTACACACCCTTCCATACACATCCGGGACTTTTTTTGGACCATCGTGTCCTGTGAGACCATCGGGCTAATGTGGTATACTCCATTCCTCTGCCGTTTGGTCACTCTTGCTAAAGCCATTGGAGACACATACAGGATTTCCTAGGTTCCATCGTGGTTTTACCACTGTAACGTTGGGGGTTGTTAGCTCAAGTGGGATATGCATTTTTAAGTGATTCACGCCAGTCAGGAACTGGCTTGTTGGCCCACTTTTATTAAAAAGGCAAAAAAAATTAAATCCAAACACAGGTAACCCACGCAGCGGGTTTTCACTGTCCATACAAAGTGATACCTTCAGCCTCCTGGCTTATACGTGCAAAAGAAAATACCGAGCCACCTGGCTCTCCTCAGCAGTAGCACAACTGCTCAGGCTCCAGCATGGAACTTTCCTGACTCCTGTCAGCAACCTCACTCAGGTCTCTGGGGTTTCAAAGTGCAGCCTGCACTCTCCAGCTAATTTAGTGCACACCTGCACTCTCAGGGTTCTCCCTTCCAAGCCTGGACTCCTCGGGAGGGTGGAGCCCAGAACCATGGTCAGGTGTCTATACATAGGCCAGCACACACCTGACCAGTCAGTGTGCTGGTATATTTGAAAATCTGGACCCAGGACTGGGGATTACATCCCACCCAAATCTCTACGAAATCCCAGGGCTCCAGGTCCCAAAGTGGACTTTATTAACAATTGAGGAAACTGGAATGCCAGTTTCCTCTGTAAACTGCAAGCTCCCTGGAGCCCCTCAACCAGTCCAGTTGAAAACCCTGGGTAACCACACCCCTGGGGTACCACACTACCAGGCCTGTCGCTACAGGACAGGCAAAACAAACAATTGCTTGGAGCCCCGAGCTGGCCTGGGGCCCCCAACTTCCCTTTCCCAGGCTGTAGCGTGGCCAAACTCCTCTTCCTTCCTCCTGGAGTCCTGTCAGTCCCCAGTCCCCTATCAGATAGTGCCAGAGCTGAGCAAGGTAACGCGTGGTACAGGAGATTCAGTTTCCTGTGTTCCCAGCCGGACTGACAGGAAGTGCACACTGAGTGCTCACTTCCTGTCAATCCGGCTGGGAACACAGGAAACTGAATCTCCTGTACCACGCGGTACCCGGCCCAGCCCGGGCACTATCTGATAGGGGACCCATAATGATAGAACAGGAGGAAGAGGAGCTCGGTCACGCTACAGCGGCAGCCAACAGAGAAGAAGGGGAGGTGAGAATAGAAAAACATAGGGACGGGGGGGGGGGGGAGTAAGAACATGGGTGTAAAAAATTAGTGTAGCGATAACTTAAGCTTTGCGTGCGGGGGGGGGGCCCCCATTTTACTTGGGGCCTCCAAATTCCTTTAAAAGGCCCTGCACACTACTACACCACATAAAGCTCTGTTTGACCCATCTGAACGTAGGTTCTCCTGGGTTCAAACTCTCTTGTAATCCCGTTACCTATCGGTGGTGGTTTCTCTTCACGTTAATTTTTTCTAAGCTCCTTCAACTCTAGCACCTCTTTGAAGTTATCATCAGGCTTTAGAATTCACCAATATTATTGATGGACTATTCTATAGTCAGATTTGTATTTTTAATCTATTCATGTTTTTCACACAAGGACATTTATTTATATATTTATGTATTTATGTGGACATTTTCGCTTCACTTTTATTGTCATATTTGTAATTTGATGTTTTATGCCAACCTAACGTAATTAGCGCTACACTTTTTTGTTTTCACTTTTTTTTTTTGCTATTTGTTTATTTGCAGTGTCCTATAGGGCAGCACAGTATTTTTCTGTATACTATTCTTCATTCGCCTGCTATTGCTATAATTGCTGTTATACCACAGACTCTCTGTGTGTTCATCCATGGACTAATTGTCTTTACATAGTACAAAGAAGCGCTGGATGTTTTGTGTAATTTTTACATGATTCTTTTGCAGATGGTATTTTTGCAAGCATTTGGCTTGTGGTTGCAGTGTGGTCTCATTCACTTACGTAAGAGGGTTTGACAAGGCGGTGCCGCTTTTCAAACCTGGCATGTCTTGTTAAAATTGTAGCACAAAGTACCACAAACATGGCAAAGTGTACTCTACCGAGTGGCACCATGTAGTGGGTGGTTGGAGGACAGTGAAACCACAGATCAGTTGTGTAGCGCCCAATTGCTTTCAGCATGGGCACTACGCTAAAGTTAGTTGGACTGGGAGAGTTACATTGCTCCCAGTCATGATTTACCTAAATTGTGACCTCTGTCATTCCAGAAAGGTCCACTGGGTCAGTCTGCATTCTAGGGATGTGGTATCGTCTCTGGTCGGCAGTTGGCGCCAGAGGGGTTTCTGGCAGACCAAGTCTTCCCCAGCAGCCAATTGGAGGAGTTTTCCCTCACGTGACATGCTGGGGAGGGGTATATCTGTGACAGGTATCATGTGTTCCAAAATCTTTGCGGGGTCCTGGTTCCGGGTGCGGCATCCACCTTAAGGGTGCACGCATCAATGGACCCCGCCGGCGTGGCCCACCTGGCCAAGCTTGCAGGCTTCACTGAGCCTCAACCGGAGGCAAAATGGGACCCCAGTGACTTACTGGGTTCCCAGTCCTATTGAATGGATCCCAGGCTGTGTGCTGTGCGATTGGGGGATCAGCTCGAGGGGAACCTGGAGACAGGTTGTCCACAGGGCCTGAACGAACCAATCGGGGATCTGGTGACCGGGATGCTGACAGGTACGCTTTACTGTCTCCCGGTGACCTGTGCTAGAATCTACTGGGAGGATTCTCTCTTTTCATTCACCTACTCTCATCTAAAGTAATTGGCCTGTGGCTGAGGCCCTAGAGCCAGGTCTGTGTGAAAGACCTGTTCCTCCCAGAAAATCTAAAGTGACACCTCGGCTGCCAGGTTAGAGATAGAGACCTGTCCGTGGGCACTTCACCCACTCAGGCAGGAGTGGCGACGAGTTTACAAATTGGTACTGCTAAGGGCAGGCTTGCCCGTTCATATTCAGGCCCGACACCGCATGTTCTCCTTTTTTTTCATCAACCTTTTTCCTTCCTAACCGAAGTTGATGTTGGCTGTGTTTGCCTGGAAATAAAGCATTGGAAAAACCTTTATTGACTGCATCACACCCCTAGACAACGCTAGGGTAACTTAAAGGGACACTAAAGTCAGGGCTTTTTAAAAAAAAAAATAACAAACATGTTATACTTACCTCCACTGTGCAGTTCGTTTTGCACAGAGTGGCCGGAAAGCTGTCTTCTGGGGTCCCTCGGCGGCTGTCTGGGCTCCTCCTCGCAAAAGCTTTCCCTCTTCATGCGAGGGCACTCGCACGGAGGAAAGCTTTTGCGAGCACGCTCCCGTGATACAGCGGTGGCCATAGCCGCCGACTGTATCACTCGGCTCCGCCCCCCAGCGCGCCGCGTCATCCGCTCTGATTGACAGCAGCGCTAGCCAATGGCTGCGCTGCTATCAATCCGCCCAGCCTAGCCAATCAACGGCCAGGCTGGGAACCGAAGAGGACGACGTGGACGCGCCCAGGAGATTCGAACGGTCAGGTAAGTACAACGGGGACTCGGGGGGGGGGGGGGGGGGGGGGCCGGCCCCGCGGTTCTGTGAGATGTTTTTTTACCTTAATGCATAGGATGCATTAAGGTAAAAAAACTTGTACCTTTACAACCCCTTTAAAGGATCACTAAAGGAATTTTTTTTTTTTTTTTAGCTAAATAGCTTCCTTTACCTTACTACAGTCCTGGTTTCATGTTCTCATTGTTCATTTTTTGCTTTGAAGTTGCTGTAATTCTGCTCTGATCTCCACACTTCCTGCTTGTCTGGCTCCTTATGAAAAATCTCATGGCAGCTTTTCACTGTGGTCCAAGCTGTGTGTCTAAAACTCCTCAGAACCAATCAGATTCATTTTAAAAACAAAACACTGCCCTGGATTTGTTTGTTTTTGTTCTGTGTCTTTCTCTACTTCACAGAAACATGAAACCAGTTTAAAAACTAAAGTGAAACTAGAGGCAAATTATATGATTGATTTTTTTCTATTTTTAATCATTTTTAAAAGGAATCAGTTAACTTTTATGTCTCTATACCCTGTAAACAGTCATTTCAGCAAAGAAAATGTTTTCTTTTAGTGGCCCTTTAATGTGCCGATCCCAACAATCAATCAGCTGCTCCTTCGGGGGTAGCGCTACAGTTGTTTTTATCGCCCGTGTGAAAGTAGCTCAAACTATATAAACTTGGCTTTGTGCACAGGGACAGGGTCATGCTGGGAAACAACAGAGCCTTCCTCAGAACTGATGCCAGAAGGTTAAAAACATGCAAAATGCTTTTTATTATTACTATTACATAGCTAAAGTTGTGAATTTTGGTTACCGGATTTCAGACAGGTACTAATTCTGATACAATAAATGATCTTATGGCAAGATCTCCAACAATAACTAAAAGCTGTCAGGTGCCCTCCCAGACTCCACTATACAGTATATGAAATATTACATTTGAACACAATGACCCTTTACAGAAAGTAACCAAATTTTTCTGCAGTTTTTAGCATTTCAAAACCTCAAACAGTACGTTACCTGTGTAGACACAATATATTGTTTCCTGCTACTTCATACTAGAAATTGCCTCAAAGTTTTGTGTAATTTGGGAGCCTGCCAGTTCTGCAAATAAAAACTGTGGCATTGCGTTGAGGTTATATATTCTAGACCTCTAATAAAGCAACTGAGGATAATTATGTACACCGCACCCCTGCTATGGATTAGTGTTGAGCGGAATACGCCATATTCGATTTCGCGATATTGCGCGAATATATAGAAGAATATTCGCTAATATCGAATATTCAAGTTATTCTGATTGGCTCTGATGCAAAAGAAGGGCGCATCAGAGCCAATCAGAATAACTCGAATATTCGGCAAAAGGAATATTGCGCGATTATCTTCTCTGCCCTTCTTTTGCATCAGAGCCAATCAGAATAACTTGAATATTCGGCAAAAGGAATATCGCGCAATATTCCTTTTGCCGAATATTCGAGTTATTCTGATTGGCTCTGATGCAAAAGAAGGGCGGAGAAGATAATCGCACAATATTCCGTTTGTCGAATATTCAAGTTATTCTGATTGGCTCTGATGCAAAAGAAGGGCCGAGTAGCTGATGCGATTCTTTTATGTTGCCAAAAATTCGCAATGCGAATTTTCGGCAACATAATAGAATCGCATCAGCTACTCGGCCCAGGGTCTCTCTCTAATCATACCAGCAATGCTTTTAGACGTCGATGAAGATCACTAGGATGTGATCTGTTTTAAAAATAAATTTGAAAAAATACGAATATTCGCCATAGCGAATATTCGCCGCAATATTCGAGTTATTCGCGAATACTCGAATATGCAATATTCGTAGCGAATATTCGCAATGCGAATATTCGTGAGCAACACTACTATGGATCTCAGCTCAAAACTTAAATGACTACATTTGTTTTTTAGAGAGCTAAATGTTCTGTGACTGTTTACATGGTGCAAACCAATCAGAAATAACTGCTTACTGCAGTCCTGCTATGGATATTTTCTAAGCAAAATCTGTACTATCACATAAATGAGACCTTTGCTTGCTTATATAATGTGTATTATACTGCACTATTGTAAGTAAAAGGACATTCACCACCTCCAATTGTCCCAGTGATCATTGTCTCCAGCACACAAAGAAGCTTGGAAATACCTGTTCAGAAAATTTAGCAATAAAGCCGGCCATACAGTACATGGATCAAAATTCGGCCTGTCAGTTCTTTTTGTTCAACTCGTTTGTTGAACAAAAAAAAAAAAACAGACTCATCTATGGGCTGCTTAAAGGATCACTAAAGGATTTTTTTTTTTAGCTAATGCAGTGCTGTTTTCATGTTCTCATTGTATCGTTTTTTGCTTTGAAGTTACTGTAATTCTGCTATGATCTCCACACTTCCTGCTTGTCTGGCTCCTTATGAAAAATCTCATGGCAGTTTTTTACTGTGGTCCAAGCTGTGTGTCTAAAACTCCTCAGAACCAATCAGATTCATTTTACAAACAAAACACTGCCCTGGGATTCAATTTAAAAACAAAACACTGCCCTGGATTTGTTTGTTTTTGTTCTGTCTCTCTCTCTACTTCACATAAACACAAAACCAGTTTAAAAACGAAAGTGAAAGTAGAGGCACATTATATGATTGATTGTTATCTATTTTTAATCATTTTTAAAAGGAATCAGTTAACTTTTATGTCTCTATACCCTGTAAACAGTCATTTCAGCAAAAAAAAATCTTTAGTGATCCTTTAAGTCTAGGTTTACACTTGTGGTTGGAGGCACTAAAAACAGGCAGTTGAGCAACATTTTTACTGCCCCCCAAACCGCCACCCCTTAAAATTAGTCTGTGTATATGAAGTAAAACATGCTTGTTATACTCACTGCGAAACCTAAGGGGTTAATCCTCTGCATTGTATAAAAAAGGTGTTTGATCTTGTCTACTCTGATCCTCCCCTTCTTTTACTGTCCCCAATCCATCTACTGATAGTATACAGCCTTGGTGGACACTCTGCACATGCCCAGTTTGGTGTGCAATGCTAGAGAGTATTTTCTTTTTTTGGGAGGGTGAATGTGATCAACACATGGCCAATCAGCACTGTCCAGACAGAGGGTCAGAATGAAAATTACTCTTAGGCCGCGTACACACGGCCGAGAAACTCGACGGGCGAAACACATCGTTTTCCCCGTCGAGTTCGTTGTTCGGCAGTCAAAAAACTCGTCGAGCCAAACTTTCCCATTGCCCATCGAGGAGATAGAGAACATGCTCTCTTTTTGGCTTGACGGGTTTCTCAGCGAAAAGTGTACACACGACCGGTTTCCTCGGCAGAATATGTCTCCCATCAAGTTTCTTGCTGAATTCTACCAAGGAAACCGTTCGTGTGTAAGCGGCCTTACAAGCTTTAATCAGTGCTTGACCTGACAGTGATGCCGCGTACACACGGCAGAGAACCTTGACGGGCAGAACACATCGTTCCGCCCGTCGAGGTTCTCTGCCGGCCGTCAGAATCTGCGACCCGCCCATCGGGAATGGCAACCAGCCATTCATCCCGACGGGCCGTCAAGCAAATAGAGAACCTGTTCTCTATTTGCTCGACGGGTTTCCTGACAGGCGGGGCTCGCAGAGAGCGTACACACGGCCGAGGTTCTCGCTGGAATGCAGCTCCCAGCGAAGTTCTCGCTGGTTTCTGGCGAGAACCTCGGCCGTGTGTACGCCGCCTTATAGAAGTCACAAGATTGCTATATACTGCTGATGAGAAAAGGTATTTAGCCATTTATATTTACTAAATAAATTTCATTTTTATGTTCTGTGTGCTGTGGGGGATCAGATATAGTGAATGCAGGGTGTTGGATTTAGTAACACTTTAAAGGGGTTGTAGAGGTACAATTTTTTTATTCCTAAATAACTTCCTTTACCTTAGTGCAGTCCTCCTTCACTTACCTCATCCTTCAATTTTGCTTTTAAATGTCCTTATTTCTTCTGAGAAATTCTCACTTCCTGTTCTTTTGTCTGTAACTGCACACAGTAATACAAGGCTTTCTCCCTGGTGTGGAGTGTTGTGCTCGCCCCCTCCCTTGGACTACAGGAGAGTCAGGACGCTCTCTACGTTGCAGATAGAGAAATGAGCTGTGTGTTAGTGGGCGTCCTGATTCTCCCGTAGTCTAAGGGGAGGGGGCGAGCACGACACTTCACACCAGGGAGTAAGCCTCACATTACTGTGTGGAGTTACAGACAGATGAACAGGAAGTGAGGATTTCTCAGAAGAAATAAGGACAACATGGAAGGAGGAGGTAAGTGAAGGAGGACTGCACTAAGGTAAAGGAAGATATTTAGGGAAAGAAAATTATACCTTTACAACCCCTTTTAACATCATGGCTATGAAATAGTATCCACTCTATAAAAGCAATCTTATTAAATAGAATCAGGCTCACATCCTAGTTTCAGGAACAAACAAGTCCATGCAATAATTGATCACAGTAGTTGGTCGTACTTCTCAAAACTTAGCGCAGGTTGTCATGGTGAAAATAATTCCCAGTAAGTAAACCAACAGCGGAACACACGTTAGCTAATAATCAGTCTCAGGACGGACCTCTTACTTATTTATGGGAAGCCAAGTTGCCTTATATGTCCTTGTACTTGAGGTCTATTTGCTTTAGGTTTAATTCAGTCAATTGATTCATTGTGTTTGTTTGTTTTAATTAACAGTAAAGTGAGGCCCCTGAATTCAGTTCCTTTATACTTGGGGAGGTGGCTCTAGGCTTTGTGAGGCCTTAGGCAAAACTTAGACATGAGGCCCCACTCACCCCTATAACGGAAAAATTATTACATTTTTAGTGCAGAGTCCTTGCATGAGGAGATTGGTCTCGCACATCCACAGGCAGTGCCATCAATCTTCCCGATGTTGGGCTCTTCCCTTTCTCCATCAGGCAAATTAGGTGGCCTGGAGGCCCATGTGAGCGTGAGGCCTTAGGCGACCGCCTAATTAAAGAGTCGCTTCTGTTCCTGGGTGCATTTAAAAAGGGAATGTATTTGTGTTATGGTCCATAGCCTCAGACTATTTTTTGTTTTTGTTTTTTGATTTTGCATATCCCATAGGATTAGTAAAGTTTATTTTGAAGCAGAGCTCCAGCCAGCACCTTTTGGATAATTTTCAATGCAGTAAAAAAAAAAAAAAATGTATATCCCTGTAGCGCTACCCTCGAAGGAGCCGCTGGTTGATTGTTGGGTCCGGCACATTACGTAGCTCTTGCGTTGTCCTTGGGTGTGATGCATGAACAAAGTAGTGAGCGGAGGTGCAGACATTCAATAAAGTTTTCCAAGGCTTTATTTCTAGGCCAACACAGCCAACATCAACTTCAGTTAGGAGAGAAAATGTTGATGAGAGTAAAGGGATGAACTTGCAGTGTCAGGCCTCGATGTGAATGGGCAATCCAGCCCTTAGTAACAGTGGTCCGTAATGGATGAATATAGGGGTGAATCCTTCCAATGGACTCCAGCCTGGGTCTCCGGGAGACAGTAATGCGTACCTGTAACATCCCGGTGACCAGATCCCCGATTAGTGCGGCACTCAGCCTGAGATCCGTTTCAATGGAACCTGGAACCCAGTGGATCACTGGGGTCCTCTTTCGCCTCCGGTTGAGGCTCGATGAAGCCTGCAAGCTTGGACAGGAGGGCCGGGCCAGCGGGGCCCATAGGTGCGCACACGCTGAAGGTGGATGCCGCACCCAGCACCGGGACCCCGCAAAGATTTTAGAACACATGACACCTGTCACAGATATACCCCTCCCCAGCATGCCCTGCGAGGGAAGAACTCCTCTAATTGGCTGCTGGGGAAGACTTGCATTGCCAGAAACCCCCCGCTGGCGCCAACTGCTGGCCAGAGATGATACCACATCCCTAGAATGCAGATTGGTCCAGGAGACCTTTCTGGACCGACAGGGGGTCATAATTGAAATAAATCACGAATGGGAGCAACGTAGCTCTCCCATTCTAGCTTACTTTAGCGTAGTGCCCATACTGAAAGTAAGGGGTGCTACATCCCTATCTGTGGGCTTTGCCTCGCTTCCTGTGAGGTCACTGGACAGGAAGAAAGCAAAAATACCCCCACTGAGGAAACGGAGAGCAATGAAAAACTCAACCAATGTTCTAAACCTTTATCCGACTCCCTCTAGAAGAGTGATGGTGAACCTTGGCACTCCAGATGTTTTGAAACTACATTTCCCATGATGCTTACATACAATGCAGAGTGCATGAGCATCATGGGAAATGTAGTTCCAAAACTTCTGGAGTGCCAAGGTTCACCATTACTGCTCTAGAACTAAAAATAATCAGTTTTGTTTGAAGGTCTACTTAAAGTTACTCTCGCCAACTAACAAAATAGGTAAAAGCACAAAAAAACTGAGTATTTTAAATGCTTATTTGCAGTATGTTTTTCCTTAACATTGTTTTATTTACTTGCAACGTCCCTTTGAAGTTGCTGGAAAATTTGACTAATCTAGGAAGAGTAAATTCCCTTGCACAGCCACCTCAGTCCTAGTATAACCCCCTCCCCTTCCTCTTAGCATGTCATAGCCCTTTTAGCTAAATAGCTTCCTTTACCTTACTGCAGTACTGGTTTCATGTCCTTATTGTTCGTTTTTGCTTTGAAGTTGCTGTAATCCTGCTCTGTTCTCCACACTTCCTGCTTGTCTGTTTCCTTATAACCACCATACTGGGAGCTTTCTCACGATGGTTTAAGCTGTCATTACTGTGTGTCTAAAACTTCCCAGAACCAATCAGATTCATTTTAAAAACAAAACACTGCCCTGGATTTGTTTGTTTTTGTTCTGTGTGTCTATTTCTACTTTGCAGAAACATGAAGCCAGTTCAAAAGTGAAACTAACCTGCAGGCACATTATATGATTGATTTTTATCTATTTTTAATCATTTCGAAAAGGAATCAGTTTTTTATGTCTTTATACCCTGTAAACAGTCATTTCAGCAAAAAAAATGTTTTCCTTTAGTGACCCTTTAATTGAACAAGCTAAAGTTGGAAGCTTATTGGCTGCCATGCACAGCTGCACCAGATTCTGAGGTCTCCAAGTTTAGTAAATCGCCCCCTTAGGCCCTGTACACACGATCAGACATGTTTGATGAAACTGGTCTGCAGAACAGTTTCATCGGACCAGTTTGATGGTGTGTACGGCCCATCAGACCGTTGTCCGTCAGACCAAAGTTTTAAAACATGCTTTAAAACCTGTCTGATGGAACCTGTCCGTCGGACAGGTTCGATGGTTAGTACACAAAAGCATCGGACCAAAAACCCGCGCATGCTCAGAATCAAGTCGACGCATGCTTGAAAGCATTGAACTTTGTTTTTTCATCACGTCGTTGTGTTCTACGTCACCGCGTTGTCTGATGAAAACGGTCCATCAGACAAGTCTCATCAGACATGTATGCCTTAAGGCCCGCACACACAATCAGATTTTCTGACTGGAATTGTGTGATGACAGGCTGTTGTTGGAAAATCTGCCTGTTTGTACGCTCCACCGGACAATTGTTGTCGGATTTTCCGCGGACAAATGTGGGGCAGCATGCTTTAAAATTGTCCGACAACAAATGTGTGTTAGCGGATCATCCAATCGTGTGCAGAAAAGACCGTCGGACATAACTCCAAAGTACAAACATGCATGCTCAGAAGCAATGCTCACCATAACACAACATTAGCAGAAGTTGCCCAAAGGGTGGAGCTAAAGAGTTGAAAAAACACGTAGTTTCAAGTTTGTTGGCCGACAATTCTTTGCCGTTTGTATGCAATACAAGTTCATGGCCAACGCCCTTCGGACAAAAGTCCTATGCTTTGTCCAATGAAAATACGATCGCGTGTGCGAGGCTTAAGTGTTCTTTGAATGGTGCCTTTGCTATGTGAGGAAGCCCCTATGTTCTTTAAGCAGCAGGGAAGTCGCTCAGCACTGGGAATGAGCTTTGTGTTCGAGTCGAACGTATGTAAATTTACAGTGTGTAGAGGATATATATACATCCCAGGTGTTGTACATATATACTGTATAGTTTAGTTCTTCCTAATCTGTCAGGCAGTTGATTGTGCTAGCTGCAGTGTTCTTACTCACGTGTTGTATTGCCTGTGTGCTCAGTGCACCTAAACCCAATTGGTGTATACTGCAAGTGTGCTCATTACTTTGCACCTAAACCCACTTTTTTTTTCTTCTTTTTAAAGTGTATTTTGTGCGTGAACTTGAGAGAGAGGAGCCAGACTGCAGGAGTTGGGAGTAGGCAGACCCTCCCCCCGGAGGCAATGTGCCATCCTTCTTCATGCCCCCGGTGGCAATGGCGGGTGTGAGGGGGGGCTTCATACTCACCCCGCCCTACCTGCTCCACTTGGGAGCCCAACGGGGCAGAGGGACTCCCCCTATCAGGGGGACTAGCCCACCCAGCCAGCCCCGTAGGTCCTTCGCCTCTTTTTTTTTAGGAGACCGCATGGCCAAAGTGCGTGCGTGTTAAACCAATTTTGTGTGCGTGCAAGTGTGGTGGTTTTTGTGTTTTGGGTGGGCGTACCTTGCATAGCACACCCACCGGGAGTCAGGCTGAGACCACCAAACTCAATTCACATGCAGCCGAGACCGGGATCCGAACCCTTGGCTGCAGAGGTGAACGGCTTGTCAGCGCAGTGCCAATCACGTTGAGCCACCACAGCTTCTCACCTAAACCCACTTGGTGTATACTGTAAGTGTGCTTCCTACTTTGCACCTAAACCTACTTGGTATATACTGCAAGTGTGTCATCCATATTGTAGGGACCAAACATTACATTAAAGCCGCAAGCAGTATTAAATTGCTTTTTTCTTATAGTAATGTCATTTTGTGCAGGGACAGTTCTAAACACGTGCCACCTCACGGGCATACTATAGACACCCAGCAGGTACGATATATAAAGTCACATTTATGCAGTAAAAAACAGCTGAAGGAAGGAGGTACAGTATAATCACCATTCTATCCTGGACATGCTTTGTTATGGGGGTTATTTACGAAAGTCCAATCCACTTTGCACTACAAGTGCAAACTACAAGTGCAAAGTGCACTTGAAATTGCACTTGGAAGTGCCCTTGGAAGTGCAGTCGCTGTAAATCTGAGGGGTAGATCTGAAATGATTTTATTATCCAATTATGTGCAAGCTAAAATGCTGTTTTTTATCTTCCTTGCATGTCCCCCTCGGATTTACAGTGATTGCACTTCCAAGTGCTCTTTCAGTGCAATTTCAAGTGTACTTTGCACTTGTAGTGCAAAGTGGATTTGCCTTTAGTAAATAAAATAACCCCCATTGTGAGGAATTGTGGAAGGCATAAAGATGAACACAGGTGCATGCTATACTTAGAACCACCAATAGGTGGTAGTAGGGAACCGTGTTCACATATAAAACTGGGTGTATACAACACCGCTTATATATACACACAGTTGGGTTATTAGCTTGTTGAATTGTATCCACATGCTTCGTAAACCATAAACAACAATAATACAGTATATGAAAGGCTCCAGAATCGGAGAGAAAGAGAAAAGAGAGAGAAAGAGGCACTGTACAGAATATATATATATATATATATATATATATATATATATATATATACACACACACACGAGAGGCGTTAAAGTCAAACTGGGACTTATGAATTTATATAACAAAAGAACACTTTTCAAAGAGTGGCAACTGAATTTATTTTTCAACACACTCCCCTGCTACATTCAGTGTTAAAAGTGGTTGTAAACGCTTTTGAGTGACTTCTTCCTATAGATAAGCCTAGAATAAGGCTGTGTGCCGTGACTGATGGCTCCTTCACGCATGCGCGGGAGTGATGTCATGGGCCCTGGCCAGTCACAGAGCCGGAGTCCAATATTCCCGGAAGGTAGAGGGGTGAAGATGGACGCGGCCTGCAAAGGGGACAGTGCAGGCTTCGTTTTTAGGTAAGTGTCACATAATGGGCTAGTATGGAATGCATACTAGCCCATTGTGCTTTTAATTGGCAGGGTTTGCAGGGAGCAAAATAGGAAGTAAAACCCATCAGGGTTCACTTTCTCTTTAACTAATGCCTGGAAAGCTTTGGCATATAAAGATTTGTCAGTATGCCTGAATCATCCTAGGACAGCCTTCCTCACTTCATCATCTGTGCTGAAATTCTGACCTCCAAGGCAGGGGCGGCCCGTCCATTGGGGGCACCGCCCCCCCATCCACAGCCGCCCTGTCTATTCATGCATTTGGCCTCTTTAGGGACGCCAGATACATGAATTCCAATGAGGGGGGGGGCCTTTTGGGGGTGTTTTTTTTGACGCACCTGATTAGAGTCTAATAGTCTTCAAAATAGGGTGGACTTGGGGGGGATTGCATTGCACTACAAGCCCACCCAGGTGTGTTACAATAACAAATTAATATTCATTATTGAAATGCTGATCATCCTCCCAGCCAATCAAGAAGCAGGTATTTAGTATTTAGTTATTTAGTATTTAGGCTACAAACAAATATTCTAGGCAATAGCAATGTGATTTAAGGTAGATATTAAGGTATCTGAGGTGCCACAATCCCCCTGTCTCCAATCTCCCTCTGTCTCCAATCTCCCCCCAGCCTCCAATTTCCCCCAGGCCCCCTGCCTCCAATCGCCCCCTGCCTCCATTGTCTCCTGCCTCCATCCCCCTCTGCGATGCCACCAACAACCCCTGTCTCCATCCCCACCCTCTGCGATGCCACCATCCCCCTCTGCGATGCCACCAACACCCCCTGCCTCCAATCACCCCCTGCCACTAACACCCCCTGCCTCCAATCTCCCCCAGGCCCCCTGCCTCCAATTACCCCCTGCCTCCATCCCCTTCTGCGATGCCACCAACAACTCCTGTCTCCACCCCCCACCCTCTGCGGTGCCACCATCCCCCTCTGCGGTGCCACTAACACCCCCTGCCACTAACACCCCCTGCCTTCAATCTCCCCCTGCCTTCAATCTTCCCCTGCCCCAATTGCCCCCTGCCTCCATTCCCCTCTTCGGTGCCACCGCAGCCACCACCACCCCCTGCCTCCAATCACCCCCTGCCTCCATCCCCTTCTGCGGTGCCACCAACAACTCCTGTCTTCACCCTCTGCGGTGCCACCATCCCCCTCTGCGGTGCCACCAACACCCCCTGCCACTAACACCCCCTGCCTCCAATCTCCCCAGGCCCCCTGCCTCCAATCACCCCCTGCCACTAACACCCCCTGCCTCCAATCTCCCCAGGCCCCCTGCCTCCAATCACCCCCTGCCTCCATCCCCTTCTGCGTTGCCACCAACATCTCCTGTCTCCACCCCCCACCCTCTGCGCTGCCACCATCCCCCTCTGCGGTGCCACCAACACCCCCTGCCACTAACACCCCCTGCCTCCAATCTCCCCCTGCCTTCAATCTCCCCCTGCCCCAATTGCCCCCTGCCTCCATCCCCCTCTTGGGTGCCACTGCAGCCACCACCACCCCCTGCCTCCAATCACCCCCTGCCTCCAATCTCCATGCGCAGTTCCAAGCCAAACCGATCTCGGCTATTTTTACTGGCACATTTCCGCAAACCACCGATATTTACGAACGGGGGAAAAAAGTGCCAGTTTTTACGAACTGTCTGTAAAAATACAGACGGTTGGCAACACTGCTCCATGGTAATAACCTATTGGCAACAAAAAATAATATCGGTCAGTGTTGATGGGTTGTGTATCCAAGTTTCCCATACTTTTGCAAATGTGTTCATACATTCTCTACCAGTGTACAAGTGTCAGGTTAATGTTTAACAAGCTTTGAGGAATCTCTTCCACTTAAAGGCTACGGTCATCCTTGTGTGAGTAAGCTGAAGAGCGTACGTCACTACAGGATATAGTAGTGTTGTAGGGTTGGCAGGGGAAACCACTGAGCTCAGCGAGGGACCAGGATGTCGGCACTACTGGAAGTGTCAGTTTCTGAAGAGAAATTTAGGCAATGATTCCCCATGATCAGAGTGGAATTCAACATTGTGGTCAGTAAGAGCAGTAAGTATCCACTTTATTTTTTTGTAGGGACATGTTTAGTTCCCACTGTATTATTACATACCATAAACTAAACAAAAAATAGGCAGTGGAATCTGACCAAAATATAATCACTTCTACACAGGTACAATCCATATACATCAAATCCCAACAACATTTGCAACTCACAACAGACTTTAAAGGGGTTGTAAAAGTAAAAAAAAAAAAAATCCCTAAATAGCTTTCTTTTACAGCAGTCCTCCTTCACTTACCTCATCTTTTGCTTTTAAATGTCCTTATTTCTTATTTCTTTCTTCTGAGAAATCCTCACTTCCTGTTCTTCTATCTGTAACTCAACACCGTAATGCGAGGCTTTCTCCCTGGTGTGGAGAAAGCCTCCTGAGGCGGCGAGCAGGAGGGTCAGGACGCTCTCTACTTTGCAGATAGAGAAAGGAGCTGTGTGTTAGTGGGCGTTCTGACCCTCCTACTCGCCCCCTCCCCCCTCAATAGGCTTTCTCCACACCAGGAAGAAAGTCTCCCATTACTGCGTGTAGTTACAGACAGAAGAACAGGAAGTGAGGATTTCTCAGAAGAAATAAGGACATTTAAAAGGATGAGGTAAGTGAAGGAGGACTGCACTAAGGTAAGGGAAGCTATTTAGGGAAACAATATTTTACCTTTACAACACCTTTAAGAGAGAATTATGGCCAAAGAGCTCCTTTGGCCATATTTCTCCTGTGGGTCACAGAAGTGCATTCCTGTTACCCAGATTCTGCTCACAGCCGGCTAAAGTCTGTTGTCAGCTGATTTCACAGAGCCGATCCAGTCTCTGGAAAGGATCCTGACAATAATGCCCCTTCCACAGCCTGACACTCCAGTGAGCACTGGTGGGGTAGAGAAGTGAGCCGGTGACTAAAAGTCACAGCTCTGTGCTCAGAGAAGAACCGAGAACAGTCTTTCACTCAGTTTTCTGGGTAAAGCCGTCAGAGAACAGCTGCATCAGCTTCATGCTGCAGCCATCTAGGTGAGTATGTATGTATCTATCTATCTATCTATCTATCTATCTGTAGCATCACCCCCGAAAGGGCGGCTGGATTAATATGGGATCGGCAGATTAAGTTACCCTTGCTTGGTCTAGGGGTGCACCAGAAGCCACCAAGCAATAATTGAGTGTCCACACCGTCAATAAAGATTTTCTCAATGCTTTAATTCCAGGCCAACATAGCCAAACATCAACTCGGAGAAGGGAGAATAGGTTGATGAGGAGATAGAGCTTCTCGATGTCCGGCCTGGATATATGTACAGCAAAATCAGCCCCTTGAAAGATACAATTTTGCAGGCGTCGCCACTTTAAATGCTGGTTGGGAGGAACAGGTCTCTCTCACTGACCCGGCTCTAGGCCTCTGCCACAGGCCAAAGTAGTATAGATAATTTGTCCGAACAGAGCAAATCCTCCCAGCAGTTATCTCAGCATAGATCACCGGGTGACAGCAAAGCGTACCTGTCTATGGCCCGGGGGCCGGATCCTCTCTACGGCATCGGGAACCCAGTAAGTCACTGGGGTCCCGTTGGTTTCATCCCAGACCAAGTCTCAGCAAGGCCTGGAAGCCTGGCCAGGTGGGCCGCGCCGGCAGGGTCCATGGATGCAAACACCTTGAAGGTGGGTGCCGCACCCCGACTCCGGGACCCCGCGCAGGAGAAGGAAAAGAACCCCAAACACATGACCTGCATCACAGATATACCTCTCCCCAGCATGCCCAGCGGGGAAAACCCCCTCCAATTGGCTGCTGGGGAAGACTCCCTCCTCCAGAAATCCCTTTGGCTCCCACTGCCGGCCAGAGATGATATTAACATCCCCAGAATGCAGTACGAGCCAGTGGACCTTTGCAGAACGACACAGGTCATCAACCTGAACAAATCATGACCGGGAGCAAAGTAACTCTCCCAGTCAACTTGTTTTTAGTGAAGTGCCCATGCTACGAGCAAGGGGGCGCTACATAGCCCATGCTACGAGCAAGGGGGCGCTACATATCTATCTATATATCTATCTATCTATCTATCTATCTATCTATCTATCTATCTATCTATCTATCTATCTATCTATCTATCTATCTATCTATCGTACTGGGGCTCATTCATGTGTCTGTTCATGGCTGTACACCACCCAAAGCAGCCTATTTTCATACCTCCCAACTTTTTGAGAGGGGAATGAGGGACACCTATCAGCAAAGGTATGCAGGCAAAGGACACACCCTTTGCCACGCCTTCCTTAAAGAAGAATTGTACAAAAAAAAAACAAGATTGGGTAAACCCACAAGGGACATCTATCGGCAAAAGAGACAACCAGAGTAAATGAAAGAAAATCACTTCTACTGTTCCTATATCTCGCACAGGATGAGGATAAGATAACATTTAGCTGTCATATAGTCATCAGTGGTGGCCAGCATCCCCTATCCATGCGTCTGATCTACATAAAGGACTACGGATTCCAGAGGCTCTAATAGGCTTCAAAAAAGGGTGATTCTGGGTGCAGTGCTCTCCCACTTAGTTGTGTGACGATAGCAAATGAATATTTTTTATTTACACACTAAATCTCTTCCCCGCCAATCAGGAAGCGGGTCGTGAGACCCGTTACCCAGTTGGCCAAAACATCAAACGATCCTATTGGACTCCTAGGGGGAGGAGAGAGGAGACGCATGGCAGAAGCCATCGCGCTGGAGGAGAGGACACCTAAGGCCTGTCACCCGCCTCCTAGGTGGGGTACGCAGGGCTTGAGGACACCGGACCCGCTGGCTGCAGCCCGCCACCTGCCACCTAGATTGGGTAAGTGCCCGACCGACCTGCAGACAGCAGGTGGGGTGAGTGCCGCTACCAGTCACCACTTGGTTGTTTGCCCCCCCCCCCCCCCCCACCAAAAAACACCCACCGGACGCCACTGATAGCCAGCTCTGTATAGAAACAGCCTGCTGACAATTAAAATGCATGATGTATCTTATTATTTATGATGCCATCCTATTTGAGATATGATGGATGTAGGTATGAAACAAATGCCTTTATATATGTACAATTGTAAATTTCCATATGGGTTACTTGCAAATTTTCCAGTCTTCTGTAAATTGAGGTACATGAGTATATTTGTTTGAAATTCTTCTTTCGACTGTTATAGTGCTGTAATTATTCCCATCTACGGGAGAATACACACGTCTTCCAGATTTTGTCACCAGGCAGCCGGCTCTGAAAACTATAATGAAGCTGTATGTAGGCACGGGCAGAGGTAGTCATAATATCGGGCACAGTTGCTATAGCAATGAAACGCATGGCATGCTGATGACAGCCTGCATTTGTATAGGAGAAATTCTGAGTGTGTGATTAGAGTCAATCGGAAAAAAATAAAAGGGATTAGGTATGAACATTTCTGCTTGCCCATTGCAACAAGTCAGAATCCATGGGAGCTCTATAAATAAGAACAAAGGGAAGTACAGTAAGTGCAGTGTGGTGATCATACTTACCTCTGTGCTGTCCTTTCTGAGATCCAGCCCTCCTAAAACTCTGCCTGGAGCACAGAGCTACATTAAAGTGATTGTAAACCCCTCCCCCTGAAGTTACACCTACAGGTAAGCCTAGATTAAGGCCTAATTCATACTTACCTCCTCTGTGCAAGGGTATTGCACAGAGTTGCCCCGAACCTCCTTTTCTGGGGGTCCCCGGAGGCGCTCTTGGCTACTCCTCTTCTCGAGTGCCCCCACATTGGGACAAGGTACTTTGGGGTATCTAACAACACAAACCTGGGGAATGCCCAGGGAATAACCAAGCCTACTTACCGACCAGCTAGCAGAACAACCAATTAACCTGTCTAACAGTATGCGTTAAAAACAGGGGTTTTGTCCGTACGCATTTGCAAACGCATGCGTGAGCCACAGAGCCGCGCCAAGGCACCCCATAATTCTGTGGTACTAACACTAAACAATGAGCGTCCCCACAATGGAGGCACAAGCACTTTAATGGATAGATAGGGGCAGGTGGACTAGGGTATCCCCCATGTTGAGGGCATGAGGCCTGGTATGGTTCAGGAGGAGGGTGGGGTGCTAGCTCGCCCCCCCTTTCCTGGCCTGCATTCTGGGATAAGGGCCTGGTATGGATTTTGGGTGGTACCTCATGCCGTTTAAAAAAAAAAAATCCTTACCAAACCCAGAGGGTCTGGTATTGATTGGGGAGGGGATGCTGTTTTTTTTCACATCTTTTTCTTTTTGTCGTCAACTGTTTTTTTTGTTCATTCAGATTTCAGTGGGGAAGCCCAATGACAGCTGATGAATCATCCGTTGTTAAGGACGCAGCAGGTGCTTTCCTGGCCTGCTCCTTAACAACCAGCTATTTACTATTCCCTGATTGGGCAAAGCATCGCTCAATCAGAGCTTAGAATGCACTGTGTAGTACATTGTGGGGTGCTCGGTGGGCGCACAACCCTGAAAATGTGGGTGTTTGCCAAACAGGCGATGTTCAGGCCAAATCGTTTGCCCACCTCTAGTCTGTAGAACCTTGGTGGCTGCATGTCAGGGAGGGGGCGTGTCTGTGGCACAATGGTTTGACACTACAAGCTATGAAGTCACACTCCATACACCTCCCACTTCAAAGTGGGCCTTCTGATTGAACATGTTTGTAATAAACATGAAAACAATACACAGTACAAAGGCTCTGGTAATATTTATTACAGTGCTCCTCTGGTAATGCTGTGATAATTTAATCTTCATGCATTCCTATCATTATACACAGCTCGCTTTATCGCCCTCTGTTGTTCTTCTACCTAGTACCTTTCAGAAAGACCACAACCTGGCAGCTTTGTACAGATCAACCAATCACAGAAGCTTTTCACTGAGCCACCAATCACAGCGCGCATGCCATCCTAGAGAGGAAGTCTGTGGAGAACGCTCCTCCCAGCCCCCCTCGCACACTGCGCTGACTGGTTAGTAGCGGAGCGGTGGGCGGGATTATCCGCTGCTAGGGAAGTGTATTGCAATCTATGCTTTAGAGCTTCCGGTATAGATTGTGTCTCCCGGTACCGGAGAGAGCGCGGAGTAGCGACAGCCTAGCACAGCTTGTCCTTGTGTCAGGCGGTGTGCTCGGGTGACTTGTACGGTTGTGTCTCAGGCGCGGAGCGGACTTCGTACAGCAACAAGTCCCTGAATGCGGTGCGGGGCTCTGCGCTGGGGGCCACCCCTAATCACAGGCAGCTGAAGGGGCTATGACGTCTGTGGCGGAGGCTGGAGCGGCGGTGGACGGGTCAGTGACTTCGGTGTGGAAGACAAGAGGTGACGGTACTGCTGTCCGGGGAGGAGGAACAGCGCAGCCCGGCGGTGACTCGAAGGTGAGGGAGGGGTGTGTGACGGGGGCTCTGTGTACAATACATCTCTGGGGGGGGGTTGTGTGTGTCCGTCGATCACCCCCCTTCCCCCCCCCCCCAATATCTCCTACATAGACCACTGATAGAGGGGATGGTCAGGGCTGTCATCACTAGTTCTTCCTAAACTCACCAATCACGGATAAGCGTGGTTCTTTGGAATCTGGGACCCCAAACTTTGTAAACAAAGGGCCGCTTGCTGTCCTTCAGACCTGGTGGGGTGCAGACTGTAATCGTGACCTCAGGTCAGTAGCAGCACACAATTACCTAGTGCCTATGCTGGTCAGTTGGAGGAATAGTGCTCCATGGTTGGGTGTCAGTGGGACAAAAAGGAGAAGTGGCCCACGGTTGTGTGTCAGTGGGACGAGCAGGAGAGGCGGCCCACGGTTGGTTGTTAGCGGGACGAGCAGGAGAGGCGGCCCACTGTTGGGTTTCAGCAGGGGCGGCCCATGGTTGGGTGTCAGCGGGGCGAGCAGGAGAGGCGGCCCACTGTTGGGTGTCAGCAGAACGAGCAGAAGAGGCGGCCCGCGGTTGGGTGTCAGGGGGATGAGCAGGAGAGGCGGCCCACGGTTGGGTATCAGCGGGAAGAGCAGGAGAGGTGGCCCACGGTTGGGTGTCAGCGGGAAGAGCAGGAGAGGCGGCCCACGGTTGGGTGTCAGCGGGACGAGCATGAGAGGCGGGACGAGCATGAGAGGCGGCCCACGGTTGGGTGTCAGCGGGACGAGCATGAGAGGCGGTCCACGGTTGGGTGTCAGCGGGACGAGCAGGAGAGGTGGCCCACGGTTGGGTGTCAGCGGGACGAGCAGGAGAGGCGGCCCACGGTTGGGTGTCAGCGGGACGAGCAGGAGAGGCGGCCCACGGTTGGGTTTCAGCGGGACGAGCAGGAGAGGCGGCCCACGGTTGGGTGTCAGCGGGACGAGCAGGAGAGGCGGCCCACGGTTGGGTGTCAGCAGGACGAGCAGAAGAGGCGGCCCGCGGTTGGGTGTCAGCGGGACGAGCAGGAGAGGCGGCCCGCGGTTGGGTATCAGCGGGAAGAGCAGGAGAGGCGGCCCGCGGTTGGGTATCAGCGGGAAGAGCAGGAGAGGCGGCCCACGGTTGGGTGTCAGCGGGAAGAGCAGGAGAGGCGGCCCACGGTTGGGTGTCAGCGGGAAGAGCAGGAGAGGCGGCCCACGGTTGGGTGTCAGCGGGAAGAGCAGGAGAGGCGGCCCACGGTTGGGTGTCAGCGGGACGAGCATGAGAGGCGGTCCACGGTTGGGTGTCAGCGGGATGAGCAGGAGAGGCGGCCCACGGTTGGGTGTCAGTGGGACGAGCAGGAGAGGCGGCCCACGGTTGGGTGTCAGTGGGACGAGCAGGAGAGGCGGCCCACGGTTGGGTGTCAGTGGGACGAGCAGGAGAGGCGGCCCACGGTTGGGTGTCAGTGGGACGAGCAGGAGAGGCGGCCCACGGTTGGGTGTCAGTGGGACGAGCAGGAGAGGCGGCCCACGGTTGGGTGTCGGTGGGACGAGCAGGAGAGGCGGCCCACGGTTGGGGTGTCAGCGGGCCTGAGGATGAGTGTCGGCCCACGGTTGGGGTGTCAGCGGGCCTGAGGATGAGTGTCGGCCCACGGTTGGGGTGTCAGCGGGCCTGAGGATGAGTGTCGGCCCACGGTTGGGGTGTCAGCGGGCCTGAGGATGAGTGTCGGCCCACGGTTGGGGTGTCAGCGGGCCTGAGGATGAGTGTCGGCCCACGGTTGGGGTGTCAGCGGGCCTGAGGATGAGTGTCGGCCCACGGTTGGGGTGTCAGCGGGCCTGAGGAGGAGTGTCGGCCCACGGTTGGGGTGTCAGCGGGCCTGAGGATGAGTGTCGGCCCACGGTTGGGGTGTCAGCGGGCCTGAGGATGAGTGTCGGCCCACGGTTGGGGTGTCAGCGGGCCTGAGGATGAGTGTCGGCCCACGGTTGGGGTGTCAGCGGGCCTGAGGAGGAGTGTCGGCCCACGGTTGGGGTGTCAGCGGGCCTGAGGAGGAGTGTCGGCCCACGGTTGGGGTGTCAGCGGGCCTGAGGAGGAGTGTCGGCCCACAATTGGGGTGTCAGCGGGCCTGAGGAGGAGTGTCGGCCCACGGTTGGGGTGTCAGCGGGCCTGAGGAGGAGTGTCGGCCCACGGTCCTCTGAGGAGGAGAGAGGTGGGCCCATGGTTGGGTGCAAATTACCCAAATCCTCTGTGTCAGTAGTAGAAATAATGACCCATTGTAGATGTAATTGAATGGAATAGTGCCCCCTTGTTTGCATCAGTGGGTGGAATATTGCCCCATCATTGGTGTCAATGGTAGTGCCACATTAATGGGTGTCAAGTAGAGCAATATTACCCCATCGTTGAGTGGTAGTGGGATGTATGTGCCGAATTGTTTATCAGTGGGAGGAATAGTGCCCCTTGGTGTTATAGAATTAAATGGTGCCCATTTTTTGTGTCGGTGGTAAGAATAGTGCCCTATCTTTGGTGTCAAGTGGAATGTTGCCCTATTACTGGTGTTGAACAATGCAATTGTACCCCATTGTTGGTGTCGGTGGGAGGAAATGTGCCCCATCGTTTGTGTCTTTAGTAGTAGTTGCAGAACCTCATTAATGGTGTCAGTGGGAGGAGTTGTGCTATATTTTTGATGCCGGTTGTGCCTCATAGGGCCACTTAAAGTTTGGGGATCACTGTTCTAGTGCCCCTGCACCTGATATGCACATGCTTGTTTCAGGGTCATGACTCCACCAGGCACTAAGGTGAGGATGGCGCTCTGAAGGCCAATTTCACACGAGACATATCCGCTCAGCGGGAGATCTTTCTGTTGATTTCAGCTGAGCCGGCGGATCACAAGTCCGTCTCTGATCACTGAGCGGGGAGGGACCTGTCGGAGGCCCACTGATTTTTATGGGGAGATCAGATGAAAACGGACAGCCTGATATCCATTTTCATCAGATCCAATCTGATCAGCCAGACGGATGGCAAACGTATCGCCATACGTCTGTGGACACATCTCCGCTGACATCCGCCTGTCCATATGAGTCAATGGGTGGCCTCTCAGATCCACCTGTAAAACAGACGGGCAGATCTGAGCGGGCTTATGGTGTGAAAGGGGCCTTAAGCTCCTACAATAAAGGATAAGTCTGCAGTGGCTTATTTACTTGTAGGTGCTTAGCAGTGCCTTGTTATGATTATACATTGGAGCTTCATTAATATCAGTCTAGAAAAAGTTCAGGTGAGTGTAGGGTTAATGGCACTCCCCACTGTGCTTCATGGTTACAAATCTGCAGCTTAGGGTATCAGTCTGAGGCTTTTCTTCCTGTAGTGTTCTGACAGCTGCTCTGGTGTTGGTTGTAAGAGGCAGTGCATGTGTGTGGGAGCTGAAGCCTGCTCTGTTTGTTCTGTGTCTGTGGACACTTGGGCTGGCAGAGGAAGTGTGTTTACACTAAATTTGACTTTCTGGAATCCTGTGTGCACACTCCGATCTTGCCAATCGCCTTCCTCCCTGCTCTCCCACATACTTCCTAAAGGGACTGCTCAATCTTGTTGTGTGGGAGATGCCACTGATGTCCTGCTGTTTGGGGAAAAGCATGTCCGGGGCTCCCAACCTAGATCCTTCCTTCAGTTATTGATCTGAAACCAGCATGAACATTCTAGGTGTCCTAGCACGCAGAACATGTGTATTCAAGAATATATTGCCTATGGCAGCCATTTTAAAGTGTTTGTAAATGGTAACAATGACCTTCTTTTATTTGCCCTAAAGTAAAACTATAGGCAAAACTTAAATTTTCTTTGGATAGAGCAAGGAAGGGTTATAACCCCTGTCAAACTTTTGAATTTTTTTTGCCATCTGTGTCCCATTGCACAGATTTCTCTTAATTTCCTGTCCAGTAGCCAAACAGGAAGTGAAAGGAAATCCTGGAAATTAAGGGAATTTCATGGGGACCTCAGGTAACCAGAAATAGTGTCCCCATTGGAAGATTTCCAAGCTATTACTTTTCTGAGGACAACTCAAATTTGTTTTTTCTTTTACTTTCACTTTCAATGATAATGGTAAACAAGACAAATGCAGAGAGAGAATCTTCTTCACAGGGCACAGATGGCAATAAAAATATAATAGGTGTTCTAATGCTTCTTCATTCTATTCAAAACTGAAACATAAAATGTGCAGTTTACTTAAAGGGTCACTAAAGGAAAACATTGTTTTTGCTGAAATTACTGTTTTTACAGGGTATAGAGACCTAACAGTTAACTGATTCCTTTTCAAAATGATTAAAAATAGATAAAAATCAATCATATAATGTGCCTACAGGTTAGTTTCACTTTTGAACTGGCTTCATGTTTCTGTGAAGTAGAGAGAGACACACAGAACAAAACAAACAAATCCAGGGCAGTGTTTCACTCATTTTGTTTTTAAAATGAATCTGATTGGTTCTGGGAAGTTTTAGACACACAGTAATGACAGCTTAGACCACTGTGAGAAAGCTCCCAGCACTGTGGTTATAAGGAAATGGACAAGCAGGAAGTGTGGAGAAGAGAGCAGGATTACAGCAACTTCAAAGCAAAAACGAACATTAAGGACATGAAACCAGTACTGCAGTAAGGTAAAGGAAACTATTTAGCTAAAAAAAAAAAAAAAATCCTTTAGTGATCCTTTAAGCAGGCCATACTCGGTTGAATTTCAAACACATTTTATTTTCAAAATAGGAATGTGTTTTTTTTTTTTTTTTTTTTGATGATCCGATGATGCCACCATTGATTTTCAAAATTTGGCCGACCAAACCTTCATGTTGTCGGGAATATTCTTTTCTCTCCGGGAATGTTCTTTTCTTGCACATGCGCATTTTTTTTTCTATTACATTTCTCGCACGATTCTCCCATCATTGATCAGAAAATCCTTAGTTTTTCCAAAAAAAATCCAACATGTCGAATTCCTCAAATTTGTTTGCCGCACGAATATCAGCTGTTGCTGCAGCCCACTAACGGTGTGAAATTGGTACGAAAATTCTTTAATATGATTTTCGAAAGAAAATTATTTCAAAATTCGAACCGTGTATGGCTGCCTTTATACTTGAAGTTGCATATATAAAACACTTGCATCCCTTCTGTTTTATAAAAATATAAAGCACAGTATATCATTTTTTTTTTTTCCATTTATAATTCTAAATACCTTCTTTCACAGCTCTGCTGTGTGGTCACATGATCCCCCCCCCCTCCACGCTCCTTCCCTGATGGAAGGAGAGCAGTGAGAGAGCGGCTGAGATTCCCCTCTGACATCAGCTAGCAGTGGGAGGTCACGTGACAACACAGCAAGAAGGTATTTAGAATTATAATAATATAAAAGCACAGTATGTCAGCTTTTTTTTTTTTTTTTTTATCTTCATAAAACGGAGGGGATGCAAGGGATTTATATACATTACTTTACAGGAATGGCAGCGGAAGGGGATGGCCAGAGAAGAGATTGGCTCTTGCTGCACAGACTACTGAGCTGACAGGGAGGAAAGGAGAGAGACTGACCACACAGCGTGATGACGGAGGGATGTATACTGACCACTGCTTCCTGGATCAGCAGTCATGATTACTGTAGTCAGTAAACATAGGGGGGACACTGGAACAGGCAGGATCAACCAGGTATTTTACAACATAGAATGGGACAAGCACCATGCTTTAAAGGAACAGGAGCATTTTTCTTTTTTTTGACGATGATACAGTGATCAAAATGTGTCTGCTTGTCAGCAGGGATGCACAACTTGTGTACAACTAGCCCGTTGGAAATTTTTCTCTCAGTTGTCAGTAATAGGCGGTGGTGGGGATCACTGTATACAATAGCTTAGCAAGAGAAATTCCCCCATCAAGTGTTTGGATGGGTGAATCATTGTTTTATTTTTTGTTCAACCTGCTAGTTGAACGGCAACAGACTTGTGTGTAGCCAGCCCTCTTTTCTACCGGTTTGTGAGCTTAAAGGGGTAATTCCCCCAAAAACCTTTTTTTAACATTAATTGAGGCTCGTTATGTCAAGGGGAATCGGGTGGTTTTTTATTAGAAACGAAGCAATACTTACCGTTTTACAGATGCATCGTCTCCGTCGCTTCCGGGTATGATCGTCTGGTCTGGGCGTGCCTATTTGATTGACAGGCTTCCGACGGTCGCATACATCGCGTCACGAGTAGCCGAAAGAAGCCAAGCGCCGGTGCGGCTCTATACTGCGCCTGCGCACCGTCGTTCGGCTACTTTCGGAAAATCGTGACGCGATGTATGCGACCTCGGAAGCCTGTCAATCAAAATGGCACGCCTATAGTCGGAGCCCATACCCGGAAGCGTCGGAGACGATGCATCTCTAAAACGGTAAGTACTGCTTCATTTCTAAAAAAAAAAAACCCGATTCCCCTTGACATAACGAGCCTGAATAAATGTTAAAAAAAAGGTTTTTGGGGGAACTACCCCTTTAAAGCACAACAAACCAAAAACTCAATTTAATTATCTTTTAATATTCAAAGCAAACTCGTCCATACATCCATGTCTCCATGTTTTATTTTGTCGAGCCATCACTTTGAAAAACACCCCCCTAGCCTTTCTGACCATGGCCATCTTGAGTAAGGGCAGATGATTCTTGTAGCATTTACTTCCTGGAATTCATCTGCCCTTCGCTCAAGCATGCAGACAGGAGGGTGTGCTTAGCTGAGAAATCCCCCTCCTCCCCTCCTAAAGACTTCTGGGATGTATGACATATTTTGCCTAGGCCTGGAAACCAGGAAGTAACTGAAGAAATGTTAAAAACATAGAACAAGTAAATAATATTCTTTCCTATTCATTTACTAATGCTAGCAGCATACGGGTTAAAAATAATCAATGCTACCATTTGGATGCATTTATATATACTATATATACGCTCGGTCCACATATATATACATTTTTGATGTTATAATGTAGATTATAAGATTTCCCATCATCTGTGCCCAGTCTTGCCACACCAAGTTAGTCCAGCTCTGAGCAATCCTCTTTTTTTATTGTTCAGTGAAAATTAACAGACTTCCGGATAAAAACCTGTCTAAATAAAAAGTCCTTTCCTCCCTCCTTGCTTTGAGCGAGAGGTTATTTACAGATCTAGCTTAGACATGTTTTATCACATGTTGTGTTTATCATAATATGAGGTGATCCACAGTATAAAAAGTGAGAAATCCACCCCTCCCCCACATAACACATCCTGGTAATATACAATGAACTGTGCATCACCTCATTATATGATTAACATAACATGATAAACATGTCCGAGCTAGATTTGTAAATAACCTGTCACTCAAAGCAAGGAGAAAGGAAAGGACTTTTTATTTAGACAGGCTTTTATCCGGAAGTGTGTTAATTTTCACTGAACAATAAAAGAGGATTGCTCAGAGCTGGATTAACTTTGTGTGACAAGACTGGGCACAGATGATAGGAAATCTTATACTCTACATTGTGACATAATTTTTTATTTTTTTTTGGGTTTACATCCACTTTAAATAAGGACTTTTCCCTCTTCCCTATGCTCCCCCACCCCTTTCTTTTCTTTTGTGTTCCCCACAACAATATACTCTATGGCCACCATTTTTGTAGGGATCCACCTGGTTCCATGCGGCCTTCTTCTCTGGAGGACTGCTGACATGTTGTATACTAGAGGGTACCACGTGGCGTCCTGGGATGCATGACAGATGCACAGCTGAACACCTGATTCTCACCTAGGCATGAATCCAGGAAGTGCGGGAATGTAATAAGATAAGGGGGGGAAAATAATAATAATTCTGACCGCGATAGGAGAGGCGGGTGGTAAGAGACAATGATGGTTGGTTGTGTCAATTTTTTTTTTTTAATAAGTATTTTTTGTATTTGTAGGGTCACCTTACCAAAAATTAAAGTGATTGTGAAGGCAGAAGGCTTTTTTTATTATCTTAATGCTTTCTATACATTAAGATAAAAAAGCCTTCTGTGTGCAGCAGCCCCCCTAATACTCTAGATCGAGTGATGTTGCAGGAATGTCTCAGCTGCCCAGCACTCCCTTTCTCATTGGCCAAAGTCAGTCAGCCAATGAGAAGAGAAAGGGGGTGGGGCCTGGCTGCGGGTCAGTGTCTGAATGAACACAGGGAGCTATGACTTGGCTTGGGTGCCCCCATAGCAAGTTGCTTGCTGTGGGGGCACTCAACAGGAGAGAGGTACCAGAAGAGCCGAAGAGGGACCTGAGAAGTGGAGGATATGGGCTGCTCTGTGCAAATCCACTCCACTGCACTGCGCAGGCAAGTTTGTCATGTTTTGTTATTTTTAACTAGAAAAAAAGACTTTACAATCGCTTTAAAAGTCAGCAGCTTCAAATACGGTAGCTTCTGACTTTTAAAATAAGGACACTTGCCTGCCCAGGAATCCAGCAATGTCCTAAAATGAGCCAATTCTTGAATCGGCTTCGGGTGCAGGCGCTGGCATCTCAAGTAAGGGAAACGGACAGTGGAGTCGTGCGACTTCACAGCAAGGTTTCCTACTGTGCATGCACAAGCCATGCTGCCCTTTGTGTCCCAGAGAACTGCGGGGGGAAGGGAGGCTGTTAAAACTTCTGCACAGATCACTGTGGCGCATCTGACCACATGTGGGAGCAAGTACCTGTCAAAACCTGGTACCTGCCCCCCCCCCCCCAAATTTGGCAGTGGAGGGGGAAGGTTGCAAACAAGGGGAGCTTCCCCTTTTTGGGTGGAGTTCTGCTTTAAATGGATAAAACATGTGGGAATGATCATGTGTTGCAGAAGTGAGCTTGAGTCACCATCTGTGCTTTCAAGTAGCAGAGGTGAGTATAGGGTTAATGACACTCCCCACTGTTACATGGTCACAGATTTGCAGCTTAGGGGTACCCATCCAGAAGCTTTTCTTCTTGCAGCGCCCTGTTCCTTTGATCCCCCAGATACCAGGCATAGAGTCCTGTGTGCCCGGCACATTCTGTAGGAGATCAGAGAGAAGAATGCAGCTGCTGGGAGCATTTCTGCACCATAATGTTGAAGCTGCAGATTAGATAATTAGGAGAGGTGAGTGTAATTCACACCTTCCTATGAGCTTTATCTCATGCACATGTAATGGACTTCTATACTTGAGTGGCAGAGTGTGAATGTATGGTGTAATAAGCAGAATGAATCGATACAGACGTCTGCTTAATAAAATGTTTGCGTGGGTTTACCCTCTCTGGATAGAAGAATGAGCGCTGGCTTGTTGAAGGTGCATGCTCCTTCCTTGGTATATCACCACCAGGTTGGTAAGCACTCTGTGGATGCCCCTTCTTGTAATAACAAAGGCAGCACTTAAAGGGGTTGTAAAGGTAAAAAAAAATCCCTAAATAGCTTTTTTTTTTTTACCTTGGTGCAGTCCTCCTTCACTTACCTCATCCTTCAATTTTGCTTTTAAATGTCCTTTTTTTTTTTTTTTCTTCTGAGAAATCCTTACTTCCTGTTCTTCTGTCTATAACTCCACACAGTAATGCAAGGCTTTCTCCTTGGTGTGGAGAAAGCCTATTGAGGGGGCGGCCAGCAGGAGTGTCGGGACCATTTCTACTTTGCAGATAGAGAAAGGAGCTGTGTGTTAGTGTGCATCCTGACACTCCTGGTCACCCCCTCAAGAGGCGTTCTCCACACCAGGGAGAAATCTTGCATTACTGTGTGGAGTTACAGATAGAAGAACAGGAAGTGAGGATTTCTCAGAAGAAATAAGGACATTAAAAAAGCAAAATGGAAGGATGAGGTAAGTGAAGGAGGACTGCACTAGGGTAAAGGAAGCTATTTAGGTAAATACAATTACCTTTACAACCCCTTTAATCAGGTATTGGAGCCATTTTTAGCAGGGCTGACCTACTTTGTAAGGCACGCTGCATGCACATGCCGGAATATTAAAGTCACCCTTTCACCTTCTACCTCAGTTATACTTGTCTAAAATTCAGATTCAGAAATCATTTCCACTTACTGCTGCAGCTGAGGGACGGTCATTTGTTACAAGGCACACATACTCAGTGGAATTTTAATACTGGTGATAAGGGTAGATAGGGCTGAAAGGGAGCCCTGACATTTCCGATAAATAAACATTAGTATGTATGGCAAGAAACAAAGGGTGTGATTGACCAGCTACAAAAGAATGTTCAAATCTAGCGAGCGTTTACAGCCAGCTAATTCACCTCATGTATTACCTGTTCATGTAAAATGTAGTATGGGAGGAGTCCCTGGTATAGTGCACTTCTCCATACCTAGTCACATCAGAGGACCAGCAGTGGGTTACACAGTTGAGAGGTGAGGAAGAACAGGTGTGATGGCCATCGGTAATCAACCTGTGGCCCTCCAGCTGTTGCAGAACTACAAGTCCCATGAGGCATTGCAATGCTGACAGTTACAAGCATGACTCCCAAAGGCAGAGAGGTATGATGAGACTTGTAGTTTGGCAACAGCTGGAGGACCACAGGTTGAGCACCCATGGGCTAGGCTCACGTCTCTGTGGCTGGGGAATGCGTGCGTTACCAACCTGCACAGTAACACGCTGCACTTTAGCAGATGTACTGGGTTGCCAATAATTCGTAATGACGCCTGCATTGCATTTCCACACTAAGTTTTATCAGCTGCTGCTGGGTGATGCAGGAGAGAGCCCATGACTGGACTGAAAATAGGTAGGTGTATGCGCCCCCCCCCTTTTATTTTTTCTACACACGGGTTAGGAGGGCAGAGGGGGAAGTTTTAAGTCTAGTTTTTAAGTGGAATTCTTCTTTATTAAAGTGGTTGTAAACCCTTAGATATATGCCCAGTGAAAGAAATGGCCTCAGGTGATACACAAGAGATGAAACAAATCCTCCAATATTGTACCTGTCTGTAGTCTTCTCTTCTCTACAGCCATTCAAAGTCCAGAATTTTATAAAGCTTGTTTGAGATGTCAGAAAACAAGGCAGAGAGCTAAAGTTACACTTGGCACACCACACAGGAACAGAGGTGAGGCTGTTAATCTACTGGAGGTCCCTCTTCTGTCACCGTTTTTCTCTTGGTATAAGGAAAAATTGTCAGAAGTGATTCACGCTGAACAAAGCAGCAGACAGACATGACACTTGGTGCTCTTAAAGAGGAGGTAAACCCTGATGGGTGCTTCTTCCTCTTTGTTTCCCTGTAAAGGTAAAGCATAATAGACTACTATGCATTGCATAGTAGCCCATCATGTGACACTTGCCTGCAGGAGAAGCCCGCGGTGTCCCTGTCTTCCTTGCTAGTAGCGAGCGGCCATTCTTCACACTCTTCCTTCCATGCATGCGCGTGAGAGCTGCCTTTAACAGCATGACCCAAGATGGAAACGGCACAGCGTGCCGTTTCTAACTTCAGCACATGCGCAAGAGAAATCACCGTAAGGCGATTTGCAAATATCTCCTAGACCGTGCAGGTCTGGGAAATATTTCAAGCACCTACAGGTAAGACTTAATCTAGGCTTACTTGTAGGTTAAAGTGGTTGTAAAGGGTGTACAACCACTTAAATAGAGGCAAGTACACACTATAGAGGGATACGTTTTGTTCATATTTTATGTCTGAGGTTTACAAACACTTTACTGTAATTTACTTTTGCGGGTTAATGGTGAACATTGGTGACCAAAGTGGATAATTATTGGATTGCTTGTCGGTGGCGCTGTCCTCTGTATGTCTGACTTGCAGCATCTTTACGGCAGAGCAATGCGCAATGATCGAATGGCTGACATCACAGCAGCTGATCATTATCTACCGCCACAATGTGAACAGTGTCTTTATTTTTTATTTTTGTCTTATTTTTTAGATAAACCGCTAATGCAGTGAAAAGAAAAATAATACATCCGTGCAAAAAGAAAGGTCAGAGTTGGAGATGGGGAGTCAGTTTCAAGCTTAACAATGTACTTTGTATATATCTTGCATATGAAATATCTTTTATCTGTTTATGAAATGTGAATTTTGGGTATTGTCATTTATACATTCTTGTCTGTATTGAATGAACATTCCTGACATTTTTCTGGATGATAATCTGATTAGTTCAGTAACAAAGCTTTTAGAAGGTTGAGAGTTGACTAGTACATTTTTTTTTTTTATTGCACTATTTTTGCTGGTAAGCCATGATGTAAAGCCAGCCATAGACAGTTTGATTTTCATCCAGTTCAGCAGGCACCGGCCAAATTTCGATCCATCTATGGACAGGCTGGTTGTACTGAAGTCGATTTATTGATGGTACAATGGCACGGAAACCTCCCGCTGTCAGAATACAATGGTGCTGCCGGAAGGATTCCACAATGTTGATGTGGAAATTTTAGCTTTTTTTTTTTTTTTTTTTACACCCATGGTTGAAGGAAAGGAAATTGCATAATGTATGGGCAGCCTAAGTTGCAGATGTGCCAATACAAGCAGTTTAATGGTAGACTACAACACAAATAATAATCTAATGTACAGTTTTAGATTTATATAGCGATATTTGCATTGTCATAATTGACACTTGTTTTCATACCCTTTTGAGTAATTAAATTACCGATTTGAACCACATCGGGTTTGGCAGTTTTATAAAACTTGTGGACCTTTTTTGATTTCGTTTAACTTTGGACTGCCTTTCATAGTGCAGTTAAAGCGGAGGTTCACCCAAAAATCAACTTTCTGCCATTGGATCCAACATCCTGCTAACATCTGCAGTATGCTGGTGTGTTTTTTTTTTTGTACTTATCGTTTTATGAGCCGTTGTTTTCCGGCTCCGAGCGGGGAATCCTGCGGGGAATGGGCGTTCCTAAGCCAAGAGGAGTTGATTGAGGGGCTGCTAAGGCATGTCACGCCTTCCGAAAATACCCGAGTGTCACTTTGGGTATTTTCGGAAGGCGTGACATGCCTTAGCAGCCCCTCAATCAACTCCTCTTGGCTTAGGAACGCCCATTCCCCGCAGGATTCCCCGCTCGGAGCCGGACAACAACGGCTCATAAAACGATAAGTATAAAAAAAAAAACAGCATACTGCAGATGTTAGCAGTATGCTGGATCTAATGTCAGAAAGTTGATTTTTGGGTGAACCTCTGCTTTAAGCAGCCTCTGTGAGATGTTCAGGAGGTGATTTTGCTGCCTAATAAATGACTATGGGGTGTTTTTTTTTTTTTTTTTTGCAGTTTTTAATCATGAATGTGATGCAAAGTCGTTATCCCGGTGGCGCCATGTCCACTTGTAGGTGGGCAGTCGTGGTATAGAAATGCAGAACAACCACCTGCTTTCGCCGCCCCATAATAAAGGAGCCTAAATTTGTTGTGGCCACGGCATATAGACAGCCTACTTTAGCTGTATCCTGGTCCTTGGTGTCTCAGCTGCCTGCCTTTACCTCCCCTCACCAACCTATGTAAAAAAAATGTGATGCTGACTGTAGCGGTGATCACTAAAGCAGCTGTACTGCCAAGCTCCTGGTCGGAAACTGGGACTTAAAGGGGTTGTAAAGGTACACGTTTTTTTACCTTCATGCATCCTATGCATGAAGGTAAAAAAACATTTAGCAGCACCGCCCCCCCCCCCCCCCGAGCCCCCGTTGTACTTACCTGACCGTTCGAATCTCCCGGGCGCGTCCACGTCGTCCTCTTCGGTTCCCAGCCTGGCCGTTGATTGGCTAGGCTGGGCGGATTGATAGCAGTTCAGCCATTTGCTAGCGCTGCTGTCAATCAGGGCAGATGACGCGGCGCGCTGGGGGGCGGAGCCGAGTGATACAGTCGGTGGCTATGGCCGCCGCTGTATCACGGGAGCGCGCTCGCAAAAGCTTTCCTCCATGCGAGCGCCCTCGCATGAAGAAGGAAAGCTTTTGCAAAGAGGAGCCCAGACAGCCGCCGAGGGACCCCAGAAGACAGGTTTCCGGGCCACTCTGTGCAAAACGAACTGCACAGTGGAGGTAAGTATCACATGTTTGTTATTTTTTTTTTTTTTAAAAACCTGACTTTAGTGTAGCTATGAAGTTGACTTTAAGACTAGAGTGTGTTTTTTTTTTTCCCATGCGATTCCTGAAGTGCAACAATGCGAAGGGCGCGTCCGATCATTCTCAGTGGGCTCATTCATACCTAAGGGGTGTGTCTCCGGCTTTGGGGACCCGGAAAGAAATTAGATGGGGTGAATTGCATTGAATGTGGCAAAATTGTACTGGGGGAATGCAGGGGTCAGGTGTGTGTAACTCACAAGGTATAAGGCCAGGAGTGGTAAGATGCTAGAACAGGTGTGCGGGCTAGGTAATGCACAGGGATTAGGAGTGCGTAAGATTCAGAGGGTAAGGAGTGTGTAACACAGGGCGCAAGGGTCAGAAGAGTGTGATACACAGCTCAGTAGTCAGAGCACAACAAATATTACCCCCCCCAGTGCAGCCTTGTTTTTCTCCCCTCCCTTTTTAAGTACCACTCTGCCCCCTCGGTACAGCTCTTTTAGTGTGCCCAGGAAGAATAGGTGCTCCGTCCAGCTCCACCGCAGGCAGCCTGTCAGTCTATGGGACGTGGTGGCTGGATGGCGCTAAACTGTGTGCTGGTGCCTAGGGTACTGTGCTTTCAGGGACAAAGGGCTGGAATTCAGATCTTCTGTTTTAATGGCCAATGTGTTATGCCTTGTACACACGATCTGAATTTCCGATGGAATTCTTTCTTTAGATATTCCGACTGTGTGTGCCCCATCTGACTTTTTTTTTCCATCGGAATTTAGAAAGCGAACATGTTCTTATTTATTTATTTTGATGGAAAAAAATTCTATTGGAAATTCCGTTCGTCTGTAGGGAACTGACGGATGTGTATGCAAGACAGCTTGAATAGAATTCCATTGGAAAAATCTGACTTTATCCCGACGGAAAATCTGATCGTGTGTACAGGGCATTAGATGTCCAGCAGACTTGGATAACATGCTCGGTTATGCAAATGTGTCTGGGTACTACCCC
Source organism: Rana kukunoris (assembly GCA_029574335.1). Lineage (NCBI taxonomy): Eukaryota > Metazoa > Chordata > Amphibia > Anura > Ranidae > Rana > Rana kukunoris. The sequence continues at coordinate 135,755,217 of CM056053.1, forward strand.
CCCCCCTCCCCCCTTCTTAATCGAGTGTCCGTGGTAGAGAGGTCATATGGCTTGAATTGGGTCAAAAGCTTTTACATGCCATCCAATGGGATGTACTCTCCAGCATACCTTCCTATTGATTAAATGAAATGCTGCAGGTTTAGGATCATGTACTCATAACATACTTTGCAACCATGAATAGAAATAGGCCATCTGTACTCCTGAACAGTTTAATTTGGGAGTGACAGATGATGGCTGACAAGTGTTTGTGGCAGGTTCAGAATGCCTGGAGCAGTTTTCTGCAAATTTATTACATTTTCAAATGGCATTTAATATAGTGTGTGTATCGGCACGTACACTATATTACCAAAAGTATTGGGACACCCGCCTTTACATGCACATGATCTTTAATGCCATCCCAGTCTTACTCCGTGGTGTTCATATTGAGTTAGCCCACCCTTTACAGCTATAACAGCTTCAAATCTTCTGGGAAGGCTGTCCACAAGGTTTAGGAGTGTCTATGGGAATGTTTGACCATTCTTCCAGAAGTGCATTTGTGAGGTCAGGCACCTATGTGGACGAGAAGGCCTGGCTTGCGCTCTAAGCCCTAATTCATCCCAAATATGTTTTATCTTGTTGAATTCAGGACAGTCAAGTTCCATCACCCCAAACTTGTTCATCCCCGTCTTCATGGATTAGGCTCCAGGACTCCAGGCTAGCGAAGAGCTTAAAGTGGTTGTAAACCCTTTACAACCACTTTTTGCTACAGGTAAGCCTATAATAAGGCTTACCTGTAGCTACCCCGGATATCTCCTAAACCTGCACGGTTTAGGCGGTATCCCCTTTATCGGCTTGTGCCGACATCATCGGCACATGTGCACTGAAGCAATGGCATGTCCGTGCCATTGCTTCAGCTAGTATGCCGTTACTGGCGGCTCCAGCGCATGCAGTTCTGGCCAATTGCAGTGACTCTGAGAGTGATGTCGCCGGCCGGAGCGGTGTATGAGGACCGCTGCGGAGCTTCAATCTAAGGTAAGTAATTCATAATGAGCTAGTATGCTATGCAGGTGGCTGCTATTGGTGCACTTTTGATGTCACAATGTAGAGTATAAGATTTCCTATCATCTGTGCCCAGTCTTGTCACACAGTTAATCCAGCTCTGAGCAATCCTCTTTTTTTTTTATTTTTTTTTATTGTTCATTGAAAATTAACAGACTTCCAGATAAAAACCTGTCTAAATAAAAAGTCCTTTCCTCCCTCCTTGCTTTGAGTGACAGGTTATTTACATATCTAGCTCGGACATGTTTATTATATGTTATGTTTATCATAATATGAGGTGATCCACAGTTCATTGTATATTACCAGGATGTGTTATGTGGGGCAGGGGTGGATTTCTCACTTTTTATACTGTGGACAAGGCCGATCCATCCTATAGGCTCACTCTGCAAGCCACTTAGGGACCTCGAAAAGCTGCTGAGGGCCCCCCTAATTAATAGAGGGCCCCGCCTGATGAGAAGTAATTTTCGGCCCCGCTTCTTAACTTGCAGGATTGGAGAAGAGGTAAGAAGTCAGCACCAACCACTTCTCACTTTAATGTAAGATGTCATTTCTGACAGCAGAACACTCCTCCCCCGCTTCTCAACTTTAATCTTTAACTACTTCAGACCCGCGCTACCGTCAAATGACGGCAACAGCGCGGGTCTGAATTTCCAACATGCTGTCTTTTGACGGCCGCCCCTTTGGGCGTTTCCAGCGCGCGCTGTAGAGCGCATTGCGGGGAAGCCCTGTGTTGTCTGTGTCCCTTGGACACGGCCAATTACAGATCGCGGCGAACGGCCAGTCAAAGTGGCCGTTTGCGATGCGATCTGTGGGCGAATGAGAGATGATATCATAGATCATCTCTCATTGCCGTTTTACACAGAGACAGCGTCCTGTCTCTGTAGAGGAGGAGCCCGATCTGTGTTCCTTGTACATAGGGACACAGATCGGTCACCCCCTCCCCCCCTCCCCACACAGTTAGAATACACCTAGGATACACATTTAACACCTTCCTCACCCCCTAGTGTTAACCCCTTCGATGCCAGTCACATTTATACTGTAATTGGTGCATATTTATAGCACTGATCGCAGTATAAATGTGAATGGTGTCAAAAGTGTCTGATGTGTCCGCCATAATATGTAGAAGAATACGTATCGCCCTAAACTGAGAAAAAGTGTTTTTTTTTTTTTTTTTTAAATTGGGATATTTATTATAGCAACAAGTAAAAAATATTGTATTTTTCTTCAAAATTGTCGCTCTTTTTTGTTTATAGCGCAAAAAATAAAAACCACACATGCGATCAAATACCACCAAAAGAAAGCTCTACTTGTGGGGAAAAAAGGACGTCAATTTTGTTTGGGAGCCACGTCGCACGACCGCGCAATTGTCAGTTAAAGCGATGCAGTGCCGGAAGCTGAAATTTCACCTGGGCAGGAGGGGGGGTGTATGTGCCCAGTAAGCAAGTGGTTAATGTGACATGTCACTGTGTCGGCAGCACATCCCCCCCCCCCCCCCCCCCTTTCTCAACCAGCTTTAATGTGACATGTCATCGTGCTTAGGGCCCCAGGGAGGTTAGGATCTGCACTGACTGTGGATCACCTCATATTATGATTAACCTAACGTATGATAAACATGTCCAAGCTAGATATATAAATAACCTCTCACTCAAAGCATCTGTAAGTCTGTTAATTTTCACTGAACAATAAGAGGATTGATCAGATCTGGATTAACTCTGTGTGGCAAGACTGGGCACAGATGATAGGAAATATTATACTCAACATTGTGACATCAAAAGTGCAGCCATATCGGTCCCTCATGGCAGATGTCAGGATGGAGAGCAGAAAGATTTGCGAACATCCATTTGCTGATCATCCCTGTGAAGAATGAACCCAGAAGGGCTCAGGTATGAGCACTTCTCGGTTCAGAGCTGTCACCCCAGCCTCTCTGTCCATTGTTTTGAATGGGCTATTTATGATATTTTTTACTCAAGTTCTGCTTTAAAACTTTGTTCAGTTTTGTGTTATTTTGTATAGTGAGAACTATTCTTTCCCTTCACATCTTTGCACTGGCTACTAAAATTAGAGACAAAGCCAAGAGCGTAGGTGATTAACTATATTTGTCAAGGGTGGGTGCAGAAGGTGTTGGTAAAAGTTCAGCCACAGGTTGGCATCTTCCAGAAGGCAGGCGACACTCTGTAGTGTAGAGGATAAAAGAAGTATTTTAAAGTCTTCATTTTGTTTGATTTGGAGGATTGACACACAAAGAAAAGGTCTTGCATGTAGCCAGTGGCTTCTGTAAGGGTGTCAAAGTAAAATATTGTATTGTGTCACGGTGCAGCTGTTTCCTTTTCATTGGGGGCCGCTAACGTACAAATGACTGGATTTTAGAAAACCAAACATACAGAATAATTATGTTATGAGGTGTGTTCTCCTTCATGTATAGGGATAGCATTGTTATCGTAATGCAGGAAACGCCTGAACAAGGATCTTTGGATATTTTCATAAGCTGCAGATTAAAAATATTAAAAATTTACTTTTAGAATTACAATAATTTAATTTGAAGAGTGTTACATAGTTAGTCAGGTTGGAAAAAGACACAAGTCCGTCCAGTTCAACCATAAAGATAAAATACCGTACAACCCCCATATACCCACAGTTGATCCAGAGTAAGGATGAGCTCTGGGGTGTTCGCATAGTACACGTGCAGAGCCCGCCAGAAAGTGTGCATGGCACTGTGCTAATCACAGCCAGGGAGACATTGTCCCGATGCTCGGCTGCAGAGATCGGGAAATGTCTCCCTGCCTGTGATTAGCGTAGCGCGGTGCACAATTTCTGGCGGGCTCTGCACGTGTTCCATGCGAACACCCCAGAGCTCATCCTTGATCCAGAGGAAGGCAAAAAAAAAAAACATCAGCGCATGCTCCAATTTGCTACAGAAGGGGAAAAAATTCCTTCCTGATCCCCCTGAGAGGCAATCGGATTTTCCCCGGATTTACCTATAAATGTTAGTATCCAGTTATATAGGATAGAATGGGAAGGAGGAGTGTGGAAGGAACATTTAAAAAGGAAAAAAAAATTGGGCTCTTCTACTTTTAAAGGGGTTGTAAAGGTAAAGTATTTTTTTCCTAAATGGCTTATTTTACCTTAGTGCAGTCCTCCTTTACTTATCTCATCCTTCAATGTTGCTTTTAAAATGTCCTTATTTCTTCTGAGAAATCCTCACTTCCTGTTCTTCTGTCTGTAACTACACACAGTAATGCAAGGCTTTCTCCCTGGTGTGGAGTGTTGTGCTCACCCTAGGGTTACCACCTCATCCCTTTAAAACTGAACACCTATTAATTACACAGGTTCTGTGGCTAATTTAATGCAAATAAGGCACTACTTTAGTTTAATTACAGCCCTAATCTGCCACAGAACCTGTGTTATTAATAGGTGTTCAGTTTTAAAGGGATGAGGTGGCAACCCTAGCTCACCCCCTCCCTTGGACTACAGGAGAGTCAGGATGCTCTCTACGTTGCAGAGAGAAATGAGCTGTGTTAGTGGGTGTCCTGACTCTCCTGTAGTCCGAGGGGGCGCATACGACACTCCACACCAGGGAAAAAGCCTTGCATTACTGTGTGTAGTTAGACAGAAGAACAGGAAGTGAGGATTTCTCAGAAGAAATAAGGACATTTTAAACGCAAAATCGAAGGATGAGGTAAGTGAAGGAGGACTGCACTAAGGTAAAAGAAGCTATTTAGGAAAACAAATTGTACCTTTACAACCTCTTTAAGATCTTGGAAATCATTCAGAACCATGTTGTGTAAAAGTCCTTCTCTACCACCATTACAAAATGAATGCATGAAGCACAGCAAAGAGAGCCTGTGTTAGTTTTGGAAGCACATTCTGTTTTTCTTACTGTTTTCACATATATGGTCCTCCTTCTTCTTTTTGTTTTTCTCCTCCCTTCCAGTTATGGTAATCATTATCACCAGTAGCACGCTCAATAATAACCTGACAGGTTCTCACACTTCATTCTGTATGTTGATTGGAGTTCCACTTTGTTACTGTGATCACCTTGTAGCTTACTGTATTTACAGTGGTGCAGTGAGTAGCACTTTCGCCTGGCAGCAAAAGGGTCGCTGGTTCGAATCCCGACCACGACACCATCTGCCTGGAGTTTGCATGTTCTCCCTGTGTCTGCGTGGGTTTCCTCCGGGTACTCCGGTTTCCTCCCACACTCCAAGACATGCGGGTAGGTAAATTGGATCTCATCCAAATTGGCCCAGTATACGTGTATATATGTGTGTATGACTGTGTGTCCCTAGCGTGTCAAGATCCTACGGGGTAAAAATGACCGCACCAGCCAAGCAGACACTGGCTGGAAAAAGCGCCCAGAGGCGATTCAGTTCGCATGCGTTGCGCTATACAAGTCATTCATTCATTCATTCATAGCTCAGATGCCGTCATGTTTTTACAGGAGCAACTTTTTCTTTGCAGTTATGTCCCCAATTACAGAAGAGTACTACTTTTATATTAACACGCTGTTAGAATTTTTGTTGGCTGCATATGGCTTCCTACAGGGTTTGACAAATTTGCTTGGAATCTAGGAGCCAGAAAACGTGCTACGTCCCGCCAAGCTTGTCCGCAGAACCGAACACATACGCGAGTAGCGCCTATATATGTTGCTAGGATGGCAGTGCATGTTGTAGTTCCATAGAGAACACTAGGGTGACATTGCTTGCTGGGACTTGTAGAGACATAACATGAGGGTGGCAGTGCATGCAGGAACTTGTAGTTCCATAGAAAACACTAGGGTAGCAGTGCATGCTGGGACTTGTAATGCCATATATGTTGCTAGGATGGTAGTGCTTGCTGGGACTTGTAGTTCCATATATGTTGCTAGGATGGCAGTGCTTAAGCCTTGCGGGGGCTCCCAATTGGCGAACTCCCGGCATTTGTCCCGCAGCATGCAGTGTGTATCAAGCAGCTCGGCGCTCTGGTAGACGGTGTGCAGGCAGCGGGAAGCTTTGGGGACATAAAACAGGTCAGCCGGGGTACGGCAGTCAGCACAAGGTCACCATTGACGTGAAGCCAGAAGGCTACACTGCTGGATTCCCTTTCCCGCAATGGCAGTGGCAGTGTAGCCTTTTGGCTTCGCGCCGGGAACCTTACTGCTGACATCGCTGGACTCCAGGACAGGTAAGTGTCCATTTATTAAAAGCCAGCAGCTGCAGTATGGCTCCTCCAAGTTATTGCTGTCCTCCAAAGACGTTCATCTGTTACAATTTTTATGTGTCTGGTTATTGTAGAACACCCGTTTTTTTTATTAGAATTGGCATCTTCCTGCTAGCGATTGGCCACAAATGCCAGTGGCACAGTGGTTTGGAGGCTGCCTGCCTGCCTGTCTTTGTGGAAACTGTCTCTCTATAGCTGAAGCAGCAAGATGTCGCTCCCATTGCTAGTGCTCAAATACCTGTAAGTTGTTTTTTGAGGATAATGGTCCTGCGTTAAATACCACTCATTTGTCACTTGATGCATTCTCCTCCACAATGACCTTATGATTGGGCATATCCGCCAGACATGGAGAGGGGGGTTATGGGAGTGGGTATAAAGTAGCACCTAAGCGGTCATTTTCATCAGCCACTATATTTTAGAGGCGCGTTTTTGCCATGTCCCAGATGTCCGTCTGTATTTGTTTTGGGTTGTTTGACTTTTTTGCAAAGCCTGATTTTAATGTATGAACATTTACTGCTATGAGAGAGCACACCCCCCCCCCTTTTTTTATTCTTCTTAATCCCAAAGAGAGTGACCCTGTTTTCAGAGCAGCCAATGTCTCCGTAGAATTGCTTCACTTCTGACATGTCTTTCTGCTGTGTAAGAAAAAAGGAAATTGACATTAGAGCAGGGGTCTCAAACTGGCGGCCCTCCAGATGTTGGGAAACTACAAGTCCCATCATGCCTCTGCCCGTGGGAGTCATGCTTGTAACTGTCAGCCTTGCAATGCTTAATGGGACTTGTAGTTTCGCAACAGCTGGAAGGCCGCCAGTTTGAGACCCCTGCATTAGAGACTATAGAAATGTTTGTCTCATATTTGTTAGAGTATTAAATATAACCTTTTAACAAATTTGTCTGTTTTTAAAGCCGTAAGAGCTACTAATATTCAAATCTGCTTATCTTCAGAACCAGATAGCTGGAATAGTATGTTGCATCCGCATGCCCTGCTTTGATATCATTGGGTGTCTGTGTGAGCCACCCTCCGACTTGTCCCCTCACACGCTGACACTTGTGATCTGCTGAGAACTGGCAGTTTGTATTTATTTAATTCAAGTGTTGGTAACCAGTGTGACTATATCTTATTGGCAGACACCCAGAGTTTATTCAAATTGTCCCATAGGGCTCTAGATGCAAGGTATGATCCATGGCCTTGCAGCTGTTTTTCAGGCTGGAAAATCTTTATGCAAAGCTATAAAATGGGCTGCAGAAGGCCTTGTGCTATAACTTTAACTCTAATGCTCTCAAAGCTGCTTGAGGAAGAAAAAAACCTATAAATTCCAAGTCCTCAATATTTTGGATACAAATAACAAGGACCTGATTGGCTATCCCTGGTTGCTGCCTTAGCTGCACACAATCCTGTAAGCCCCCGAAGAGGGTTTGCCTGTGAAACATGCCAGTATTGCGCACAGCTGAGGCAGTAAATAGGGGTTGCTAAATGGGTCTTAACTTGATTATCTGTATCCAGAGTATCTTAAAGTTATATTGAAGGTATCGCATATGGCCACATTTTATACTAGCCCATGCTGAGGACTTGTTGTACATGGCTTCTGACATTTTTTCCTTTTTTTTTTTTTTCTACATGCGTGCATACATGTCTGGAGGTGTGGAAACCCCATAAGGATTGAAGTATTTATTCAATTATATTGGGTTACAGCGCCGCTTTAGCTGAATGACGGCTACAGCGTGGATGGCTAGTTCTGGGAGGCTTTCATACCTATGATCGTGTGGGCGGTGCGCGCTGTCATAACAAATTGAAGTAAAGAGCCAATTGGCAGCTCTTTACCATGTGATTTTAGCTGTGTCCGATCACAGCTGATCAGATGTAAATAGAAGCCAGCTATTGGCGCTCCTTTCCTCATGCTGACTGCACAAGGAGAGAAGAGAGCCAATAACAGTCTTCTCTAAAAGGGACATGTACACTGAAAATCGGGGCACTGATTATCAGTGCAGTCCCAACAGTGCCCACCAGTGCAGCCTCATTAGCGTTCATCAGTGAAAGAAAAATTACCCGTTTGCAAGATTTTATAACTAACTTTGAAAGTTTTTCTTTTTTTTTTTTTTTTATTATTTGGTATTTATTAAAAATAAAATACCTAGTGGTGATTAAATACCGTCAAAAAAAAGCTTTATTTGTGTGAAAAAAATGATAAGTTTTGTTTGGGTACAGTGTTGCGTGACTGAGTAATTGTCATTCAAAGTGTGACAGTACTGAAAGCTGAAAATTGGCCTGGGCAGGAAGGAAGTAAAAGTGCCCAGTAGGCAAGTGGTTAAAGCTGGGATTGGCAACCTGTTGATCGTGTGCAGGTTACAGGTAGAGAGTGATCCCTCCTTGTCGACCCGTGGAACATGGGCAGGAGGAGGGGTGGCGGGGACAGCATGGCTTCTCCTCCTCCTCCTTCTCCTCCCTCTCACCTGCATTCAGCTACCACAGGAGGAAAATCCAAGAGGATCAGTATGAGAAAATTCTGTCCCTCTTGTTCCTATTGCTCTTCTTTTTGCTGCCTGTGCTCCCCTGGTCATAGAAAACTGTTTACTCTGATTCTGTTTTTAAATGAGCTGGAAGTTGCCATTCACTGCCCAGTGCAGCCGAGTCTGCAGAGAAGGGGACTAAGGGAATCTATCCTCCACTCTTTCTTAAAGCGGTTTTCTTTTAGACCTGCAAGGCAAAAATCATAATGAGCTAGTATGCACCGCATATTAGCTCATTATGAAATACTTACCTCGGAACGAGGTGTAGGGAACTTACCGGGTCCACGCAGAGCGAGATCTCCTCTTTACTAGGCGTGTCTTCCGGGTATTGCCGCTCCAGCGCTGTGATTGGCTGGAGCGGCGATGATGTCACTCCCGCGCATGCACGCGGTAGATTTTACACTTATAGTGTAAGTGCAATGACCAATGGGAAACACGTACGTTATAATAAAACACAGAAATTCTTTACTGCAATATTTCTGTGTAAAAGCAACAGACCGTAACAGCATATATATTCACGTAATCAACTGGCGTTCAATAACTTGAGATATAGCTCAATGCTATAATCGGGCTACTTTCAGGGGATGCCAAACCTGAGAATGTCCCCAAGAGCAGAGGCACACCTAAATGGCAAAAAAAATACAAAAAACACTGTACTCGGTTCAATATTCAGTTGCTTGAAGTGGATGTAAACCCGATTTTCATGAAATTTGAGCTGGGCACATACATCTGCAGTGTTTTGTTATATCTTTTCAATGAGCTAAGTCTTAAAGCTCTCTTCTGAACGGTTCCTCTGTAATCGGCCTGAGAATGGTGTCTGTATATCGTGTCTCTGTATCTAAATGGCTGTATGTCCTGTAGCACTTCAGGTGTCAGCAAGGTGACTAAGAGCAGAGATGTCTGTATACAGTGTCCATACAACATACAAATCTGTGTGCAGTGTCCTTGTTTCCTGCAAATGCCCCCTCACCAAATCCTTTGCTCAAGGCCCAAATGAACATCCTGGAACAGGCAGGTTCTTCTAGTGACCCATCTGGTCACCTCACACCGTCGTTGCAGGTGTGTTTGGATATGCACCTGGGATCCCCCCCCCCCCCCTCTCAGGCTGGATGTTCCTGACCGGGTGTGGATCAATGCAGTGGATAGACCTGGGATGCAGCACCTCTCCTCTGTCCACTTTGTTCTCCTAACTCTTCTTGTGCAGGCTGCAACTCAGCCTCTGCACTCTCCAACACCGAGCCCCTGCTTGCAGATCCAGACTGGCGTCCCAAGAGAGATCTAAGCCTAGACTAGCCTTTTTCTTTTCTCTCCCAGCAGTCTGCTCTTTACTCCCAGCGGGCTGGTAGTTGTAGTTCCACATCAATTCTAACTAATGTGCCACTTGAGCCCTGGGGCTAAGATTCCCTTTTTATGCTTTGCTCCCTGGTGGTAAAAAAAAACTTTGCTGGCAGGAGGTGATAATACCAATCTTAGTTGGCATTATAGGGAAATGGTCTCGCTGCAACAGTGTTCCAGAGTGTCTTCTGATACTGCAGGTAAGATAACCAGCTCCCTGCTACATCTGCTCAAATTTAATTGCTTGTGGTAATGCACTAGGTGCTTGTGCCTTCCCGTCTCTTTGCTTTAGTTCTTTGTAGTTCCACTCTGGATGCACCGATCCTTGGAAGGCTGCATCCACCTGACATTTAGGTTTGTTGCACAGTCCTCGTCAACAGTGGAGGACCTCTGAGCACTGGAAATGATTTGTTTTGTACGAAACTGCAGCTTTGACTGAAGTTGGATAATGTCCATACTATAGTTACTTGCGTGCCTTTAAAGCCCTGATGGAAAAACTCCCAGACATGGCATATTCCCATCCTGCATTGTTACTAGGACATTGCCAATACACTCCTAGCTGTTACTGCTCTTAAGCATGCCCCTCTTCTCACGTTTGGTCCACTGTCTCCACTATTGCAGCATCATTGAAGCCTAAAGCTCCATGCACACTGAAGCTGATAAACTGCAGTTTATTGGCGTTTGGGCTTTTTTTTTTTTTAAAGCCCATAAACTGAACTCTGTTAGTCTATGTGCCCATGCACACTTGGGCGTTTTTCAGTGTTAATGAGCTTTGGAGTTTATTGGCTTTTTTCTGAACGCCCGAAATTTGCGTTCAAAGTGACGTTTTTTCGGTGTGAAAAAAACGCCCAAAAATGCTCAAACGCCGGCGCCAGCGTTTCTGATGAAAGCTACACTGAAAAACGCTGATTAAAGCTATTGCAAAAAAGCTAAACGTTGCAAGGCTCCCTGCAAAGCTACTGGCTTTTTTTTTTTTTTTTTTTATAGCTTTTATCAGCTTCAGTGTGCATGGAGCCTTAATCTACCGTGACACAGGAACTAGAACGCATGCAAAGGCGTTTGACTTGACTTAAAGTTTCTCATCAACATGTCTGTTTACATCAGGCCACCTCAGATCTGTCAGGTTTAGGTATGGGCATAGTCAGATACTGTACATGTATGTGATCAGCCTTCTTGCAGGTTTGGGTCGCTCTACTGTGTTTTTGGATACAGCACGAGTTTGACAGCAGATTTCAGCCCTGATTTTGGCTGAAACCTGCTGATTAGTGTCCAATAACAGAGTTCTGTGTTTAAAAACACAACTCTGTGTACATAGGAGCAGCAATCCAATCTGACTGTTTCTTCTCGTTTGAAAAGCAGGCCATGTCAGAATGTCAAATCCACACAGTTGATAGCCCCTAGATGTTTTTTTTTTTTTTAACAGAAAATGCCCCTAGATGTTTACCCCTTACCAGCCAGTTTCATTAGTACAGTGTCAATGTACAGTATTATCACTGATCACTGTATTAGTGTCAGTAAGTGACCTTCCCAAATAGTGTCAGTTAGGGTGGTGGCTAATCTACCACTATTACAGTCCCACAAAAAGTTGCTGATCACATTACAGAATGTGTCTCTAGCTGCGTATATTCCAGTATTTATACCATAGTTTGTAGATAATGCAACTTTTTCATGTGTGTGTAATAGTGATAATGTTCAAACCACACATGTGAGGTATTGCTGCAATTGGTAGAGCGAGAGCAATAATCCTAGACCTCCTCTGTAACTCAAACCATGCAACCCCGTAGAATTTATTTATTTTTTTAAACGTCACCTATGGAGATTTTAACGATTTTTAAAGTTTGTCGCCATTCCACAAGCGGACGCAATTTTGAAGCAAGACATGTTGGGTATCACCTTACTCGGCATAACATTATCTTTCACAATAAATAAAAAAAATGGGCTAACTTTACTGGTGTCTTATTTTTTTTTTTTATTAAAAAGTGTTTTTCCCAAAAAAAGTGCGCTTGTAAGACTGCTGCGCAAATACGGTGAGACAATGTATTGCAACGACCGCCATTTTGTTCTTTAGGGTGTTAAAATAAAAAACTATATATAATGTTCGGGGGTTCTAATTGGAGGTAAGGAGATGGCAGTGAAAACACAGGGGAAGCACCATTAGCATTACTGGTTGTCTTGTCATACCAGCGGCCACCACAAGATGGTGTCAGATCACAGAAGGAAGCATAGGCCTGCAGAAGGCTGCAAAGCCGCGGTGGGGGCACACACACATGATACCCCAGCTGTGCCGCGCCAGACCGCTAATTCTAGTCGCTAATTCTAGTCGCAATTGTGATCTGGTGCCTGGGGTTTGTCGAGCCCTGATATATATATATATATATATATATATATATATATATATATATATATATATATATATATATATATATACACATACATATATATATATAATATGCAGGTCAAGTTGTTAAACCCAAAAGTTAATCATTTAAAGTGGTTTTGTGGCTTCCCTGATTACTGTTGAATGACAAGCTTTATAAGTAGCCGCTATCTAACCTATTCTACAAATCATTTTGTGGTGACTGACCAGATTTCAGCATCACTTTATATCTAAATATGTTCTATGATTAACGGCTAGGCACGCTTATATAATTCAGGATATCTAGTTGGTCATGCCACGTTCTCTTCTCTTGTTATAGGCTACATGTTGGCACTGCAATCCTAAGGCTGCATTCACACCTGAGCGGCAAGTAACGCCGCATACGCGGCTTTACTTGCCGCGCTTCGATTTATTTATTTTATTTTTTTTTTTTTTTACAAATCTTCCCATTCATGTCTATGGGCGAACGCCAATGTCGCTTGAAAAAAAGGGTCCGGGACTTTTTTTCAGGCGACAGGCGTTCGGCGTCTCAGAGATGTGAACCATCTCTATAGACATGAATGGGAAATTTCCCCTCCAGCGGCACGAGCGTCGCGCGACAGGCGTTTTGCCGCTCAGGTGTGAATGGGCTCTAAGAGCCCATTCACACCTGAGCGGCAAAACGCCTGTCGCGCGACGCTCGTGCCGCTGGAGGGGAAATTTCCCATTCATGTCTATAGAGATGGTTCACATCTCTGAGACGCCGAACGCCTGTCGCCTGAAAAAAAGTCCCGGACCCTTTTTTTCAAGCGACATTGGCGTTCGCCCATAGACATGAATGGGAAGATTTGTAAAAAAAAAAAAAAATAAAATAAATAAATCGAAGCGCGGCAAGTAAAGCCGCGTATGCGGCGTTACTTGCCGCTCAGGTGTGAATGCAGCCTTAATGTTTTAGGAATAGTAGAACTGACTGGATGTCAAGGAAACCCTACAGTGGTTAAAAGTAAATGTAATAAATATGAACTGACCTAATATTGTTACTTACAAACTAGTCTGACTAGTACACTCATCCACCAACCTTATTATGCATTCTCAGCTTGTGGATAGTTTGTCTGCAAATGGCTGTCTAGTAATAGTAATTAATAGAAGCAGCTACAATCCCCTGTGTTAAAGGATTCTGTTATCGCACTGCTTGGTCTCTGCTTTGAAGTTATTATTCCATTATACCTACTGTTTAACATTCAAGTGCAGTAGCCTTCCTTTTTCTCCTACTCCCTCACCAACTTCTCTGCAGTTATTAACCTATAGATTTCCAGACTAAAATAGGATTTAAAAAAGAAAAATGTAAATGGCATTTTCAGTTCTCCACGGATCACTCCTTTGTGTTGTAACATGGAAGCGCTGGCATCTGAGGCCATTGCAAACTGCATTGGTGTTCCTCTTGAGGTGGACAATATTTTTGCCTGATCATTGCAAATGGAGATAATCCATTTATCAATTATTTTTTTTCCTTAATTGAACCACAGATTTTTGATTTGGCCCGATTTACCGTATATGCATTTTAGAGTTGTGTGAGTTCAGAGAACAAGCCCAATCCAAGGGCTCGCTCACACCATGTGTGGAGACCAGCTCAGCTTGCCTTGCATAGAAATTAATGAAAGGTCACCAAAGAGGAGATTTTACTAAAACTGGTGCTGCTGTGCATGGTAGCCAATCGGCTTCTAACTTCAGCTTGTTAAGTTAAGCTTTGGCAAAAAAAAAAAACGGAAGCGAATTGGTTTCGATGGAGAGCTGCACGAGATTTTGCACACTCCAGGTTTAGTAAATAACCCCCTTTTGTGACATTTCAATAAAGTTGAAAACAAAAAGGTTGCTTTTTTAAAAGCAGAAGGTGACGATCTTGTCCAGTCTTGTGATTGGCTCCCAGGGCCGTTTTCAGTGTAGAAGAGAGGCAGCGACAACTGCTACAGAGCCTGGTAAATGATGTCACCCATAGATTTACTATGGGGCACCCATTGATAGCTGTCCCCCCTAGAGATGTATAATTTAGTGAAATTTTGACGCCATGGGGCAAAGCGGTTTCTGAAAAAATTTAATAAAAATTCAATGTGTGGTTTTACAAATTTAAAATGATTTTGTTACACTGGGAACATGAAAAGCCGCAAAGTTAAAAGTATTGTGTGAAATAATAGTAGTACAGCGTATTCATTATATATATATATATATATATATATATAATTTTTTATTACAAATGGAATAATGACTGCAAGAGGTTGTGACGGGTACAGCCATTAATAATTTGTGTTTAGTTAAAGGTGACTGGAAACTCAGGATCTGACAGCAGTCTATGCCAAATGATTTCTAGTCAACTATATCATTATTTCTCTTTAGTATGTACAACCATGTGGCGGGCAGAAGCATGGAAGCTGTAATTTCTGAACTCTTGATATGCACATGTTTCTTGCTTGGCTGTGAAACTGACCTTTTTGCTTCAGTATTTAAGTGATTTTAAAAGTCAGATTTTTTATTTTTTTTCCCCCTATACAAATAATAAACCTGTTATATTTGCCGGCTCTGTTGCAGTGGATCTGCACAGAGCAGCCCGGATCCTCCTCTTCTCGGGTCCATCTTCTGCGCTCTTGGCCCCTCCTTCCTGTTCAGTTCCCCCCCACAGCAAGCGGCATCGTTCAAACACTGACCCTGGCCCTACCCCTCTCTCCCCTGATTGGCTAGCTGACTTTGACAGCCGCCTGAGCCAATGGCGCTGCTGCTATGTCTCGGCCAATCAAGAGGGAGATTCCCGAACGGCTGGGACACTCGTGGACATCGCTGGATGGAGAGGCACCTCCAGTAAGTATGAGGGGGGCTGCTATGCACCTCTTTAGGCTCTTTTTTGTTTCCTTTTCCATATGCATTTCTGTTGATATACATCAATTTTAATGTTTTCTGCAATATAACATAAACAGAAATTCATGTACAAGCTTGCACAATTATTGCTCTCAGAAGCATGAAGCCATAAGTTTGAGCGGCACCATCTATTACCATCATATAAACATATATTTTTGCATATTTCAGTTTGTGCCGCATGTGTTGTCCATCTCTTACACTTCATTACGGATGTCATCTGTTCAGAAACGCCGCGACTTTGGGGTGTTAATGGAACACAAGTAATCGAGGCAGTTCAATTTTTCTCATTTGTTTCCTAAGCAACCCTGTGTGGGGTGATGTTTACATAGAGCACTGAGCAAAGGGCAGCAGTAGGAGGATTGTATTGTTCACATTTGTCTTCTTTATGGTCAGGTCAAGTTGTTGTAGGTACATGTTTGCACAGGGATGGCATCTGTTGTATGTAAACCTTTATAAACTGTGGTGGTGATTATTGCAGCAGAACCACCTTTTTTATTTTATTTTTTATTCATTTTTTTTTTTTTTTTCTAAGTGACACAAAATGTTGTGTTTTTTATTTATTTTTCCTTAAATTTAAAGATGATTTACTAACCTGCTCCGTGCAATGATATTGAACAGAGTGGTCGCTTACCTTCTCATTTGGAAGTCGCACCCCCCACTCCGAACCTCCATCCATCCCACTGCTGGCGCTGTCTGCTTCTTTCTGCTATAGGTTTCTCCTTTAGCAAGCCAGATGCATCAGCACCTCTGTGTGTGTCCATAGACATGCACATGCCAGTAAGCCACGCCCATGCTTCCTCCTCACAGGAGTTTGAAAAACGGCACATAATTGTTGCAATTTATTTTTGCCATGGAAGTTTTCAAAGTAACCTAGCATTATAGGTCGTGTACTTGTTAACTCTATATTAAATATAACCAAGTGTGTGTTGTATTGTAATCCTTAGAGGAACCAAACTCAACCGCCAGTTTTTCCACAAAAGAAACATACGGTACTTGCATGCTCAGCCAAATCCAGCAGTGTTCTATAGGGATATGCCACTCGCCCAGTACCACCCCCATCATCTTTTCTTCTAGCATTTGCAGCTGGCTATCTTTTCTGGGTTCTTGCAGCCAGCCCCTGATGTTGAAACTCATGCATTTTGGCGCACCCCAAGCAGAGTTGCCAACTGTCAGTATTTTTACTGACAGATAGTAAAAAAATGGGCACTTTTCTCCTGCCAGTAAATGCCAGTGACCGTAAAATGTTGCTTTGATCCTCTGAGCTGGCCGATATCATGAGTGCCTGCTACAGTGTGTTCAAGCAGCGCTGGCGGGGAGTGGGTCTGGTGGAGGCAATGCCTAAGCATGTCATGTGATGTCAGTGGCTGGAGGTTCGTGTGGATCTGCGGGATGGGAGCAAGGTAGGTCGGGAGCGGGGCTGTTTGGAATGGAGTGTACTAAAAGGACCACATTGCTTTGAGAGAGACTGTCGCTGTGACTCAGGAGGGGATGTGTCAGTGAGGTGGGCTGCTGCACATTGCTGTCGGTGTCTTTGTGTGTAGCCTAAATACTAAGTTCCAGTCAAAACTGTAATTTTATAACGTTTGGAAATGCCAGTAAAAACTTGGCTGTGTCAGTAAATTTCAATCTGATGGGTTGGCAACGCTGACCCCAAGGCCTCATGGGATACCTGCCTCATGCATCCCAGGAGGCCTTGGGAGTGCTCCAAAATGTATGAGGCAGCTGATGCATCATTCTCACTTAGGCAGAAATCTATTAGGCTGGTTTCACAACTATGCACATTGGATGTGGGTTTCCCCCCACATCCAATTTGCATAGCAGGAGAAAAAAAAAACCCTGCAAGACAAAGCCATAATGAGCTAGTATGACTAGCATACTAGCTCATTATGCATGTACTTGCCTTCGACTGAAGCACCAGAAGCTGTCCTTGTGTCCCCCTCCGCTGCATCTGTTGCTCCACTTTTGGGTATCGCCGCTCTGGTGCTGTGATTGGCCGGAGAGGCGATGACGTCACTCCACGCATGAGTACCGGAGCCGTCAATACGGCATTGCCGAATTTAGACCGGATATTCTCAGTGCACATGCGCACCCTTGTCTACAGCGCATGTGCCATAGACAGCGGTGCCTGTCATTCAGTGAATATCTCCTAAACCTAAACATGGTACTCAGTGGATGGGCAGTGAAAGGTAATGTGCATCTTTGGTTTCCATCCTTAAATAGTTTATGAGCATTAAAGCTTGCAGGGACCTGGGAATATATCCCGTCAGGTTAGAAAACTTATCGCTGTAAGATGTATGGAGCCAGATGCTGGAACAGGTAGAACGAATGCAAAAAGCATTCAATGTGCTGGCTCAGCAAAACGGCTGGAGGCAGTGAGTAAATTATGCAGTCACTTGGGTAGACAGGTTATGGGATTTGATAATTCAGTACCAGCGGTAGGCATGTTGTCAGCTGTAGAGTCTGTGGATTTCTAAAAGGCTATAGGCACATTAATGCCCAGGAATGATGCACTTGCAAGACTACTGATGACAGATTATGTGAACACTACTTATTTCCCCAGTGTGTACAAAACCTCATGATTTTGGATGATCAGCGTGAAACATTTGCTGATTTTTAGATTAGATTCCTCTTATGTTATCCAAATCTGCAACTAATAAAGCTTTCCATGCATGTTTAATCATCTCGGCAATCTTATAGCTGTCTGGTGTGCTTGGCTTAAACAGGAAATCTAATAATTCTAAAGAACCGCAAGTGCTCAGACAGAAGAAGGCATGTAATGTTTCTGCTTGAACGGCCTCATTACAGCTGTATCCAGGCAGATGATCATTTGATATGCATATATTTATTAAATCATTAAATGTATTTTCACATACATTTAGTACAAGTTCCTGGTTCTGTCTTTATATCAGCTCCTAATAACCCCTCAGTGTAGCACTGCTGGCAGGGAGATTGAGAGATGATGGTTTAAGGCTCCATGGCGCTGCATAGTGCCCTGTCCACACTGAGCATGCCTACTTTGGGGTAGATTGTAAGCTCACATGTGCAGGGTCCTCCTAAGGCCCCTTTACTGTTTAGGTTCGCCTGTCAGTTTTTTTTTTCGGCGGACCTGAACGGAAGCCCCATGCTTGTCTATGAAGCCTCGGATGTCGGCAGTGACCATATCCGCTGACATCCGATCTGCTAAAATCAGACGGATGGCAAAAATGTCGCCATCCATCCTATCGGATCAGGTGAGATCAGATGAAAACGGACATGCTGTCCATTTTCGTCTGATCTCTCCATAGACGAGCAGCAGCGCTCGACAAGCCCCTCCACACTCAGTGAGCAGAGAGGGACCTGTAATCGGCCAGCTCAGCGGAGATCAACTGAGATCTCCAGCTGAGCTGGCGGACCATTGCAACAGATCCGTCCCCGTGTGGAAGGGGCCTACCTTCTTGAATTGTATTGTTGCTGTATTGTCTCCTTTTTATATTGTAAAGCACTGCGCAAACTGTTGGTGCTATATAAAAACTGTATTATAATAATGGAGCAGAAGGACAACTTCAACAGTGTGCTGCTGCTCCTTCATTGGTCAGTCACAGGCTGGGTTGAGTCCTAAACATGGCTACATTGCCTAATTTCATTGCAGTCTGCAGAGAGGTCTTGTGGTTATGTCTTTATTAAAGAGATTGTAAAGCTTTTTTTTTTTTTATTATTATTGATTACCAAACATGTTATACTTGCCTCCTCTGTGCAAGGGTTTTGCACAGAGTGGCCCCGATCCTCCTCTTTTTCTGGGGTTCCCCAGCGACACTTGTGGCTCCTCCTTGAGTGCCCCCATGGAGAGCTGCTTTCCATGGTGGCACTGCGTCCGTTGACACAGACGGCAGGAATGGCTCCTGCTGCTAGCAATCTATCCAATGAGGACCCAAGACAGCGGCTGGAGCTGCTGTGCTCGTCCCTGTCACTGGAATGATTGGGATTGGGTAAGAAAAATGGGGGGGGGGGGGGGGGTTCTGCAGCACAAAAAGTTAGTGCATAAGATGCATTAAGGTGAACAATCTTGAGGGTTTACAAGATGTAACTACTACAAATCCTTTGGAAAGTAAAATCTTTCACTATATACATGTTTTGTCTGTGTCTTTTTTCCCCTAAATAGCTTCCTTTACCTTAGTGCAGTCCTCCTTCACTTACCTCATCCTTCGATTTTTGTTTTTTTAATGTCCTTATTTCTTCTGAGAAATCCTCACTTCCTGTTCTTCTGTCTGTAACTCAACACCATAATGCGAGGCTTTCTCCCTGGTGTGAAGAAAGACTCTTGAGGAGGGAGGGGTGAGCAGGCAAGTCCGGACACTCTCTACTTTGCAGATAGAGAAAGGAGCTGTGAGTTAGTGGGTGTCCTGACACGCCTGCTCGCCCCCTCGAGGCTTTCTCCACTAGGGAGAAAGCCTTGCATTACTGTGTGGAGCTACAGACAGAAGAACAGGAAGTGAGGATTTATCAGAAGAAATAAGGACATTTAAAAGCAAAATCGAAAGATGAGGTAAGTGAAGGAGGACTGCTCTAAGGTAAAGGACGCTATTTAGGGAAAAAAATGTTTCCTTTACAACCCCTTTAAGCCTCATGCGCATGGTCAGCTGAACCTGTCCAACGTAAAATTTTGCCATATTTCTCCCACCCGGAATGGTGAGCTGCTGCGAACATTTGCCCGTAGATATGAATGGCTGCACGTTGCTGTGCCTGGGCATACACTATATTTGTGTAAATGTGAATATAGTGTGTGGATGTATTGGGGGTGGGGGGGGGTTAAATGTTCTACATTTTGCATACTTTTGTAAGTGATACTCGCTTTGTGAGCACTGGTGTGTATCTGAGTACTGTACATACCGGCTGTACACCACACCTGGGCTTTTTGGTGAGGAAAATAAAATGGCATATATGCTGCACCAGTTCATACCCCCATGTAAATGAAAGCTGGGTTAACACCTACACGAATTTCCTTGCATCTAATTTGCACAGCATGAGAGTGTGACCAGCTCTCTATGAAGCCGGTTAGCACGTCTCCGCAGCAGCTCTGGTGCGAATTGCAAAGGAGCCCCATGTGTCTTATGGTCCCAATTCAGTCCAAAATTCAGACTGGTATCAGTCCTGAAACAGTGAATGGAGACGCAACGGACTGCGTGTTCTAGTGTGAACCCAGCCGCACGAAAAAGTATGGCCAAAGCTTTTTTGACCATACTTCTCCTATGGCGCACAGGAGTGTAGTTTGTTCTGCACTCCTGTGAATCGTTTTCGGCCAACAGCCTATTGTAGGTTGCCGTCAGGGTTGCTCCAGGCTCTGAAAAGAGCTTGACCATATGGTTGGGATCCCCCCACAAGCCTGGATTGGCAGCTGGCTCAGTTTCTCAGCGATCCACCGAGAACCTGAGCCAGTCAGGCCCCCCTCTAACCTCCAAAGCCCAGCATTTTAGTGAGCGCTGGAGGGGAAAGCAGAGAGCCCTGGTTATCTGCTCAGAGCAGATGGGATAGCTGAATGATCAATGATGATTGATCCATTCTCGATGCAGAGCCAGTGGGGGGACAGATGCAGCATCTTATCTGCTGCGTCTACCTTGCTGGGTATAATTGTTTGATTTATTTTTTTTAAACCTTAAACTTCATTTTTTTTTTTTTTTTTTTTAAAGCTTAGTTTTTACACACAATCTATATGAATACGTTTTTGTTTAAGATGTACATATGTAATTGAATCAATCTATGCCTTGTGACGTTCTTACCCTAGGCCACTAGGGAACATGGGTGCAGTATCCAGTATCCTAGTGTGTGTGTGTGTGTGTGTGTGTGTGTGTGTGTGTGTGTGTATAACCTCTTAGGTTCCTTTCACACTAGGCGCACTCTGAGTCCACCAGCCGGTTCTTCTGCTTAAAGCGTTATTAAACCAAAAATGTAATTTGTTACAACTTCCAATCGTTGGATGTGTTGGCTGCACTGGTTTTCAACCCCCCCCCCCCTCCCTTCTTTTTTTTTTTGGAAGTTTAGCTCCCCTCCCTCTTTGCCCACAGCATTGTGGGACACGTCTCAGGTCCCAGAAGGCTGTGGGACTGTTCACAGGGCTTGCACATATACAGTGGGAAGCTGACTCTAAAGCCGAAATTAGTTGCACCCAACTTTTTAGATTTTGAAGGGTCGCATGTTAATTTAATAGTTCTTGGGGTAGTGCCTACACAGTAGGCAGAGGATTATTACCATTTTTTTTTTTTTTACGTTTTAGGCTTTATTTATACAGCATGTATGTACCATTTACAGCACAAATCCAGCATATTCTGGTAGCCCATATCACAACTGGATGCAGATAGTTTTTATGCACCTTGTGTATTCCAGGATGAACTATGAATGAGGCCTTACTCTGGCTCTTAAGTTTGGCAAGCTTGATTTATGCCAATATTTTTTATGGAATAAAAGGAAGGAGTGTATTATGATAAAATGTTGAGTTGCCAAGCGTAATTTTATTTAACACTTGATTGGGGTTTTTCTTTTTTTTTTTTTCTTGTATTCTTTATTTAGTTTTTTTATTTTGCGTTTTTTGCTTAAAATCTTTTGAATGATCATACAATGGTACTACTATACAATATGCTGAAGACTACACTTTTTTATTTTTTTTGCAGGCTTCAAAATTTCATGAATCCTCGAACCCTAAAAATGATACAATGATTCCTGTGTTGTCTTCGAAAAAAGCGAGTGAATTACCAGTCAGTGAAGTTGCTTGGATCCTTAAGGTTGGATTTTGTTTTATAATTGTTTGCAGATCTTTTGTTTCATTGTAAACTCAAATCTGCTCTGTCATGGAATTTTTAGAAATGTATTAAAAAATAACTACCCTGCATAAGAAGTAAATTTTTGCCATTATTTCTGAAACCTCCTTCCACTTCTTATTCTTGAGTCAATGTGATGAGAGTCATGCAGGAACTCTGATATGATTTGCTGTTTAGTTTGTAGAACTATTCTCTGCGGTTATGTTTTAGTTTTTAAACATTCTGTATTGCATTTATCTGTATAATGCATACTACCTGGAATAATAATAAGAGGTCACATAAATAGACTTAGTCTGATTTTAAAGAAAAATACAATTCTGTCCAAGTGTGTGTGTGTGTATGTATGTATGTATGTATGTATGTATGTATGTATGTATGTATGTATATATATATATATATATATATATATATATAATGTATGCATACATACACTTTATTTTTTGCTGCTGTCATACAACTTCCTCTTAGATGGTGGCTACATTTGCTCTCCATGGTCCCACTGGATGTGGTACCTTAGCCACCCTCCTTTTTTTTTTTTTTTTTTTTCTTGGCTCACTCTTAAGATGGACTGTGGGATTTATAGGGATTTGTAATGTATTTAGAGCAGTGCACATTAATTAAACTAATATGCACTACTTGTTCTAAACAAACAGAAGCGATGGGGGAAAAATAGAGGATCAGGACCTGCTTATGGAGGACTTTACAGGGAGCTCCTTTATAAAGTCCTCCATACGCTCCTGATCCTCTGTTTTTCCCCCCTCACTTCTGTTTGTTTTAAACAAGTAGTGTATGTTCAATGTGCACAGATCTAAATGCATTACAAATTACAGTAAGAAACAATTAAATGAAAAAGGGTTACAGGGCAATAAAGTAGTGGATGCGTGTGGATTATTTTATATAGAGAGTAAGGATATCGCATAAGCCCCTTTCACACTGGGGCAGCGTCGGCAGTAAAGCGCCGCTATTTTTAGTGGCGCTTCACCGCCGTTTTTGCAGAGGTTTTTGGCTGCTAGCGGGACTCTTTTAACCCCCGCTAGCAGCTGGAAAAGGGGTTAAACCAACCAACCCACAAAATGCCGCTTCGGCCTCGCTGCCCATTAATTTCAATAGGCAGGGGCGGTGGAGGAGCGATGCTGGTTGCAGGAGTTTTTTTTTTAACCTCCTGCCAGCACATCGTCTCAGTGTTAAAGCCCTCGGACTTTCACGCTGACACTGCAAGAGAGGCGTTTTTCAGGCGCTATACGGGTACTATTTTTAGCCCAAATGCGCCTAAAAAAAGGGTCCAGTGTGAAAGGGGTTTAAGGTCACTTTAGGAGTACATTTTATTTAAAGCGAAGGTTCACCCTGAAAATCAACTATCTGTCATTAGATCCAGCATACTGCAGACATGTGCAGTATGCTGTTGTTTTTTTTTTTTTCTGTACTTAATTCAGGCTTCTTATCCGGCTCTGAGCGGGGATTCCTGCGGGGAATAGGCATTCCTAAGTTGATTGACATGCTAGTAAAGTGCGTCGCGCCCTTCCAAAAATAGCCGAAGTGACACTTGGCTGCTTACGGCGCTATACGGCGCCTGCGCCTGCTGTGCAGAGCTGACTGCGCATGCACCGTAAATTGCCGTGTGTCACTTTGGCTATTTTCGGAAGGCATGACGTGCTTTACTAGCACGTCAATCCCCGCTTGGTGCCGGAGAAGTAGCCTGGATTAAACAATAAGTACAGAAGAAAAAAAAACGGCATACTGCACATGTCAGCAGTATGCTGAATCTAATGGTAGTTGATTTAGGGCAGGGGTCTCAAACTCAGGGCCGCAAGACAAGTTTTCATATCCCATGGGGGGCCGCATGCAAACTTTCAAACTTCAAAAACAGTACTGGTGTCAACGAACGTATTATTAACCCCCAGCTCTGTGTGTCAGCGGATGCATTATTAACCCCCAGCACTGGTGTCAGCGGACACATTATTAAACCCTAGTATTGGTGTCAGCAAGCGCATTATTAACCCTGACCACTGCACTCCCGACAGACCACTCGCCATCAAGGCTCGGAGCCCAGCAAATTAGGGCACAGCACATCAAGGCTCGGAGCCCAGCAAATTAGGGCACAGCACATCAAGGCTCGGAGCCCAGCAAATTAGGGCACAGCACATCAAGGCTCGGAGCCCAGCAAATTAGGGCACAGCACATCAAGGCTCGGAGCCCAGCAAATTAGGGCACAGCACATCAAGGCTCGGAGCCCAGCAAATTAGGGCACAGCACATCAAGGCTCGGAGCCCAGCAAATTAGGGCACAGCACATCAAGGCTCGGAGCCCAGCAAATTAGGGCACAGCACATCAAGGCTCGGAGCCCAGCAAATTAGGGCACAGCACATCAAGGCTCAGAGCCCAGCACATCAGGACAGGTCATATCAGGACAAGGCACATGGCACATCGGGGTACAGGACAGGGCACATGAAACAGCACATCAGGGTACAAAGCCCAGCAAATCAGTGTACATTGAGCACATCAGGGCACAGCACATCAGGGTACAGGGCACAGGGTACCCTGATGTACAGAGCCCAGCACATCAGTTACACATCAGGGTACATGAGGCACATCAGGGTGCCTGGGGCACATGGCATATCAGGGTACATGGGGTACATCAGGGCACAATCGGAGCACATCAGGCATACCTCCCAACTTTTCAACTTCAGAATGAGGGACAAATGAGCATATCTCCCAAAGAAGTTGAGCGGGGGTCCGCAGATCATAGTTTTTGAGCAGGGGGGGGGGGGGGGGTCCACGGATCTGAGTTGTTGAGCGGGGGGGGGGGTTGCACGGCTCGGAGTTGTTGAGCGGGGATTTACCGCGTATCGCGGGGGATGAATCACGGGCCATTTATTATCGGTCCGCGGGCCGGTACTTTGAGACCCCTGATTTAGGGTGAACCTCCGCTTTAAGTTTCCATTGTGTGCAATTAAACCGATGCAAATGTTTCCAAATACAATTTTCGTAAAGAAATAAAAATAATCTTTCTTTGGATACTATTTAAATAGGTGGCAATGGTCAAAACCTGTGCAGTTGAATCGGCATGATTTCACAAAATAAAATTAAAGCACAAATGATTGATGTCAGAAAGTTGCACTTAAAAAGCAATAGGGGAAAAAAAGGTCTGTCTGCAGGTTGTGGTGCCCAGTGCACTTTCTTCAGCACAGCGGGTCCATTTTTCGGCACTAGCTGCTTGGTAGCAATTACAGGTTGAGTTTTATCTCACAATTCAACGAAGTGCATGTGATTTGTTTTTTTTGTGTTTGAATTTCCTTTCCCTTTTTTACTCCTCTGTGGTGTATTAATGTTCATATTACAGGGGGCATCTGTGGTTGAGATTTTTAGCAGGTAGCCAGCCCATAGTTCACCTTGTTAATTAAAGCAGTATTAAACAAAAAAGCAGACTTTTATTGTATTGCAGTGTACGAAATTTTGGATGTGATGGCTGCATTCGTTTTTTCTGTTTTAAGCTTTCTTTCTTGGTGAATCAAGCCAGTAAGTCTTTTTTTTTTTTCTCTTTCGTCCATGGACAGACACAGCTTCCTTATACTCTTAACTGTAGGCATCTCCTGATAGACAGAACATTACCCTACAATGAAGAGTATAAGGAAGCTGTGTCCGTCCATGGACTTCAGAGAAAATAATTTTATGGTGAGTACAAAATTATTTTTTTTTTTTTCTAGGCTCTCTTGCAGATGTGTTGGTTACAGGAATAAGTCAAGCCATTCAACACTGACAGTGGAGCTTACAGTGATCAGTGTTATTTATGAAAAACCTTTATCCAGGAAAAAAAAGTTGCTGTAACTGCTTATAAAGTGTGAGCAGGAGTTTGGTTTCAATTTGTTAGTGTATTTAAATCTTGTAGTAAATTTAATGCTCCCCTCCAGCAAGAACTGACCATACTGCTGTCCAAAGGTGACCCCTGTTCTCCTTCATCCAGAATAACTCTAATACAGGAGGTATTACTGGCCAGGGCACCAGGTGAAAACAGAGGGGGGGGGGGGGGGGCTATAAAAAGAAAATGAATGCAGCCACCACATTTTAGGATTGATGGCTGCAGTAAATAACATTTTTGGTTTTACGGTTGATACCACTATAAGAGACCATCATTGTGTGGCTGTAAGCAGTCAGTACTTGCATGCTTGTACTCCTGGAGTGAATAGGTCTATTTATTTGCTGGATATGAAGCATATATGTTTATAATCTAACTGTGTTATTATGCCTGTTTAATTTCCTAACCTAATGCTTAAGGCTTAATGGAAGCTAATCTGGGCAAAAAGTTCAGGTAGCAAGAGTACAAAGCTGGGAGGCTTGTGCTGCCTGCTAGTACCTGCGTTGATCCTTTACTTGCAGGTTACGTTTTATCTGACATTTCACAGAAATCCTGTTGAAAGTTTGAATCTTTGGCCTAGGCTGATCACAGGGCCTCAAATTCTCTCCAAGCTAAGATTAAAGCAAAACTTAACTGTATCCGAGTACCACAAACTGAAAACACGATTAAATTCATTTTTAATATTCAAAGGAAACTCTCCCACCCATCCCTGTCTCCATGCTTTTTGTTGAGTACACACATTGAGCTATAGCTGTCTATAAGGGCAGATTGTATGTTACGCCAAGTAAATGGATACCTAACATGTCACACTTTAAAATTGCGCACACTGGTGCAATGGCGGAAAACTGTGCTACTTAAAAATCACCACTAGCAAACCCTTTAACATTTTTAAACGGTTACTAGTTTATAGTTGGAGGCGGTCCTACGCTAGAATTATTGCTCTTGTTCTAATGATCACAGCAATAACTAACTTGTGTGGCTTGAACACTATTAACATTTGTGGGTGCGCCTTACGTATGCGTTTTGCTTTGTTGCGCGAGCACGGAGGGATGGTGCGCTTTTTTTTTTGGGGGGGGGGGCGGCTTTTTTTTTGCTTTATGTATACACTGTCACTTTTTTAAAATTAAATAATCACTAAAGGATTTTTTTTTTTTTTTTTTAGCTAAATAGCTTCCTTTACTGCAGTGCTGTTTTCATGTCCTCATTGTTCCTTTTTGCTTTGATGTTGCTGTAATTCTGCTCTGATCTCCACACTTCCTGGTTGTCTCTTTTTTTCTTATAACCACAGTGCTTGGAGCTTTCTCACTGTGGTCACTAATCAAGGAGGTGTGATTACTGTGTGTAAACTGAAACTGGGTTGGTGCTGAGGGGTTTTAGACAAACCATCACTGCCCTCTATTGGCTGTCTGGCTCTGTACATCAGAGAGACAGGAAATAACAGCAAAAATGAAACTAGAACTGTAGGTTGATTATATGATTGATTTTTATCTTTAATCATTTTTAAAAAGGAATCCGTTTACAGGGTATAAAAACATAAAAGTTAACAGTCATTTCAGCCCAATTTTTTTTTCCCCTTTTAGTGACCCTTTAATTCTGATCACTTTTTTTGGGGTTTCACAGGGAATGTAAGCATTCCTTGTGACAGTAATAGATGGTGACAGGTACTCTTTATTGAGGGATCTGGGGTCTAAAAGACCCCAAACCCCTCCTCTGCACTTGATAGTATTCAAAACGGCAAGATTGGCGTTTTTTGAATACTGTGGATTTTTTTTTAAATTGTTCCATTGGCTGCCGAGTAAACCTGAAGTAATGTCGCTTCTGGGTTACTACATCGGAGACCCGATCAAAGCCGATTTTAAAATGATAAAAAAAAAAAAATCTTTGTTTCTGTTATAAAATTGAGCAAATACTGTATTTATCGGCGTATACCGCACACTTTTCCCCCTTAAAATGAGGGGAAAATCGTGGATGCGCAATATACGCCGATCCCCGCTTCCTGCGCTGTTTTTGAAAGCTGCCGTCGACCATATACCGAGCGCAGTACACTCGGGTACACATTCGGCCAGGCTGGGCTCCCCTCGCGGTCAGAAGCCGAGCCTGGCCGAGCGTGCCCGAGTGTACTGCGCTCGGTATAGGTGGGCGGCGGCGGCATTCAAACACAGCGTGGGGATCGGCTCAGAGACTGCGCGGGAGAAGCGGGGGAGGACACCACCAAGGCCGCAGACGGATGCTGGACAAGGCCGCCGGGCAAGACAGACTAGGGGCATTCAAACTGTAGGTATTTTTATTTTATTTTTTTCTTCTGAAATTTTCCTTCTAGGTTGGGGGTGCGCACTATACGCCGGAGCGCACAATACCCCGATAAATACGGTAATTACATTTTTCTTCACTGTTTTATAAAACTCTTTACCTCGATCTATTAGGGGTGTTGAAAATGATCGCCGCATCGATGCATCGAGATTATTCCCTGCCCGATTCTGCATCGATGCGGTATTGGGCAATAATTGATTATTAATGACGTCATCGCGGCCCCTCCCCCTCCCCCCGCACAGCAATGTCTTTACTAGAAAGAAATGCCGTTGATCGGCTGGCTGCGCCTGGAACTGTCCCCTCCTTAACTCACACAACGTAGCCCTGAGCCTCGTTGCTGCCCCCACCCACGATCTCCCCCTCCTCTGTGATTTGGAGCTCTGACTGGACAGTGACACTGGTCATCTCCCCGATGGGCGGTGCCGAGCTGCACGAGGAGCTGAGAGACCAGACACACAGATCACTGCACGGAGCTCACACTGCAGCTGTTGTAACGCAGTCTCTGACCATCTCCTGTAGCATGCAAGCAGTCTCTGACCATCTCCTGTAGCATGTACGCAGTCTCTGACCAACCTCTCCTGTAGCATGCACGCAGTCTCTGACCATCTCCTGTAGCATGCACGCAGTCTCTGACCATCTCCTGTAGCATGCACGCAGTCTCTGACTATCTCCTGTAGCATGCACGCAGTCTCTGACCAACCTCTTCTGTAGCATGCACGCAGTCTCTGACCATCTCCTGTAGCATGCACGCAGTCTCTGATCATCTCCTGTAGCATGCACGCAGTCTCTGACCATCTCCTGTAGCATGCACGCAGTCTCTGACCAACCTCTTCTGTAGCATGCACGCAGTCTCTGACCATCTCCTGTAGCATGCAAGCAGTCTCTGATCATCTCCTGTAGCATGCACGCAGTCTCTGACCAACCTCTTTTGTAGCATGCACGCAGTCTCTGATCATCTCCTGTAGCATGCACGCAGTCTCTGACCATCTCCTGTAGCATGCACGCAGTCTCTGACCATCTCCTGTAGCATGCCCGCAGTCTCTGACCATCTCCTGTAGCATGCCCGCAGTCTCTGACCATCTCCTGTAGCATGCCCGCAGTCTCTGACCATCTCCTGTAGCATGCCCGCAGTCTCTGACCATCTCCTGTAGCATGCCCGCAGTCTCTGACCATCTCCTGTAGCATGCCCGCAGTCTCTGACCATCTCCTGTAGCATGCCCGCAGTCTCTGACCATCTCCTGTAGCATGCCCGCAGTCTCTGACCATCTCCTGTAGCATGCCCGCAGTCTCTGACCATCTCCTGTAGCATGCACGCAGTCTCTGACCATCTCCTGTAGCATGCACGCAGTCTCTGACCAACCTCTTTTGTAGCATGCACGCAGTCTCTGATCATCTCCTGTAGCATGCACGCAGTCTCTGACCATCTCCTGTAGCATGCACGCAGTCTCTGACCATCTCCTGTAGCATGCCCGCAGTCTCTGACCATCTCCTGTAGCATGCCCGCAGTCTCTGACCATCTCCTGTAGCATGCCCGCAGTCTCTGACCATCTCCTGTAGCATGCCCGCAGTCTCTGACCATCTCCTGTAGCATGCCCGCAGTCTCTGACCATCTCCTGTAGCATGCCCGCAGTCTCTGACCATCTCCTGTAGCATGCCCGCAGTCTCTGACCATCTCCTGTAGCATGCCCGCAGTCTCTGACCATCTCCTGTAGCATGCCCGCAGTCTCTGACCATCTCCTGTAGCATGCACGCAGTCTCTGACCATCTCCTGTAGCATGCCCGCAGTCTCTGACCAACCTCTTCTGTAGCATGCACGCAGTCTCTGACCATCTCCTGTAGCATGCACGCAGTCTCTGATCATCTCCTGTAGCATGCACGCAGTCTCTGACCATCTCCTGTAGCATGCACGCAGTCTCTGACCAACCTCTTCTGTAGCATGCACGCAGTCTCTGACCATCTCCTGTAGCATGCAAGCAGTCTCTGATCATCTCCTGTAGCATGCACGCAGTCTCTGACCAACCTCTTTTGTAGCATGCACGCAGTCTCTGATCATCTCCTGTAGCATGCACGCAGTCTCTGACCATCTCCTGTAGCATGCACGCAGTCTCTGACCATCTCCTGTAGCATGCCCGCAGTCTCTGACCATCTCCTGTAGCATGCCCGCAGTCTCTGACCATCTCCTGTAGCATGCCCGCAGTCTCTGACCATCTCCTGTAGCATGCCCGCAGTCTCTGACCATCTCCTGTAGCATGCCCGCAGTCTCTGACCATCTCCTGTAGCATGCCCGCAGTCTCTGACCATCTCCTGTAGCATGCCCGCAGTCTCTGACCATCTCCTGTAGCATGCCCGCAGTCTCTGACCATCTCCTGTAGCATGCCCGCAGTCTCTGACCCATCTGCTGTACTATACCCGCAGTCTCTGACCATCTGCTGTACTATGCCTGCAGTCTCTGACCATCTGCTGTACTATGCCTGCAGTCTCTGACCCATCTCCTGTACTATGCCTGCAGTCTCTGACCCATCTCCTGTACTATGTCTGCAGTCTCTGACCCATCTCCTGTACTATGTCTGCAGTCTCTGATCCATCTCCTGTACTATGTCTGCAGTGTCTGATCCATCTCATTACTTTGTCGGCAGTCTCTGATCCATCTCCTGTACTTTGTTTGCAGTCTCTGATCCATCTCCTGTACTTTGTTTGCAGTCTCTGATCCATCTCCTGTACTATGTCTGCAGTCTCTGATCCATCTCCTGTACTATGTCTGCAGTCTCTGATCCATCTCCTGTACTATGTCTGCAGTCTCTGATCATCTCCTGTATTAGGTCTGCAGTCTCTGATCCATCTCCTTTAGTATTTTGGGGGGAGAGCTATGCGCACTTGCGCTGCAATCGTGATGCATCGTGATGCATCGCGGAATCGAATCGAATCGTGGACTTGATAATCGGAATCGCATCGAATCGGGAGATCGGTGAAGATGCGCAGCCCTACGATCTATGATCAGCTGTGTCCAAAGAACACCGCAGTCACCGAGCACGACCGATGCGCGCTCCAGGGGGCGTATGGGAGGCGTGATCTGGGAGGACGCCCTCCCAAAACAAGAAAGCCAAGCTGTAGCCATGTTTCAGCCATGGTACTGTATTGAGGTGCTTAAACTCAGAAATATCTGACTTGACCTATGTTTTGAATAGATTCTGAATTTGAGTTTTTAAAACCTTAACAGCCCTGTCCATGTCACTTAATTTGATACCTTATTAGAATTGCACACTAGGCAGTGGAAATGATTTATATTTGTATGGGTTTACTTTGCAGGCTGATCTTCAGAGTGGTTTAAACAATGCTGAAGTGTGTCATAGGCGAACCTCCCATGGATGGAATGAATTTGATATCGGTGAAGATGAACCTTTGTGGAAGAAATACATTGCACAGGTATTCGGGTGTAATATGAAACGTGGTCACATTTTGGTTTAGTTGATTAGAACCCCCAGAGGTTCCCTTAAAGTGGATGTAAACCCACTCTCATCCTTTCTAAACTACTGCCATAGTGCTGATCTATAAGGATATACATGACTCCTGCATGTATCCTTACCTGTCAAATGTTTGCCCTCTGTCTGTTATTAGAACTAAAAAACTGCAGATTCTGTGGGTGGATCTGTTGTCTGGAGCTCGTGGGTGGAGTCGTGATGTCATTAAACTCCCCGCCCACCTCTACACTTCCCTTGTAAACATGCATTTTTTCCTGTGTATTCCTTACACTAAATTCTGCTATGATCACTAACATCCAGTCAAAAATCCAGAAAAGCAACCACACGACTACAGAAAAGGAGTAGGGTGGGTGGGAATTTAAAAAATTATTGTTTTTCGGGTTTACATCCACTTTAAACTTTGCTGCCAGACATTAATAAAAATGTTTTCAGTACCACCACTAATTTATTTTTGTTTGTTTTTTTTCAGTTTAAAAATCCACTTCTTATGCTCCTGCTGGCCTCTGCTGTAATCAGCATTTTAATGCATCAGTTTGATGATGCCGTCAGTATCACCGTGGTAAGTAATCCATGAATCCTCTGATTACTGGTTTATTGGCAACAATAGTTGGCTGTTTGTTTTTATAGGAAAATAAGCACATGACTAACTACGTCTACCCAGAAATGAAGTATTATTTTTAGGAAATCTGTGCTGAGAGCATGGGCTGTCATTGGTTGAAGTTAGAAGAAATGGCCGCACACCACTGTAGATCAAAATTCTCTTTATTCGGACATCCCAAAAACGATAGGAATCAGAATGCTAGGTGGACGCGTTTTGCACACTACAGGTGTGCTTAGTCGATGACTAAGCACACCTGAAGTGTGTGAAACGTGTCTACCCAGCATTCTAAATCCTTTTTTTGGGATGTCCAAATAAAAGATTTTGATCGACAGTGGTGTGTGTCCATTTCTTCTCATTTTATTGTGTGCGGAGGCAAACATCTACTGGATCGTTGGTCTTCCTGGTGTCACCTGGAGAGGCGGGTGATTCTCTTTCTATGGCTGTCATTGTTTACCTTTCCTTTTGTATGTGTTCGTTTTTCTGGTTCTTGTGCTCTTTAACTTTATTTACTGGATCACTGACCAAGAATCCAGCAAAATCAACTTCTGACTTGAACTTTTAAATTGTCAACGATGCTGAACATGTTTGTCGTTGAACCGGCTTGACGGCCAATCATCCCTCATTTTCAGTAGGTGTGATGAACAATGATGGCACATATTTCTCTCGGCTAATCATAGAGAAGTGTTTTTTTTTTTCTGATTTAAAAAAGATTGGACACTTGCCTTTAAATAATTGCAGATCTTTTATAAGCCTGTAACGATCTTTTATTTTTCTGAGGACATGGGCAGTTTCTTGTGAAAACTTGCAGAAAACATTTTGTCCCTGAAGTGTTTTGAGTCTCCCTGAGCACACCTCAATGACTGCTGTGGTTTTCTGGCCTTGGCTTATTTATTAGTTATTCAGCTAAGCAAGAAATCGTACTTCTGTGCCATTTGTCAAAGCACGTCACGATTGTTCAGCCGTTATTTCTGGACAGGCTAATGAATATTCAGGAATCAACTTTTTTTTTCTTACACTTTGTTCCCTTACATTCAAATTATTTCATTGTGTGATTTATTGCAGCGTTGGAGGGCATGAAAGTGACAAGATTTTTTTTTTTAGAAATGAATGTTTTTTGATGAAGTAATGGTATAATTTTGATTACATTTGCATTTTTTCGAGGTGCCCTTTGTGCAGCTTTGTATTCAAGCTTGCTAAACGTGCCCGGAGCAGAATCTGGTGGTACTGATGTCTGATAAAGAAC
This sequence comes from Rana kukunoris, assembly GCA_029574335.1. Lineage (NCBI taxonomy): Eukaryota > Metazoa > Chordata > Amphibia > Anura > Ranidae > Rana > Rana kukunoris. The sequence continues at coordinate 135,788,831 of CM056053.1, forward strand.
TCTGCTCAGCAGAGAGAGCAAGTACCACTAGGATTCGAAAAGCATGCTCCATTTTATTGGCCTAATTGATGAGCTCCCTGTATAGCTGTAATAGAGTTTTGGGCAAACTACTAGCAGTTCCATGGACATGTTTGAATGATTCGTATTTATTTAAATGTTAAATAGAGTTTTGGCTTCTCTTCCGGTTTTAAAGTGGTAATGTGCTAAGAGAGAAGTGGCGCTCATTTATTTCCATCATGTTACAGTAATTTCAAGTGAAAGATGATCCTGCCATTGGCACAGATAATCATGCAGATTTATGTAGCTTAACCTTGCATTGTATTGTATTTTGGCAGGCAATACTTATTGTCGTCACAGTTGCCTTTGTTCAGGTAAGGTGCCTTTTTTTTCCCCTGTGTATTTATGCTATGAAATATTTGCTCAGTGTCTCTAATATGAAGTTTTATCACTGCTTCTGCTGTGACGCTCCAGTCCCCCCCAATAAAAGGCAGCTGCTACAAATACTGTAGCTACTGACTTAACACTTACCTGCCCAGGGATTCAGCGATGTCCTCACCTAAGCTGATTCTTCAATCGTCTTTGCCTGCAGGTGGCAGCACCTTAGGTAAAGGAAACTGGCAGTGAAGCCTTCTGGGTTCACAGCAGGTTTCCTACTGCGCATGCGCGAGCCGCGCTGCAGTTTGTGAACGGTCCCACAATTTTCTGGGGCCTGTGATATGTCCCAGAAGGCGGCAGGTTGGAATTAAGAAGGGGGCTAAACTTCTGTGGTAATCTGAATAGAAGTGGAAGCGAATGCCTACCAAAACCAGGTACCTGCCCCCCCCCTCCCCCCAACAAAGTATAAAATGTGGCAATGGAGGGGGCAGCATGTAAACAAGCAGAACTTCCCCTTTTGGCTGAAGCTTTTACAGAGGGAGTCCATTTCCCCCGTGTATCCTGCATAGTTTGTTTTAAGCTTATTCTTGATGTTTATCACAAATTCACATCCTCACCTGCTTAGCGAATCCAGCATTGTTATGCTATGAATGATTCACCACTTGGCTTGCACACAGCGGGTCCCCTGCCATTTTTTTTTTTCTCTGGCATTATCGAAAGAATGCTGTTTCTTCAAGGTTCATGCAGCCAGTCCGCTGATGACATACACCTGGTCTGCCCGGAAGCCAATGCATTCTGGGATATGTGATGTGCATTACCCAGAAGACTTCAGGAGCCCAGGGGTATGTCGGGAGTGAGGGGGGTAACCTGGATAACATTTTTCCTGGGTGGTTTCAGTAGGGGGAAAGTAAGTGTGGTTTCAGTAGGGGGAAAGTAAGTGTGTGTGTGTGTGTGTGTGTGTGTGTGTGTGTGTGTGTGTGTGTGTGTTTCCTCTGAGTTAGAGGTTGTTAACGACTACAATAAAAACCTACCATCACCTCTGTAAAATAACATTATATGCCCCAGTGTCTGTTTTATATAAAAAAAGATGCTGATCTGTATCGGAACGTCTCCCGGGGCTCACTTGACTCCCACTGATGTCACCAGGGGAGGGGAAAGAGAGCCTAGGAGTCAGGTGAGATCCAGGAGATGCTTTGATATAGGTACAAAGCATCAACTTTTTTATATAACACTGGGGCACAATGTTATGTTACAGAGGGGATTGTATGTCTTTATTGTCATGATGGCAGGAGGGAAGAGCTGGGGAGTGGACGGAGCTGATCGGCGGGGGGAGGGGGGGTGTGACAGAAAGGATAGGGGATAGCTGCAGTTGATGGAGGCACATAAACTGACCAGTGTCAGGGCTCAGCAGCCATAATAAACCATGATCAGTTTACAGGGGGGGGGGGGGGCATAGCCAGACAGGATAAGCCAAGTTTTTTAGGTAATAGAAGGGGCCAAATTACACAGCACAAGCACTTTCATGCAGGGATCTCCAAACTACAGCCCTCCAGCTGTTGCAGAACTACACGTCCCATAATGCATTGTAAATGCAAAATGCATTGTAAAAACATTCAGACATGACTAGGCATGATGGGAATTGTAGTTCCTAAACTTGGATGACCATAGTTTGAAGACTATTGCTTTAGGGGTCAGAATCTGTTTTTAAAGCTTTATTATCATGGCCTATGTGCATAGATTGTTTTCATCATCATGCAGCTAATGTATCATAAAAACATGATTATATAATTGTTTGCCTTTTGTACTGATTATTGAGAAATTAGATCTGTCCAAATCGTTTCAACCTTCTGTGGAAAATCTGAGCAAATCGTAGTTAAAAAAACAAAAACAAAACAAAAAATAAAGCAACCTTCTGTGCAAAAGATTAGGTAGCTTTGGTTCATGTTGACAGAAACCGAGAACACACATTTTATAAGCAGATTAGTGTTAAAACTGTAGTTAGGTCAGCTTTAATGAAACAGACAGGCATTAGCAGGGGTAGTGGGACTGTGAAAGTCAGCAGAAACATGCTTGTCGGCTGCCAACAGCAGTTCTTGTTTATATCATGTAGCCTAAAGCCAGAGAGGCAGCTCAGATTAAGGTCTCTGATGTTGGTGCACGCTGTGTGCAACTGCTGCATGTCGCATGACCAGGCATGCCACATTTGGATTGTCCCGAAACCCATGGGCAAAGCACCTGCTTTCTAGGTTTAACTGGAAAGTACTGCTATTCACAACTCTATTTGTCTTAACAGTTGCCTGCTTGTTTGATTAGGTTTTGTAAACGTATACATATTTCCTTTTTTATGTGTTTTTTTTTTTTTTTTTTTCGGTGTATATAATTTCCCTAAAAGCGAAGTTGCACTTTTAGAAATCCTTCCCCATCCCTCTATATTGGAGATTTTATTTATTTTTTGGGCGGTACACAGTTTTGGCCATTGTCCGCTCCCACTTCGCTGGAAGTTTTTCTTCCTCCACCACCCTCTGCCTTCAACCTTTTGGGACAAGTCACAGGTTCCAAGAGGCTACGCGACCATTCACAAAGCGAAGCGTGACTGACGCATGTACAGTGGCTGTGAAGCCGCTGGCTTTCCACACTAGAAATGCAAGCTCCGTGGACGCAAAGACCAGTAAAGAACCAGCTTGTGTGAGGGACAGCGCTGGATCTCTCGGCGGGCAAGTGTCCTTTTATAGTAAAAGTCAGCAGGTAGAGCATTTTGTAGTTGCTAACACCCCCACCCCTGGCAAACGTGGGAGAGAAAAAAAAGCATGCCTTGAAGTGGCTACCTCCTATATGTGCATATTTACACATACCGTACCCATGTATTAGATATATTGTAACAATTAGGCTCCATGCACACTGAAGTTGATAAAAGCTATAAAAAAAATGCCAGTAGCTTTGCTGGGAGCCTTGCAACGTTTTTTAGCGTTTTTGCAATAGCTTTAATCAGCGTTTTTCAGTGTCGCTTTTATCAGCTTTTTTTTTTTTAAATAGATAAAAAAAACGCTGGCGCCTGCATTTTTAGGCGTTTTGCGTTTTTTTTCCTCGCCGAAAAATAGCACTTTGAATGCAAATTTCAGGCGTTCAGAAAAAAGCCAATAAACTCCAAAGCTCAAGAACACTGAAAAACGCCCAGGTGTGCATGGGCACATAGGCTAACAGAGTTCAGTTTATGGGCTTTGAAAAAAAAGCCAAAATGCTAATAAACTACAGTTTATCAGCTTGGTGCGCTTTTATTTTTTCTATTTTTTTTTTTTTTTTTTAAGATTTTTTTTTTTTAATCCATTTTTTTAATGAAATTTTGTCAACATTTTATATACATACTGTGTTATATTTCACCCACAAGTAAAAGCAGAGAGACACCAATCGGTTCAACAGCCCAAATTCCTGTTCTGGCACAATGAGCACAGACGTTGGTCACTTGGTCCATCCTCCATTGAGAAAGTGTGTTGTATATTTTTTCCTTGAGTACTGGGCGTTCTCTGACCATACAAAGGTAGATTGTGGCATCCTTGGCCCCAGCTCTCCCCCTCCAATCTGAGAAGCCTTGTATGCATTGAAAAGAATGCAAGCCGTTTTTTCTCAATGGTGCTGAGCGAGCGAATTTTTGATTACAGGTAACAAAGCTGGCCCAATGTAAATTAAAAAGGAAAAAAAAAAATTGGAGTTCATCTTTACAGCAAAAATGACTACCATATATTTAATGCTGAACTCCAGCCTTACCCTGTTAGTCTTGTACAGTTGCGCAGACTCCCCTCCAGTTGACTAAGAATATCTATACTTTAATAAATAATGACAGTTATTAAAACTTGATGTAATTGCTTATAAACTATTATGCAAAACAGGGTTGAAATGATTTATACAGTACATTTAATACTTTTCTATAATACTTCCTTGCAATTTAGGAGTACCGGTCCGAGAAATCCTTGGAAGAACTAAGCAAGCTGGTACCACCAGGATGTCACTGGTAGGGTTATCTTCTTTTTTTTGGTCCTAAACTGTCCTATAAAGTGGCTTTAAATCTCTGCTGTATGATTTTAGTGAATGTGTTGCCTTTTCTAAATCCTGATAGAAGCATGCTGTTGTATTATGACTATCCTAGTTAAGTGGTTGTAGCAAAATGTTAGATACTTGAACATATATATATATATACTTCTTGTTTCCAGTATAAGAGAGGGGAGACTGGAGCACACCCTTGCCAGGGAATTGGTGCCTGGAGACACTGTCTGCTTGTCGGTTGGAGACCGGGTTCCCGCTGATCTGCGGCTATTTGAGGTATGTTTTCTGTTTTGGGTTTGTGATGGGAAGATAATAGAATTGGTTTTTGGAGAGCAATTTGTACCTTACCTACCCATTACACACAACATTTTTGAAGACATTCTGGGTTGATTTACCAACTCTTTCACTGTAATGTAAATGTATGCCCTAACTGTATAGAATTGCAGTTAAGCAGATTAGTTATGAATGTTTAAGTGGTTATGATGGACAAGATTGGAGGAAAAGGGGGTTCAGTATGTTGAACTTGTAGTGGTAGAGAACGTAAGGAACCTCAGCTGCTGAATATTTTTTTCTATATGTCAGCATGAATTCATTGCCAGAACCTTTTTAAGTACTTTCTCTTACCTTTTTATTAACTTTGAGAATGCTTTTGGACCCCCATAATTCAGATGATGTCATCGGTGCGTGCTCTCTGAAAGAACGGCCACCTGTGCCGTTTCTTCAGAAGCCTGTGCTGTGACTGGTGGCTCCCATGCACGGGAATGATGTAATGTGGCTCCTGCCAGTCACACAGCCGGAGTCAGACCCGGAAGGAAGACGGATACAGATGGATGAGGGCTTCCTTTGCAAGCAAGTGTCGCATAATTTGCTAGTATGCCATGCATACTAGTACATTATGCCTTTACTTTGCAAGTAAGATAAAAGAAGGGGAAAAAAAAAAAACACCCCAGGTTTACTTTTTCTTTAAATCATGCTGTGGCTTCTTGGGCCCCATTCACACTGGCATCCAGGGGGCAGTGAAAACAGAAGTTTGAGCCTCGTTTTTACTGTCGGCTAATCGCCCACTAGCCAGGGACAGCATATTACTCATAGTAGGCGGTACCGCACCCCATTCAAGTGAATAGGACCGTGCCAAAATCTCGTCTAATGCACATTTGGCAGCATTGTGCAGTGAAATTCACCCCCCAAAAATACAGTTGTCCAGGAGGCAGCATATTGCCTCTGATCAGCCTGTTCACCATATCTAAAAAACATTCCACTGTGCATGGCTTTTTAGAACGGTCAAAAAAAAAGCCCCTTATTATTGGGAGTTGTGGAAGGGGGATATTTCTCATGAAGTCAGGATGTGTAAATTCATATCTCAGGCTTCAGGTATCTTTGGTTTATGAAGCTTATGTAAGGCATGTGCAGTTTGTGGGAACCTGGTTTGCGTTTTTCGTCTGCCAAATTAGATGGATCATTGCGAGGAACGATTTATTCTACAAAATAACTCTTTTCTAAACAACACTTTCTAGTGGCAGAACTAATACGGTTTCTTATTGCATACTGATAGCAGTTTGTGCCAAGTTCTGAATTTCGAGGAGCTTCTTATATGCAGATTAGTTAATCCTTTAAACCAGGCTTCTATCCCCCTGCTTTAAGGGTACTTTCACACTGAGGCGCTTAATGCGCTGGTGGTAAAGCTCTGCTATTTTTAGCGGCGTTTTACCATCGTGTTTGCTGTGATTTTTGGCTGCTAGCGGGAAGATTTTAACCCCCGCTAGCGACTGAAAAAGGGTTAAACCTACCCGCATAACGCCCCTGCAGCAGCGATTTGCAGGCAGTACAGCCGTGCTGCCCCATTGATTTCAATGGGCAGGGGCGCTATAGGAGCCGTATTTTTACTGCGCCTCAAAGATGCGGCTGGCTGGACTTTTTTTTTTTTTTTTCACCGTCCTGCCAGCGCAACACTCCAGTGTGAAAGCCACTGGATAGAAAGGAGCTGCTCTTTCAGGGCGCATTGCAGGTGCTATTTTTAGCAGCCTTAGATCACTGGGAAGTTGGATGCGTTTGTGACTCCCACCAGTGAACGGCAATACAATGCTCCAAAGTTTACATTTAGTAAAAAGATGACACCAGACTGTTAACTGGTACTTTTTTTTTTATGTTGGGCTCTCCATGAGCTGTAGCATCATAATCTCTGAGCGAGAAGTATTCAAGTTTTAGTATTTAATCTTCTTTAACACGCACACACATTGTTCTACATTACTACATAACAATTTAACCCTGGATTTAAACAGTCAACTACATTGAGAAACTGATGTAAGCCTCTAATGACATTTTGAAAATTAGAAGTTTGCTAGAAAAGGTATGTAGCAGTGTGCAGGTTGTTCATACAGAATCTTGAAAAAGGTAACCGAGTGAGATATTTAAATCCGTTGTGTGAAGTGTTGAACAAATTCGGTTTTGACTTGTCCTGCCAGTAAAAATAAAGTTTGTAAAATGAAAAGAAGCTTGTAAATCTCTTTAAAAAGAAAAAGCAATTGAAGCTCCAAAGTCTGTAAAATTATATAATGGGTTATCAAAGACTTGGGCTTTTTTTTTTTTTTTTTTTTTGTGCAGATAGTTTTCATGTAGAGGAAATTCAGTCCCCTAATAGTGAATGCTATACAATAATCACTGCATTGGGCATGCTGCACAGTAAGAAAAAAAATGGACAACACCTAATGCCGCGTACACACCATCACTTTTTGTGATGAAAAAAAATTTCATTTTTAAAAATGTCATTTAAAATGATCGTGTGTGGGCAAAATGTCATTTTATGTCTTCTGAAAAATGACCAAAAAAAAATTCGAACATGCTCGAATTTTTTATGTCATTTTTCAAAATGTCATTTTTTGTGTCATAAAAAATGATCGTGTGTGGGCAAAACTACGTAAAAAATGACGTTTTAAACCCGCACATGCCCAGAAGCAAGTTAGGAGACGGGAGGTAAAACTACCATTCATAATGGAGTAAGCACATTCATCACGCTGTATCAGACAAAAAAGCAGGAATCATCTTTTACTAACAAGTAACCAGCTAAAAGCAGCCTCAAGGCAAATAGAACTTCCCCTTTAGAGTGCCATCACTTTGTTCATCATTTTCCAAAAATGATGGTGTGTACGCAACGTCATTTTTTAAAATGAAGTTTGAAAAATGTCATTTTTTTTCATGAAGAAAAATGACTTTTTTTCATCACAAAAAGTGATCGTGTGTACGGGGCATAAGGATCGGCAGGCATCCTTCTGACCTTGATTACACCTTGCTTCGTAATGGATCAAGAAGGAAACGCTTAACAAGGGTGGTATCCATGGAAAGTGCCCCAAAAAAATTACTTATCCACAGTGCAGATCATGTTAAAGTGGAGTTTCCATCCCAAATTTTTTTTTCATTATTGTGCTCATAAGACCTAAAAAATAAAACTTTTTATTTTTTTTTTGTATTTTACTCATCTGGAAAATGCCTGTTGCTATGCGGTCCCACGAAATCTGCCCTTGGAATCACCTAGGATTCTGACATCATCTCCCTCTAATGCTCCTGGGAAATGTGTCATTTCCCAGGATACAGTGCGCTGCCCAATTATAACTCCCCATTCAAGACTTCCAGGAAGTAAGTGCTTGTAGGCTTCACAATGCCCACAAGCAAAATGACAACCGTGTGGACCTAGTTTTATAAACTATCTTTTTTGAATAACTATGCAGAGCGGCGGTGGATTGTAAAATGGTAAGTGACCGGATTTATATTATAAAAAAGCATGATGAAAGGACATACATTTAAAAAATGCTAATTGTGGTTGGAACCCCACTTTAAGATCTTTATTATTCTATTAGTGGCACATAGAAGAGAGACTGCAGTTAGTGTGTGTGAGAGCTAATTTGAGGGAAGGAACACCCCCCCCCCCCCCATCCACACAGCAAAAGAATAGAAAAGCATGGTTCTTTTAAGAGGCACGCACTGACACATGTGTGGAGAGAACTTCTCAGAAGTGACTAATGGTAATAAGAGGAAGGAAGCACCAGAGAGAATGGACACTCAGAGCTTTGGAGAGAGATTAGTAAACACTACAGATATGTGCTTTGCCCAAACTTCATGACTGAGATTTACAACCACTTTAACTTTTACCACTAGCAAGCAGATGCAAAACCCTGTTAATGATCTGTTTTTATGACGGCATCCATACCTTTGGAACTGTAAAAATTGTTGCTATACTTGGAATCTGATAACATGAAAGAAATCTAATGTGCCACATTGTTTAAAAGGATTTGAAGCCTTTACTGTGTTTTTAAATTTCACAATTACCTAGGCATGACACATTATGGGCAGCTTAGTGGTTAGCACTTCCACCTAGCAGCACAGTCGGTTTGAATCCCAACCATGACTATAACTTGCATGTTCTCCTTGTGCCTGTGTGGGCTTTGTTCAGTTATTCCGGTTTCCTCACATGGGACCGCCCTGTCCGCCGACAGCTCAGCGGGGATTTACGGATAATCCCCGCTGAGCCGACGGACACACACGGGGCAGATCAAAAGCAGTCCGCTCTGTGTGAAAGGACCCTAATTCCTCATTCACATGGCTATTCCTATACATGCAACGGGCTGTCTTCAGCTGCCCTGAATGCACAGGTGTTTCATGCAGACAGCTTGTTGAAATCTAAATACTCTCTCCCATTTATAGAGAAAATAATGGCGCCAGATCAATAAGTAACGCACACAAGCCCGCCCCGCTGAGGAAGTTCTGATTGAACGTAACATGCATCGGGGAGGAGTTGCGCATTATGTCACCCGCTGCTGCCCTACGGAAGAACACGACTGTTGGCTTTACATGCTGTTTTTTTAACATCTCTATGTGAGTAGTTTGGGGTAGATTCACATACAGAGGCGTATCTTTGTGCAGGCGTAGCGTATCCTGCTACGCCCGCCGCAACTTAGAGAGGCAAGTTCCGTATTCACAAACACTTGCGTCTTAAGTTGCGGCGTAGCGTAAATTGGCCGGCGTAAGCCCACGTAATTCAAAGTAGGCTTGGAGTGGGCGTGTTGTATGGTAATCAACCATGACCCCACGTAAAAGACGTTTCTAACGAACGGAGCATGAGCTGTCCATGGACGTATCCCAGTGCGCATGCTCAAAATTGCACCGCAAATACTTATTGGTTTCGACGTGAACGTAACTTACGCAAAGCCCTATTCGTGAACGTTTTACACAAACGACGTCCATACTTAACATTGTGTACGCCTCATATAGCAGGGGTAACTTTACGCCGGACATACGCTTACGCAAACGACGTAAAAAAAATGCGACCGGGCGCAAGTATTTCTTTATCGTACATCACGGGACACAGAGCGCATAGCCATTACACTTGGGTTATATGGGTACTTTCAGGTGTGGACACTGGTGTAATCAATTTCACAGGAAGTTTCCTCCCTATATAACCCCCTCCCACTGGGAGTGCTTCAGTTTTTTCGCCAGTGTCTTAGGTGTTGGTCACGTCTAGCTGTCCCTCGGAGGTCTCGAGACCCAGGATAGCTAGCCGGATCCGTCCGAAGTGCTTCAAAGCCAAGGTGTACGGTACCCGGGCCCTGCTGGAGTGGGGTTTTGCCTATAATGCCTCTCCTTGGAGGGCTGGATTCTGGGCTCCAGTGCCTTTAGTCTCTTCCAAGAACGAAACGCTACTGATCCCAGGATGCTATATAGGTCCAGGGGTGTGGGTTCCTTAACACAGGACCCCGGTCCCTGAAGGTCCAAGACAATACCCACGGAGATGGGGGAAGGCTGGGCCTCTTGCATTTTGCAATACCCTGCGGCGTGGAGCAGGTAAGAGGGAACCTGCGGGACTTGCTTCGACAGTAGGTATCCCCCTGGGGGTTCTGGGTTGGCTAATGGTATGCTTTGTGCATCAGCCACTATCTCCACTATGTCTTTTGAGGCAGGATGGGATGTACTAATGTTTACCCAGATAACATGTAGATATATATATGCTTTCAAAGATATGTATTTTGCTACTCCCCCCAGATTTGCCTGTTAGCATGATACTGCAGCCCCACGTGTATAGAGAGGAAGTGCTGACAAAACTCCTGTTTCCTAGGAAGCCTAGGGGGACAGCTTCCTCTATGTGTGCACTACAAAGATTAGTGGCTTACCGGGTGTCTGTGTTACTAGCGCTGGTCCAGGCTTCTCCTCTGCTCTCTGCTTCCTCCATGTTGGTTTCAGCGTGGGGGGGGGGGCGGGCCAGCAGCGTCAGGTCTCGGATAAAGCAAAAAAAAAAAGCATTTCCTGGCTGGTCATTCCCTCCTGAGAGCAGTGGAGAGTGAGGACACAGAGCGCGCAGCTGAGCCATTTCTGGCTAACAGTGACACCCAGTGGTGGTTTGTGGATCTTCAGGTCTGGACTTAGTCCACACTGACCAGAAAAAAAAAAAAAAAGATTTTTTTTCTTAAAGGGACTCGGCCTTAGATCTGGCAGTATCTGAGTCGGTGCAACCTTGGACTCCAGCTAACGGGCATTGGTGTGGCAATACTCACAGGACTCTCCTCGGTATTGCCGCCTTCTTAGGCTGTCCTTATTAATGTTTCACTTCTAGCTACAACAGTTGGGTGTTGGCTGTGGGGGTGTCTCAAGGTTGTGCAATGGCTCCCAAGGGATCAGGACCAGCTAAGGCTGCAAAAGGTGCCAAAAAAGTAAAGGGGTCTCCAACGGGGTCAGAGGATTTGGGCCAGGTTCCAGTGGTCCCACCCTCACCAGATAGACCACCGAACAGCATCATGCAGGAACCATTGAGGGTGCTAGGGGCAGAGGCGGCCCCCAATCAACCCATTCCCGTTTATGTTACGGAAGAAATGCTAGAATCCACCCTGGGTGGGCTAGAGAAAAGGTTAACTGCTTTAATTGCCCGCTCTTTGCCGGGTGGCAAACGGGCTAGATCCCCGTCACCTAGAACGGTGTGTTCGGATGCAGAGGTCCTCTCTTCGGAGGAATTGGACCCACAGGGGGATCAAGCGGACCTGAGTCCTGACGGGTCAGACATTGAAGATTCCACTATAGATGACATTTTTTTCGGCTTCTCAAGCAGAGAGTCTGTGGATCCAGTCTCTGACGGATATGGTTCGCACTGCTTTTAAACTTCCAGTGTCAGAACAATTAGCCCCCGCGGTATCCTCTTTAGGTTCCTTGAAGGCACCATTGAGTGGTGCGTCTTTCCCGGTTCACCCCCTTCTGGAGAGCGTGATTTTTCAGGATTGGGCTCGACCTGATAGGATTTTTATCCCTCCTAAAAGGGTCACCATTCTCTATCCTATGGAAGAAGAATTTGCAAAGAAATGGGCACTCCCTACCGTGGACGCAGCCATTTCCTGCGTAAATAAATTCCTGACCTGTCCGGTGGAAAATGTCCAGGTGTTTAAAGATCCAGTCGACAAAAAATTGGAGACCCTACTGAAGGCTTCTTTTACCACAGTAGGTGCCGTGGTTCAGCCAGCAGTGGCAGCCATTGGCGTTTGTCAGGCTTTAAAGGATCAGACTAAACCGATATTAAGGGACATACCGGCTCAGCAAGCTCGTGAATTGGCTGACCTCCCAAGAGCTCTCTGCTTTGCAGTAGATGCTATTAAGGACTCCGTTCAACAGGCGTCCCATTTATCTCTGCTGTTGGTTCATATGCGTCGCCTTTTGTGGCTAAAAAACTGGTCAGCAGAGGCACCCTGCAAAAAGCTTTTAGCAGGATTTCCCTTTCATGGTGGGAGACTATTCGGTGAAGACCTAGATAAATATATCCAGACCATATCAAGTGGTAAAAGTTCTTTCTTGCCTATCAAGAAAAGATCGCGTGGGCCCGCATTTAAGCGACAGGCCTTCACAGGCTCGGCCCCTTCAACTTCCCGTCAGTATCGACGGCCTCCCGGGCGTTCAGCATTTAATAGCCGCCCACAAGGACAAGCCACGACAGGCAAGAGGCCATGGCCTCGCAAGCCGGTTAAACCAGTCCTCAAGTCAGATTCATGAAGGGGCGCCCCCACTCTCTTGGGTGGGGGGGAAGGCTTCGGTTTTTCTCCGAAGTGTGGAAGGCCAGAATTCCCGACTCTTGGGTAAGATCCGTGGTAACCACGGACTACAAGCTAGAGTTTCGGGAAGTCCCCCCTCCTCATCTTCAGGGGTCAAGTCTTCCAAGCGACCCATTAAAGAGGGCCTCTCTTGTAAAAGCATTGGATCGTCTCTGGCTCCAAGGAGTAATTGTAGAAGTACCAATCCAGGAATGGAGTCTGGGATTCTACTCCAACCTTTTCATAATACCAAAGCCCAATGGCGACGTCAGGCCTATCTTGGACCTCAAACGCCTAAATCGCTTTCTAAACATTCAGACCTTTCGTATGGAGTCCATACGTTCGGTGGCAGCCAGCCTACATCAAGACGACTTTCTAGCATCTATAGACATAAAAGATGCGTATCTGCACGTGCCGATCTACCCGGCACATCACAGGTTTCTTCGTTGTATGATAGATCACCGCCATTACCAGTTCGTAGTCCTCCCTTTCGGGTTGGCAACAGCTCCGCGGGTATTCACAAAGGTGTTAGCCCCGGTGCTAGCCGTCCTAAGGACAGAAGGCATTTTAGTCTTGGCATACTTGGACGATCTTCTGGTTATCGACAGCTCAGCTTCCAACCTCAATCAGGCAGTAGGTCGCACAGTTCAGCATCTAGAGGAATTCGGGTGGATTGTAAACCTAGAAAAATCGGTATTGAAACCCACAAAGCAGTTGGAATATCTAGGCCTTCGGCTAGATACAGACTGCCAGAGGATAAGTTTACCTCAAGCAAAGATCAGATCAATAGCTCAAGCAGTTCAAGTGATCTTAGGCAAGAAGAGGCCGACTATTCGCCTATGTATGCGACTGCTGGGGAAGATGGTGGCCGCCTTCGAGGCTGTGCCCTACGCCCAGATCCATACCAGATATCTTCAGGCAGCCATTTTCTCTGCTTGGAACAAATCCATTCAGGCGTTAGATCGTCCGTTAGTGCTCTCCCCGAAGGTCCGGCACAGCCTGTCTTGGTGGCTGGTCTCTCAAAATTTGTCAAAAGGGAAATCCTTTTGCCCCATCACGTGGAAGATAGTATCCACGGATGCCAGCCTGTTAGGTTGGGGGGCAGTTCTAGAAGAACAGACCCAGCAAGGGCTGTGGTCGGGGGCAGAAAAACTGCTTCCCATCAATATCTTGGAGATCAGAGCTGCTCGACTGGCCCTGATCGCCTGGACTCTCCCCCTTCAGGGTCTGCCAGTAAGGATACAGTCCGACAACGCCACTGCGGTGGCATACATAAACCACCAGGGGGGCACGAAGAGCCCAGCAGCCCAAAGAGAAGTAAACCTGATTTTCTCATGGGCCGAAGCCCATGTACCCTGCATCTCGGCGGTGTTCATCCCAGGGATAGACAATTCTCAAGCAGATTTTTTGAGTCGTCAACAGTTGCTCCCGGGGGAATGGTCTCTTCACCCCCAGGTATTCCAAGAGATTTGCCAAAGATTCGGAGTCCCAGATGTGGACATTATGGCAACGAGATCCAACAAAAAATTGGACAAATTCATATCCCGAGCCAGGGATCCCTCGGCCTACGGGACCGATGCGTTGGTTTGCCCTTGGCACCAGTTTTCTCTTCTGTATGCGTTCCCTCCACTGCAGATGATTCCCCGCCTTCTACGGAGGATCCGGGTGGAGCGCAGGCCTGGGATCCTGGTGGCCCCAGCCTGGCCCAGGAGGGCTTGGTACGCACTCATCGTGAAGATGTCAGTCGGGGCGCCGGGGCCGCTCCCCCTGCGCCCAGATCTGCTGTCTCAGGGCCCAATCTGCCATCCTGCTTCACAGCAGCTAAATTTGACGGCTTGGCAGCTGAATCCCTAATTCTTAAGGGCAGAGGCCTCTCAGATCAGGTCATATCTACGTTGATTCAGGCTAGGAAACCGGTCTCCAGAAATATTTATTACAGAGTCTGGAGAACCTATGTGGAGTGGTGCGAGTCTCAAAAATGGCATCCTCGAAAGTTTTTTATTGACAGGATCTTGCGATTCCTCCAGGTTGGCGTTGACAAAGGGTTGGCTCTTAGTACTCTAAAGGGGCAGGTGTCGGCTTTATCAATATGGTTTCAAAGACCCTTGGCCACCCATTCGCTTATGAAAACCTTCTTGCAGGGGGTCTTGCATGTGAATCCCCCTATTAGAGCTCCCCTCTGCCCCTGGAATTTAAATCTGGTCTTGTCAGCTTTACAAAGGCAGCCGTTTGAACCTCTGACAGAAATCCCTCTTGTGCTACTAACCCGAAAGTTGGTTTTCTTGGTGGCTATGGCTTCAGCCAGAAGGGTTTCCGAGCTGGCAGCCTTGTCATGCAGGGAGCCATACCTTATTCTGCATAAGGACAGAGTGGTTCTGCGGCCTCAACCTTCTTTCCTTCCTAAGGTCATATCCAGTTTTCACTTGAATCAGGACCTAGTCCTACCATCCTTCTTTCCTACTCCCCAGTCCAGAGAGGAAAGACGGCTTCATACTTTGGACGTGGTTCGAGCCATGAGGGTCTATCTCAAGGCTACAGAGAAGATTCGGAAAACAGATGTGGTTTTTGTTCTTCCGGATGGCCCCAAGAAGGGTCAGCCGGCTGCCAAGTCTTCCTTGGCTAGGTGGATTAAGCAGCTGATTTTTCAGGCATATGGTCTGAAGCGCGTTCCACCTCCCTTATCAGTTAAGGCCCATTCTACAAGGGCCATGAGTGCCTCCTGGGCGGCACACCATCAGATCTCTATGGCACAGGTTTGCAAGGCGGCAACCTGGTCTTCCGTACATACGTTTACTAAATTTTATAAGTTGGACGTTGCAAAGGGTACGGACGCAGCTTTTGGGCAGGCGGTCCTACGGGCAGCAGTATAGAATCCTCTGGCCCGGTTCACGCCCCCTTGTTTTTCTGTTGGTGGAGCCATGTTTTCTCCTGACAATGTTTTTATTTGGCTATTCTTGGCCTTACGGTCTCCCTCCCTTCATAGAGCATTGCTTTAGGACATCCCAAGTGTAATGGCTATGCGCTCTGTGTCCCGTGATGTACGATAAAGAAAAAAGGATTTTTAATAAACAGCTTACCTGTAAAATCCTTTTCTTGAAGTACATCACGGGACACAGAGCTCCCACCCCTCTTTTGGGGAACATTGTGTAACCTCGGGAGAATTGCTTGCTACAAAACTGAAGCACTCCCAGTGGGAGGGGGTTATATAGGGAGGAAACTTCCTGTGAAATTGATTACACCAGTGTCCACACCTGAAGGTACCCATATAACCCAAGTGTAATGGCTATGCGCTCTGTGTCCCGTGATGTACTTCAAGAAAAGGATTTTACAGGTAAGCTGTTTATTAAAAATCCTTTTTTTTGTGAATCGGCGTATCTAGCACATTTGCATATTCAACGCGTAAAGAGACTTACGCCGGTTGGATCTTAGCAATTTTTTACGGCGTATCTTGCTTTCTGAATACAGAAAAAAGATATGCCGGCGCATCCTAGAAGTTGCACGCCGTATCTCGAGATACGCCAACGTAACTTCTTTGAGAATCTGGGCCTTTGTGTTAAAACACAAAGATAAATCTTGTTAAGCGGTGAGCACTTAGATCTTTTCTTTCTATCCATGACTTGGCATCCTTTGCTGAGATTTAAGGAGACATGAGAGAAGTTTATGGTCAATGTCAACCCTTTTGATACTCGCTAGCATGACCACATGTTGTTTTTTTCAGGGGCCCATGATATAAGGTGAGAGATTAGTTAGACTGGAGGTGGAGGGATTGTCCCGCCTGATGGACACTGAATATCTTCTCAATAATGTGCAATCTTCACACCACACCATATGCTCAAGTGTCACCAGCTCCCAGTAGGACACTTGCTCACCAGATTGTATTGCCTCGCATTCGCATGTTTGACATAATGCGCATTATCTCTTTAATAGATCTACTCCATCACCAGGACTCTCCAGACCAACTTATTCATATACATAAGAATTTTGCTCATAAGAAAGGTGCGGGGTAGAAACGGAGGAACTACAATAGTATAATATGTTAAAAACACTATTTAATTCCCATCTTCCTCAAATTATATTCACAAGCTTACAAATCTTTGTAGCCTTAAGGCTGCATTCACACCTAGGCGTTTTGTGACCTGAAGCAGGACGCAAATGCAGCCCTAAGACGCTAGAGGGGAAATGTAACATTCCCCTCTATGGAGATGGTTCACATCTCCACGCCGAAACGCCTGAAGCTCAAAACAAGTCCCGGACCTTTTTTTTTTTTCAGGCGGCTTCGGCGTTCGGCATAGAGATGTGTACTTGGAAAAAAAAATAGGGGAACAAGACGCCCTTAATTTGTCACCGCAAATTGCGGGACAAAACGCCGCGATTAGGTCGCCCAAGTGTGAATGCAGCCTTATACTGTGTAAAGTCGCTAAAATGACTGGACAGGCATAGCCAGGCTTATGGACTCACGTCTCACCCGATAGTCGCACCACCATCTACCTTCCGATAGAGCATACTGGGTCCCTTCCGGTTGCCGTACTGACGCGTTTAATTATCCCTACTTTGTTCAGGAACTTTTTGCAGTATAGTTGTGTTATTGATTGATCTATGTAGGTTAGCGCAGCTATTTTCTCTATCAGATAGAGAGTGTATTTTGATTATATGGTGTTATTTTGAAAGTGGCAGCAGTCTAGATAAAGATAAATTAGTAGTGTGTTTTTATAAAAATCTGTGGCGTAAAGGTAAAATTGTTGAGCATTGGGTGATGGGCCACAATCCATTTTTTTTTTTTTTGCTCATTGAAATCACTCGCCAGCAGCCAGTTGCACAAACCTTCACTTGCATCCCTAATGCACTTCGATGCGGTTTTGTTGCGCAGATCAGGATACAGGCTGAGCGCTCGTGGGAATGAGGCCTAACCCGTAAGCGCAATCCTTTATCTTGAGGCCAAATGCTTAAAGCCAAAGTTCTCTTGTTAAAACCATACATACTACCGCCTAGCAATTTTTGCCCTAAAAATTGTTTCATCAACTTTCCTATTGCACAAAATGATCCTTAAAAAACAAACATGCACTTTAGTATAACTAAATGTTCTAAGATCTCGCCACTCCACTGGCGATGTGGAAAATCTTGAACAAGACAGTTTGACATTCTTGCTACTTGTGAAATACCCAAACGCACTGATGGTCATCTCCATGTTTCGATGATTTGACTTGAATTTCTGTTCTAGCTATGCCTTTGGGCATTGTACCTTATTTAACACTGAAGCTTCAACCTATCGCATTTCAGAGCAATTTCACCTGCTATGTGTAGTTGCAAAATCAACCGAGCAGAAAATTGATACTGTGCAGTAGATCAGACTTATTTATACAATCGTTTATTTGGAAAGTTTTTCAACGTTGCCACTAAACAACTTTCATCAAGGAAACTGTTCAGAGGTGCAATTTCCTAAGACTTGAGAAAGGCACAGAATGGGCCGTTCTCAAATTGCAATTCTTAAAGGCCAGAATGAGGCTTCTTGAAGGAGAGTCTGGCAGCAGATACGGGAATGGATTTATATGGCTGTCTTTTATAGAAACTTTTAAAGAAGTGTATTTAAAAAAAAATACTTGCCTTGAAGGCTGAGTCTTATTTCTAAGCCAGGGCAGTGTATGACTTATAAGGAGGGAAATTTCCTACTTTTTAAAGGTGAATAAAGGCTTTAGACAATAAAATAATGCAATTTTCCAAAAATTATACTGTATTTTTATATAGGTATAATCCAAGAGATAAGGTGGAACTCGCAGGGCTTGAACGGTGAAGTGTGATGAGGTTAATTTCGATCAGGCGCAGGCTATTTTCCCTTCGGTCCTGAGGAAGATGACCTTGTGCCTCATTAAAATAAACCTTATCACAGAATGTTTGACTTTCAAGCTTTGCAAATCCCACCTTTTATCTTTTAGATCATACATACTGTATCTCCTGCTTTGCTGAGCTCCCGGTCCCCTATCTATCTATCTATCTATCCTATCTATCTATCTATCTTGGATATAAAATGTCAGTTTTCTGTGATGTAAAAAAATTAAACCAAGATAAATAATTTTAGAACTTTTTCCACCTGTGACCTATAAACTACAAATCAATTGGAAAAAAAAAATCTTTTAAGGGGGGAGTAAAAAATAAAATAAATAATGCGGTTTCTTAAGTGTGCACACCCCCTTATAATTGGATGTAGATGTGTTCAGAGTTAAGCAATCACATTTTAACTCATGTTAAATAGGAGTCAGTAGACACCTGCCATCATTTTTTAAAGTGCCTCTGATTAACCCCAAATAAAGTTCAGCTGTCTTAGTGGGTGTAACGAATCACCCGTGACAGACTGAGATACTCCTATGTCTAGGGTCACCTTATGTCCACTAGGGCCATAGGGTGACAAAGAAATTATATCATGTATTGCAGAAGATGGGACATTTAATAATAATTCATATTGCAGGACTGGCATATTACAAGGGGTCCATATTGACACCTGTTACACAGGAGAGAGACATTACAAGCTTATTCAATGCTTAGCTCCGGCTATTGAAATGTTAAGTGACCCGGCTTGTGAAAGACATTTCATTCTGTTGAAAGGTGTTAATTGCATCTACTCTTAGACAATACGTTGTCTATGGGACACAAATGTGTCAAGCCCTTAGAGACAGTAAGTCTGTCTAGGTAATGTGATTAAGGTTCATTGTATATGTGTGACGATTATCTGTGATTGTGTATTATTCAAAAGGGAAAATCATTGTGTGACAGTATTTTTGTTTTGATGTCATTATCTATCGAAATGTCATTCTCTCTGAGTTAAGGCTATTGATGATGCGGTGCCGACAGGTCTACATAATTAGCTTACCTGAATGCCTTTTAGAATGTGATTGAAGCCCCCCCATGGTGTGAAGGGGGGTGGAGACTGCATTGTCCTGTGATTACCTGTAACAGCTTGTACTGTATAAACAAGCTGGAAAGAAACCATTAAAGGGTTCATATCTTTGAAACTGAGTGCAGAGCTGTAGTCTCGTCTTGATTATGGGAATTGATATGGATCGTGTATGCAGTATTGTCGGAGTGTGTCAGATAAGCTTGTCGTGGTTGGATGGAAGGTCGTAAGCGGTGGTGACCGTTACAGTGGGTCTTTCCCAAAATTTTCCTAGTCGCATGCTTCAGCAAAAGCCATGGTCCACAGAGAGCCTCCAAAGCATCAGTAATCTCGTTGGTAAAAGGTATTAGTCAGGAGAAGGGTACAAAAGAATTTCCAAGGCATTGGATATACCATGGAACACAGTGAAGACAGTGAACAGTGACATTACAGAGATCTGGACGTCCCTCCATAATTATTGAACAGGAAGAAAACTGGTCGGGGAGGCTGCCAAGAGGCCCTACAGCAACATTAAAGGAGCTGCAGGAATAACTGGCAAGTACTGGCTGTGTGGTACCTGTGACAACAATCTCTGTATGCTTCATATGTCTGGTCTATGGGGTAGAGTGGCAAGACGGAAGCCTTTTCTTGTGAAGAAAAACATTCAAGCCCGGCTAAATTTTGCAAAAACACTTCTGAAGTCTCTCAAAAGCATATGGAAAAATGCTATGGTCTGATGAAACCATGTTTAAACTTTTTGGCCATAATTCCAAAAGATATGTTTGGCACAAAAACAACACTGCACATAGTCAAAAGAACACCATACACACAGTGAAGCATGGTGGTGGCAGCATCATGCTTTGGGGCTGTGTTTTTCTTCAGCTGGAACAGGGGGCTTATTTAAGGTAGAGGGGATAATGAACAGTTCCAAATACACGTCAATATTGGCACAAAACGTTTAGGCTTCTGCTGGAAAGCTGAACATGAAGAAGAACTTCATCTTTCAGCATGACCAAACGCATACATCCAAATCAACAAAGGAATGGCTTCACCAGAAGATGAATAACGTTTTGGAATGGCCCAGCCAGAGCCCAGAACTGAATCAGATTTTGTGGGGTGATCTGAAGAGGCCTGTACATGGGAGATGCCCTCGCAATCTGACAGATTTGGAGTGTTTTTGCAAAGAAGAGTGGGCAAATATTGCCAATCCAAGATGTACCATGCTGATACTCGTACCCAAAAAACAGAGTGCTGTAATAAAATCAAAAGGTGCTTCAACAAAGTATTAGTTTAACGGTGTGCACAATTTTTTTAATTTTTACTTCTCTCCACCTAAAAGATTTCAGTTTGTTGTTCAACTGAGTTGTACAGTTTATAGGTCGCAAAGAGGAACTGCAGCCTGCTCACATAATTTGTAATAAAACCATCTTTTCCATTCTGAAGCTTCGCTCCTACCGCTTTGCATATAATTTTATGTGTACTGTGATTCTGTACTTGCCAAATATGCTGCCGAAATCTCCCACCACTGAGTCTGGCTGCAGCCATTTTAACTGTGGGCAATAATCTATCTAGTGAAATTGTCTAGTCGCTTGTATAATAACAAAACAATTTGTTACATGTTACACCTGTATTTGGGGTGTAACAGGGTGAAAATTGATTGTGAGTGCAGTACTTTTCAAGCACCTGTAAATACTTTATCGGTGTATAACACGCATCTTCATTTTAAGAGGGAAGTTTCAGGATTTCTTTTTTCTTTTAACAAACAACTTTGAACAAAAATAAGGGTCAGTGCCCATCAATGCAGCCTGATTAGTGCCCACCTGCAGCCTCCCCATTTCCCATTAATGCAGCCTGATCAATGCAACCTGATTAATTCCCCCTCCCGATCAATGCCCACCTGCAGCCCATCTCTCATCAACGCAGCCTGAACAGTGCAGAAATTCACGGAGCCGTCATCTCATCTCTGACAGAGGCTTCATACCAAGTGATCAGCTGTGACCAATCACAGCTGATCATCATGTGAACCAGGAGGTGCCGGTAAACGGCTCTCCTCGGTTCACGCTGACAGGGAGAGACGATTATCAGCACAGCCGCCATCAAAGGTGCCAAACCGTTGCACATAAATGCCCATCATATGCCTGTCGGTGCCCATGAAAGTGCCAATCAGTGCCACTCAGAAAAGCCTGTCAGTAGCTTCTCATCGGTGCTGCCTATCCAGTCCCACCTGTCAGTGCTGCCCATCAATTTTTTTTATTTTTTTATTGACGCTATTTGTTTTATAGCGCAAAATTTTTAAACCGCAGAGGTGATCAAATTCCAACAAAATAAAGCTTTATTTGTGGGAAGAAAATTATAAAAATGTCATTTGGGGTACAGTGTTGCATGACGGCGCAATTGTCATTTATAGTGCGACAGCGCTGAAAGAAAAAAATTGTCTTGGGCAGGAAGGGGTGAAAGTGCTTGGTATGAAAGTGGTTAACCACTGCAGACTTTACTGGGCCAACCAATCTTGGTGATCCCTCGGGATCAATTTTTACAGCCAGTGATCTTATCTACCCAAGACCTGCATCTGGGGAAGAGGGGTTATCGACTTAAAGATGATCTCTAGCTTTTAGTGAAGTTTTAAATCGCTTGTTTAGGCCAAGCTGTGATGTCAACAGTCTGCCTTACCACCTCAGCCAATCAGAGGAAGCTTTGTATTCATAGAATATTTTGTTCCTGGGAGTTGGACGGGAACTTCACCCCCCCCCCCCCCCTGCCAGAACACAGCGCTGTATCCTGTATATAGCTGAGGCTACATACAGCTTATACAGAGGGCATATCTGGTAGATAAGCTTTAAACTTGCATTCTCAGCATGTATAATTGTGCATTTTTATATCCTAACAGCGGCCAACACACAATTTGGTGCCTAGAATGTTAGACCTGCTCCTGGGTATATTTGACCCACCGATGTTTGTTTTCTTTTTTTATGTACATTTTTTTTTTTTTTTAGATACAGCATGAATGCCATATGCCACTTTTTTTCACTCTGGTCGCTTGTCGAAATTCAGGATCTAAATATAAGCAAAATATGTATGGATGATCCTGACGTAGACATAACCTCTACGGCGCTGGATCGACAAAAATTAAACCATATAAGTGTCAACATACACACCTATACAATTATAACTATAATGCAGTTAAAGTGAATCTTTAGTCAGAAAATGAATTCCTGCTGAATCCCTTCAGGCTGCCCCTTTTGCAGGTACAGCTATGTAAAACATTAAACACACAGTAAATGCTTCTACTGTTTAAAATGCAGTAATACACTGTCTTGCCCTGCTTTACACATGCTCAGTTGCTCTCGATTTTTAGGCACTGCTGAATTTGTAGAGGCTGATTTGCTGACAAACTTAAAGCCCAATTAAGCCCTCTTATCCTTTACAGTCAAGGAAGCTGCTTCTGTTTGATCTATAACTGTCCTAGTGCTGCACATGTGATCAGCTTTAACACCAGCCATTTGATGGTTTGACAGTTTGGTTGAGGAAACAAGCAAATGTGACCCTTGGCAATCGCAGCGTTCCAGGAATGAAACGCTTTTTAATTATTAAATCTATGGGTTTAGTTTTGGTTTTATGATTTACAGCTGTTCAGGGGCTCTGGGCTTCAGCAAAATGGCAGCCTTCAGCAAGAAGAAACAAGAGCAATGCTGGAGGCAATTTACAGCACACACTAATTTTTGTAGCACAATTAATGTGGAATTTTTGTTCCTTGCTAAAGAACATTATTTTTGAAACCAGTTGTTATGGGTAAAGTTCTGCCTTAATAACTTGATATTTCTGATGTAAAATTGTTGTAAGTACATAAACACTCTCAACTAACTTGTATGCAAAAACACAAACCAGGTAACAGAACAACAAGTTGATCAGCAAGAATATATATATATATTTATTTATTTATTTATTTTATTATTTATTTATTTTATTATTTATTTATTTATTTTATTATTTATTTATTATTTTATTATTTATTTATTTTTATTATTTATTTATTTATTTTATTATTTATTTATTTATTTATTTTATTAATTATTTAGGGTTGTGGCATCATTCTGCAAGACACTCATTCTGTAGTTGGATTGTCTGATTGCTGTCCTATGACTATGGCTACCTTTGGCCTGGATTTTCATTGAGAGATGCATTTTTTACATTAGTTCTTTATCTAAATGAAAATGTGTTGTTTTTGATCCATGTTTCCTGCTTGTTTACCCTGGGCACTCCTGGAACTTTATTATAGTTGAGAAATGAACATTGGATAGTTGAGTTACAGAGCAGGAATGTTGTTCTATATGTACAAATTCCTTCTCCTGTGACTCTTCATAGCTGATCAGAATGCATACAGAGTAAGTGCATCTAGCCCGTTGCTTTCAGATACATCAAATTGTCAAGTACGAGAAGCCCAGGGGACACCAGAAGAAAATAAATTTGTCTGCCAACTAAAGAAGCAAAATTGCTTTTATTAACCGGTGAACTGCTGAGGAGCAGTGGATTCCCATCATGCTGGGCTTTGTATATTTTGCAGCTAGCTGAACAATCAGTTAGTATGTATTTATCATGAGAAATCTATAATACACTGTCAATACGTAGTGTATTTCACTTTATTTTAATAAGCAAACTGTTAAATCAATTTTTAGATTACAATATGGTTATGGGGGGGGTTTGTTTTTTTGAATGTTGTAATCCTCGTTTAAAGGAATTATTTTATTAAATAAAGACTTGAAAGTTTGTTTTTAATTTTGGAAACCTGGGTCTCTATAGATGGAAGAATATAGTTAAGACGTTATTCATTTTTTTTTTTTTTTTTTTTTTGTGTTATATACAGGATTTTTATAGCGTCAGTTTGTGCAATGCTTTGCTATATAAAGGGAGACAGTACAATTACAATATATATAGTTCAAAACAGAAGGAATAGGTGCGCCCTGCTTATGGAGCTTACACTATTGTTGCGTGTTGATGCACTTCTGCTTCTCATCCCCTAACAAAACTCTAACTTGGATTCCTAGCACATAAAAAAAAAAAAGAAAAAACTGAAAACCATGGTACCAACACAAGCAATCTTGGTGCGCCAACATCTCCCGCTGTTCTATTGAATTCTGACAGCGGGGAGGCTTTCTCACACCCGCCAGAATTGACAGATCAGTGTGCTCAGCCATTTGCTGCAAGGGCTAAACAGATGCTGGTTTTCCCGCATTACCCGTCCACAAAAGCCAGATGTTGGATCGGCTTCTGTTGGATAGACGGCTGTGCATACTGTCTAAAAGTCTGCTTGTTTGTGCAAAACTGGACTGTTTTTGGACTGTGTGCACCCAGACAAGCTGCTGAATACACAGTTGAAATTCATGTAATAAAACAGTTATCTGCTTAAAAGCTTTGATTGGTGTAATCCAGGCATTGTTCATCTTATAACAAACATATAAATCCTTATTATTCACTCAGATGAATACAGCAGCACACTGATGATGTCATCTCTCTGCTCAATCTATTCTCATCTCTTGACTTGGTAATTGTACAGTGCAACAGAACTTACTGGCTACTGGTTCTGCCTCTCTCCTAATCTTTTCCCTGTAGAGAATATTAGGAGACTTGAATCAATATAAATTGGGCGGTTTACCAGTTGCATTTAAAAATACATGTACACTAAAAAAAAATTTATTACGCACTAATATTTTGAAATTCATAGCTGCATTTTATTGTTTTTAAAGCCTGCCTGTACTTTAGTTTCAGGTGCTGAATGTGTTCCTGCACAGATGTATCAATGCTTTAATTTTTGTTTTACAAGGCAATGGATCTGTCTGTGGATGAGTCAAGTTTAACAGGCGAAACGTCTCCATCTTCTAAATCTACCACCCCACAATCAGCAGCTACTAATGGGGATTTAACATCCAGGAGCAACATCGCCTTTATGGGAACTCTGGTTAGATATGGCAAAGCAAAGGTGAGGGTGTTTATGTATATTTGTGGCAGTAATGTGGCTTGATACCTAGTACACGCGATAAGAAAATCGAATGCAAAAAATCCAGCAGGCAGGGGATCCCAACACAAGCTGTCACAATTTGAAACGGCACAGCAATGCGGGGCTCAACCTACATGGCCGCGCCAATCATTCCTGTGATTAGACTACAAGTGACTGGTGGCTTGAGGTTCTCATTGAACTATGAAGGCGCTAGTGAGTGTTCTTATAGTTTATTGATCTTCCTGCTCTCAAATAACTACCTTCCTGTATCAGAGGTACAGGTAGACTGAGGAGCCTGACATTGCACCTGCGGCCTGACGGGTTCAATGCTCTTCTGGCTCTTTAGAAAAAGTTAATAAATGCACTTCTTTTTTTTTTTTTTTTTTTTTTTCTTGCACAAATGTAGATTTATTTGAGTGAACTTGGCATTTCAATAGGAAACCAAAATGATGAAAGTTCCTGTGATGTCTTTTATTTATTACAAAGGCAGTTAAGTCTCTAAAGTTGATCATAAGCTCTGTGAATTTTGACTAATTCGTGATGAGCTGCCCAATATTTGCTCAGTGGGTGGTGCCGCTCTCCCCGCTCCTTTTGAAGAGCCATGCTGGAAAGTTTTTTGCCCAACAGCTGCTGCAGCCAGGGGTGTGGGGAAAGAGATCCCTGCTAGCTGTCAGATCATGGAGGCAGTCCATTCGTAACCTGTTACAACCTGAATATGGGTGTAGCATTTTACAAAAGGTGAAGTTAACCTTTTAACACCTGTTTTAACAAGATGCATATGTAACTGTAATTCATGCTTTGAGTTGTGTTCTCCAGCTCTCCATTCTGTATGTGCATGACATTGTTTTTATCTTTTTAAAATGTTTAATTTTACCCAAAACAATACAAATGGTGCAATATCTAGCATAACCCATTACCCATCCATTCAATGTTTTAATATATACATAAATATACATGAATCTAGTCCGGTTACCTAGGCAATAATTGGAAAAGTCCTCTTATAGTTTATCGCACCCATACCATTGCATATCCTACACTCATACTTCCCTATGTCCTAACGTTCCATCTACACAACATAACACAAAAAAAAACAAGGAGAGAAAAAAAAATAATGTAGATGACATTGACTGTTACCCATACAGGTTAATAAGAAAAATCCATATGTTATAGCCAAAAAAGCAGATTGAATTAAGTACTAAAGGATTAAGCACACATTTTTCAGTTCCCTTAATATACAATGACCTCTCGGTGAAATCCGTTAAATGAAAGGAAATTCTGTACATGGTTACAACTGAAGCTTATTTTATGTGACATATTTAATAAAGCTGCGAATACACCAAGTTGTTTTACAAGGTCTTAGGTGCTGGAACAAGTATTCATATTATAATGTTCATATACTAGTTTTTAGTTTGTAATACGATCAGGTAGCCAGAAATGGCATCTATCCTATCTATCCTATCTATCCTATTTATCCTGTGCATCTAACCCACTGCGGCTGTTTTTGCTTGGTACAGGGAATAGTCATTGGCACTGGAGAAAATTCAGAATTTGGGGAGGTCTTTAAAATGATGCAAGCAGAAGAGGTGAGTTATGCCTAATGAACGGTTTAATATTCACAGGTAACTGACGTTTGAAATGTATCCTGCCTCCCATATGATTCCACTCTCTTATTGTGATGTTAAGCTTTAGATGCAGAATTACCCTGTTCAGGCTGCCATGGCCACACATTTCTGGAATGTCAGATTATGCAGTCTGTGAAATACGGTACATTTAAAGTAAAAAATAAAATAAAAATTATAATTACAATTACAAACTTGTTACTCACCTGCTCTGTGCAATGGTATTGCACAGTGCAGCCCTGATCATCCTTCTTGGGTCCCCACCAGCGATCTTGGCTCCGATCTTTTTGCGTGTCCCCAGCCATGCTTCATGGATGCACACAGCGAGACTGCATTTGATTGACAGCCCTGTGTGAATAGGAAAAAAGGGGAGAAGAGATGCAGCTGTGCACATCGCTGGATCTCCTCTCCGCGCTTCCCCTTCACACAGGGAAGGGGAGGGGGGGGAATAGAGAGAAATGAAAGATTTTTACCTTAATTTAAGGAATACTTTAAGGTATCATCTCTACAGAATCTCTACAGAATAATTGGCCACCAGTCCTAATGTGCTGCCCATTTACTCCTTTAGCGGACACCCTTGTGTTTTGTCATCGTTGGCAGTTGGTTGACTCTATGTAACATTCAAATGATGTTTAGCAATGGCAGTCTAAACAGAGTTTGGCTGCATGTGAGGTCTGATGTTACATTATGGGAGACAATGATATTCATAATTTGAGGTCCTGTTTAATGTGTTTTCCTGCACCATAACTATTTATCTTATGTTGGTTACCGTAACTTGTGCAAAGAACACATCCAGATTGTAGTTCTAATTGTATGGCCTACCTTTTTGATGTACAAAATAGGTGGGCGCCTAAACTCAGTTTCTCATTAAACTGAAGTGGACCTTGATTATTTGTACCTCATCCAATCAGAGAAAGCTTTGCATTCATTCAAGAAATGCAGAACATTCTTTGAACAGCGCCAGTGCCAAGTGGCCGACATCTTGTGTTCAGTAAGCAGCGGTGCAGCCACTCGGCACAGGACCTGAAAGCAATTGAAGATCACTGGAATAGTGGTGTCTACTTCAGTGATTTCCAGCTTCAGGGGCATTGGCCAGGTTACTTTAGTCCATCTTGGACCAATGTAAATATGTATAACATACCAATGCCTGAAATTATTCTTTAATCCTTGTTCTCTCTGATGGGAGACAGACAGGTGTGGCCATAGAGGTAAACTAAGAAGGTACTGTTTATAAAGACATAAAACATGTCACCTAAAGTAGCTTGGTTCATACCTATACGCATCTACTAGTTCATACTAAAACCCCCAGGACCCAAGCAGTTGGTCTATTCCACTGGTTTATTGGTGCCTGTCTTGTGATTTTTGTATAATTTTATGTAGCCGTTGACTGCAATACAATACCTCTGCTTCCCTTTTTTGCATAACAATTCTGCATCGGCAAAACATGCTTTGTGGTAAAGTGCTCTTGGTTAAGACCCGACACAAGTAGGCTGTGATATTCTTTTCAGTTTGGAACACGTCTCCTCAACATAACCTCATGTGATCATGCCACTGTTGTGCTCAAATTTACAAATAATTTGTCCGACTAGCTGGTTTTGACAGCATTGTGGCAACAATTAAGATGGCAGATCCTTTGCCAAAAAGATTGCAGTCTCAAATTTGCATTAAAAGTGTTTTTGAACAACCCCGGCCACATGATAGAGTACTATATACGAGGGGCGTTGAAGTCAAACTGGGACTCTTGCATTTTTATATAATGAAAGAACAAAGTTCAAGGAGTGGAAACTGCATTTATTTTTCGACATACTCCCCTGCTACATTTATACACTTATCCTAAGTAATGCCTGGGAAGCTTTAGCATAGAAGGCTTTGTCAGTATGCCTAAACAATCCGAGGACGGCCGCCTTCACCTGTTCATCTGTGCTGAAATGCTAACCTCTGAGGAACTCTTTTCGGAGGCCAACAGGTGGAAATCGCTCAGAGCGAGGTCCTGGAATGTGACAATACCTCCCAGCCCATTTGTGCACATAGTACTGTAAAGAGTATGAGCTTGTGCAATGTCCCGGAGAAACAGGACGCCCTTAGTGATCAAACCAGGCCCCTCGTAGCAAGAGGCTTTCTATTGGGGGCACTCAGCAGGGACGAGAAGCCAGGACTGCTGGCTGTGGATCCAAAAATGATAAAGGACCCAAAAGAACAGGATATTAAAAAAAAAAAATCCATTTTTAGAATCCTTTTAAACTTTATATTGTCCTTTTTATAGAACTTTTGCTTTGCCAGTGAGGGTTAGTCATTACATTCATTAATTATTCTCTCTGTGCAGCAATATGCCAGTCATATTAGCAAACAGTAAGACATTTGTTGCCTATGTGAACCATGTTGTTATGCAGCCTTGGGCATGTGGGTAGCCCCACATTTCCTATTTCTGCTTTGCCAGATGGCCAATTAGAACAACACACAAGGGCCATTTTCACATGGCGTTTATGCATCAGTTTGTTGATTCATAATGGAGATAACATTTTCTTTCTCTAGGCACCGAAGACTCCGCTGCAGAAGAGCATGGATATTTTAGGAAAGCAGCTTTCCTTGTATTCTTTTGGTATAATAGGTGAGTATATATTCTGTAGAGCCTCATGCCTCCCTCCCTAGCAGTGTGGAGTGTTTATCATCTGTGGTTCACAGTCATTGTCGGTCAATTATCACAGCAGAAAATATCTTGTTTTCAGGGTGTCGGGAGGTATTTTTGGCTCAGTCGTCTTGGCTGCTTTCCATTTTCCTGTACAGAACATCAAACATTATTATGAATTAAAGCATGGGATATCTCTTAGAGAGAGAGCACATTTATTATAATGCCACTCATCTTTATCTTCATTTGTTCATAAGCTGTATTTCTCATGGTTAGTTAAAATTCAACACCACCTGCTACATTTCCAGAGATAATCATTCTTCTATGGTGTTTTTTTATTTTTTTAGGTGTTATAATGCTGGTGGGATGGCTGCAAGGGAAGCATATCCTCGATATGTTCACTATTGGAGTAAGGTAAGGGAATTGCATATCTGCACCAGCAATTGCTTTGTAGACAGGAACAATCTCTAAATAAACCTGTCACAAGCCCTAGCATATAATTAAAATGCATAAACAATTGTTACCTTCAGTAAAACCAGATGTCAGCAACGTCGGTTAATATCGACATCTCAAATTCTCCTCTTGAATATATTGACCTTTTCACAAAATGTAACCTCTGTTTAATTTGATCTTTTATCATATACTGTTTTCCCTCAATTGTAACCAGTTTACTTTAAACAAAAATGCATTGTTCATTAAAAAAATAAAATAAAAAAATTCCCCATCAAAAAAATGTAAAACACAAACATGACATACTTGCCTGCTCTGTGCCAAGTTTTTCCACATAGCAGCCCTGATACTCCTTTTCTCGGGCCCCCCACCAGCACTCCTGGCCTCTCCCTTCTGCCAAGTGCCCCCAGAACAAGCAGCTTGGAATTGGGGCACCCAAGCAGGCTCGCTTCTGTGCTGCGGCTCCACGTGTCCATTCTAGCACACAGCCACGGCTCGGCCCCACCCCCTCTCCTCCTCATTGGCTCGCTGGGTGCGATTAATGATGGCTTCGTCTGTTGTCTTAGCCAATAAGGAGGGGAAGTCCCCTGAGAAAAACTGGGGCTCTTGCGCACATCGCTGGAGGAAGATCGAAAAGTGTTAGGGGGGGACTGATGGTGCTGCACAAAAAACATTTTTTGCCAACCTAAATAAAGCATGCAGCAACTCGGGCTGTAGCTATTCCATGGCAAAAGTTAAATAGCACGCCCCATTCAGCAGATGGTACCACCGCTCAACATCACCTTATTCAAGTGAATGGAGCCGCACTGCCCAATGCACACGTTTTAATGCGCTAATGCATCACTTTGAGGGTTCAAACAGGTTGTGAGGAGATGATATCGCCTCCTCACCACTTGTCAAATGAT
Organism: Rana kukunoris; assembly: GCA_029574335.1. Classification (NCBI taxonomy): domain Eukaryota; kingdom Metazoa; phylum Chordata; class Amphibia; order Anura; family Ranidae; genus Rana; species Rana kukunoris. Next base: position 135,819,755 of record CM056053.1, read on the forward strand.
CTCTGAAAAGTGATTTTCCACCAATCACTTTCAAAGGTGAAGCTACGCTAGCCACACATGTGAACAAGCAATACAATGAAATTGCCACTGTCTGATCTGTGTTTTTTGATTTATATGCATTATGTTGGATGGTTAGAAATACTGAAATGTATCTTGATTAAAAAAGGGGAAAAAAAAGCCAGCATAAGATAAAATCTAATTGTTTCCTTTTTTCCGTTTACAGTCTGGCAGTAGCAGCCATCCCTGAGGGACTGCCCATTGTGGTAACTGTAACACTGGCGCTTGGCGTGATGAGAATGGTGAAAAAAAGAGCTATTGTGAAGAAATTACCCATTGTAGAAACACTTGGTATGAATCCCAAATGAAATTACCATATCGTGTTCTGTATTTTATGAATCCCTTCAGGCCTAGTGTACTATCTGCAGTCTTCAATGCTGCTGAAAATGAAGATCAATGATTCACGGAGTAGTCAGTACTTTACAGTTATAGGGACATAGTGTTTAAAAATACATTAGAGTGTTAATATTGAATCAGAGGGAATCTGTCTACGATAAATGTTTTTTTTTTTTTTTTTTTTTTACACCACCATGTTTTAACATGAGCAACTAATACAGAAACCTATGAAAAAGCAATGCAAATCCACGAGCAGTACTACATTTACTTATATCTCGTTCCTCTCTTCGATTTACCTCCCAGGTGCATGTAGGCTTTTTATGCATCCGTTCCTTAACCACTTCCTTACTGGGCACATATACCCTCTTCCTGACCAGGTGAAATTTCAGCTTGCGGCACTGTGTCTCTTTAACTGACAATTGCGCGGTCGTGCGATATGGCTCCCAAACAAAATTGGCGTCTTTTTTTCCCCACAAATAGAGCTTTCTTTTGGTGGTATTTGGTCACCTCTGCGGTTTTTATTTTTTGCGCTATGAACAAAAAAGAACGTCAATTTTGAAAAAAAATACAATATTTTTTACTTGTTGCTATAATATACAAAAATAGCCCAATTAAAAAAAAAAAATTCAGTCTAGGCCGATAGGTATTCTTCTACATATTTTTGGTAAAAAAAAAAAAAAATTGCAATAAGCGACTGGTTTGCGCAAAAGTTATAGCGCCTACAAAATAAGGGACAGAATTATTATTTTTTTATTTATTTTTTTTACTAGTAATGGCGGCGATCTGCGATTTTTATTGCGACTGCGACATCATGGCGGACACATCGGACACTTTTGACACATTTTTGGCACCATTCACATTTATACTGCAATCAGTGCTATAAATATGCACTAATTACTGTATAAATGTGACTGGCAGGGAAGGGGTTAACACTAGGGGGTGAGGAAGGGGTTAATGTGTATCCTGCATTGTATTCTAACTGTGGGGGGAGGGGAGGGGGTGACTGATCTGTGTCACTATGTACAAGAGACACAGATCGGTCTGCTCTCTCCAGTGACAGGACGCTGTCATTGTGAGTGCCGGCAATGAGAGATGATCTCACATGATTACATATGAGATCATCTCTCATTCGCCGCACAGATCGAATCGCAAACGGCCACTCTGATTGGCCATTCGCGGCGATATGTGATTGGCTGTGTCCAAGGGACACGGCCAGTACACAAGTTCCCCGCTGCACGCTCTGGAGCGCGCGCTGGGAACAAAGAAAGAGGCTGCCGTGAAAACACGGCGGCCCGGAGATTTAGAGCCACCCCGCGGCCGCATATAGTCGTACGGCCGTAGGGAAGTGGTTAAGAAGGAATACCTCCAATAACATGGAGGTTGCCAATGTTGACTTGCCGTTATGTAAATTCTTGTTGCCCGACTGTCATTCTCAATCGGTCACTAGCCGAGAACAAATATGCTCTAAAGATGTCTTGTTTCTGACTTTTCTGAGATGTGCATTTGCACTGACCCAAAGTAATGAAGCCAATAAGTTTGCATAACAGCCAAATCAATGCGTTACTATCCAGCCTCCAGCTCTCCACTCTGCCTTGAGAATGGCAGCGGCGAAAGTGAAGGTTGAGAAAGCGGCACCTAAATGGCGTGACTGCGGATCTGGATCTGACAGTGGCTCAGTCTGGACCTAGACCGCCATCTGCCATTTAGTGATGCCTTCCCTATACTTGACTTTGAAGTACCTGGAACCCTGTATTTGTCAAATTACGTATTAGTGAGAAATACTATAGTATCACAGAATTTTTGTGGAAATATGGTCTTTTTAAAAATCTTGTGCGGTTATTATTCACGATTTATATAGCGCCAATAGTTTACGCATTGCTTTACAATGTATAGGGAGGACAGCACAATTACAGTACAATTCCATACAGAATGTACAGGAGGGTCCTGCTCGTAGAGCTTACATTCTAAAGGGAGGGGGTCGTGAAACAAAAGGTAATGGCTGCAGAGAATGATTTGATGGGGGTGGCTCAGGGACATTTGTTAGGTGGGTGTGAGATAGATAGGTACCAGGTCACAATGCAGTAGTTGATCTGAGAAAGGGTTGTATTGGCTATCACATTAAACTGAAATTGTTCTTTAAAGGTATTGCACTCTTTCCAATGTGTTTTTGTTACTTTAACGTTGTATTAGTGTATTTCTATTCCCTGTTTGTTTGTCTTGGCTTGCAATGATGAGCTCACATGTTGTGGCTGCAGTGTGTAGAGTCATTGCTCATTGGGTCCCCCATGTCAATGCAGTAAAAGAAGTGTGGGTATTTATTTTTTAAGAATCGTACTTGCCTAGGTGGATCTTGTTGCAGATACTTGGCCACCCCCACATAACAGTGAAGACCAAGTCTAAGATAGACCTGGATCCCAAGTTGGACTCTTGGATATTGTAGAACTATAGAACCAATTATACAGTGGGTATAGAAAAGAATCGCCCCTTTGCAGCTCGAAATTAAGAAACATTATTTTTTGTTTTATCCAGCAGTGTTCACTTAGTGCAACTTATAACAAGTGAACGATGTAACCTCAGCATGTCAAAAAAAAAAAATACAAAAAAGTCACAAACGGAAACACTGAGTTGGAAAAAGGATCACTCCCTCCTAAAAATGACTTGTAAACTCAATCAGGTGTAGCCAATCGCCTTCTCAATGGTACACAAAGCAATTTGACTCTCAACTGTGATCAGCTGTAATCCTTTTGATTAAAACAGCACAAACGTTTTTTTTGCAGCATTTCAGTCCCTGGTAGTGCAACTAAAGCAAACGGTCAATTATGGATGGTAACGCACCGTCAAAAGATCTTCGGGATAAAGCTGTTTACAGACACAAGTCAGGAGATGGGTGCAACAAAATACAAAGGCTTTATCAATGCCTAGAAACACAGTGACGTCTATATTAAAAGATGAAAGGTATTTGGTACGACACAAACCCTCCCTGGATCAGGTCGTCACTCCAAACTGGATGAAAGAGCCAGAAGGAAGCTTGTCAGAGAGGCTACCAAGAGGCCTACAGCAAATCTGAAGTAGCTGCAGGGATTTGACAGAGTGGTCATTCTGTGCATGTGAGACCAAGACCACAAATTCTTCAAGTGTGGCTTGTATGGGAGGGTTAAAGGAAAAAAGCTGCTTCTCAAGAATGGCCACATGCAGTCAGTCATGCTTGAAGATTCTGAGGCCACATGGAAAAGGGTGTTCTGTCAGATGAGACTAAAATGTAATTTTCTTTCTCGTACATCACGGGACACAGAGCGGCATATTCATTACTATGTGGGTTATATGGAGTACCTTCAGGTGTGGACACTGGCAATCTTCAAACAGGAAGTCCCCTCCCTATATAACCCCCTCCCCTAGAGGGAGTCCCTCAGTTTTTTCGCCAGTGTTTTAGGTGTTGGTCACGGAATAGCTTTGCTCCACATCCTTGGGATTAAGGGCGGGCTAACCGGATCTGTCCAAGGAGCCTCAGTGCCAAAGTGGACAGTACCCGGGCCCCAAACCGTGGGGTTTTGCCTATAATGTTCCTCTTTGGAGGGCTGGACCCTGGGCCCAGGACTTGGAGTTTGCAAAACCATAAAGTTCCTGTTTGCCAGGGTGCTATATAGGTCCAGGACAGTGGGTACCTTCATAGGACCCCAGGGCCTGAAGGTCTACTACGCTACCCACGGAGATGGGAGAAGATTGGATCAGTTTGCTGGTCAAACATCCTGCAGCATGGAGCAGGTAAGGGGGAGCCTGCGGGACTTGGTTCGACAGCAGGCTCCCCGGGGTAACCTAAAAGGGGGGATAGCCTAAGTATGCTCTGCATGGGCAACCGTGATCACTATGTCTAAGAGAGACAGGATGACACCCTTTCTCCCCCCATCACTAGGCCCCCCTGTCTAAATATGTGTTGCTAGCTAACCTGCTGTTTCTTCCTAGGGCTAGTAAGGATCCCTAGGGGCCTTGAGAGAGTCCTACCTGGCCGGGGGTTTGAATCTGCCGCCTGTTTCTGCGTGCCTGGATCTCCAGCAGCGCGGCTCCTCCATGTTCCTCCTGTTTTCCGGCATACGCGCGCGCGCGCGTGCGCGCGCACGTCTTATTGACATTTTTCGCGCCGTCCAGACAGGAGGGCGGGGGGGGGGCGGGCCTGCGGCGTCATACAGGGGCGCGCCTTTGTGCTGTTATAGACAGCAGGCTTTGTCAGTACTCAGTCTAAAGCTGATCTTTCAAGGAGAGGACGCAGAGCGGCAGAACAGTGACTCCCGGTGGCGGAAGAGGGGTAGTACATGTGGACTTTGTTCCAATGCCTTTATTGTTAAGCCAAGAATCCCCCTTATTTTGCAGCAGGTTGGAGGCTGGCAAACTTAAATTAGGGTCACTGTATGTTGTCAAAGAAAATATATAATATATAATATATAATTATTTAAAAAAAAAAAAAAAAAAACCAACATACGGGCCCATCAGTTTTTGGGACACTAGTGATCTATTCTCCCCTAAACTCTGAAATTGGTACTCCTGGCCACTACAGTCTGTTGTGTGGGCGGAGTCCCTCGATTTTGTATTATGGCTTCCAAGGGTTCGGGGTCAAAGGGGACAAAAAAGACCAAAAAAACAAAAGGGGTCCCTTTCTGATTCTGATATGCCGGTACTTTCCCCGCAGCTTATTAATTTAAGAAGCGCCTTGGATGAGCCATTAGGGGGATCTGGTGCGGAGGCTGGCCCAGATCAGCCCAGCCCTGTGTTTATCACAGAGGAGATGCTAGCCGTATCCCTAGGGGGGCTAGAAGAGAGAATAGCGGCATTGATCGCCAGAGCTATTCCTGGTAAGAAACGGGTTAGATCCCCATCACCAGGGGGTGTATCCTCAGATGCTGAGATTCTCTCTCCGGAGGAATTAGAATCACAGGAGGATCAACTGGACCTGAACCAAGAGGGTTCAGGGATGGAGGGGTCTACCTCTGAGGAACCATTTTCAGACTCCCAGACAGAGAGACTGTGGGTACAGTCTTTGACGGACATGGTCCGCTCGGCATTTAGTTTGCCATTGCCAGAACTTCAGGTTCCTCCGGTATCCTCTCTGGGCTCTTTGAAAGCCCCGTTAAGCAACGCAGTTTTTCCGGTCCATCCTCTCTTGGAGGAATTGATCTTTCGGGATTGGGTACGGCCGGACAGGGTTTTTCTGCCACCGAAAAGATTTGCGGTCATTTATCCCATGGAGGAAAAATTCTCCAAGAAGTGGAGGCTCCCAGTAGTGGATGCAGCCATCTCATGTGTGAATAAATCACTAACTTGCCCGGTGGAAAACATACATATGTTTAAAGATCCGGTTGATAAAAGATTAGAGACACTTTTAAAAGCATCCTTTGCTACGGCAGGAGCAGTGGTGCAGCCAGCGGTAGCTGCAATTGGAGTTTGTCAGGCATTAAAAGACCAGACAAAAGAGATGTTAAAGGACATGCCTACCCAACAAGCAGAAGAGTTTGCTGACATTTCCAGAGCTCTGTGTTTCGCGGTAGATGCTATAAAAGATTCCATCCAGCAGGCTTCTCGTTTATCACTGTTTGGTACACATGAGAAGGCTCTTATGGTTGAAGAGCTGGGCGGCAGAACCCCCATGCAAAAAGCTTCTGGCAGGATTTCCCTTCCATGGAGGACGACTCTTCGGAGAAGATCTGGATAAATATATTCAGACTATTTCAAATGGCAAGAGTACCCTTTTACCGGTCAAAAAGACATTCCGGGCTCCTACATTTAAAAGGCAGCTTTTTCCTGTCTCGGGGCCCTCTAATTCCAGGCAGTATCGACGGCCGCCTGCACGATCCAACGTTAACAGTAGATCGCAGGGACAGACCCCTGGGGGTAAGAAGCCGTGGTATCGCAAGCCGTCAAAGACAGCCCCTAAGTCTGCCTTATGAAGGGGCGCCCCCACTCTCACGGGTGGGGGGAAGGCTTCGTCTCTTCTCAGAAGTTTGGGAAGCCAAGATCCCCGACAATTGGGCCCGGGCATCTGTAACCACAGGTTACAGATTGGAGTTTCTAAGATATCCTCCGCCTCATTTTCAAGAATCAAGGCTACCAAGGGATCCAGCAAGGAAGGCCTCAATGCTGGCAGCTTTGGATCACCTGCTTTGCCAGGACGTAATTATAGAAGTGCCAGCCCAAGAGCAAGGCCTAGGTTTCTATTCCAATCTCTTTGTCATACCAAAGCCCAACGGCGATGTCAGGCCAATCTTGGACCTAAAGAGGTTAAACGCTTATCTAAGGGTGCGGTCCTTCCGGATGGAATCCATCCGGTCAGCAGCCGCTGCGCTTCAGAAAGACGATTTTCTGGCCTCCATAGACATAAAAGATGCTTACCTTCATGTACCAATCTTTCAGTCGCATCAAAGGTTTTTACGCTTCGCGGTGGGGCAGCGACACTTCCAATTCAGGGCGCTCCCTTTCGGGCTGGCCACGGCCCCCCGGGTATTCACGAAGATCCTAGCCCCAGTTCTGGCCAATTTAAGGATCCAAGGAGTCACAGTCCTAGCATACTTGGACGACCTTTTAATCATAGATCACTCACGGACGGGTCTGCAAAAGGCAGTAAACCTCACGGTTCGGTACCTCGAAGAATTCGGCTGGGTCCTAAACCAGGGAAAGTCAGCATTCCAGCCTACAAAGCAGTTGGAATACCTCGGCATGAGGTTAGACACAGAACATCAAAAGGTGTTCCTGCCCCTTGTAAAGATCAAGGCGATCAAGGGGTTGGTTCAGTTGGTTATAAACAAGAAAAGACCAACTATTCGCCTGTGTATGCGATTACTAGGCAAGCTAGTGGCCACATTCGAGGCAGTACCATACGCTCAGATCCACACTCGCGTCCTACAGGCAGCCATTCTAGCAGCCTGGGGCAAGAGGGCACATGCCTTAGAGTCCCCTTTGACGCTATCATCAAGGGTCCGACAGAGCCTGGCCTGGTGGTTGAACCCTCAGAATCTTCTAAAGGGAAGATCCTTCAGCCCTGTTGTCTGGAAGGTAGTTACCACAGACGCCAGCCTGGCAGGCTGGGGGGCGGTCTTCGAAGGGTTCTCCCGCCAGGGAACTTGGGTGAAAGCAGAGAGGCAGCTCCCCATCAATATCTTGGAAATCAGAGCTGCTCGCCTAGCCCTGTTGGCGTGGACCTCCAGATTAAAGGGGTTCCCGGTGAGAATCCAGTCAGACAATGCCACGGCGGTGGCATACATAAACCACCAAGGGGGAACCAGGAGCCAGGCCGCTCAAAGGGAAGTGAACTTGATTTTTCAATGGGCAGAGGTTCATGTACCCTGCATTTCAGCGATATTCATTCCCGGAGTGGACAACCTGCAGGCAGACTTCTTAAGTCGCCAGAGTCTGTTGCCAGGGGAGTGGTCTCTGCATCCCCAGGTCTTTCAGACAATCTGCCAGAGGTGGGGAACGCCAGACGTAGATATAATGGCATCCAGGTTCAACAAGAAACTAGACAGGTTCGTGTCGCGAGCGAGGGATCCTATGGCCTGCGGAACAGATGCGTTGGTTTGCCCTTGGCATCAATTCAAACTTCTATATGCATTCCCTCCACTACAGTTACTCCCCCGCCTGTTGCGCAAGATCAGAGTGGAGCACAAGCCAGTCATTCTAATAGCTCCAGCTTGGCCCCGGAGGGCTTGGTACTCACTAGTCCTGAATATGGCAGTGGGAGACCCTTGGACTCTTCCTCTACAACCAGACCTACTCTCACAAGGCCCGATCCTCCACCCTACATTACAGCGTCTAAATTTGACGGCCTGGAGGCTGAATCCCTGATTCTCAGGGGTAGGGGTCTGTCTAAGCAGGTAATCCCTACCCTGATTAAGGCTAGAAAGCCGGTCTCCAGGGTAATTTATTACAGGGTGTGGAGGAACTATATAGGCTGGTGTGAATCCAAAAGATGGAATTGCCGCAAATATACTATTGATAGGGTGTTAAGTTTTCTCCAGCTAGGAGTGGATAAAGGCCTGGCACTAAGCACAATCAAAGGACAGATCTCAGCTCTGTCAGTGTGGTTTCAGAGGCCGCTGGCCACCCACTCGCTGGTAAAGACCTTCTTACAGGGGGTCTTGCGTATTAATCCTCCTGTCAAGTCACCAGTTTGTCCTTGGGACCTAAATCTTGTCCTGTCCACTCTACAGAAACAGCCTTTTGAGCCTTTGGCTGAGATTCCTTTACTCTTACTGACAAGAAAATTGGTTTTCTTGGTCGCCATAGTTTCGGCCAGGAGAGTGTCAGAATTAGCAGCCTTATCGTGTAAGGAACCATATCTTGTTCTGCATAAGGACAGGGCAGTTCTCCGGCCCCATCCTTCCTTTCTACCAAAGGTTATATCCAAATTTCACTTAAACCAGGATTTGGTACTTCCATCCTTCTTTCCAAAACCTACATCTAGAAAGGAGGGGTTGCTGCATACCTTGGATATTGTCCGGGCCATGAAGGCCTATCTTAAAGCTACGGAAAAGATCCGGAAAACAGAGGTGTTATTCGTTCTACCAGATGGCCCCAAGAAGGGGCAGGCAGCTGCAAAATCCACCATCTCGAGATGGATTAAACAATTAATCATTCAAGCCTACGGATTGAAGAGGTTGCCCCCTCCGTTGTCGGTAAAGGCCCATTCTACCAGGGCCATGGGCGCCTCTTGGGCAGCACACCATCAGATCTCTATGGCTCAGATATGCAAGGCGGCAACGTGGTCATCAGTCCACACGTTTACAAGGTTTTATCAACTAGACGTGAGAAGAAATGCGGATACTGCCTTTGGTCAGGCAGTACTACAGGCTGCAGTTTGAAATCCTCGGGATCAGAAACACCCTTGGTTATATATAAAAAAAAAAAAAAAAAAAAAGAAAAAGGTTCTTCTTTCTTGACTAATTTGGAAATATTATTATGATTTGAGTTTAACTCTAAAATTGAATCCTTCTTTGGAAGATGTCTCCCTCCCCTCATTAAAGCATTGCTTTCGGACATCCCACATAGTAATGAATATGCCGCTCTGTGTCCCGTGATGTACGAGAAAGAAAAAGGGATTTTTAAATACAGCTTACCTGTAAAATCCTTTTCTTGGAGTACATCACGGGACACAGAGCTCCCACCCCTCTTTTGGGTGACCATTTTGGGAGGCATACTGCTTGCTACAAAACTGAGGGACTCCCTCTAGGGGAGGGGGTTATATAGGGAGGGGACTTCCTGTTTGAAGATTGCCAGTGTCCACACCTGAAGGTACTCCATATAACCCACATAGTAATGAATATGCTGCTCTGTGTCCCGTGATGTACTCCAAGAAAAGGATTTTACAGGTAAGCTGTATTTAAAAATCCCTTTATTTGGCTTCAACACCAAATGATATTTCTGGTGGAAATCCAATGCAGCTCACCATCCAAATAACACCATTCCTACAGTTAAGCATGTAGGTGGTAATATCCTGTTATGGGGTGTTTCTCTGTAGCAGGGAGTAGAGCACTTGTCAGGATAGAAGGGAAAATAGATGGGGCAAAATACCATTCAATTCTTAAGGAAAATCTGCTGCCCTCTGCCATGTTGGAAGGTAAACCTTCTTCCCATTGACAACTTTCTGGCAATGTCCCAAACTACACAGCAAAAATGACCATACAGTAGTTGATGGAGAAAAAGATGAATGTCCTTGCATGGCCTAGTCAGAGCCCAGACCTAAACCCCATTGAAAGTTTGTGGAATGAAGACTGCAGTCTACAAACGGTCACCATCAAATTTTGAAGAGTGGGCAAATATTGCAAAGTCTAGTGTAAAGTTATTAGAGACCTATCCCAACAGACTAAGCTGTAATTTAAAGAAAAAGGCGGTTCAACAAAATACTGACACAAGGAGGTGAACCTTTTTCTAATTTGGTGATTCTGACATGTTGGTGTTGTAGCTTTCACTTTTATATAAAATATAGCTGGATAAATCAAGAACTGTGTCTGTCTTCATTTCATGTTAAATCAACAAAATGTGATTATTTTAATGGGGGGTGATTCTTCCTCTGTATATTCCTGAGATTTTGTTTAAATCATAGTAGTTACTTGCAACCAATACGGTATTTGTCCGAGTTAAGTCTAAAAGCAAACATTTATGTGTTGTGAGGAATTGGTTCGGTAGCAGGTGTGTGTGACCCCCTGGATGGGTTCACTACACGCTGAACTGTACAGAAAGGCAGTTGAGGATGGTTGAAAACAAAGGATATGGTTTATTTTTCCATATTGCTGGATACAAGTGCAAGCATCAAAACGGCATAAACAAAACCTAAAATAAACCCTTGCCACTTGGGGCGTCTACCTTCCCAAAACAGGAACCTACCTATGGAGTCTGGCACAGCCTACTGCTGGTCTTACAGCAGAAAACAAAATGTCTCTTTGATATTTATCACACAGAAATATCAACAAGCACCTCACCTCTTCAGAAGTCACTGCTCTTCTTCACTCAAAAAGCCTCAGGATGCAGCAAACAGTAGCCATCCTTTTGGATGTCTTTATAGAGGCCTTAATTACCTCATTCTAAACAGCTGAAGTTTTCCAACGCCCTAAACCTTTCTGGCTATTTCTGCAGCCAAATTTAAGTAATTTAAAGTGTTACTAAACCCAGAACCCTGCATTCACTATATCTAGTCTCCCACAGTACACAGGACATGGAAATGCAATTATTTTAGTACAGTGAAACCTTGGTTTAAGAGTAACTTTGTTTGAGAGTTTTTTTTTTTTAAATTCTGACTCGGTTTGCGAGTGACTCGCAAGACGAGCAGAATTCAAGCTAAATAGGCCTGCAGTACCTCATTTGGCCTGAGGTACGGGGGCGCAGAAGCCGAGCAGGGCCAAAAATAGAAAACGGAGCCGAAAATAGGCCTGCAGTACCTCCATTTAGCCTGAGGTATGGGGGCACAGGAAACGAGCTGAAGTGTCCTCGGGCCTTTTCGGATGTTTTTGGCGATCTGGCTCCCCCCACCACTTTGAAATGCGTGTACTTTGGATTAAGAGCATACTCCTGGAACGGACTATGCTCGTAATACGAGGTCCAACTATTATAAACTGCTAAATAGCTTTTTCTCATCACCAGTATATAACAATCTTGTGACTTTTGTCCAGCCAAGCTCTGGTTAAAGCTCATAGGAGGCGTTTTCTGACTGTCAGCTGATTGGCCCTGTGCTGAACACATGCACTCTCCCAAGAAATAAAAAACCTTTCTAGCAATACACAACAAAATGAGCATGTGCAGCCTGACTCCATAGACTGTTATCCGCAAATTATCAGGGGACAGTAGGAGGGGAGGCTCAGAAGACGGGATCAAACTGCCTTTTTACACAATGCAGAGGATTAACACTTTAGGTTCCACAGTGAGTATAACAAGCATACTTTACTGCATGGGTCTTCAAACTACGGCCCTCCAGGTGTTCAGGAACTACAATTCCCATCATGCCTAGTCATGTCTGTGAATGTCAGAGTTTTACAATGCCTCATGGGAAGTGTAGTTCCGCAACAGCTGGAGGGCCGTAGTTTGAGGATCCCTGCTTTACTGCACATACATACTGATTTTACTGTTAAGGGGTTTAGTTGCACTTTAATTGCAGTAATGAGAGAAAAGTGATAACAGAAAAGATACAGCAACCGATTTGAAGACCTGTTGTTTCTCCCTGCTATCTTGGATTACGGTCTGTATGGCTACTAGGAAACTGGCTGTACAAAACAAAAGCAACCAATGTTGCCAAATTAAATATTACTTTTGGCAACAGGCCATAAAGTGTTGTGTAAATGAGCACTTCCGATCATCAAACAATCTGTAAAATCTTTGTGATTGCTGCACAGTTAGAAAATGTATACAGTGAGGTGGTGCATTGGAATTTGCTGTAGGTGTGGAGTACATCCTTCGCCCATTATTATAAAAATACAGAACACGCACACTGATCGCTAGTTGGCTTTTTAATGTAAAACAAGAAAAAGTCAAATGAACTTGTGAGTGTATGCTTGTGTATTGCATTTTTTGGGTTAGCCCTGAAAAGAGGATCACTCGATCCTGGGGCTGTAGATGTCATTTGAGGATGGTTAGATGTTCTTCACAGTGAGGCATCTGCTTGTCTAAGGCCACCACAATGGTGGTAGATGGAAAATGTGTTACTTTAACCACTTGAAGACCCAGACCAAAATGCAGCTAAAGGTCCTTGCCCCTTTTTGCGATTCGGCACTGCGTCGTTTTAACTGACAATTGCGCGGTCGTGCGACGTGCCTCCTAAACAAAATTGGCGTCCTTTTTTCCCCACAAATAGAGCTTTCTTTTGGTGGTATTTGATCACCTCTGTGGTTTTTATTTTTTGCGCTAGAAACAAAAATAGAGCGACAATTTTGGAAAAAATGCAATTGTTTTACCTTTTGCTATAATAAATATCCCCCAAAAATATATATATAAAAATATATTTTTTCCTCAGTTTAGGCCGATACATATTCTTTTATCTATTTTTGGTAAAAAAAAATCGCAATAAGCGTTTATCGGTTGGTTTGCGCAAAATGTATAGAGTTTACAAAATAGGGGATAGTTAAATTGCATTTTTATTAATTTCATTTTTTATTTTTTACTACTAATGGCGGCGATCAGCGATTTATTTTTTTCGTGACTGCGACATGGCGGACACTTTGGACAATTTTAACACATTTTTGGGACCATTGTCCTTTTCACAGCAAAAAATGCATTTAAAATGCATTGTTTACTGTGGAAATGACAGTTGCAGTTTGGGAGTTAACCACAGGGGGCGCTGATGGGGATATGTGTGACCTGAAGTGTGTTTACAACTGTAGGGGGTGTGGCTGTAGGTGTGATGTCATCGATTGTGTCCCCCTATATATTCTGCTGACGTATATGTGCAGGAGGCGGTCATTAAGTGGTTAACAAAGTATTCAACTTTTTTCAGCTGATCCACCTTCTTGTGGTTTTCTAACTATGTTGTTTACATGCTCTGTAATCGCACAATTACTTTTAACCTTCTCCTGGTCTGTGGCTGTAAGTGGCATTGTAGTCCAAGCAGACTGTATAGCTAGGTAGAAAATGTAAGTGTTTAAAGCCTCGTACACCCGATTGGATCCCATTGGACAAATCTGTGGAATTTTGTGGCGTTGGCCATGAACTTGTATTGCATACAAACGGGAAAACATTGTTGACCAACATACACAAAACTACATGTTTTTTCAGCTCTTTTGGGCAACTACTACTAATATTGTCTTATGGTGAGCATTGCTTCTGAGCATGCATGTTTGTACTTTGGATTTTTTCCCGATGGACTTCTGTACACACGATCGCATAATCCGACATCACACATTTGTTGGGAAAATGTAAAACCTGCTATCCCACAAAAATGTCGACACCAATTGTCCAATGGAGCATACAAAGGTCGGATTTTCCGACAACATACTGCCATCACACAATACCTGACGGAAAGTCTGGTCGTGTATATGGGTCTTTATAGCAAAGACCCTTCCTATTCCAAAATAATCCTGGCAGTTATCACTTCAGAACCACCATTTGCAGTAGCTATTTCTTGCTATAGGAACTTTACATGACAAACATTAATACACAACTTGTGGGTCTCATCTCTGGCCAATATTCAATTCTAATTCAGAGCCGTCACCCAGCATCCCCCATTGCTTTGCAGGTACTGCTTCATTGATTGACTGGGCTGAGAGCATTGCATAGAGTGGTACTTTTGTTTGTACTTGATTATTTGATATGTTGTATTGCTCTGGACTGTCTACTGCCTGCAGTGCCTTGTAGCCACTTTCAGGCATTTCCTCACCCTTCGGCTAGAATAATGCTCAGAGAAGCTGTGCTTCATTAAACTGCTGCAATGCTGATGAACATTTACTGCCAATGGCTTTGTATTGAATCCTATCACTTATCTTGTCTGTTCCTGCCTCAATAAGAAATAGCGGCATTTACTAACCCACACTTTCCTAGGCCTGAAAGTGCAAACAGTTGGCATGGTGTCAGGAAGGAGACATTGATTCACAGTCCATGAAGATAGCCGGTGACTATACAGGGAGTGCAGAATTATTAGGCAATTTAGTATTTTGACCACATCATCCTCTTTATGCATGTTGTCTTACTCCAAGCTCTATAGGCTCGAAAGCCTACTACCAATTAAGCATATTAGGTGATGTGCATCTCTGTACTGAGAAGGGGTGTGGTCTAATGACATCAACACCCTATATCAGGTGTGCATAATTATTAGGCAACTTCCTTTCCTTTGGCAAAATGGGTCAAAAGAAGGACTTGACAGGCTCAGAAAAGTCAAAAACAGTGCGATATCTTGCAGAGGGATGCAACACTCTTAAAATTGCAAAGCTTCTGAAGCGTGATCATCGAACAATCAAGCGTTTCATTCAAAATAGTCAACAGGGTCGCAAGAAGCGTGTGGAAAAACCAAGGTGCAAAATAACTGCCAATGAACTGAGAAACGTCAAGCGTGCAGCTGCCAAGATGCCACTTGCCACCAGTTTGGCCATATTTCAGAGCTGCAACATCACTGGAGTGCCCAAAAGCACAAGGTGTGCAATACTCAGAGACATGGCCAAGGTAAGAAAGGCTGAAAGACGACCACCACTGAACAAGACACACAAGCTAAAACGTCAAGACTGGGCCAAGAAATATCTCAAGACTGATTTTTCTAAGGTTTTATGGACTGATGAAATGAGAGCGAGTCTTGATGGGCCAGATGGATGGGCCGTGGCTGGATTGGTAAAGGGCAGAGAGCTCCAGTCCGACTCAGACGCCAGCAAGGTGGAGGTGGAGTACTGGTTTGGGCTGGTATAATCAAAGATGAGCTTGTGGGGCCTTTTCGGGTTGAGGATGGAGTCAAGCTCAACTCCCAGTCCTACTGCCAGTTTCTGGAAGACACCTTCTTCAAGCAGTGGTACAGGAAGAAGTCTGCATCCTTCAAGAAAAACATGATTTTCATGCAGGACCATGCTCCATCACACGCGTCCAAGTACTCCACAGCGTGGCTGGCAAGAAAGGGTATAAAAGAAGAAAAACTAATGACATGGCCTCCTTGTTCACCTGATCTGAACCCCATTGAGAACCTGTGGTCCATCATCAAATGTGAGATTTACAAGGAGGGAAAACAGTACACCTCTCTGAACAGTGTCTGGGAGGCTGTGGTTGCTGCTGCACGCAATGTTGATGGTGAACAGATCAAAACACTGACAGAATCCATGGATGGCAGGCTGCATGAGTGTCCTTGCAAAGACAGGTGGCTATATTGGTCACTGATTTGTTTTTGTTTTGTTTTTGAATGTCAGAAATGTATATTTGTGAATGTTGAGATGTTATATTGGTTTCACTGGTAAAAATAAATAATTGAAATGGGTATATATTTCTTTTTTGTTAAGTTGCCTAATAATTATGCACAGTAATAGTCACCTGCACACACAGATATCCCCCTAAAATAGCTAAAACTAAAAACCAACTAAAAACGACTTCCAAAAATATTCAGCTTTGATATTAATGAGTTTTTTGGGTTCATTGAGAACATGGTTGTTGTTCAATAATAAAATTAATCCTCAAAAATACAACTTGCCTAATAATTCTGCACTCCCTGTACATCAAACCGATGATTTCATAGCACCTTGTTGAACTCTAGTAGACTTTAAATCTTATTACATGAGCTGTTTTTATGTCTTCCACAGCTCTTTGAATATTCGTTTGCACTACTTGGGTTATTGATTGCTGTAGATGTCTAAAAGAAGGTTGTTTATTCTGCAGAGTTTATCGATTTTATAATTCAGACACCTTAAAGAACAGACTATGAGCCTGCATTGCAGTTGTGTGTTGTGCTCACCCTGACAGTTGTGCAAACTCCTCTTCTTTTTTTTTTTTTTTTTCTTTTTTAACGGGATCTGTTAGCCCAGGTTCACACTGGGTACGATTTGCTTCGATTTGAGATGCAATTTCACGTGTGAAATTGCATCTCAAATCGGCGGCATTTGTCGGCAATGACACTGTCCTAATCGGTGCGACGCCGCATCTGCGGCGCTGCACCGATTTCATAAACTAGTTTCTGTACTACTTTTTGCGATTTCGGGCCGCGATCTACATTGACATCTGTGCAGGGTGCCCAGAAGCCTTCAAGTTTCTTCAAGGGTGCCTTGGGGAAAATGCCTAAAATTGCCCAAAGGTTGCATACAAGTAGTGGGTGAATGAAGCCTGCCTTTTAGTTCCACTAAGCCAGTGTTTTTCAACTCCAGTCCTCAAGGCACACCAACAGGTCAAGTTTTCAGGATTTCCCTCAGGTGAAATGGCTGTGGTGATTACTAAGGCGGTGAAACTGATCAAATCACCTGTGCAAAATAATGGAAAGCCTGAAAACATGACCTGTTGGTGTGGCTTGAGGACTGGAGTTGAAACACTGCACTAAGCCAAAGGTTTCACTATGCACCATTACATCTTTCCAGCAATCCCAACAACCGGTGCTAAGGAGGATATTGGGCACCTTGTTTGCCCCTCTTCTGTCCTTTATAGCACTGGGTCACATTAGCGGAAGGAGAGAAATTGTGGGAGGAGAAAAACATTGGAATACTAGTCGGTACCAATGTGCAAAGGTCTGTTTGCTTTGGAAGAATTAATCTCCTCTACCTTTTGGGTATCCTGTGTGGATGTTGCTACGTTGTGTAGTTTATTTTTGTACATTTTAAAATGGGGTGCTTTGAGTTTGTGCATAGTTTTAAAGGGTGTCTTGACTGATAAAAGATTGAGTAACACTGGGTTAGCTCATAGTGTTCATGATTAGTAACAAAGAAGTAAAAATGTTAATTATATTTTTTTTTCTCAAGACCTTGAATATTTCACCCTCTTAGCACGCTTTGATCTTGTTAGCATTCCGCAGCTTGTCTTTTCTTAATATAATTGCAAAGCTGTTTTTCTCCCACATTCTGGATCCAGATTGGTGTCACTGTGACAAATGTTTTTTCTTTCAGGCTGCTGTAATGTTATCTGCTCCGACAAAACTGGAACATTAACAAAGAATGAGATGACTGTAACTCACATTTTTACATCTGATGGAATTCATGCTGAGGTATGTGTTAAACAGGTCAATGGCTTTATAACTTTATGAAACTAGAGTTGCCTGTTCACTGATATGATGGGGCATCTTAAATAATTAACAAATATTCCTTCAGGCTTTAAAAGCCCACATTTTAGCTGTACATTAACCGCTTCAATACCGGGCATTTTCACCCCCTTCCTGCCCAGACCAATTTCTTGTTTTCAGCGCTGACGCACTTTGAATGATATTTGGGAGGTCTTGCAACACTGTACCCAAATGAAATTTCCCCCCCACAAATAGAGCTTTCTTTTGGTGGTATTTGATACCTCTGTGGTTTTTATTATTTGCGCTATAAACAAGAGGAGCCACTGTTTTTTGAGAAAAATAACAAATTTTTTACTTTTTGATTTAATATCCCCAAAATTTGTTTTGTTTTTATTAAACAATTTTTTTTCCTCAGTTTAGACTGATACGTTTTCTTCGACCTATATTTTTGGTAAAAAAAAAAAAAAAACGCAATAAGTGTTTGCTTTGCGCAAAAGTTATAGCATCTACAAAATAGGGGATAGATTTATGGCATTTTAATTATTTTTTTTTTAATAGTAATGGCGGTGGTCTGCGTTTTTTTTTTTTAACTATGCGAAAGACACATCGGACACTTTTGACACGTTATTGGGACGATTCACGTTTATACAGTGATAAGTGCTATAAAACGGCACTGATTACTGTATAAATGTGACTGGCAGGAAAGGGGTTAACACTAGGGGGCGCTGAAGGGGTTAATATGTTCCCTAGTGAGGGAATGGAGACTCACAAGGGGAGGAGACCGATGTGTTTTCCTCTGTACTGGCAACACACATCAGTCTCCTCTCCTCTGACAGGATGTGGATCTGTGTGTTTACACACACAGATCCATGGTCGTCTGTGATTGCGGGCAATCACGGGTGCCCGGCAGACATGTCGGCCACCGGGCACGTGCACTGGGTCCCAAACATGATGCGGCGCACGTGTGCCTGCTAGCCACCCGGGAAACCCAGGACGTTATATATGACGTCCACCCGGAGGGAGGTTTCTCGCCGACGTCATTTTACAATGACTCGGTAGGGAAGGGGTTAATTAACCGTTGCACAGACTTGTGTTATGCATTCTTTGCAATTACAAGTTATTAATAAATACACAGGTTGTATTCTGAAAGGTAAATGCTGCTGGTCTTCTCCTGAAAATGTTTGTTTCCTGGGTGTCAAGTTGATGTGCTGAGTTTCTTTGAGTCCCTTATCTAGATCTTTTTGCTTCAGTGACTGCATGCTTGTTCCAGGTCAGTCATTACTAAGGTCACAGAATAATCAAGACTTCAGGCAATTGGATATATATGTATGTATGTATGTATGTATGTATGTATGTATGTATGTATTTTCTATCCCCCTTTCCCAGCTTCCAGGTTTTATTGACACTGGACACACAGCTTGAATTACTGCTGTGTCGCTTACTGAAGATCAGTGCTTAAAGTGGATGTAAACCCGATTCATTAAATTTGAGTTGGGTACATATATCGGCAGTGTTTTGTTATCTCTCTTCAAAGAGCCAAGTTCCATAGCTCTCTCCTGACCTCTGTTTTCAGCCAGATAACTCCTTACTTATTCTCTGACACATCAGGTAAAAGCAGCCTGACATTTCTGTCAGGGGAGGTTGCTAAAATAGATTAGCAGGTAGGTGGCCCTGTTACAAAACACCTCTGAGAGTCTCTGCCTATGATGAGAGGGGGTCTGTGCCTTTCCTCCATTCAGCAATGTTACCTATCTTGGCTGTATGCCCAGACATCACATTCTGTGTTAAACAGGAAGAGAACATTTCCTAACACAATCTGAACTTTCTAAACCGTATAAAAATGTGAAGACAGCATATATAAATATAAAACCTGTTTAGGGAGATTTGGTTCATCTCAGTGTATCATCTTGGAGCTGTTCACTTCACAGGGTGTATGGAGGGTTTACATCCACTTTAATGAGAACTGATGTATCTAGATGCAATTTAGTCAGCCAAAACTGTAATAACAGTGAGGCAGGTGGCGGTCATGTTAAGTGCAGAATTATGTTTCGTATGTATTAAAATTGGAAAGTACAGAGGCATCAGTGAAATGAGTTGGAGGATATTTTATTTATCAAAGCTGACACACTAAAGAGCAGCAACCCATACTGGCAATCAAAAATTATCGCGTGATCCCTTTTATAGGGAGACACAATCGATGACGTCACACCTACAGCCACACCACCCTACAGTTGTAAACACATGTTAGGTCACACATAACCCCATCAGCGCCCCCTGTGGTTAACTCCCTAACTGCAACTGTCATTTCCACAGTAAACAATGCATTTTAAATGCATTTTTTGCTGTGAAAATGACAATGGTCCCAAAAATGTGTCAAAATTGTCCGATGTGTCTGCCATAATGTCGCAGTCCCGAAAAAAATTGCTTATCGCCGCCATTAGCAATAAAAAAAAAAAAAATTAATAAAAATGCAATAAAACTATCCCCTATTTTGTAAACGCTATCAATTTTGCGCAAACCAACCGATAAACGCTTTTTGCGTTTTTTTTTTTTTACCAAAAATAGGAAGAAGAATACGTATTGGCCTAAACTGAGGATATATATATATATATATATATATATATATATATATATATATATATATATATATATATATATATATATATATATAAAAATTTTTTTGGGGGATATTTATTATAGTAAAAAAATATTGATTTTTTTTTTTTTTAAATTGTCGCTCTATTTTTGTTTATAACGCAAAAAAAAAAACGGCAGAGGTGATCAAATACCACCAAAAGAAAGCTCTATTTGTGGAGGAAAAAAGACGCCAATTTTGTTTGGGAGCGACGTCGCACGACCGCGCAATTGTCAGTTAAAGCAACACAGTGCCGAATCGCAAACAGGGGCAAATTCCTTTAGCTGCATTTTGGTCTGGGTCTTGAGTGGTTAACTTCTGTGCTGTCGCTCTTGCTAACCCATAATGTTTGTTTTAAAACAAATCTCTATAATAACATTTTATAACATGTAAATACATATAGACTTAAAAAAAACATGCATTCTGTGTTAGACTTGACTGTTGTAAGTTTAATACATGTTTCTATATGTTTACAAGGTATCTGGTGTTGGCTACAATCGATTTGGTGAAGTTACTGCTGACGGTGATATTATTCATGGTTTTTGCAGTACATCCATCAGCAAAGTAGTTGAAGTAAGTTATTTTTTTTTCCTGTTTTATCTTTTGCCTCTAGTTCTTTGCTGTGCAGGCAATCTGATTAATGCCAGGTCAAGAGTTTGACCTAGAGACAGAACTGCAGTTAAATAAATGAATTTCAACTACACATTCTCTTGTAAGACATTTATCACAATGACCCTTTTGTATGGATAATGCATTATTTATTCCGAATATCTAGATTGTCTTGTCTAGTGCCTCGGCTAGCTGTATCACTCGCATTCATAACACAAGGTAAAGAGGTCGGCACACAAGAATAATGTGCAGCAAGACATCCTATACTGTAGAATTATGTTAGAGGTCACAAGCATTCCTTGACAATACAATGGCTGGCTATGAGATGCATACTTCCACAGTGTGACGCCGCTTTCCATGGTCCATGGAATGTTCTTAATGCCAGCCATAGCTAAGCATACTACTGCTTTGAGACCTGGAGACACAGGAATGAATAAAAATGTTTTAAAACTGGTGGTAATATGCTGCAATGTTTCAAAATGACAGAAAAACTTTTAAGAGGCAGAAGTGTACCCATTTAAGCTTCGTACATGCAATAAGTTAATGCAGTCTTATTTTATTCAATAGAGAAACAAGAAAGACAATCATTGTTTGTATTGTCTAAGAAAATTTCTAAGTACACCAACAATAGGCATGTTTTAGAACAAAAACATGACCAGGTTGCAGATAAAAGGATTGAAAGTATGCTTATACAGTCCATCAGGGGACCTTATGTGATAGTAATCCCTGTAAAAAAAAAAACACAAGATACAGTAACTTTTATCCTTATTTCAGTTAAGGGGATCAACGGTGCCCCGTACGTATTGCATCAGAAGAGATTATACAAAAACTGTATGAAAAATGCATCGTAGGGGGTCACACTTCGAATCAGTATACCTACAGAAGTCAAAGCCATGATACGTTGGCTTGATGGATTCCTAAGGGTGCATTTAAGTATATGTAAAGGAAAAAATAAAAAAAGAGAGCAGAGGCAGACGAGAGGGGGCAGAAAGATAGGAGACGAGAATCACTCCATCATGGTCTCAGGGCGACACCATCCAGGCCATGTTCAGCCCAGGAGATAAACTCAGAGGAATAACTGAACACTGACCATGAAGTCCAGGTGAGCGAAAACTGTTCGTATTTACCATATTCCTCTGCCAACAGACGCTCAAGGTCCCTTATGCGGTCCACTTCAGTAGCCCATTCCCCCAGGGAAGGCACAGTTGCCGATTTTCCAATGAGGGGATCACTACTCTGGCCGCCGCCAGACTGTGTCGTAGTACATCTTTTTTGATGGATTTGAACGTGCCGGGGAGTTTAGATAAGAGAGCCACCTCCGGTGAAGGGTTAATAGAGCTCGCCATCCGTTTTCAGTATAGTTTGAAGATCTGTTGCCAATACTTTTGCACAGGAGGGCATTCCCACACATGCAATAAGTTTATCAGGCAAATGATCCTCTTTTTTTTTTTTTGCATGCTAGTCTCATTTCCAAAATGTAAGAGGTTACACACATTCTCGTACGACAGAATACAACTTTGGAAGTGATGCAATTGTGTCATATTGCAATATATTCTTTCGTATCCGAGCATGCGTGGTCTTGGTCTTCCAATTAAAAAAAAAAAAATGGGACAAATACTGTGGTGATTAAAGGAAAATTGTACTGTTCTCGTACGAAACAGATGTTCGTGTATTGTCCCTTCAGGCAATTTTGCATGAACTGTCGTGGTTGGCTCTCAAGTCTTGTACCAATGATCAGATTATCGTACAATTGCTTTGAAAGCTGTATTTTTTTTATTTTTTTTGGTCTGATTTGTGTGTACTAGGCATTAGACTTCAAAGGCAACATTAAATCTCAGGTTCTTGGGCAGCTACAGAAAATTGTAAGAAAAATAAATAATGAACGTATGATTAAAAGATGATTACATAGTCAGGTTGAAAAAAGACACAAGTCCATCCAGTTCAACCACAAAATTAGTGCTTTGATTTGTTCCAACCATTGTCACTATTACTTTTAATGACCTGCTTGGTGTGCAATTAAATGTGAAGAAGAGCATTAATAAAGACTTGAAATAAAGGATTCACATAAGGAAAACTATCAATGCAACGATTTATGTTATGTTTTTGTGATGATGTTCCTTTCAAGTAGAACTAGAGGCAAAACTTTTTTTCTTTTTTTTTCCCTCATTTTGGATAGAGTAAATGAGGGTTATAACTTCTATCAGATTATTCTTTTTTTTCGTTACCATCTGTTTCCGATTTTGGAAGATTTACCTTCACTTTTGCCCCATAGCCAAACAGGGAGAGGAAATCCCTGCAAATTAAGGAAACTTCTTGGGGGGGGCCCCATTTTACTAGAACTAGTGTCCCCACTATTGCTGTTATGGGGACAACACAACATTTGGGATTTTCTTTTATTTCCAGTGATCATGTTTAACAAATAGAGAGGGAGAATCTCATAAATGGGTCCTATCGGGTGTTCTAAATCTTCTTCTCCACTCTATCCAAAACTAAGAAAAAAAGTTTTGTCTTTTAGTTACTTTAAGTTTTCACAGACCATTTAAAGTATATCCAAAGCCAGAACTGTTTTTTTAGTTTTAATTACTGTGGGGGTGATTAAAGTGGTTGTTTTTGTTTTTTAATATCTCTATATTTTCCTGCTCTGTGCAATGAAATTGCACAGAGCAGCCCTGAGCCTCCTATTCTTGGGTCCCCTGTCGGCTCCTGCCATGTACAGTGCCCCCACATGACGTCGCTTCCCATGGGGGCACTTGTGGGTGCTAGCTTCAGAACCTCGCTGCTGCATCCATTAACTGAACCCCATTCCCTTGTCACTGCCTTTGATTGACAGCACTAGGAGCCAATGGCTCCCGGTGCCCCAGCAGAGCCAGTGAGACCCAGAAGTAAGAGAAGAACTTCAGACATGGACAGTGCTGACTCAAATGAACGGCTCAGGTAAGTTAAAGGGGAGGGTGAGGGAGGATGCTTATGTATTTTATTTTTTTACCTTGGTGCAAGGAATGCATTAAGGTAAAACATTTTTAAGGCTTTACAACCACTTTAATACCCCCTGCTATGGAGTCATAGCAGACACGGAATGTTCTCCAAAGTGAGATGAAATCCCCTGTAAGACAGTTGCTGTCACCAGAAAAAGGGGGAACCTTCCAATAAGGCAACTATAAAATTTTGGATTCCGGGGTGAATCTACCCTGCAGGAACACAAGCCGCAATAGAAATGTGACAGGGTTTTAACACTATCCTCTCTACATTTAAAACTTTAATCAAAAAGTTTAAAGGGGTTGTAAAGGTACAATTTAAATAGCTTCCTTTACCTTAGTGCAGTCCTCCTTCACTTTTCTCACCCTTCAATTTTGTTTTTAAATGTCCTTATTTCTTCTGAGAAATCCTCACTACTTGTTCTTCTGTCTAACTCCACACAGTAATGCAAGGCTTTCTCCCTGGTGTGGAGTGTCGTGCTCGTCCCCTCCCTTGGACTATAGGAGAGTCCGTACGCCAACTAACTGACGGCTCCTTTCTCTGTCTGCAACTTAGTGTCCTGACTCTCCTGTATCCAAGGGAGGGGGCGCGCACTACACCACACTCCACACCAGGGAGAAAGCCTCACATTACTGTGTGTAGTTACAGACAGAAAGTGAACAGGAAGTGAGGATTTCTCAGAAGAAATTAGGACATTTAAAAGCAAAATCGAAGGATGAGGTAAGTGACGGAGGACTGCACTAAGGTAAAGGAAGCTATTAAAGTGGAGTTCCACCCATTTTTTTATGTTTGTCTGTGCTGCATGCCCTAATCTCATAGTGTTCAGAATGGACAATTTTTATTTATTTTGTTGCTTGTAAATACCTTTATTTTGTAGTCCTTCATTACTTCCTCCTCCTTATTAGCCTAGGCTATTAAGTCACATGGCTATTTGCAAGGGTTTCTGGGATAGGCATAATGTTTCCCAGTAGTCCTTGCAAACCTGTCTGACACCTATTACATTGCTTGTGCAGCACTGAGCATGTGTGAGATATGCAAAGCTGAAATCCAGGAAGTCATACAGTCTGGCTTCATGATGCCCACACTTAAGATGGCCCCGGTCTATTTCTAGATTATAAACAATATAAATGCTGTAACAGCCTAACAAAACGGACCTTAGTTTACAGACTAACATTACTAGAATGCATTAAGCTTGTGTATTACAGGGGTATTTATATTTAAAAAGTGAAATTGTGGGTGGAACTTCCCTTTAAGGGAAATAAATTGTACATTTACAACCCCTTTAAGCTTTAGGTATGCTTAGGGATTTTGCTATACCCCCCTATAGTAAACCCCTGATCTCTGAATATAGTTCTATTGCTTTTCACAAATCTGATAAAAGCACACGGCTGCTTGACTTGTATCTTGGAAGCCTGAGATGTTTACTAATAGATGGACATTTATGCTAAAATAAAGAAAATTCTGATCCCCCCTATCGTCGATTTCTTACTAAGAAGTTCATAGAAATGTGAAAAGTTCAGCGTGTAATTTACACCAGTGACATGCTTACACTTTGAAAACTTCTATTAATACTATAACGATATTGTGTAAATATATAAGTAGATATATTATTAAGCCAAGCGTGTGACTATATTTACGTGGATGCTCCCTTTTTGTATGCTTATTTTCTTATTTATATTTTTTCTTGTTACAGGCAGGATGTGTGTGTAATGATGCAGAAATAAGGAATAATACATTAATTGGCAAGCCAACAGAAGGGGCTTTGATTGCGCTGTCTATGAAGGTAAATTATTGGCTCCTGCAAATTAAAAAAATATTTAAAACCATTATTGTGACATTTTAGGCTTCGGGCTTGATTCACAGATAATTATTGTATTACCAGTGTGCTAAGACATAACATTTGTTGCAGCTAATGTTTAAAAAACTCTTCTGAACTATAGGCATTAATTGCCTGCCAGGTATTTACTGAGTAATTGCTGGTAATTTACTGGTATTTACTCTGAGTTCAAAAGGGAAGCCACCACCCCCACAGCAGGCTTGAGTCATAGATAACCATGCTTTACTGTTTTACGAGTCTGGTAAAAGAAAACGTTTTCTGACGCTAATGAACAACTTTAAAGGCCAAGTTCACCTTTACATAATAAATGCACATCTTTTTCTGCAGGTAAAAATGTGTGTTTTTTTAAAATGGGAGCCTGGAAAGCATTGCAATGTCAGGCTCCTGCACACATTTCCTACAGCATTGTTGCCTGTACCTCTATATGGGCTGTCATTTTTAGAAATGTAGGCAATGTGAATAAGCTATCCTGGAAAAACGCATATGCGAGAGTCAAAAACACACTGCACACCCCAATAATGGTAATTGGAAAAGTTCCCTAATTTTTTTAGCAGCAAAATAGTACATGGGTTATTTTATTACGAAAAAGTTTTTCATGGATTTATCAAAAAGTTTGAGTTTTTGTACATACAGTAAGATAACTAGAATTAATGGACAAAATATATATTTACAAATGGTACATGTTGTAGGTCATATTGATACCATGGGATGTATGAGAATTCCCCAATGCATTTCTACCCCTACAGTTGCGGTATTCTTCAGGGAGTTTTTATTCTCTTCTAGGAATACATTAAAGTACATTATTTTTTAGAAATGTAGGCAATGTGAATGAACTATAGGCGTGCTGATCTGCGCATTAACAGTTCATTTAAACTACAAGTACATCTGCCACAGTGGCTGACGGTACTTGTAGCTTACGCATTCAGAGGAAACTGAATTTATGAATGACACAGCTTTTTGGGAGGTGCTTAACCCAGCTGCACTGCTTTTAAAAAGTGACAGCAGTTGTAGAGCCTGGGAGAGGAACCCCTGGTGGGGGGGGGAGAGAGAGATAAAGTGCAGTTGCTGGAACATGTTGAATGGTTGTCAAATAAGAGTGGAATATATAACCGGTTCCAAAGGTGAACTTCTCCTTTAACTACAACTGTCTCTATTTTAGGTAGTAGTATGCTTTGATTCCCTTTTTGGTTATTTACTGGGTTCCAAATGGAAAACATACTCTTCACCCAAAGTGGGAGAGCTTTCAGCGCTTTCCCACTTTGAATGACAATTACTCAGTCATGCAACACTGTACCCAAATTATTTATTTTTTCCTTTTTTTCATACAAACAGAGCTTTCTTTTGGTGGTATTTGATCACCTCTGGTCATTGTGGATGGTAGATAGCATGTCAACATCCCTTCTGTCCTTCCACGTCACTGCCAGGACCTCCTTATTTCGCAGACTTGCCGATTCTCCACTTCTCAGCTTCTTATTCACGAGACTTTGAGGAAAGCCCTTCCGATTATTCCTGATGGTGCCACATGCTGGCGTCTGCTTCCGGTGCAGGTTGTGGAACAGGGGAAGGGAGGTATAGAAGTTATCCACGTACAGATGATATCCCTTTTCCAATAGAGGGGTGATGAGGTCCCAAACAATTTTGCCACTTGATCCCAAGTAGTCTGGGCAATTAGGGGGATTCAGCTGGGTGTCCTTGCCTTCGTACACTCTGAAGGCATACAGGTATCCTGTGACTCGGTCTCACAATTTGTATATCTTCACACCATAGCGGGCTCTTTTGCTGGGGATGAATTGTTTGATTTGAAGCCTGCCAGTGAATTTCACAAGGGACTCATCCACACAGATGTGTTGGTCCGGGGTATACAATTGAGTGAATTTTTCAGAAAAATTATTCAATAAGGGCCGAATTTTGAAAAGCCTGTCATGATTTGGATGATTTCAGGGATGGCACTGGGTATTGTCGTTGAAATGTAGGAATCTCATGGTGGCAAAGTATCGGGATCTGGGAATTACGCTGGAGAAGATTGGCATGTGATAGATTGGGTTTTTGGACCAAAAGGCACGTGAATAATTTTTTGGGTTGAGTCCCATACAAAGTGTGAGGCCTAAAAAAAATTTCAACTCCACCGTAAGGTCTCTCCACTGGAAGGGACGGCATGATAGGATGTGGGATTTTGTTCAATAAATTGCTGTGCAAATAGGTTGCACTGGGCCACAATTTCGGATAGCATGTCCTCTGTGAATATGAGGTTGAAAAAATCGATTGGGGAAAAATTCTCCGTGTCCACTTGGACTCCTGGCTGGGCAGTGAAAGGGGGAATGTTGGCTTCTCCGGAATTTGGAGGAAGCCACAAGGGGTTCTGAAGGGCATAGGGAAGGCCAGCATGGGTCTTTGGCCTTTCTTGCTGAGGCACTGCGATGCTGGTGGATGGCACTGCGATGCTGGTGGATGGCACTGCGGTGCTGGTGGATGGCACTGCGGTGCTGGTGGATGGCACTGCCTCCTGACCAGAACGCCTTCGTTTAACGGGCCGGCTATCTTCCTCCTCGGAGTCACTCAGTGTTCCGCTACTGAGGGCTGGCTCATAGTTGACGTCCGACTCAGAAGTAAAATTGGAAGTGGAATTTGAACGAGAGAGGTCCATGTTGCTCTCATCGGGCGCAGAAATAATTTGGTATGCCTCCTCTAGCGAATAGGATCTTTTTGACATGGTGGTGCGACTGCAAAGGTGTGTGCTAAGCCTTCACTGATGGGCACTAATGAGGCGGCGCAGGTGGGCGCGGATTGGCGGCGCAGGTGGGCGCGGATTGGCGGCGCGGGTGGGCGCGGATTGGCGGCGCGGATTGGCGGCGCGGGTGGGCGCGGATTGGCGGCGCGGGTGGGCGCTGATTGGCGGCGCGGGTGGGCGCTGATTGGCGGCGCGGGTGGGCGCTGATTGGCGGCGCGGGTGGGCGCTGATTGGCGGCGCGGGTGGGCGCTGATTGGCGGCGCGGGTGGGCGCGGATTGGCGGCGCGGGTGGGCGCGGATTGGCGGCGCGGGTGGGCGCTGATTGGCGGCGCGGGTGGGCGCTGATTGGCGGCACAACACAGGTGGGCGCTGATTGGCGGCACAACACAGGTGGGCGCTGATTGGCGGCACAACACAGGTGGGCGCTGATTGGCGGCACAACACAGGTGGGCGCTGATTGGCGGCACAACACAGGTGGGCACAGATTAGCGGCACAACACAGGTGGGCACAGATTGGCGGCACAACACAGGTGGGCACAGATTGGCGGCACAACACAGGTGGGCACTGATTGGCGGCACAACACAGGTGGGCACTGTATGGGCACTGTATACACTGATGTATCAGTGACTTGAGTCTGGCCCCTACACTGCCCCAATGGCCCTTGGAGTTTGGCAGCGTTCCCGAGAGAGCCACCCAGGTCAGGGACTTGGGAGTCATCCTGGACTCTCGGTTGACTCTGATCCCCCAGATAAGCAAGGTGGTAAGCACCTGCCACTTCCATCTTAAACTTCTGAGGGTGCTATTTCGATTCATTGACCACCCCAGCAAAAAAACGGTTGTCTCTGCTACGATCGCTAGTCGCCTGGACTATTGTAATGCCCTGTATCTAGGACTCCCTAACAACAACCTGCATAGACTCCAGCTTGTCCAAAATGCAGCTGCGCGGCTACTCACGGGTGCTTCCCGTAGAGAGCATATCACTCCCTCTCTCATCGCCCTGCATTGGCTTCCTATTTCAAAACGGATATTGTTCAAGACTGGTTGTATTATGCACAGGGTATTCTATGGTTCGGGTCCAGGCTACCTCCGTGCAAGATTCATCAAATACGTTCCCTCCCGCCCCCTCCGTTCACGGTGCCTCGTTTTAGGAAGGCCCGTCGAGGAGGTCGCTCTTTTTCCGTCCAGGGGGCGAAATTTTGGAACAGCATCCCCGTGTCGATTAGACAGGTTAGTAATCTCCTGGCTTTCCGTCGCAAACTTAAAACCCACCTGTTTACCCAAGCCTATGGCTGAACCAGTAAGCGGTGTTTTGAGTCCTTATGTTATATTCGGTTTCTTCCTTCTTAGTACCCCTTTTTAATTGCTGCTGTGCCGATTTTTGTTCTCTGCTATGGGTGATGTGTACGTTTTGCGTTTAGCGCTTCGAGGCCCTATGGGTAAGACAGGCGCGATATTAAACACTTTTTAATAATAATAATGTATCACTAAACTCACAGAACTTTCTCCCTCCTCACACGCTGTTTCTGTGTGAGGAGGGAGAAGAGCCGATGAGAGATGATCTCATTTGTTTACATTTGAGATCATCTCTCATTCGTCCACAGATCGCATCCGAACGGCCACTCCGATTGGCCGTTCAGGGCGATCTGTGATTGGCTGTGTCCAAGGGACACGGCCAGCAACAGAATTTCCCCGATGCGCGCTCTGTAGCAAGAAAGGAGCTGCCGTCAAATGACGGCATGTTGGGAATTGAGGTCCGCGCCGTTGCCGTCATTCGGCGATAGCGCGGGCCTCAACTGGTTAAACTGACCTGAACAAATGCTACAGCCCCCAGTTTGGAAAGCTTTGCATCCGCAATCCCACAAACACAGTTTATCACTATGAATGTAATGTGAAACATGGCAAAAAAAATATTAATTTAGCCTTTAAAGGCATTCATTAGTAAAATGCAGTATTTCCCATCTTTTTTTATTTAAAAATAAAAATAAAAAATTATATATATATATATATATATATTACACACACTTATTTTGCAAAGTTGAACTTTGCTTTAAGTTCACTTTAATCGAGTCACAAAAGGGGGGGGGGGGGGGGGGGGTTAGACATTGCTTTGTGTCTTTTAGTAATCTATTAGTGCTGTCAGAATCCAGTGTAAGCTGCATCTTGCAGGTTTATGTATGGCATTTACTAAAGTCTGAGTCAGGTTGTATCTGCCAATCTGCTAACGTCTAAGGTGGGCCTTTAGAATGTGGTAGAACTAGCTGGAACAGAATCGGGTGTTGAAATTTCTGTTAGAATCCTCAGTGTAACAAGGTTATGCAAAGGTGACTGGGCTTAGCCAAACAAACCAGACTTTGGGTGTAAAGCTTATTTTTTTTTGTTCTGTTTTTATTATTAATATTATATTGTAATATTAAACATGTTATAATGGTATTGCACAGAGCGGCTCCGAGCCTCCTCTTCTGGTGTTCCCCCCACTGGCAGTGCTCCCCTTCTGCATGCACTTGCTATGGGGGGGCGCTAAGGTTGCACAAATGCCTCTTTTTTTTTTTTTTTATATTATATTTACTCCTTTCTTTAAAAGAACAAATGTCAACAAGTATATTATCGCATCCAACCTTTATAAAACCATTTACGTCAACCTTTTCCTTCTGTCCTAGTACATTTTACATTTACATTTTAAATCACCTTAGCAGTCCATCGTATGCCTATACATTCAATTTAGGTTGAATGTATAAGCATAATAAAATAAAGGTGAATGTATAGACCTTTTTTCCATTTATTTTTAATTTAAGAGTACCAATTCTTGTGCTCAAGTACTTGCCAATACAGTGTACCGTTACCTTTGCGGTGCACTGCAAATCACATACGATTTGAACAGGAAAGCAGTGCGATTCCTGTCCAATTAGCAGGTGGTTTCCCACACTGCTTCTGTGTAAACCCAGAATTAAGTCACTACGACAAGCCTGGGTTCACACAGAAGCGGTGAAGAAAACCACATGTGATTCGGACAGGAATTGCACTGCATTACTGTTCAAAGCTCCTGAGCCAAACTGTGTGCATCCATAGACGCACACAACGCTGCTGCTGTGTAACCTGTGAGAAGAAAGGGGGGAGAAGAGCTGCTGCAGAAAGACCCAGTGCTGGACTGAACTTAAATTGGATAAGGGCACAACTTTTTGTGCAATGCATCTTTTGATGTTTTAGCTTTTTTATATATATTTTCAGTTTTATGAGATTACATGTAATGTATGAGTTTATCATTCATCACTGTAGCACCTGAAAAGTCTCTCAAAATATTGTGTTGGTTGGTACTTCTACTCTGCATGTCTTTTTTCTTTCTATTACTCCTTTCCTCTTTCGTCTACCTCTTCTCTGGTTTACTGTCGTACCATCTCCCGCATATTCTGTAATCCTAGGTTTCAAGGAGGCGCTGACACTTGTAGTGATTTTAGAATCTGAATTGGCAAGCATTACATGGAACACCTCCTTTATTTTATTGATGACCATAATGAAAGCCAAGCTGTATGCTCATGATTGTCATGGTGGTTCAAGTCTTGAAAGTGCTTTCCCAATGCCAATTTTTCTAGTTTTCCTTGTGTTTCTTGTATGCCTAATGCTTGCAAGTGTTGCAGGAGAATGCACAGCTTACGGGAAGAATTTTTACCTCAGAGCTCAACATAGGCAATGTTTTATATATCCTACTTGGAGCAGACCAAATGTCAATTATTGCTTGCCTTCTTTTTTTTTTTTTTCTATGTCCGCCACTACAAAGTGGGCGGAAATGTTATTGTTTTATGTCCGCCACTGTTACAAAAAGCCTAGAGCACTAAATTACCTGTCAGCAGCCCGGGCTCCCACTGGTTTCACAGGCCACTGTCTTCATTTAACCTCTTCATCATGGTTCTGTGTGAGGCAGACATTGATCGATGGCTCAGGCAATAGCGGCCAGTAAGTGCTTCTGCCTCACACTTGGCTGTAGGAAAAGAAAAAAGGAAGAAGTGTTCAGCTGGTAGCACCTGTAGGGAGTCCACAACAGCCTCCAAGTTAAAATGTCAGCACTTTAACAAGCAGAAGTTTAGAGCAACATAGTCTTTTTTTTTTTTTACTTATGGGATGGCTACATATGCGCTTAATTGTATTTGACACTATAGACTGGCCATATACATAACCTAACTTAGCTGGAGAAATCTACTAAGATTCATCAGCAGTTCTGCCTAAACAACGAACTCTTCCCCCCCAGTATTCTGGATTGTGTCTAAAGATGATGGCTGTGTATAGACCTTGTGTATAATTCATTATGTGTGGTGACTGCCATCTTGTGGTAAAAGTAATACAGTACATTACAGTATAATACTTCAATACTAAAGGAAATTATAACTGCATTTTACTGTTGTTGTATACACAATTATTTTTACTGCCATCTAAATTCAGAATGACATCAATTCATTCTAATAAAGTAGCCCATAGAAATTGAAAACAAACAGAGGAAAGAGATGGATAGCAGAGAGCTAGAACTCCTTTCATGAAAGGAGTGTTTCCTTCATGAAGTACATGAGCCATTCATAATGGTAACAATATCATACGTTTTTGTTTTCAATTTCAATGTCCTTTGACCACAGCAAAAAAACAGGCGCTGCATGCGGTCTTGCAGTTCTGTAAGTTGCATTTTGGGAAAATGCAGGAATTTTAGCTGTTTAAAAAAAGTGTGATATATAAAACGGAACTAGTGATGTGCTGCAAAACACGGTTTTGCATCTCTGACAAAAAAATGGGTACTGGGCACATAAATACATAATTGTAAATGGCATAAACAAATAAAAAAATACAGTGCTTACCTCCTAGTGTGCTTAAAGCTGAAGTTACATTTTCGGGTGGAAATCCGCTTTAAGTGTAGGTGATGCCCTGACATGCCACATTTGTCTTCGGACACCACCTCTGTCGCCGCCATGATACCCGGAATGACTTCCGGTTATCGCCGCTGTGACTGGCCGGAGCAGCTATGATGTCACTCCGCATGCGCCGTAGACATCGGTGCCTGTATTTTCTGCAAATATCTCCTAAACCTTTTAGGTTTGAGATATTTGTTGCAACCACAGGTAAGCCTTAATCTAGGCTTACCTGTAGGTTAAAGGGGTTTAGAACCACTTTAAAAAAAGTCATCAGTTTTTGTAGCTGCTGAATTTTAAATGGGTGGAACCACTTTAAAGTGTATGTAAATGATCACCTTGTAACAATCTATTCAGTTTAAAATAGAAATTAAAGGCAAAACATGTGTGTATAGATCCAAAAAAATAAAAAAAACATAAATATCTTATTTTTCCCCCTCCTTTTTTTTTTTTTTTTATAAGTGATCACATTTCCTCTGTTCTCAGCTGCAGAAAAGCTGGGGGAGGAGAAGCAGCAGTACACTGAGCTTCCCAGTGAATGGGAAGGGAGCTCCACATCCTTACCACCCTAACAGTAATTTCGTTTAAAGGTTAACTTCACTTTTCGTAACAGGTTACATGTTGCACCCATATTCAGGGTGTAACATGTTATAGATGCAGCAGCCCCCGCGATCACCCGTTTTGTCACAATTTAAACAAGATGCGGCCATATGGGGCTCTGCCTATCTGACACCATCATTCATTCAGAGTTCTGTGAATGTGAGAACTACAAGTACCTAAAGCCTTTGCGGCTGTTGGCTTGTAGTTCCCCTTGAACTACCAGGGTGTTGTTGAGCTCTCTAGTAGTTGGTCTTTTCTTGTCATTTTTATATCTGTCTGCCCGTACAAGGTATGAGTAGATGGCCTTCAAGAGCCCTGCATTGCACTCTGCAATCTGCTGATCGCGAGTGCAATGCTTTTACAGACACCTAGTAAAAAAAAATTAACAATTTTATTTTTATTTTACTTGCAAAAAAGATGTGCATTTTTATTGTTTTTTTTTTTTTACAAAGGTGAACATTTTCTTTTAAACTTGAACCACTTCTTCCAATTTTATTGTCCTGTCTTTGTATCTTTTTGATTATTTGTTGCCATTTGTGTCTTGTTGTACACAGATGGGACTTGAAGGACTCCGTCATGATTACATCCGGAAAGCAGAGTACCCGTTCAGCTCTGAGCAGAAATGGATGGCTGTAAAGTGTGTGCACAAAACTCAGCAGGTATGCAATTTGACGAACACTTACAATTTCTTTCTAGTGGCTCTTTAGAGTTGTCCAGTTCTGTACTTAATACTGTGTGTGTGAATAGGCAGCACTGTTGGTGCTGCACTGATAATCAGGACACTAATGTTCAGTATCCTGATTGTCCGTGGAGATGTCCCTTGTGTGGATTTTTCGTTTTTTGGCTCTCCTGTCCTCACGTGCTGTCAGCCTGAGGGGAGGATTGCCGATAACCAGCAAATCCTCTTTACATCTGTGATAGGACTCCGCTGATTATGTGATTGGCTCTTTACTCCGAACTGCGAGCAGCTGCGTCTGGAGAATGCAGCGATCACAGATTGCTGCCAATGCGTGCTGGAAGGGCATGCAGGCAGCACTAGCATAGGAGGACGTCATATGGCGACCTCCCTGCAAAGTGCGGATGCGCTGTTTTTGGCTAAAACATGGCAGCGAAGGAGTTAAGAATGTTTTAACTATGTGTGTTTAAAAAGGAGACCTACAAAATTTGATATTTTTTTTTTTTTTTTTTGCTTTTTTTTTTTTTTTTTGTAGGATAAACCAGAAATTTGCTTTATGAAGGGTGCTTATGAGCAAATTATTCGTTATTGCACAAGCTATAGCAGCAAAGGCCAGTCTTTACCTCTAAACCAGCAGCAAAGAGACCTTTACCAACAAGAGACGGCCTATTTGGGCTCTGCGGGTCTACGAGGTATGATTTCTAAATGTGTTAGTTTGCTTCAGGTTGAGAAGAGATGTGATTGTGCAAGTCCTATCATGACTCCTCAGTGGCTGTCTGTTGCACCGCCTTCCCCTTGTAATAAGCTGTACAGGACACAGAAGTCACAGGGAAGCCTATCTGCTATAATGGAGAAGGTGGTAGGTAGGAATTGTGACTCCTGCAATCTGCACATATAAAGGTAGTGTATAGGTGCCCATATGTGTGTAGGTCGTCTCCACCAATTAATGACCTGTTTGTGAGCCACACCAACTGACAATAATTCAAGGGCAGCCTCACTTGTTTGGCTCTTAAATTATCCCTGCCATTGTCCCTCCAATGATATGCACAGTCGCCCTCCCCCCGATCATTCATGTTTGTCACAATAGGACCTGCAAAAGGCACCTCTGTTATCAGCATGAGTCGCTTCTGAGAAGTTTTCCCCAAACATGAGATCAATTTGTGTTGGGAGGGAGGGGGGGAGAGCTTAGAAAGGAGCTTGTCTATTCACAACATAGTTCTTTCCTCCAATCAGCGCTCACACACTGTAACTGCAGTCTCTCCGCCCCTCCTGATTTTTAACAATCTTTTGAAAGGGTGTAAGGAAGGGGAGACTGTAGATAAGCAAGTAAAACCTATGTATGATGGTTTGTTTTAGCGCCCCTTTCTGAACCATACTGGGCCACATGCCCTCAACATGGGGGTGGGGTTGTGCTTTGGGGCAAGAAGGCTCTTGTCCCCATGTTAATTGGGGCAAGGGCCTCATCCCCACAACCGTGGTTGTGGGGGTCTACAGGCAGGGGGCTAAATGGAATCTGGAAGCCCCTTTAATGATCCTGACACCATGTGAATGAGGTATGGAGTACCCCTACCCATTCACCAAAAAAGCATCACAAAGTAATAAAAACACAGAGGACCAGATTCTGGTACAGACGCGTATCTTTGTGCGGGCGTAGCGTATCTCATTTACACTACGCCACCATAACTTTGAGAGGCAGGTGCCGTATTCACAAAAGTTGCGCCCAAAGTTACGGCGGCGTAGCGTAAATGGGCTGGCGTAACCGTGCCTAATTCAAAATAGGCAGGTAGGAGGCGTGATCCATGTAAATGAATCGTGACCCCACGTAATTGACGCTCTTTCCGAGCGGCGCATGCGCTGTCCATGGACGTATGCCAGTGCACATGCTCAAAATGGCGCCGCAAATACTCATTGGTTTCGACGTGAACGTAACTTACGCAAAGCCCTATTCGCGAACGTTTTACGCAAACTGCGTAAACGATGGAAAATTTGACGCTGTCTCGACGTCCACACTTAACATTACGTACGCCTCATATAGCAGGGGTAACTTTACGCCGGACTTACGCAAACGACTTAAAAAAATGCGACCAGGCGCAAATACGTTCGTGAATCGGCGTATCTTGCATATTCGACACGTAAATCGACGGAAGCGCCACCTAGCGGCCAGCGTAAATATGCAACTAAGATACAATGGCGTAAGAGACTTATGCCAGTCGGATCTAAGCAAAATTCCGTCGTATCTTGCTTTCTAAATACA
Organism: Rana kukunoris; assembly: GCA_029574335.1. Classification (NCBI taxonomy): domain Eukaryota; kingdom Metazoa; phylum Chordata; class Amphibia; order Anura; family Ranidae; genus Rana; species Rana kukunoris. Next base: position 135,856,481 of record CM056053.1, read on the forward strand.
GAAAATAGATACGCCGGCGCATCCTAGAAGTTACGCAGCGTATCTCCAGATACGCCAAAGTAACTTCTTTGAGAATCTGGCCCAGACAGTTTTTGACATTTTCCCTTTAAAATAAATAAAAACTGTCCTCCGATGTAAACCCATTGTCAATCGTGCCACCCACGCACCGCCGCCCATAAAGGCTGGCCACCTAGTGCAGGCTCTGCTGTTTGACATTTCTTTTATGGGTAAACGGTGGGGCCTTTGGCTACATCACCTGGTGGTCCAGCCTCCACCATGCACCACTCTGTGATGTCACAAGGGGGTGGGATCTGGGGTGCCCTTCTTAAAGGGGTCTTCAGATTCCGATAAGTTCCATGCCCGCAGACCCCCACAACCACTGGCCACAGTTGTGGGGATGAGGCCATTGTCCCCATCAACATGAGGACAAGGTGCTTTAGGGTATAACCTGGTATGGGGGAGGGGGGGGCCACGCTGTTGTGTTTTTTTTTTTTTTTTTTTTTTTTTTTTTGCTGAGGGGGTTCCCCTTAATATCCATACCAAACTTGAAGGGGGGGAGAGGCATACTTCAGATGATAGGAGGGGGACCAAATGACAGAGCAACATGCTTTAAAGGAACAGGATCCCTTGTGATACTGCCAGCAAAACTCTGGTGGTGAATATTGCATGCTTTTTTACTAGTCCCCATTTATGAATTGGACTGAAGAGTGTTTTAAAGCGATATATACCAGCACATCTTTTATTTTTTGCGGTGATACAGCATAATTTTTTATTTTTTTTATCTTCTTAATGAATTGGACTTCACTTACCGCATGTGATAATGTATACAAATAAGTCGTGTGACTGCGTTATCGCATGCGGTAAACGATGAATTGACCCTGGTGATAACATGTAAGTTGTACATTTCGTTGTCAAAATAAGCCTTAAGGCCCCTTTCAGACGTCCGCCTCCGTTCGTCCGTTTTTACAAGTCCGTAAACGGACTTGTAATGGGCCCCTATGGGATCGCGTCCGTTAGCGGATGATGCATCCGCTAACGTCCGCAAAGATCCGCGTCCGTCTGGATCCGGTTTTTCGGACGGAAGAAAACCCTAATTTTCTTCCGTCGATCGGATGAATACGGACACACGGTCCGTATTCATCCGATTCCCCATAGGGGAGAGAGCGGAGGAGAGACAGGGCGGTCCCTGCACAGTGTGCGGGGACCGCCCTGTCCGCTGACAGCTCAGCGGGGGTCCCCGCTGAGCCGACGGACACACACGGAGTGGACCGAAAAACGGTCCGCTCCGTGTGAAAGGACCCTTAGCCTGCAGATGAACGCTGCCATCTTCAGGTTGCAGTGGAATATTGATCTAATATATCGTGTATAAAATTAGTGTTGGGTAAAATTTATAATGTAAAAATGAATAATATTTTTTTCATTTTTGAACATCTATCCACCTATAGTATAATTAATATAGAACAATAAAATAAAATGTTGGTTTTGTACTATTCCTTTTTGCTTGAATAAAAATGTACTGAAAATTACAAAAAAAAAGCGGGCAGCTTGATACCTGCTGATTGAACTGTACCTGCCCTACTGGCTGATTGTCAGGAATGCATCACATTTGGGTGAGGATTTTTTTCCTGTGTTGTGCTATTATTCACAGAGCAGCTTTTTATTATTATTATTCTTATATATTCTGGATTGGTGATTACAAGTATCGGTATTTAAAAAAAAAAAATTTGCAACATGCAATTTCAGTTAGAATGATTTTTTTATTTATTTTGTCTTTGCATCTTTTTTTTTTTTATAGTAATTGCTCTGGCTTCTGGTCCAGAATTGGGTCAGTTGACGTTTTTGGGTCTGGTGGGGATAATTGACCCTCCGCGAACAGGTGTGAAGGAAGCGATCGTTACACTCATACGCTCTGGAGTTGCTATTAAGATGATCACTGGAGATTCCCAGGAAACCGCTGTGGCCATAGGTAAGCAAATATACCTTGTAATATCTTGCTTCATTTTCCCCTTCCAGCAGGAATTGATAGCTGTACTATAATTACACAGAAGTAATTAAACACTTGGGCCTTTCATGCATTAGTTTAATTGCAGTCATAGGTGTCCTCTTAGCTGTAATAATGTTGTAGAGATGGCTGGCAATTTCATTGTGACTCCTCTCCTTCCAAGCATGCACAATGCATATTAAGTTGTGAAGATCACATTAAGTGGAATCACTTACTGGAAGCTCTTCTTATACTGAGTGCTTTTACATGACTGCACTTGCCAAGGTCAATTAGTCTCTTTGAATGCGTACAGCAAAATGAACCAGGTGCCTGATAACTCTGATAGCTTATTCTACAAAGCAATTTATGATCCACGCTGATATCGCTTTTTTGAGCCAAGTATTTGTCTTTAAACCTTCAGTATAGTCTGTGAATAAAATGATGGTCAAAAAGCCAAGCTACAACGTGTCTTTTGTCTTGTCCTACTATGTTTGAATGAAACCGGTTGCTAAAATGTATACACACATACACAAATATATGCGTACAAATTTTATTCGTTCATTTAATATAAACATCAAAGGCTAGCTGTAAGTCATGTTTGAATTATTCAATCACATTAGGTGCTCACCATTAGCATCCAGACACTTTTGATTTTGGCAAACTACTGGATGAACAACATTGGCTAGAGTGTCCACAGGAATTGCTCTGCATGATGTTTCAAATTCTTCCTGTGGTGCAGTCGGTGTATGTGAATTTCTACGGTATACCACATCCTTTACTGTTCCCCACAGATAGAAATCGATGGGTGTCAAGTCTGGGGAAAGTAGAGGGAATGTCATTGAGATTGGCTCTCACGTCTCGGTGGTAGTGAGATGGTGCTCTGCATAAACCAGACGAATAGCCTGTAAATGGGATGGGTGAAGAATGTCGAGGTACACTGGACCAGTGCCTTCACTTCATACCGAATTCAAATTTGAAATCGTGTGTGAAGTTTCAGCTTGCTCCATAAACTGTCTCTAGGATTAAGGTCTGGAGAGTGGCTAGGCCACTCCATGAGCTTAATCTGCTTTTTCTTGAGCCACTCGTTTGTTGCCTTGGCAGTTAGTTTTGGGTCATTATCATACTGGAAGACCCATCCACCACACATAGTCGGTGTTCTGGCTGAGGGAAGAAGGTTCTTATCCAAGATTTTACAATACATGGCCCTTTCTTTTGGCCCCCACCCCCTACTAATGCAGAAAAATTGGTCTGCACCTTTAGCAGAGAAACGGCCCCAAAGCATAATGTTTCCACCCTCGTGCTTGACTTCAGTGATGGTGTTCTTGGGGTCATAGTCGGCATTTGTTTTCCCTCCAAACATGGCTGTCGAGTTAATGCCAAAGCGCTCACTTTTGGTCTCATCTTACCACAAAACTTTTTCCCCAATACCTCTCTTAATCCATTCAGATGTTCATTGGTAGACTTCAGATGGGCCTGTACATGTGCCTTCTTGAGGAGGAGGACATTGCGGGCGCTGGAGGATTTCAATCCATGGCGGCTTATTGTGTTACCAATAGTTTGGTGACTGTGGTCCCAACTGCCTTGAGATCATTCACAAGCCCCTCCCATGTAGTTCTGGGCTGATCCCTTACTTTTCTCATGATCATCCTCCCCCCCCCCCCCCCCCCCCCCCCCCCCCCCCATGAGGCGAAATCTTGCATGGAGCTCCAGACCGAGGACAATTGATGGTTATTTTGTATTTCTTCCATTTGCGAATCAATGCTCCAAACAGTTGTCTGCTCACCAAGCTTCTTATTGATGGTCTTGTAGCCCATTCCAGCCTTGTGCAGGTCTATAATCTTGTCCCTGATGTCCTTTGATAGCTCTTTGGTCTTGCCCATGATAGTGATGTTTGAATGGAAGAAAGATTCTGTGGACAGGTGTCTTTACACCCAATGAGTTGTCATTAGGAGCACCTTCTTGATTTAACAGGACTGATCTGTGTGCCACATGAGCACATACATGAGCCAGTCTGTGGGAGCCAGAATTATTGTTGGTTGGTAGAGGGTTAAATACTTATTTTACTCACTGAATTTCAACTCAATTTATAACATTTGTGTCATGTGTTTTATCTTGATTTTTTTTGTTCATATTCTGTCTCTATCATCTAAAATACATTGGTGAACATTGTTTTTCTTTGTTGCAGCTAGCCGCCTGGGCTTCTACTCCAATGGCGTGCAGTCTCTGTCTGGAGAAGAGGTAGATGCAATGGACATTCAGCAGCTTTCTCAGATAGTACCAAAGGTTGGTAAATGTCCACTTTACATTTAATTATTTCTTCAGGGCTCTGTCGTACTGGTGGCTGACCTGTGGCCACAGTGCTTTGATTTACAGCCATTGCCATTTTAATTCGTGCTGCACTGCCTGTCTAACTCGACCAATAAGATCAATGGAGACGCACTGCTATTGTGAGGCAAACCATTACCTCACTGTTGAGGCGCAGTCCCACAATCTAAAATTGCCATTTAGCAATTGATAAAAGTAAACAAGAAAAGACATCAGAGGCAGTAATGGCGCCTTCTGGGTGCCTGCAAACTGCTGCTATACTATGGATCGCTTTTCAGAGGGCAGTAAGCATTACCGACTGTCTATAAGAGCCCTATAACACAATCTGTTAATATACACTATCTCGTATCTTCTGTCAGTATTCTGTCACAAAGTATATATGACAAATTGTACAATGGCTGTGGCGTTATGGGGTACTTTTTGACATATTTAACCAAATTTGACAAATCGAATGCGCTTCTTGTTTTTCATACTTCCTGTAAGTTACATTAGTATTTCATTATAACATTTTATATGCCACTTTATCGGTTCATACAGTAAAATGTATAATTTTTTTTTTTTAAATAGGTGTCTGTTTTCTACAGAGCCAGTCCAAGGCACAAGTTAAAAATTGTAAAGGTATGTAATGGCCTTCAGTATCAATAGTAACGACAGATGCGTATACAAACGTTGTCGCTTATTAACCACTTAAGACCCGGACCTTTAGGCAGGTAAAGGACCCGGCCAGTTTTTGCGATTGGGCACTGCGTCGCTTTAACTGACAATTGCACGGTCATGCAACGTGGTTCCAAAACAAAATTGGCTTCCTTTTTTTCCCACAAATAGAGCTTTCTTTTGGTGGTATTTGATCACCTCTGCGGTTTTTATTTTTTGCGCTATAAACTAAAATAGAGCAACAATTTTGAAAAAAATCGATATTTTTTTAATTTTTGCTATAATAAATATCCCCCAAAAATATCTAAAACATATTTTTTTCCTCAGTTTAGGCCGATACATATTCTTCTACCTATTTTTGGTAAAAAAAAAATCGCAATTAGCGTTTGATTGGTTTGCGCAAAATGTATAGCGTTTTTCAAAATAGGGGATAGTTTTATTGCATTTTTATTCATTTTTTCGTGATTGCGACATTATGGCGGACACATCGGACAATTTTGACACATTTTTGGGACCATTGACAATTTCAGTTTGGGAGTTAACCACTAGGGGGCGCTAAAGGGGTTAAGTGTGACCTCATCTGTGTTTCTAACTGTAGGGGGGCGGGACTGGACGTGTGACGTCATTGATTGTGTTTCCCTATATCAGGGAACACACGATCAATGACAGCGCCACAGTAAAGAATGGGGAAGCCGTGTTTACACACAGCTCTCCCCGTTCTTCAGCTCCGGAGATGGTCCTTAACCACTTAAGACCCGGACCAATACTGCGTCGCTTTAACAGACAATTGCGCGGTCGTGCAATGTGGCTCCCAAACACAATTTACGTCCTTTTCTTCCCACAAATAGAGCTTTCTTTTGGAAAAAAAAAACACTATTTTTTAGTTTTTGTTAAAAAAAAAAATCAAATAAACTAAATTTTAGTCAAACATTTAGGCCAAAATTTATTTAGCCACATGTCTTTAGTAAAAAAAAAAAAAAATTGCAATAAAAAAAAATGGCTACCTAGCGGGAACAGCGACACTAATACAGCGATCAGAAAAATGATCGCTTAGTGACGCTGGCAATAGGGAGTGAAAGGGTTAACTAGGGCGGTGATCAGGGGGTTAAAACTTTATTAGGGGGGGTGGGGGGGCTGTCCTGAACCTAACACTAACTGACTTTTACACTGCCTGTCACACTGACACTAAATGCAGTGATTAGATCACTGCATTCAGTGACACTGTGACGGGGGGTGGGGGGGCAGATCGCAAGGGGTTAAGTGTGCCTATGTGTGTGTATGTCAGTGTAGTGTTCGTGCACACTTACTGTGAGGTGTTTCTCTTGTCGCAGCGGTTGGAAATACCGCTGCGATGAGAGATTACATCACTTCCCCCTTCCTGTGTAAACACAGGAGGAGGAAGTGACAGGGCGGGGGAGCGCAGCGATTGGCTAGGAGCGATCGCGGGGGGGGGGGGGGGGGGGGGGGCAGGCAAAGACGGACATCCGCCCGCTCGTCCCGGATCGCTCCCGGAGACACGGGGACCGCCGCACGCCGCGGAGGGGGTCCCGATCGGACCCCCGACCCGCTACTGGGCGAGGACGTATATTTACGCCCTTGTGCCCAGCCGTGCCCTTCTGTGGACGTAAATGTGCGTGCGGCGGTCCTCAAGTGGTTAACTTCTCTTCTACACAGGTAATCATTTTTAAGTCTTGCAGAAGATTTAGACTTCTCTTCACATCCCTAAACGCCTTGAAGGGGAATTTAATTTGACTATTGTGGGTTCTTGTGACCTATAAAACCAGGCCCTTTTCTCTTTCAGATAAATCTGTCAATAGTCACAGTAAAGCAGGGACTATTCTCTATCCCATACTGTGCACAAACCAAGTAGCTAAATCCCAACTAAGCGAATGGCTGCTTTTTACTGATTTTGCCTAAGTCATGTGTAATAAACTGTTTTTATTGTCCCCCAGAGTCTACAAAATATTGGTGCAGTGGTTGCCATGACTGGTGATGGAGTAAATGATGCTGTCGCACTAAAGGCTGCTGACATTGGGGTTGCCATGGGCAAGACTGGAACAGATGTCTGTAAAGAGGCTGCTGATATGATCCTGGTGGAGGATGATTTTCATACAATTATGTGAGTATAATACCATACTATCCCAATCTCATAGTATGGTAATGAGCAGAAAACTACACAGTAATATAAAAGGCAAAGGGGCAGTGCAACAGACGTGGAGAAAGCACTGCAGTCTGCTCCTTAACATAAATTCTGTGTAATTCTAAATGATCGTATCATTGCTTTCCACTCAAGCAACCATACAGTATTGCTAAGCTGCTAGGGCTCGTTTGAACTTGTGTACAGAAGTGTCTGACAGACATTAAGGAGGCGTTACTGCCATCTCCAGAATGTCTGTCCGCGTTTTTGTATGTATTTATTTTTGCTGAATGAGGTTTTTAAATAGGATTGCTGTACCACAGCCAGTGTTTTTGGCTTGCGGGTTGTGGCCCAGCCCCATTCGTAACCCCTGAATGGGTCCCAACAGGTGTATAATTTTTGTCTTGCCCATGAAGCAAAAGCGCCACTTCTTTGCCATGTGTTCAACTTCATGCCGCCATGTTTTTTTGAGGTGGGCGTACGTGGGGCAGGGTGGGAGTAGTTGAAAGAACTGCAGCTCAGCCCCCTATTTTTACAGCCCTTTAAGTGTGAATGAGGCCTAAGGGCTTACATATTCATTCACTAAAGAAAAGAAATTACAGATGGAATTAGTCCCAGAAAATTATTGTAATGGTGTAATTTTCCAATTTTTTTTAATGCTATTTTTGCTTGTTTCATATGACATTTAAGTGGATAGAAAGGCCATTTTTTTTAAAATAAAATACTAAACATGTAATACTTTGCTCTGTGGGTCCATAGACGGCCCCTCAAAGGAACGCACAGCATTAAGAGCCAAAGGTGAATGCAGATGTTTCGTCAGAATAGGCGGTCCGTCACCGCCATCTTGCTACACCCCGCGCTCATCCACAATAAGGATACAGTGAGAAGGCGGCAAGCGGACATCTTGTTACACCCACCAGAGATTTGCATTTGACACTTATTTTTAAAAGTAAACAAAGCTTATATAGTCAAATACAGTATTTGAATATCCATCTCACTGTTTAGATGTTGCATTTTAAAAGCAGCAGCGAGCCTGCTGATCTCACAAGTTTGTTAATCTGACTTAACAGAAAAATCAACATCAAAACCCGAGGGATGTCAAAATACTGAATTTCACTATAGCAGCTCAGTTTTACTGTTAAAAAGAAGTGTTAAATGCAAGTCGCCGGTGGGTGTAACAAAATGTCCGCTTGCCGCCTTCTCACTATATCCTTACTGTGGATGCGTGCGGGGTGTAGCAAGATGGCGGCGAGGAAACGTTGATTCTGTTACAAATTCTAATGGGTTGCCTAAACTGACAAAAGGAAAAAAGGAGAGCGGGGCTTTAAGTGGGGATAGCGCTGGATTGAGAGCGGTGTCGGGTAAGTGTTTGGTAGAGTGCACAGCAAGTGGTAAACGTCTCATCTTGATGCAGGTAAGGCATTATGGTAAAAATGATTTAACTTTCAAGTAGATCTTCTGATAATATGTTGTGTTGTATAAAATAGTTAATGACGGCTGAAAATAACATTCACAATGTTTGTGGATCTTTTTTCACATGTATGTATAATACAGCTGGTATCATCTTCTTGTTGCTGTAATATAGCGAGTGCAGATGGTGTTGTGTAAGATTTCTTTTCCTAGAAAATAACAGGATGTCAAATGGCTGTAATTACAGGTCGGCCATTGAAGAAGGGAAAGGAATCTACAATAACATTAAAAACTTTGTTCGCTTCCAGCTTAGCACGTAAGTAGAGCATTGTTCCTTTTGTTATAGTCTGACATTTCTGCCGTCACACTACCATTTGTCCTGCATTGTGTAAACTTAAATGTCCTGCACTGGCGTCACCAACTTGTACACATGATGAAACTGACCCCATGTTATTCTTCCATAGAAAATCAGCACTGCTCTATTAAATGGGGGGGAATTGTTTCTGTTGTGTTGAACACACAGGGACTGCATTTCCATTATCTGTAGTCCAATAACCATTGAATAGCAGCTGAAACGGAGATGATTAAATACAGCCTTTTACACTTTGTCTACGTAATATTTTGTTTCTCCCCTTAGGAGTATTGCTGCGCTGACTTTAATATCTCTTGCAACTTTAATGAATTTCCCCAACCCCCTCAATGCCATGCAGATATTATGGATTAATATTATAATGGATGGTCCTCCTGCCCAAAGGTAAGATTGACTTGTATACTGGACTGATGAAGAGACTGAGCCTTCATGTCCCTAGAGGAAAAACTGTTGCATGCCAATAACAGCCAATCATATTCTTCTTTGTCTCATTGTTCATTATGGAAGAAATATATATATATATATATATATATATATATATATAATATATATATATATAATATATATATATATATATATATATATAATATATATTTATTAATTATATATTTATTAATTATATATTTTATTTTTTTTGCTAGAAAATTACTTGGAACCCCCAAACATTTTTTTTAAACGTGACACTGGAGAATAAAATGTAGAAAGTTGCATTTTTTTTTAATACACAAATTAATTTTAATGAACCAAAACCCCTTAAAATACCAATTTTTTTGGTCAAATCTAAAAGAATATGTAATGTCGAGGAAATAGATGCCAAACCTGTCTCGCTTTTAGAGAATCGGCTTCTGGAAAAAATTGTACTGGTATCATGGTTGTAGCCTTAACCAGTATATATGTATGTATGCCAGTATTGAGGTGGTTAACCACCTTAGGACCGCCCATCTGCATTGTACTGCGGACAGGCAGCTCCTACATGCACAGCGATTGTACCTGTACAGTGCTGCTGCCTTCTGGGTTGAGCACGCACCCGGCCACGCCTCCCCTCCCAAAGCAGGGAGAAGGAACAAATAGACTTTTAGTAAAAAGCAGCAAATACACACAGCATTTGTTAGGTACACACTTGACCCCTTGATTGCCCCTTCCCAGTCATTGTTATTATTAGAGTGACTGTGTATAGTATTATCACTGTATTCGTGTCACTGGTGATGTCAGTCAGTTCTCACTTGGTGTCATTTAGGCCCTGTACACACGGCCGAGATTCTCGGCCCCGTACACACGGCCGAGATTCTCGGCAGAAACCAGCGAGAAGCTCGCTGGGATCCTCATTCTGCCGAGAACATCGGCCGTGTGTACGGTTTTTGGCGAGCATCCCGTCGGGAAAGCCGTCGAGCCAAAATAGAGAGCAGGTTCTCTATTTGCTCGATGGCCCATCGAGAACCATGGCTCGACGCCTTTCCCGACGGCTTGGTAGACGATTTCGACGGCCGGGCGAGAACCTCGACGGGCGGAACGATGTGTTTGGCCCGTCGAGGTTCTCGTACGTGTGTACGCGGCCTGAGTATCAGATTGGCCGCAGCACTATCGGTCCAATAAGGTTGCTGCTCACCACCCTTACTAGTGTGTGTGTGTATGTATATATATGTATATATGTGTGTGTGTGTGTGTGTATATACACACACACACAAAATGTGTATGTGTGTAGATAGATGGATATATAATATTAAAAAAAAAAAAAAAAAAACTGGTATGTGCAGCTTCAAAAAATCTTATTGTGTTTTATACATTTTTAATGTATTTTTTTGTGTGCTTTCTAGTCTCCTGACTCCTAGCATGCACTTGTGAAACATGGACACATGACTCAAAAAAATGCACCAAAAACTCGGTTAATGCGTGCTTTTGATGCATTCCCATTGACTTACACAATGGAAGGTCCCTTTTTGGTGCGTTTCTGAAACTGGATGAAATATGCAACATACAGGACTTTTCAAAACACAACGCACCCACCGCTTAGTGATGTGAACAGTTATGTAGGATTTAAAAGGGACTAGTTTTAATGCACTTTTGTTGCACTGTAAAATCATGGCAAAAGTACACCAGTGTGAAAGGAGCCGAAGGCCTGCAACGCAATGTTTTTTGTATTTAGAACCTGTATAGATATGTTTTCATAAGGCATCACCCATAATTGAACAGACCTTTCTCATAGTTTTGCCTATATGGTAAAACCTTGGTTTGAGAGCATTTTGCAAGACAAGCAAAATGTTTTAATACATTTTGGCTTGATATACAAGCGATGTCTTGATATAAGAGTAGCGTCATGTCACAACTGAGTATAAAAAAAGGAGTCTTAGTGTAGCAATATGGTTACATGTAATGAAGGTATAACATTTAGCAACTTATTGCTACACTTAGAGATGCCTCTCTTCTCTTTTATACCCTGTAAAAAAAATGCTTTGATATACAAGTGCTTTGGATTGCAAGCATGTTTCTGGAACTAATTATGCTCGCAGTCCAAGGTTTTACTGTATCTGAACAGGGCCAATATATAAACATTTTAGTCTCTGTATTACAGATAATGTTGCTACTTCTATGTGAACCTTTTTGTATTCATGAGGTTACCCTCAGCTAGGTAGATATAAATATTAATACAGGTGTACACAGCTTGTTTCATGGCACATTCTCTGTGCTTCTGAGAATTCTAATACTTTCCCGGGTTTATCCCAGCTTCGCGCCACAGATTCCTAGGGGGTCCCAAATAGTTTATAAAGTGGCAGGAAATAATCTGACATTACACACAGAGGGAAGAGACAGTTTTGCCGTTTATCACGGTCACACACAGGTTTATGTAACAATAGTTCAGTGCAGATTTTACTCGGGCTCTATTATTGATGCAATATTTATTTATTCTATATTTATTCGTTTTTTTTTTTTTGCATTTTACATTCACCTTCTGCAATTGGTTTATTTTCTGAAATGGACTATGATGTCTATAAAGTCGATTAGGAAATTTGGATTTCACATTTATTTTAAATTGTGTAGCAGGTTTTGGTTTCTCTGATGAACTCTAACTTTCTGTTTTTTCTTGTTTTTAAGTCTTGGGGTAGAGCCTGTTGACAAAGATGTTATTCGAAAACCACCAAGAAACCCAAAGGATAGCATACTGACCAAAAACTTGATCATAAAAATTCTGATCTCTTCTTTCATCATAGTGTGCGGAACATTATTTGTCTTCTGGAGAGAGGTTTGTCGTTTTTTCTGTTTTGTACAAATGGAGGTTTGTCTTTAGGGCCTGTTCACACCAGACGCAGTTCTGTTCCACTAAAAATGCATGCACAGTGTGTTCCATGTATTCCAAGGGCTCTAGTTCACACCATGCAGTCCGTTTCCGGTGCAGAAACTGACCGGAACTGACTGTATTGGTGCAGAAAAACTGAACTGCATCTGGTGTGAACTGGCCCTTAGTGTTGGTTATTGATTTATTTTTTGTTTTATTTATTTTTTGTATGTTCTTAGAGATAATTACACTCTTTAGGTCACAACCAAAATGGCACAATCTGACAAATGTCATGTGATGGTGCATTGTACAATTTATTTAAGTTTATTTTCATTCTAGTGCTAAAAAAAAGTAACATTACCTGCACTTAGTGTCTTACAATAATCAAGACTGTGGCTCTAATTAGAGCCTAAGGGTCCTTTCACAGGTCCGTTCCGTTCGTCCGTTTTTTGGACGTCCGGTAACGGACCTCAATGCTTCCCTATGGGAGCGGATCCGTTAGCGGATGATGCATCCGCTAACGTCTGCTAGATCCGCATCCGTTTTTGCGGACGGAAGAATGCCCTATTTTTCTTCCGTCCGCCAAAACGGAACGGATGCAAACGGACAGACGGTCCGTTTCCATCCGACTCCCCATAGGGGAGAGCGGACGGAGAGACAGGGCGGTCCCTGCACAGTGTGCGGGGACCGCCCCGTCCGCCGACAGCTGAGCGGAGACCCCCCCGCTGAGCTGACGGACACACGGAGCGGACCGAAAAACGGACCGCTCCGTGTGAAAGAGGCCTTAAACAAGATGTGAGTAAAAATCAAAAAATGGTGCGCTGTCTTTCTATAAATCACAAATCATACAACACATACCAATATGAGTCAACCATAAAGTGCTAACGTGCAATAATACAAAGTGGTTATGTGCAAATTCATATCTGATAAACTCAGAACTCTAATGACTCTATAAAAAGTAATAAATTAAAAATAAAAAAATCACCAAGTTCCATAGTGCTTTAAAACCATCAATTGTGCAGTGACGTACCTCCAGAAACTCAGTCTGTGAAGATAGTATGGTCACTTGCTAGCTTTGCAGAATCCACAGGCAGCTTAACAATTCAGACACATATTATTATACAAGATTTATATAGTGCCAACAGTTTACACAGTGCTTTACAATATAAAAGGGAGACCATACAGTTATAATTCAAAAAAATACAAGCTCCACCCTCCACCTATCGGAAGCCTCCCACCTCCGGTGTCACATTTGACACCTTTCAGGAGGGAGGGGAGTGCAGATACCTGTCTAAAGACAGGTATTTTCACCCACTTCCGGCCACACAGTCTGCGGGTAGACTGCGAGCAGGTTGTCGCCTAGCGCCCCTACCCCCCCCGTTGTGTTCTGGGAGACACTCGGGAGCCAGTCAGCACGGCGCAACACGACTCACGCATGCGCTGTAGGGAACCGGGCAGTGAAGCCAGAGCACTTCACTTCCTGGTTCCCTCACCGAGGATGCCGGGGGGGCGGGGGAGCAGAGTGACGAGCGATCACTCGTCCTCTGCTGCGGAGATGGCGCTGGACTCCAGGACAGGTAAGTGTGCCGATATTAAGTCAGCAGCTGCAGTATTTGTAGCTGCTGGCTTTTAATATATTTTTTTCAGGGGACATCCGCTTTAAGAGGGCCCTGCTCAGAAGAGCTTACAATCTAATATGGTGGGGATACAGATGAGAACAGTACAAAGGATGTTTTTTGTAATCTTTTGAAGTGTAATAAGACCATTTCTTCCCTAACCCCTTTTTCAGCTGGGAAACAAACTATCCTGTAAAGCATTGAGTGCCTTGCTAGGGACTGCATAAACTATAGACAAGATGGGTGGGGTGAGAGGTGAAGAGGAACTTCTTATCGCCTGGTGATTCTGGCAGTAACACACTTCCCATCCCAGGGTGACCATGCTCATTGACTCTGCTGTATCTATGGAGGTGCAGCATGGTTACCATGGGACAGGAAGTGTGTTGGGACTACAGAACACCTCCCGCTCTTTTTGTTCTCCATAATATAGAGGGGGAGATGTTCTGTGTCCTCCAGAGAGAATCGAGAATGCTGCCAAGTCATGAGTGTTTTTTTAAGTCTGCATCCCACATGAAAACAAAACCTATTTATTATTTTTATTTTGTTTGACAGTTGCGGGATAACGTTATCACTCCAAGAGACACAACAATGACCTTCACCTGCTTCGTTTTCTTTGACATGTTCAATGCTTTAAGCTCAAGGTCACAGGTGAGAAACCTTTCTCAAATATTTAAAATGAAGGTACAGCTTCAGTTTCAAGCAGGGCTTTAGAGTTCATCTGTGTTTTTAAAGTGTATGTATAGCCAGGTTTTTTATTTTTATTTATATATTTATAATAAGGAAGGATTCAAATCCCTCCCAGGTATTTGTTTGCCCACTAGGCAGATTCCACCTTTTTATTTGTACTTGTGACCATTGTCATGACACGAAACTTGATTTAAAGATAGAGGTGGGGACATCTTTTCCAGTTACAACTGTCTAAGAAGGGAGTTTTAGCTATACATCCAATGACACTTTGCAAAGATGAACCTTCTTGCATGTGTCATGGATTCCTTTTTCTTTTTAAGGCTTTTTTTCCCACTTTTTCTTATTCTTACCTGGTGATCCAGCCAGCAAGTCTGGCTTTTCAACTTCCTTTAAGACCCTTATCACACATGGTACGATAAAGTGAATTTTTTTACTGCACTGGATGAAAGCAGGTCACTGCTAAGATACACAGAAAACAATTATTTCCTATTCACACTGCAACACACCCAGAGGTGTGAGCTGCAATGAAGTGCAGCATACAGGACAAAATCGCATATCACTGTACAGCAGCACAATGCACTGTGTTGCTGTACAGCGACCTGAATGAAGTAACACTTTCCTGCACATCAAGTAAAGTTGGTACAAAATAATAAAGGGTGTGATGCGCTGCCGTGAGCCCCCACTACTGGGTCACTGGACTGCTTCCGCACATTAAACCCATGTGGCAGTGTGAACAGGCCCTAATAGGCCAAGCGGTCCAGACAAAGTAGCAGAGGGTTGGGACAAGCCTTTTAACACTTACAGGGGTGTTTACAATGGTCAACTTTTTTTAGTTATGTAAAAAAAAAAAAAAATCCCAAAATGGAAAAAAATTAAATGGATGTCTTTTTAATACCACTTTAAAACAAATACTGTACATCAATTTTTTGGGGGTATAATAATAAGTTATTTATATTTAATAAAATGTAATATTATATTTAATATTTACCCATTTTTTAAATAATATTTAAATGTGTGTAGCTGTTTCTTTATCGTACATCACGGGACACAGAGCGCATAGCCATTACACTTGGGTTATATGGGTACCTTCAGGTGTGGACACTGGTGTAATCAATTTCACAGGAAGTTTCCTCCCTATATAACCCCCTCCCACTGGGAGTGCTTCAGTTTTTTCGCCAGTGTCTTAGGTGTTGGTCACGTCTAGCTGTCCCTCGGAGGTCTCGGGACCCAGGATAGCTAGCCGGATCCGTCCGAAGTGCTTCAAAGCCAAGGTGTACGGTACCCGGGCCCTGCTGGAGTGGGGTTTTGCCTATAATGCCTCTCCTTGGAGGGCTGGATTCTGGGCTCCAGTGCCTTAGTCTCTTCCAAGAACTAAACGCTACTGATGCCAGGATGCTATATAGGTCCAGGGGTGTGGGTTCCTTAACACAGGACCCCGGTCCCTGAAGGTCCAAGACAAT
The DNA here is from genome assembly GCA_029574335.1 of Rana kukunoris. Taxonomy (NCBI): domain Eukaryota; kingdom Metazoa; phylum Chordata; class Amphibia; order Anura; family Ranidae; genus Rana; species Rana kukunoris. Next base: position 135,872,392 of record CM056053.1, read on the forward strand.
ACCCACGGAGATGGGGGAAGGCTGGGCCTCTTGCATTTTGCAATACCCTGCGGCGTGGAGCAGGTAAGAGGGAACCTGCGGGACTTGCTTCGACAGTAGGTATCCCCCTGGGGGTTCTGGGTTGGCTAATGGTATGCTTGTGCATCAGCCACTATCTCCACTATGTCTTTTGAGGCAGGATGGGATGTACTAATGTTTACCCAGATAACATGTAGATATATATATGCTTTTAAATATATGCTTTTAAAGATATGTATTTTGCTACTCCCCCCAGATTTGCCTGTTAGCATGATACTGCAGCCCAACGTGTATAGAGAGGAAGTGCTGACAAAACTCCTGTTTCCTAGGAAGCCTAGGGGGACAGCTTCCTCTATGTGTGCACTACAAAGATTAGTGGCTTACCGGGTGTCTGTGTTACTAGCGCTGGTCCAGGCTTCTCCTCTGCTCTCTGCTTCCTCCATGTTGGTTTCAGCGTGGGGGGGGGGGCGGGCCAGCAGCGTCAGGTCTCAGATAAAGCAAAAAAAGCATTTCCTGGCTGGTCATTCCCTCCTGAGAGCAGTGGAGAGTGAGGACACAGAGCGCGCAGCTGAGCCATTTCTGGCTAACAGTGACACCCAGTGGTGGTTTGTGGATCTTCAGGTCCACACTGACCAGAAAAAAAAAAAAAAAAGATTTTTTTCTTAAAGGGACTCAGCCTTAGATCTGGCAGTATCTGAGTCGGTGCAACCTTGGACTCCAGCTAACGGGCATTGGTGTGGCAATACTCACAGGACTCTCCTCGGTATTGCCGCCTTCTCAGGCGTATGAAAATTTAATTTTTTTTTTTTACCATAGCCTGTCCTTATTAATGTTTCACTTCTAGCTACAACAGTTGGGTGTTGGCTGTAGGGGTGTCTCAAGGTTGTGCAATGGCTCCCAAGGGATCAGGACCAGCTAAGGCTGCAAAAGGTGCCAAAAAAGTAAAGGGGTCTCCAACGGGGTCAGAGGATTTGGGCCAGGCTCCAGTGGTCCCACCCTCAGCACCACCGAACAGCATCATGCAGGAGCCATTAAGGGTGCTAGGGGCAGAGGCGGCCCCCAATCAACCCATTCCCGTTTATGTTACGGAAGAAATGCTAGAATCCACCCTGGGTGGGCTAGAGAAAAGGTTAACTGCTTTAATTGCCCGCTCTTTGCCGGGTGGCAAACGGGCTAGATCCCCGTCACCTAGAACGGTGTGTTCGGATGCAGAGGTCCTCTCTTCGGAGGAATTGGACCCACAGGGGGATCAAGCGGACCTGAGTCCTGACGGGTCAGACATTGAAGATTCCACTATAGATGAATTTTTTTTCGGCTTCTCAAGCAGAGAGTCTGTGGATCCAGTCTCTGACGGATATGGTTCGCACTGCTTTTAAACTTCCAGTGTCAGAACAATTAGCCCCCGCGGTATCCTCTTTAGGTTCCTTGAAGGCACCATTGAGTGGTGCGTCCTTCCCGGTTCACCCCCTTCTGGAGAGCGTGATTTTTCAGGATTGGGCTCGACCTGATAGGATTTTTATCCCTCCTAAAAGGGTCACCATTCTCTATCCTATGGAAGAAGAATTTGCAAAGAAATGGGCACTCCCTACCGTGGACGCAGCCATTTCCTGCGTAAATAAATTCCTGACCTGTCCGGTGGAAAATGTCCAGGTGTTTAAAGATCCAGTCGACAAAAAATTGGAGACCCTACTGAAGGCTTCTTTTACCACAGTAGGTGCCGTGGTTCAGCCAGCAGTGGCAGCCATTGACGTTTGTCAGGCTTTAAAGGATCAGACTAAACCGATATTAAGGGACATACCGGCTCAGCAAGCTCGTGAATTGGCTGACCTCCCAAGAGCTCTCTGCTTTGCAGTAGATGCTATTAAGGACTCCGTTCAACAGGCGTCCCGTTTATCTCTGCTGTTGGTTCATATGCGTCGCCTTTTGTGGCTAAAAAAACTGGTCAGCAGAGGCACCCTGCAAAAAGCTTTTAGCAGGATTTCCCTTTCATGGTGGGAGACTATTCGGTGAAGACCTAGATAAATATATCCAGACCATATCAAGTGGTAAAAGTTCTTTCTTGCCTATCAAGAAAAGATCGCGTGGGCCCGCATTTAAGCGACAGGCCTTCGCAGGCTCGGCCCCTTCAACTTCCCGTCAGTATCGACGGCCTCCCGGGCGTTCAGCATTTAATAGCTGCCCACAAGGACAAGCCACGACAGGCAAGAGGCCATGGCCTCGCAAGCCGGTTAAACCAGTCCTCAAGTCAGATTCATGAAGGGGCGCCCCCACTCTCTTGGGTGGGGGGAAGGCTTCGGTTTTTCTCCGAAGTGTGGAAGGCCAGAATTCCCGACTCTTGGGTAAGATCCGTGGTAACCACGGACTACAAGCTAGAGTTTCGGGAAGTCCCCCCTCCTCATCTTCAGGGGTCAAGTCTTCCAAGCGACCCATTAAAGAGGGCCTCTCTTGTAAAAGCATTGGATCGTCTCTGGCTCCAAGGAGTAATTGTAGAAGTACCAACCCAGGAATGGAGTCTGGGATTCTACTCCAACCTTTTCATAATACCAAAGCCCAATGGCGACGTCAGGCCTATCTTGGACCTCAAACGCCTAAATCGCTTTCTAAAGATTCAGACCTTTCGTATGGAGTCCATACGTTCGGTGGCAGCCAGCCTACATCAAGACGACTTTCTAGCATCTATAGACATAAAAGATGCGTATCTGCACGTGCCGATTTACCCGGCACATCACAGGTTTCTTCGTTGTATGATAGATCACCGCCATTACCAGTTCGTAGTCCTCCCTTTCGGGTTGACAACAGCTCCGCGGGTATTCACAAAGGTGTTAGCCCCGGTGCTAGCCGTCCTAAGGACAGAAGACATTTTAGTCTTGGCATACTTGGACGATCTTCTGGTTATCGACAGCTCAGCTTCCAACCTCAATCAGGCAGTAGGTCGCACAGTTCAGCATCTAGAGGAATTCGGGTGGATTGTAAACCTAGAAAAATCGGTATTGAAACCCACAAAGCAGTTGGAATATCTAGGCCTTCGGCTAGATACAGACTGCCAGAGGATAATTTTACCTCAAGCAAAGATCAGATCAATAGCTCAAGCAGTTCAAGTGATCTTAGGCAAGAAGAGGCCGACTATTCGCCTATGTATGCGACTGCTGGGGAAGATGGTGACCGCCTTCGAGGCTGTGCCCTACGCCCAGATCCATACCAGATATCTTCAGGCAGCCATTTTCTCTGCTTGGAACAAATCCATTCAGGCGTTAGATCGTCCGTTAGTGCTCTCCCCGAAGGTCCGGCGCAGCCTGTCTTGGTGGCTGGTCTCTCAAAATTTGTCAAAAGGGAAATCCTTTTGCCCCATCACGTGGAAGATAGTATCCACGGATGCCAGCCTGTTAGGTTGGGGGGCAGTTCTAGAAGAACAGACCCAGCAAGGGCTGTGGTCGGGGGCAGAAAAACTGCTTCCCATCAATATCTTGGAGATCAGAGCTGCTCGACTGGCCCTGATCGCCTGGACTCTCCCCCTTCAGGGTCTGCCAGTAAGGATACAGTCCGACAACGCCACTGCGGTGGCATACATAAACCACCAGGGGGGCACGAAGAGCCCAGCAGCCCAAAGAGAAGTAAACCTGATTTTCTCATGGGCCGAAGCCCATGTACCCTGCATCTCGGCGGTGTTCATCCCAGGGATAGACAATTCTCAAGCAGATTTTTTGAGTCGTCAACAGTTGCTCCCGGGGGAATGGTCTCTTCACCCCCAGGTATTCCAAGAGATTTGCCAAAGATTCGGAGTCCCAGATGTGGACATTATGGCAACGAGATCCAACAAAAAATTGGACAAATTCATATCCCGAGCCAGGGATCCCTCGGCCTACGGGACCGATGCGTTGGTTTGCCCTTGGCACCAGTTTTCTCTTCTGTATGCGTTCCCTCCACTGCAGATGATTCCCCGCCTTCTACGGAGGATCCGGGTGGAGCGCAGGCCTGTGATCCTGGTGGCCCCAGCCTGGCCCAGGAGGGCTTGGTACGCACTCATCGTGAAGATGTCAGTCGGGGCGCCGGGGCCGCTCCCCCTGCGCCCAGATCTGCTGTCTCAGGGCCCAATCTGCCATCCTGCTTCACAGCAGCTAAATTTGACGGCTTGGCAGCTGAATCCCTAATTCTTAAGGGCAGAGGCCTCTCAGATCAGGCCATATCTACGTTGATTCAGGCTAGGAAACCGGTCTCCAGAAATATTTATTACCTATGTGGAGTGGTGCGAGTCTCAAAAATGGCATCCTCGAAAGTTTTTTATTGACAGGATCTTGCGATTCCTCCAGGTTGGCGTTGACAAAGGGTTGGCTCTTAGTACTCTAAAGGAGCAGGTGTCGGCTTTATCAATATGGTTTCAAAGACCCTTGGCCACCCATTCGCTTATGAAAACCTTCTTGCAGGGGGTCTTGCATGTGAATCCCCCTATTAGAGCTCCCCTCTGCCCCTGGAATTTAAATCTGGTCTTGTCAGCTTTACAAAGGCAGCCGTTTGAACCACTGACAGAAATCCCTCTTGTGCTACTAACCCGAAAGTTGGTTTTCTTGGTGGCTATGGCTTCAGCCAGAAGGGTTTCCGAGCTGGCAGCCTTGTCATGCAGGGAGCCATACCTTATTCTGCATAAGGACAGAGTGGTTCTGCGGCCTCAACCTTCTTTCCTTCCTAAGGTCATATCCAGTTTTCACTTGAATCAGGACCTAGTCCTACCATCCTTCTTTCCTACTCCCCAGTCCAGAGAGGAAAGACGGCTTCATACTTTGGACGTGGTTCGAGCCATGAGGGTCTATCTCAAGGCTACAGAGAAGATTCGGAAAACAGATGTGCTTTTTGTTCTTCCGGATGGCCCCAAGAAGGGTCAGCCGGCTGCCAAGTCTTCCTTGGCTAGGTGGATTAAGCAGCTGATTTTTCAGGCATATGGTCTGAAGCGCGTTCCACCTCCCTTATCAGTTAAAGCCCATTCTACGAGGGCCATGAGTGCCTCCTGGGCGGCACACCATCAGATCTCTATGGCACAGGTTTGCAAGGCGGCAACCTGGTCTTCCGTACATACGTTTACTAAATTTTATAAGTTGGACGTTGCAAAGGGTACGGACGCAGCTTTTGGGCAGGCGGTCCTACGGGCAGCAGTATAGAATCCTCTGGCCCGGTTCACGCCCCCTTTTTTTTCTGTTGGTGGAGCCATGTTTTCTCCTGACAATGTTTTTATTTGGCTATTCTTGGCCTTACGGTCTCCCTCCCTTCATAGAGCATTGCTTTAGGACATCCCAAGTGTAATGGCTATGCGCTCTGTGTCCCGTGATGTACGATAAAGAAAAAAGGATTTTTAATAAACAGCTTACCTGTAAAATCCTTTTCTTGAAGTACATCACGGGACACAGAGCTCCCACCCCTCTTTTGGGGAACATTGTGTAACCTCGGGAGAATTGCTTGCTACAAAACTGAAGCACTCCCAGTGG